>JAQQTP010000044.1:0-1210000 GCA_029884605.1 Ormosia emarginata | reverse complement strand
ATCTCCAGTCTTTCTGGTTAATTGTCCAGCCTTAGCCCACAGACAATCTCCAGTCTTCGAAAAGAATCGTGTTCTTGTCGGGTATCGTCAATGCGTTGCAACGGACTGCGTCTCCAAGTGGCACATGGTACTTTGCCAACTGTCTACTGGTCGACCGCCGCGCCTCGACACCCCCAAGATCCATCATAGACCTCACTTTTCAATTCTCATTCTCTCTTCAACCACAAGGGTCACAATAGCTATCAGCTATTAATTTTCGTTCAATGCACGAATATCTCAATGTAATTCTGCTCAATTTCATCATATGCCTCAATGCATATTTTTCAATTTCATCATATGCCTCACTACATATCTTTCCAATGCATGTATAATGCACTAAATGCTAATCACAGGCAAAATTCATCATTTTATGATACAGTGTCCATACACTGATTCAACAGTAATCAAACTGTATATTCAATAGCAAAATCATATTATCGCGTTTTCATAGTCGCGAAACACTTTTGTTGCGTTTTCACAATTGCGCAATATTTCTGTTATGTTTTCATAATTTCGCAATGTTTCTGTTGCGTTTTCAAATTGCATAGTGGTTTTCTCAATCACGTAAAAATATTCCATCATTTTTCAATCACGTAGTGATTTTTCAACGTTTTCTCAATCACGTAAAAATATTCCACTATTTTTAAATCGCGTAGCGATTTTTCAACAATATCTCAATCGCATAAAAATATTTAAACGCTTTCCAAATTGTGTAGAAATATTTCAACATTTTTCAAATCGCGTGGAAATATTTAAACTTTTTTCAAATCGCGTAGCTTAAAAATCACATTTTTAAGTTACGTAAATCATTTTTCACCATTTTACAACCACGTAAAATATTCCTCAATATTTCAATTCAACCTTTCTCAAAATAATATGACTTCTCACATTATTTTCCACATTTTCTTACTCAAGAAAATCCTTTTCACAATCAATTCCACAATTTTACCATTTCATTGAATTAAATCAATGTTTCTAACTTAAAATTTCCTAACGCGCTCCAAAACCCAAAGGATGAGTTTTATGTTAGTAAATTTTAAATCATCAACGTTTCCTTTATAATTCAAAATAAATTCTCAAATTCAATCCTCTTCCAAAATAATTTGAGGTTCAAACCCTTACAACCTCTATTTTCCTTTCATAACTGAAATTTCTATTTCTCAAGTGATAAAACACTTTGTTTCCATTTCCAAAATCCTTGTACCAAATCAATTATATTTTCACTTTGAAAATCACTTTGTTTTATAAAACCAAGGCATTACAAGCCTTCAAAACCGTGGTACTTGGCCATTGAAACCATCAAATATTTTTCCTTCTAAATCAATTGAGTTCCATTCATGGTTTTACACAAACAAAACCATTAAAATTCCTTCAAAAAAACCGTGAGACACTTGGTCTTTGATATCAAAACATTTATTCATTTCCTTGCTTCTCTAAACATCCAATTTTGCCATTCATGAAAATATTAATTTGTGAACACCTATTTTGAGGTGTCTTGGCCGAAATTCCTCTTGGTCTTTGGAACTAAAAATTGTTTTCCTTTACATTATCAAATCATGGCATACATATACATATTCATCATATATATCACAAGTATGCCATAAACAAAAGCATTAAATCATGCAAATCATATCAAGCATAAGCAAATAATCAAAACACATAAACAACCACAAATAATTACATGACCATGTATATGAATCCTCACATGGATTCACCATCCATCAAATACAAAACCATCTCTCACCACCATACTTGGTTGGTGAGATGGATCTCCCTCTTACCTCTTGAAGAACCTCCCAAGCTCCTTGTTTTGCTTCTTTTAAGTAGATTTTCTCCACCAAGTGATTCTTGAAAACAAAGAAAAACATACAATATTAACACCTAAGGTTTTAAACTAAAAATAACCATGGATTAAAATCATGATTAGAACTTTGAAATGGATAGAAATATGAAGATTAAGGAACTCCACCTGAAGGGCTTCAAACTTGAGCTTTTGAAGAACAAGATGAAGATGGATGATTTAGGCTTAGGTTTCTTCTACAAAGTATCTTAGAATATTGTATGGATCCAAGAAGTGGGGTTGGATTAAATTATTGAAGCTTGGGTGATGGTGTGGAGTGGTGTGGCCATAAGCCACTTGGGAGAGAATAGAGAGAATTTGGTTCTTGAAATAGAAAAGATGTTCAAATAAATTAAAGTCACAAATTTGGCTTCCTAAAGCCTTCATGGCTGTGAGCTATTTTGAGAGAAAGGTGAGAGATATTTTGTTTTGTTAGTTGATAGAAAGGTGATAGGAAATGTCAAGTGAGGAGTTAATATTTAGGCCCCCTAAAAATACTTGGCCGTGAGCCACTTTGAAATAAAGGTGATAAAAATGAATTAAAGATAGAATATTTCTCTTTCACCAAGCAAGCATGGTCGTAAGAATTAAAAGGAATAGCCACCAATAATTGACTAACTTTTGTTTAGCTTTTTGAATTATTGTTAGAAGAATGACCAAGTAAAATGAGTAAAAGAATTAGCCCCCCTTTAAGTGCATGGCTGTATGCTTCAAATGGAGAAAGCCACCAATGTTGACTTGTCTTATTTTGTTCAATTGATAAAAGATGATACGAATTGAATTGTAATATTTTGTCTCACAAATGGATGCATTGCCGTAAGCTTCCTTGAAGCAAGCCACCATTATTGACTATTTCTTTGTTGTGTAATATAAATAATGGAACATGAATTAATTGAATCCATTTAGCCTTTGTTGGAAATGCATGGCTGTAGAAGTGCTCTTCAAAATGGAGAGAAAGCCATAATTGTTGACTATTCTTGGTTGCTTAATATAAAAGTGAATGATGAATTAATTGAATCAAATTTGCCCCCTTTAACTTTGCATGGCCGTAGGTACTTCTTCAAGAAGATGGCCATTTTTGTTGACTTCTTCATGACCACAAAATGGAGCTCCTCAATCTTATTTGCTAACACCAAAAGTTGTCATAGCCATTTTCATTGACTAGGCTTTCTATTGGTTCTTAGAAAGTCCAAGCCACTAAGTTGGACTCATCACCTCCATTGATTAGATCAAGGGTGGATATCTAAAGGCTTCACCTCTAAGTTTGCACTATATATTTTCTGATAAATATCAACCGATGAATAATAACTACTGTATTTTTATTGCCCAATAAGTAAAACAGTAGAATATATAGTAAAAGAAAATTGTGAAAACTGTTTCCGAATTCGGGTTTAGTAAGATCCCCCGTCTCCGTCTCAACAGTACAAAATTTTCTGGCTCCAAATTTTTTTTCACTTTTTCGAACCTACCTGGGCCCACGTACAGCCCCCCTGGACCCACAGATGGCCCATGGATAATACTAAAATAATCAAAGAAATATAAAAATTTTATAATCATCCACAAAATCGTAAAAGTTATAAAACTTATGGAAATCAAGTCAGATTAGTAAAAATCATTAAGGATTTACAAAAAGAAATAAAATACGAAGGCTCGTATACAACCCCAAAATAATATTAAAATAATAAAAAACGTAAAAACTCCCAAAAATTCCTAAAAATCACAAAAATTATAAAATCCATAGAAGTCGAGTCAGATTATTCAAAATAATTAAGAATCGCCCGAAATAAATAAAATGCAAATTTTCAAGGTGTTACATAATGTGAGACCACAGTTTTGACTAGAATTTAGGGATATAAATTAGTTTTTGTATACAAATAAAATGAAGCTTATGTGATTAAAGGTTGAATGATAATATTAAAATTAATGAATAAAAATTTTAAGGATTTAATACCCCAAAGTGAGGCCACGGTTTTGGCCTTGGATCTTAAGGGAAAGGATTGATTTGGTGTGAAATAAAATCTAAGTCATTAGGTATCAAGTAACTAATGCATAAAATGGAAAGAAATTGGAACCTTGATGACCTAGTGAGGCCACGATTTTTAGAGAAAAATTAGGGTTTAAATGATGCCTTGATGCATTTTTGGAGATTAAGAATTTAGAGATATGCATAATCCATAATCAAGTGGAAGAATTAAATTGAGTAATAACTCTTGAGAGTGCCATGGTTTTGAAGGGTTATTAACCTAAAATTTTCATAATTGACCAAAGCTTAAGACTTTGAAAATGAGGATCCATAATGTGGACTTGTGATAATTGATGAACCATGAATACATATTGATGTTAAGGATTGATTCCATGTTATTGTGAAATCCCTATGTGGGCTAAGTACTTGTTGACTGTGTACTTAAGGAAATTATGATATATTGATGTTAAGAAATGAATATATATATATATGCCATTGTGGTATGCTTATGATAAATGTATCATTAATAAACATACATAATGTACATTGTGTCGTCATGCATATGTGTTATCCGTTGGACATTGTTGGAAAGGCTATGTATGCCTAGGAGTTTGAATAACACCTATGTGTGGGTGCGAGTAGACTAAGCGTAGGGTCATAGTGGTTGGCCCTGGAGGCGTCGGGGTGCGGGTGTCTCACAATAGACAGTGGTAGCTCCACTGGGGCCATGGGATATACCGATGTAAACACACCGATGATCTGGACTGAGACGCTGTCCTATATCGCGATTAACTGTTGTGGTACCATGTATAAGCCGTTATTGCACAAATGTTTTTATGAGATGAGCACACTATTTTTAAAGGCTAACGAGATACTGGCATAACTCCTTGATCATTCTCTTTGAAAATGTTTATGTCTAGCTTCATGGAGTAGGAATTTTGGTATCATTTGCATTGTGAACTGTCCGTCTCATAATTCATTAAGCATGAGCATTTATAATTGTGGAAAGTATCTGTTATTATTACTGCAATAACTATTTGATTGCTTGGACTATTGAATGTTGGAAATGTTAATGTTGTCTGCCTATTATTGATGATACTTACTACTATTTATTGTTGTTCCGCCTTTACTATTAATTTTAATTATTATTGTAATTGGATGTATGAACTGTGTTTATATGTGGGCATCCAACGCCGTTCGTTTTCTCGCTACCATTTTGGTACTTCTGAGAAGACGATCGTGAGGAAGAGAAGGAAACAACTGAGTTTCCAGGTTTTTGGCCACACTACGACTAGAGCCACTAAGGATGTCGTTGCGCCCATGCCACTTTTTGGGGTACGTGAAGTTGACCTTTCATGAAGGACCCGATTGCTGGCACTTACATGTGCAGATAGACTGATGCGTCTACCGTGGGGAGCTGATGGTGTCTTTAAGTTGGGGTCGTTATGACGCTCTCTTTTTTTATTTTTTTGCTTTTGTCATTTTAGAATTTTACCTACCTGTTAGGGATATGTGGACTGATATATTCTACACTCCACAAGAGGACTCTTTCCTCTCCACTGCTCAGACTTCTGCCCAAAATTCAGTCGCTTTGATGGTGATTTCATCGAATGAAGAGGACCCTGAGGAGGACCCGGCTACGGTCCCTTCTTGCCAGTCTTAGGGGCTGATACTATAGGTGGCTACTGATGGCTAACCATTTATCTTTTTAGGGAAGCCTGATGTTTTGCTAGTATGGGTGTAAATTTGTAACTATCTTGGGTAGGTAAAGCCTTTACTTTTTGTATATTTTGTGATGTAACTAAACAGACTGATGCATATAATATATATATATATATATATATATATATTATGAATGTATGATTTTAAATTCTGTTTCGATTCTATTGTATTGATAATTATTATTATCTTCTTACTGTTATATTAAAAAAAATGCTTACAGATATTTCAATACTCGATTATTTTATCATCCAAGAATACAAACTATTTAATCTTGTGTTAATAATGAACCGGGTCTTAATTAATTAACACAATTATTATTTTCTGCAATTTATTTTGTTTCTTTTGTGTTATGGTGTGACGTTCCTTCTTCGCAGTATTAAGAAAAAGGGGCGTTACATCCATAGTCCATAGTACTACAATAGAAGTACAATGAATGATGTTTCCAAGACCAAACAACCTTAATACACATTTAATGTGTCTTATGATCCTTGAAATAAAATTGAAAGCTTTTGAAATTACTTCAAACATGTTTCAAAAATGAATAAAAGGATTACTATTAGATATGTTGACACTTGACATAAAGATAAGAAACATAACACATAAATAAATATACTATGAAGAGAAGTTCAAGAAAATCATTTCAAAGCGGAACAGAGCTAAATCATAATACCCAAGACAAGTTCATGGATAAAAGGTGGACAAAATGGGGTTAAAACATCAAACTTGTAACTTATGAATCAAAAAATGGAATAAATTATCATAAGAGATCACCTAAAGAAGGTTGTCAATGGCGCTATGTAGAAACCACATCAAATTTAGATTACATTCTAGTAACCAACATTGACACAAGGTCGTTAACAATTTGTGCAGACAGGGCGGAGCAAGGCTATATTGAAAATTATAGGTTGGAGGAGGCCATTTTTAAGAAAATATATATATATTTTTCGAAGTACATGTAAAATCTTTGGAAATTTTGAGAGGAAGGGGTGGCCAAAGCCTCCCTACCCTTATATGAGGCGTTGCCTCTATGTGCAAGATATTATTCATGATGTCCAAGAATTAGTTACAAACACGAAACCCACATGATCATACAATATTACAATCACAATCCAACTGGAAAGAGAAACAACTTTAAGAGAGAAGAGCATTGACAAGAACTTTGAGCTGTTTAACATTACAAATGACCTCAATATTTTCCTTTTTTTGATAAAAACAAATGACCTCAATATGCTCTACTAAATTAAGTCATGTAAGGCCATATGTCATAGATGATAGAACGTGTAGCTTTAAAGCAGATAACAAAGGAAAGGGGAAGAAATAAAGTTCAGGAAGGAAGCTTTAGAATTAAAGAAACAATAGACACATTTAAAACCAAAAGCTTTTGAGAATAACGATGTCAAGCAGACAACAAATCTTGTTCGATTGAAAATGACAAAAAGCATAGAACTACCAACTAAAGTGGCCAGTGTAAGATATTACATTATTACAATAACTAAACCATTTTCATGTTAGTATTGGATAGTAGAGAAAGTTTGCAGTTGCACCAGTAAGTTAATTAAAATGATGCCGAATATAATATAATGGAAATTTAAATCCAAGGGATAAAATATACCATCCAATTTTCCCAAAACCCTCTTCATTGCTCCAACACATTCTTCACATGACATACGAACTTTGAGGACAACAGTCTGCAATCATAATGCAAAAGTTGTCAAATTAAAAGAGGAGATAAAAGAATAAATAATAAATAATCATCTTAATTCTTAGCCCCTAACACCCACACGTAAAAGAAACACATTCATACTTTGAATCTAAGAAATACTGGAATCAATTTAAAAAGAGAAAGAGAGGGAGAGTGTCAAGGAAGAGAGCAAAGCAATGAATCAGATACATATATAATTAATCTACTATAATTTACATTAGTACAACAAAAGAACAATCATCTTCTGTTTCATTATTGTTGTTAAAAGTGAAATTCTAGTGACAGTCATGTATCTGACATATATATAATGCTAAGAATTTAAAGGTCAACATAAACAAAAGGAACTAGCCATGTGGATTCATATTTAAAGACTGTAAGTGCAAATTGAAAGTTATGCCTACAAACTTTAAATGAAAAATAAAATAAAAGCATTTAATACAAGTGCATTGCAACAATTTTTTTTAGATCATTAGACAGATTATCTATACCTCGTAAAAGTATAAAACCTTACACAAATTGTAATAACACATTTGACAGAAAAGAACATCATGGATTCATGCCATAATCTAAAGTTCTTAACAAACAAGGAAAGACCAATCATTGTTAGTATTAGATTTGAAGATAATAATTCAGCTACTCTAGAGCTTATCAAGCAACAATATATCTTTTTCCTAGGGGATGTTTGGGAACCGGCTCAGTAAAACCCTAACCATCAGAACCCCATTGTATATGTCCAGACATTTCCCAAGCCCAGTCACCACCACCGTCAGCGGCATGTTCAGATACCCACTTGGACCGTCTCGAAGAGATGCAAAGAACAACGAGCCCATCTTCGACATGGTATTGCTGCTGCACAACAACAGATTCAAAATGTTTTTCTGAAACACTTTGAGAAACAATAGGTCCATCCCCATCATGGTGGCTAGAGTGCGAGTGGACCCCCTTAGAATATCATGTGCTGGGATTGCTGTAACATCCTGAAAAATACATATTTGATCATAAATCATCGTTTTATAATATTCTTGATTTTTAGGAATTTTTCTAGAATTTTTCGGAAATGTCGAATATTTTAATATATTTCTCGTTTTGCGTGCGCGCTGAGCAGAACCAGAGAAATGCGATGTTTTCTCTGAGAACCTTGGACTATGGACATGTCGACGGGGGATCTTACTAAACCCGAGACTTGACACAGTTTACGAAGTTTCACAATTTTTGAGAAATCTTTGCAGATACAATTAAATTAGTACAGCGAAAAATTTATCTGTCAGATTAATTAAATACTGACTTCTGTCAACTGTAACTATTATCTATTGGATAATAGTGTGTAATAAAAATACTATCACATTATCCTAGTGTAATCCGCTTTATGTCTAATCAAATCACTTTAATTCAAATTTAATAGTTAAATATTCAAGCTTCCTTAAGAAGCTTTGACCCAAGCTTTGACCATCAATATCTTGGCTTCCTTTGGAAGCCAAATTTCTCACCCACTCCTCTCTCTTTTACGTATTCTGCAGCCACTCAAGGGGAATGAATTGATTCATTTATCATAATATTTCATTTAACTCATTATCACCAAAAACACTTTCTTCCTCTTCATTTACGTTCTTCTTCTTCTTTTCCTTCTTCAAATATTTCTTTTCTTCCCACCCACACACCTCACGGCCACCACCCCAAGAACCCCAACCTTCATAAAAATTTACACCAACCATGTTTTCTTAATCTCCTACTCCTTCTCATCATCTTTTGTGCTTGGAGTTTTCAAGAAAGCTTCCATCTTCAACCATTTTTCAAGCTTTGAAGGTGAGCTTCCATGGCTGAAAAAAATTTCAGACCTTCACTTCCATTTTCGTTTCTGGTTTCCTCTTGATTTAATGGTCATTTTCTTCTTCTTTTTCACATCATTACATTGTTCTAACGTGGACCACATTTTCTAGGGTTTTTGAGCTTCAAATCCGAAAATCAAGAGTGCTTCTTGGAATTTTCTTGGTTCTTCATCTTGGTAAGAGGAAGATTAATCCTCCTCAACCTCTTTAGCAACTAGGAATCTTGTGTTTGATTTTTGGAAGAAAAACCACAGGGTGGTTGTTCTTGAAATTGCTTGAAATTGATTTCTTGAATGTTATCTTAATTTAGCTTTGAGTAGTTGATTGAGTGGTTAATTATTCGTGTAATTTTGTGATTGAAATCCATGATTGCTTGCTGGAAAATTCTGGTTGCTAGACCCCTGGATGTGTCACGGTTTTGGGGCTATTTTGGGCTGGAAAATGAAGGGAAATGATGCTTAAATTTTGACCAATGCAAGGCTAATTAAATCAAGTAGTTAAGGTTGATCCAAGTGGACAAAATTCTGGTTGTTGGACCTTGGTGAGTGCCACGGTTTTGGGCTGTTTTAAGAGCAGAATTTTGGTTGACATTGTGTCAAGAATAATGCTAGGCAAATTAAGTAAAGGAAGACTAAACTAGTGAGAAGAAAATTGTAACCTAGGACCCTCTTGAGTGCCACGATTTTGAGGGCCTGAATGAGGGAAAAGATAACAAATTTGAGATATCAAGACTTGAATTAATCAAGTAATTAAACGTAGATTAATAGCAGGAAACTTGCAACAATAATTTTTAGGATGGATTGTGGTTAAGACTTAGGAGATAAGCTAAATTTGGAAGGTAATTATAAGAATCAAATAACTTGGATCAAAATAACAAGTAAATGGACCTAATGATGTGAACATGACTTACTTGAAACCTTGGGAAGGCCACGACCTCTAGGTGAAAATTTGGGTTAAGATTCCATAACCCATTACTCGGATTACAAGTAATCAAAGAATACAAGAGATTAAGGATTTCATAAACCTTAATGAACCAATGAGATGATTTTCATAAGACTTGGAGATTTTAGAAATCCATAATGGACCTAAAATATATTCCTTGAATTATAAATTGATATTATGTTGATATTGGGTTCTTTTTGGATGCAAATTTGCTTATTGCACTCTCTTGATCAAATGTGGTATATTATGCTATTGTATAAAATTGTGGATCATACATGTTCATGCATAGAGTCCTATGCATTGTGAATGTCCGTGTGGACTGTTGTAAGGCCAAGTTGCCTAGGAGATTGAACACACCTTTGTGCGGGTGCGAATAGACAAGTGTGGGTCTTGTTATGACCTTGGGGGCGTCGGGGTGCGGGTCCTCCACAATGGGTAGTTGGTAGCTCCTTTGCCCGTGGGGCAAACCGATGCAAACGCACCGACGATCCGGACTTGACACTGTCCTATATCGTGATCTAGTGTAGAATGTCTGTGCAATGCCATGATTGTGCACGAGAAAATTTATTGATAGCACTGGCCTCGGCAGCCGAGTCACAGACATGTCTCCTGATCTTTCTCTCCGACTGTTTGAGTCTAGCTCCATAGAGTAGGAAATTGAATATTGTGTCCATGCATCGTGGAATATTCTGTCATCTGAAAATTATTGTTTACACGATATTTAACTGTCTGAATTTAACTGCCTGGATATTATGAATTATTCATTACCTTTATTAATGATTGCCTGACTGGTTATCTGTTTAAAAGATTATTTATTGCCTTTACATGCTACGTGGGCGTTATGCACCGTTCAGTTCTTGGTTGCTGTATTGGTATTGATGGTGGGATGTTGTCGCGACCTGGATCGCGGCGGGAAATAGCAGCTCGCGTGATTTTTAAAAATGATTAAAAATATGGAGTCGCCACTAATTTTATTTAAATTTGGGAAAAATTGGAAAACCTTTTTAGAAAATAGTCTTTGGAACCAAATCGGATTCGGGAGTCGGTTATGGACAGGAAAGGGTGGAAACTTAATCCCACAAAGACCCCTATCACATCCATCCTAAGACGGCATACCTTAAGTCAATTGTGCAAAAACTTAATAATCTCAAATTTATCTCTTTTACCCCTCTTAAAAGACCTTGCAAATATTTTATTTTATTTTTCTATTTTTTATTTTTATTTTTATTTTTTTATTTTTTTTATTTCGTAGAAAAGAATAAATAAGAAACCTAATTATGAAAATTTAATTTTGGCTTGACAGAATGAAAATTCTGCTCCTACGTACCCTTAGGTGCAATGAGGAACTCAAAGTCACGTAGTTCTGTATAAAATCAGTGTGAGTTGATTGATTTTAATTAAAAGATTTTTTGAAAAAAAATTTGCACAGGATTTAAGGTAGCACAAAGCTACTCAATAAACCCATATGATCCAAATAACGCTGAAGATAGCATCCGCTATTCAATCACCATTATTGGTCATTGCATTTATTAAAGATTTTTTTATTATTTTTGCTTTTTATTTTTATTTTTGGAAGGAGTGTAAAAAGATAAACAAATAAACACAATTTTTTTTCATGAGCCAAAGTAAAATAAAGAGAACATCATAAACCAAATAATTCCAAACAAACAAGTTTCAGTTTTTTTCATTTTTATTTTTTTTTATTTTTTTTAAGCACAAATCACCACGTAACAACATAACATAAAAAAAAGCAAATGATATTAAATAAAAGCTAAGCCTAAAAAGAAGGCAACTGAACACAAAGACCTTTATATATATTCTTTTGTGATTTAAACTTCAAAACTTAAAACTGACAAATACATAATAAAAGGTATGGAAACAAAAGAGGCTACAGAAAACGAAAATCATGCCTGGTGGAAGCAAATGAGAAAAGAGAATGAAAGTGGAGTTCAAACCTCTGGTCGACGGCAGCCACGTGGGGCGGAACGTGAAGAGCGGACGAGCGGCTGGGTGTGAGACGGCGTCGGCCAGATCTGGTGCCGCGGAGCTATGCGCGAACGGTAGCTTGCGGATCTGGGTCCGTTTCCTGGCTCGGGTTGCGGTCTGGTGCGACTTCCGGCGATGAGTCGCGCGGCACGACGGGTGTGGGTCGACGGCGTGCAGCGGCGTCGTGGCTGGCTGATCTGGGGCTCGGGCTCGACGGCGAGGCTGGCAGTGCGTCTGGGTCGTGTGGCTTGCGGGCTCAAGACGGGAACGGCTGGGACGACGGTGGTGCCGTGGTGGTCTGCGGGCTGAGGACGTGTGGCACGAACGGCGTGGAGCTGCTGGAAATGGTTGCTGTGAGGGGTGGCTGCGTGAGAGAGCTTGGAGCGGTGGCTATGGTGGCTGGGCTATGGTTCAGTGGTTGTGTGTGGTGGTTTATGGAAGGAGGAGGAAGACGATGAATAGTGAAGGTTGGCTGGTTTGTGGTGATGAAGGTTGAGTGCTTGTGTGAGGGAGCTTGGAGGGTTGAAGATGGAAGGGGTGAGTCAACTCAGTAGTTGTTTGGTGGTGATGCTAACGTGGTGATGGTGGACGAAAATGGAAATGGTGAGTGATTACAAGGTGAAACCAGAATGAATAAGAAAAAAAAGAAGTCCTCTCCCCTCCTTTTACGTGAATGAGCTCTTCCTTCCTTTTTCTACCTGAGAGTGTGTGTATGAAAGTGTGCTGTGCCAATCAGTGAGAACCGTGGGTTCTCCTGTTAGTGAGTGAACTGAAGGTTAGAAAGGTGAAGATCCCAATGGTGAGGGTGAGATGGTTGTCCTCTGTAGAAGGTTGTGTGTGCGAGAGTGAAACGTGTGTGCAGTGATAAAACGTCAGAGTGAAAGTGAGTGTTGCGTGTGTGCTATGAAGTGGGGAGATTGAGTCTTGAGTGAATTGTGCAAAGAGATTAGTGAGTGAGAAGTGAAAAAAGTGAATGAGTGAAAGTGATTGTCTTTAGTGATGTGAGTGAGTGGCAAATTTATTTTATTTTTTAAAAAAAAAACAAAAATATTATCCTTTTTTATTTTCCTTTTTTATTATTTTTTTATCTTTTTTTAAATTTTTATTTTAAATTTTTTTTACCCGGACAAAATTGGGTGTTTACAGTTGCCCCTCTTTACTTGTTTCTTACTAGATAATAGGAATAACCGTAGTTTTTTCAACTTATCGTCGTAAGAAATGAGTAAAGATATGAACTTCGATTTTGTCCGGTAATGCAAAACAAGGCAAGAAATTGAAATGCATGGAACTGATGCACTCAACAGAAAATTAAAATGCATGGAGCCGATGCGCTCAACAGAAATTAAAATGCAAGGAGCCGATGCGCTCAACAGAAAGATTAAAATGCATGGAGCCGATGCGCTCAACAGAAAATAAAATGCATGGAAAGATTAAAATGCATGGAGCCGATGCGCTCAACAGAAAATAAAATGCATGGAGCCGATGCGCTCAACAGGAAATTAAAATGCAAGGAGCCGATGCGCTCAACAGAAAATTAAAATGCATGGAGCCGATGCGCTCAATGTAAATTAAATGCAAGGAGCCGATGCGCTCAACAGAAAGATTAAAATGCATGGAGCCGATGCGCTCAACAGAAAATAAAATGCATGGAGCCGATGCGCTCAACAGAAAGTTAAAATGCAAGGAGCCGATGCGCTTAATAGAAAATTAAAATGCAAGGAGCCGATGCGCTCAACAGAAATTAAAATGCAAGGAGCCGATGCGCTCAACAGAAAAATTAAAATGCATGGAGCCGATGCGCTCAACAGAAAATAAAATGCATGGAGCCGATGCGCTCAACAGAAAGTTAAAATGCAAGGAGCCGATGCGCTCAACAGAAAATAAAATGCATGGAGCCGATGCGATCAACAGAAAGTAAAATGCAAGGAGCCGATGCGCTCAACAAAAAAATTAAAATGCATGGAGCCGATGCGCTCAACAGAAAATAAAATGCATGGAGCCGATGCGCTCAACAGAAAGTTAAAATGCAAGGAGCCGATGCGCTCAACAGAAAATAAAATGCATGGAGCCGATGCGCTCAATAGAAAGTTAAAATGCAAGGAGCCGATGCGCTCAACAGAAAATTAAAATGCAAGGAGCCGATGCGCTCAAACAGAAAATTAAAATGCATGGAGCCGATGCGCTCAACAGAAAAAAATGCATGGAGCCGATGCCCTCAACAGAAAATAAAATGGATGGAGCCGATGCGCTCAACAGAAAATTAAAATGCATGGAGCCGATGCGCTTAACAGGGAATTAAAATGCAAGGAGCCGATGCGCTCAACAGGAAATTAAAATGCATGGAGCCGATGCGCTCAACAGAAAATTAAAATGTAAGGAGCCGATGCGCTCAACAGAAAATAAAATGCATGGAGCCGATGCGCTCAATAGAAAATTAAAATGCATGGAGCCGATGCACTCAAATTAAATTAAAATGCATGGAGCCGATGCGCTCAACAGAAAATTAAAATGCAAGGAGCCGATGCGCTCAACAGAAATTAAAATGCAAGGAGCCGATGCGCTCAACCGAAAATTAAAATGCATGGAGCCGATGCGCTCAACAGAAAATAAATGCATGGAGCCGATGCGCTCAAATTAAATACGGACTTAAAATTCTTTCTTTCTCTTTTTCTCTTCTTTTTTTTTCTTTTTATTTTTTTTTTCATTTTTATTCTCTCATTTCTCTCTTTTTCTCTCATTTTTTTCATTTTATTTTTCTCTTTTTCTTTTTCTTATTTTATTTATTAAAAATCCTTTGAACCAACAACGATCTTGGAAAGCTTTGACCAATCAAACTCTTGTTCAAGTGTTCCTCTTCATCATATCATTCGGTTGGATTGGAATTCTCTTGACTTCCTTCTTCCCCTCTTTATTTCTTACTTCTTTCATTCTCCCTTTCTCCATCATTTTTTCTTTTTTTCTTCTCTTTTTTTTTTCTCTGCAGCCACGACACAAAACTTTCTAAAGCCATCAAGCCAAAGACTTGGAAATTCTTTTTGACGCAATCATTAGGCCATGGACTTGGAACTTTGTAAAGCCATCAAGCCAAGGACTTGGAAATTCTTTTGACACAACCATCAGGCCATGGACCTAAAATTTTGTAAAACCATCAAGTAAAGGACCTGAAATTCTTTTTGACGCAATCATCAGGCCATGGAGCTGGAACCTTGTGAGAGCCGTCAAGCCAAAGACTTTGAATTCTTTTTGGCACCGTCACCAGGCCATGGACTTGGAATTTGACTTTTAATTTGGATGACCTCAGTGGTATGCTTTTCTTCAAAGCTCTCACTTCCATCTCTTTTTTCGAGTACCTCTTGTCTTTGGATTATCCCTTGAGATATCATTTTCTCCTTCAATCGAAACTTCTAAGCTCCTTTTGATCTGAATTGTACATCTGGAGATTACCATTAGATGGTCAAATCATAGTATTGTACTCATGTTCACCTTACCCGAAGCATTACGTAACAAACATGCATGGATTCCAAAGCACAACAACAAAGAAATTGACCAAGTGAAAAACTTCTGAACTGGTCTTGGAAGTTTGACTACACAAAAGGATATTTACCAATGATGAATATATGGACAAAGACACAAACAAAGCTATTGGATTCAAAGATGTGTTGCCCCAGTATGGATTGGTTCAACCTTCATGAAAATGATCTTTAGTTGGCTTCTGCTGAGCACGTACATCAAGGCAAATTGAATCAAAGAGAAATTTGCCCCAGTTTAGAACTGAATTGAATAGGGCACAAACGTCCTAATGACCAAAAGATTTGCCCTAACGTAGGTCAAATGAACTAGGGAAATGAAAAATTGCCCCAATTTGGAGTTGAGTTGAACAGGGTAGAAACTTATCCTGGTGCAAGGTCAAATTGAACCAAAGAGAAATTTGCCCCAGTGTAGGACTAACAAGTACTTCCTTTTCTTTTTTCTCTTTTTTTTTCTTTTTTTTTTGTTTTATAAGAGCAAGAAATTAAAAACTTGAAATAGCACTAACCTTTTGTTTCAAAATTAAAATTAATGAAAATGCAGCAATCCTTCATTGATCAGGATGAACTTTTTAAGGCTTGTAACGTGGCCAGGGTTAAAGGTTATGAAATGAAAGATATAAGGCTCAAACAAGTGTTTAAGGGTTGAATGAGACTAAGGATCCTTGTTCACAATTAAACCTTGTCAACTGACTTTGCGCTTTCTAGTACACTTTTCTTTTATTGTTCTTCATTTTTTCCCATTTTCTTTTACTTCAATAATTCACCTTTGTAGTGACCTCTTTCATTTCAAATTTTTTTAGAAATCATAAGGGACAACAAGAGATATTGAAAATATGAATTCCTGTGAAAGGTAAAGAAAGATGGTCAAACTTCATTTCAAATCTTGAGTGCTCATTTTCAAAAAAACTTTAATTTCGAGACAAAAGACGGTGCATGCCGAATGATAACTTCCTTGCTCCCTTTTATTTTTGTTCTTTGTTTTGTTTTGTTTTGTTTTTTGTTTTGTTTTTGCAAATAAAACCTATACACATGGGTTTCATGACCACCAAAATTTTTTAGAACGAGAATCTCATGAGATCCAAATCCAAAAAAAAGCAAGAAAAGAAAAAAAAAAGGACAACAAGACAAGCATGACAAGAGTCTGAGTGTCAAAAACATAGGAAAAAGAAATAAGTTATGCTGAGATCCATGCAAATCTATTACATTAATGCTTCAAGAAAGTTAACATGGGTTCAACATCATAAAATTCTAAAATGGCAATCTCATTGATTAACGCCTCAGATCATCAGCTGTTCAGAAGTTTCAAATTGCTGGAGGTCGATTGGTATAGACAGAGTGAGACGGTGGAAAGCGGAGTTGTGAAGGGTTTTGATTTTGCATGTAGCTCACTCCCCACTCTCTTTCCTATGGGAAAAACTCACTCTTCATAACCAGCTTCATTGTTGTTGGTTTCTAATTTGCCAGCTTTTACCAAAACTTCAATCCTCTCACCAGCAGCTACTAAGTCAGCAAAATCCCGATATACAGCACCCGCCATTATCTCAATATATGGAGCTCCCAAAGTCCCCAAGAAGTATGAACACATTTCTGTTAGAGTCAACAATGGTTGTACTTGTGCTGCGAGAACCCTCCACCTTTGGGCATACTGCTTGAAGGTTTCCTCACTTCCTTTTTGCATCGAGCTCAATTGTTCTCGGGTAGGAGCTGCATCCAGATTAAACTTGTATTGTTCCATGAATAAATTAGCCAGCTCCGTCCAACGAGAAATCTTACAGCGGTCTAACTGAAGATACCATTCTAGGGCGGGACCTGTAAGACTCTCATGGAAAAAGCTAATGAGGAACTTATCATCCTTGGACCAAATAGCCATCGTGGTTCCATAACTGATCAAATGAAACCAAGGGTTACCACCCCCGTCATACTTGACAAAATCAGGAATCTTGAAACCTTTAGGGATTATGACATCCGTGGTAGGACACAAATCTTCTATTCTTAGACGTCCATAATCGTTGGGGCCCTTGATTGCCTTGATTTGTTCCTCTATTTTCTCCATCCACTCTTCTTTCATCTCATCTTTCTCAGTCATGACATGACTATTTCCACAGCAAGGCAACGTCGCCGCCCGAACGTACACCGAGGTTGTTTCCATGTAGGGCCGCATAACCGGGAATTTCACCACGAGCTCCTTCCAAGGTGTGATACCCCTCCCCAATAGGCATGCCCATTGTTGTCATTTGAGGTGGTTGCTCAGGTATCCCTATAACGATGCCCGAGGTTACAGTTGGGAAAATCGGAGCAGTCACCGATGGCACATTTACATATTCTTCAACTCCATTCGTACCTCTATTTCCACTGATTAAGCAGAGGGACTCCCTCAGATCTTGCAATATTGCTTCCATCCTTGCTTGACTCTCAGATATCTCATTCATCCTTTCTTTCATTTCATCGATTTCTCTGCTCAAGTTTCTCTCCGTCTCAGGATTATTTGCAGCCATTCTGGTTCGAGATCTGGTATTGTGAACTCGAGTTTGATTGGTCTCTTCTTTCCTAGGCCGCGCAAAGGTTCCTGAACCAGTTTGATTTATTTAACAAAGACTGAGATGAAATGAATGAGATGCATGAGAAGCATAAGGTAAAATGAATGAGATGCAATGAAATGGAAGGAATGAGATGCATGAGACGCATAAGGTGAAATGAATGAACTCAGAAGACATTTTTTCTTTTTCTTTTCTTTTTTTTTTTAAAAAAAATGCGATAAATGCCATGAAAATGTAAGATGTATATGTTTTTTTTTTCAAAAAATTATGAATGATATGAAAATGCATGATTTTTTTAAATACTAAGAATGCTATGAAAATGCAAGATATATTTTTATTATTTTTTTGGAATGCAAGGAAATGACAAAAAAAAAAATGCAAGATGAGATATATTTTTGGGAATGTCATGCAAATGCAAGATAATGCATGTCTTTTTTATTTTCTCTTTTGCTTGAAAAATGCTATGAATGTCATGCAAATGCAAGATGATGCATATCTTTTCTTTTATTTCTCTTTTGTTTGAAAAAAAAAAACTATGAATGTTACGCAAATGATATGAAAATGCAAGATGAAACATCCCCTTTTTTATGATTTTTTTTTAAATGCAAGAATGAATGATATGAGAAATGAAAAGATAAAGAAGAAGCACGCTCCCTTTGTGCCCTAATCAGGTGAAACTTAAAGGTTGGATTTCCTTAAAGTCACGACTCTAATTTTGACAGTTACTATATTCAATCTATCAGTGCGAGGTGTTTAGGACAGATCTAGACCTCTAAAAGTCATGGTCCCCAGATTGCCTCTATCTCGAAAGACAAGGATCCAATTCATGAATTAATCACAAGTAGGGATAGACCCTCTCAATATGATTAGTCCACTATACTGGTAACAATCTGAGTGGTGTCCCAACCAATGTCAAGTGAGCATGAAGCCCCTCAATAACAAAAGCTGAGACCCCTCCTATTCCTCGGGTTTGCACAGACTCGGGTATAGAGCCCAAAAAGTGTGTGACATAAGTGATAGTGACGTGTGTGAGGGAGCATACCTGCAAAAGCATATATACAACAACCAGCCAGCAATCATCTACCCTATGGTTTAAACAATTAATCACAAAATATATACAAGTAAAAAATATATACAGAATAATGATATCAGATATTTACAAAATAAAATACAATCTATTTACAAATAAATAAGAAAACAAAAACAAAGACAAAAAGGGTAAGATAAATAAATAGAGATTATTAACAATTTGCACAACTAAATAACAGTTTGACTCTCCAAGCATCCCAATGAGTCGCCATCTGTCGCGACCGGATCATGCATGGAAATAAGCAAATATGTGATTTTTAAAAATGATTAAAAATATGGAGTTGCCAATTTTATTTTTATTTAAATTTGGAAAAATTGGAAAACCTTTTTAGAAAATAGTCTTTGGAACCAAATTAGATTCGGAGTCGGTTATGGACAGGAAAGGGTGGAAACTTAATCCCACAGCACCCCTATCACATCCATCCTAAGACGATACCTTAACTCAGTTGTGCAAAAACTTAATAATCTCAAATTTATCTCTTTTACCCCTCTTAAAAGACCTTGCAAATATTTTATTTTATTTTTCTATTTTTTTTATTTTTTTATTTTTTTTATTTCGTAGAAAAGAATAAATAAGAAACCTAATTATGAAAATTTAATTTTGGCTTGACAGAATGAAAATTCTGCTCCTACGTACCCTCAGGTGCAATGAGGAACTCAAAGTCACGTAGTTCTGTATAAAATCAGTGTGAGTTGATTGATTTTAATTAAAATATTTTTTGAAAAATTTTTTGCACAGGATTTAAGGTAGCACAAAGCTACTCAATAAACCCATATGATCCAAATAACGCTGAAGATAGCATCCGCTATTCAATCACCATTATTGGTCATTGCATTTATTAAAGATTTTTTTATTATTTTTGCTTTTTATTTTTATTTTTGGAAGGAGTGTAAAAAGATAAACAAATAAACACAATTTTTTTTCATGAGCCAAAGTAAAATAAAGAGAACATCATAAACCAAATAATTCCAAACAAACAAGTTTCAGTTTTTTTCATTTTTTTTATTTTTTTTTAAGCACAAATCACCACGTAACAACATAACATAAAAAAAAAGCAAATGATATTAAATAAAAGCTAAGCCTAAAAAGAAGGCAACTGAACACAAAGACCTTTATATATATTTTTTTGTGATTTAAACTTCAAAACTTAAAACTGACAAATACATAATAAAAGGTATGGAAACAAAAGAGGCTACGTAAAACGAAAATCATGCCTGGTGGAAGCAAATGAGAAAAGAGAATGAAAGTGGAGTTCAAACCTCTGGTCGGCGGCAGCCACGTGGGGCGGAACGTGAAGAGCGGACGAGCGGCTGGGTGTGAGACGGCGTCGGCCAGATCTGGTGCCGCGGAGCTATGCGCGAACGGCAGCTTGCGTATCTGGGTCCGTTTCCTGGCTCGGGTTGCGGTCTGGTGCGGCTTCCGGCGATGAGTCACGCGGCACGACGGGTGCGGGTCGACGGCGTGCAGCGGCGTCGCGGCTGGCTGATCTGGGGCTCGGGCTCGACGGCGAGGCTGGCAGTGCGTCTGGGTCGCGTGGCTTGCGGGCTCAAGACGGGAACGGCTGGGACGACGGTGGTGCCGTGGTGGTCTGCGGGCTGAGGACGTGTGGCACGAACGGCGTGGAGCTGCTGGAAATGGTTGCTGTGAGGGGTGGCTGCGTGAGAGAGCTTGGAGCGGTGGCTATGGTGGCTGGGCTGCGGTTCAGTGGTTGTGTGTGGTGGTTTATGGAAGGAGGAGGAAGACGATGAATAGTGAAGGTTGGCTGGTTTGTGGTGATGAAGGTTGAGTGCTTGTGTGAGGGAGCTTGGAGGGTTAAAGATGGAAGGGGTGAGTCAACTCGCAGTTGTTTGGTGGTGATGCTAACATGGTGATGGTGGACGAAAATGGAAATGGTGAGTGATTACAAGGTGAAACCAGAATGAATAAGAAAAAAAAGAAGTCCCCTCCCCTCCTTTTACGTGAATGAGCTCTTCCTTCCTTTTTCTACCTGAGAGTGTGTGTATGGAAGTGTGCTGTGCCAATCAGTGAGAACCATGGGTTCTCCTGTTAGTGAGTGAACTGAAGGTTAGAAAGGTGAAGATCCCAATGGTGAGGGTGAGATGGTTGTCCTCTGTAGAAGGTTGTGTGTGCAAAGTGAAACGTGTGTGCAGAGTGAAACGTGTGTGCAGTGATAAACCGTCAGAGTGAAAGTGAGTGTTGCGTGTGTGCTATGAAGTGGGGAGATTGAGTGCTGAGTGAATTGTGCAAAGAGATTAGTGAGTGAGAAGTGAAAAAAAGTGAATGAGTGAAAGTGATTGTGCTGTAGTGATGTGAGTGAGTGGCAAATTTATTTTATTTTTTTTTTAAAAACAAAAATATTATCCTTTTTTTTTTTCCTTTTTTATTATTATTTTTATCTTTTTTAAATTTTTATTTTTAATTTTTTTTTACCCGACAAAATTGGGTGTTTACAGATGTCTTACCTCTTTCCCTGTGCTTCTATTATTTGCTGTTTATGTGCACCTGTGACGATCGAAGACGACGGTGAAGAGACAGAAGATCCCGCCTTCCCCAATTTCGGGTCGCACAAAATTTACTTTTTCTTTGCGACGATGTCCGCACGTATGCGTGGGTTCTTGGGAGATGTGCGTCGACCTTCCTTGGAGGGCGGAGTCTTTGGCACATCAACCTGAACTCCGACCGCTGCGTGTATTTGGGAGACGTGTCGATAGCACTTGCCTGGAGACGTCATGAGGCTCCTGTCCTCACTTGCTACCTCAGCTTGCGCCTGGAGTTTTACCTGCCTATCAGGGAGATGTGGGGTGCCCGTTATTACACCCCGCAAGAGGATTCGTTTGATTCCACCGCTCGGGCTCCGTCCCGCGCCTCTGTGGTTCCTATGGATGAGTCCTCGGATGAGGAAGATCCTGATGAGGGTCCTCCTGAGGATCCTGAATCGGTCCCTTTTTATCTGAGGGGTCGATGATCATTGGTGGCTACTGATGGCTGCCAGTGTTTTTGTTTTGGGGGCCTGATGTATTTTTCTTTTTGGTTGGGCTGTATATTTTGTATATGCATGAGGGTATATATGCATGTTTCCCTTGGGGTGGGTATAGTTTTGTTTTTTTATGATGGCCATGCTTGTATCTACAAAACAGCTGTATCAAATTTTATATATATATATATGCTATCCAGGTGCAATTTCTGTGTATTGTTTTATTCGTTCCTTTTATTCACATTCCGCATTATCGTTATTATAAAAAAAAAATATTGCCAATTTTGCTCACATGGTTAAACATTAATTAATTAAAATGAACCGGGTCTTAATCGTTTGTTTATTTAATTTTTGCATTTTATTTATTTGACAATGTGACGTTCCCTCCCAAAAAGGGGCGTTACAATTGCCTCCCTTTCACTTTGTCATTCAAAGGGATTCCAAAAAGAAATTCAAAGATAGGAATAAAGAGAAAAAGTGGTAGAGAACTTCATGAGCTTCTGCGAGCTTCACCTATAAACAATGGAATGGTGGGTCGCTTGTGATTCTAAGTGGTGACAGTGGGGACTGAGTTCAGGTAAGGTCATGGGTTTGAAAACAAGGGGTTATGCTTTTGATTAGGAATGGTTTGATGGATTTAAGGATTTGGGGATTTGGGGATTAGGTTGCTGTTGGGGATTTAGGGATTTTGATTTCACCTCTTCACTCCCACTCTCACTCTCATTTACAGAGGGGTGGGGCATAGAGGAGATAGTAGAGACGAGAAGCTCGAATGTGATGAGAAGCCATGGAGCTGAGAAGCTCGACTTTGGGATGCCTTCGAATAAGTTCAGTGAGTGAGTTAAGATTTGCTGACTTTTAGTTAAAGATAATTGTTTTAAAAGATTGCATAATAGGTAACTATTGTAAAGTGTTATCTTACATATTTATGGCAACGTTTATTATAAGTTGCCAAATAAATGTTGCCTCAAAATGCTAAAACTTAAACAACTCTTATAAACCGTTGTCATTATCATCTCTGGAAACGTTTTCTAATTGTTGCCTCATAAACGTTGCCAAAACTCCATACTAAAGTCAACTTGAAAAAAATGTTGCCTATACTAGTTTAGGCAACATTTTTCAAACCTTGCCAAAAATAGTGTTTCCAAAAATCAAATTTGTTGTAGTGTTATTATTTACATATAAATGAACCAGGTCTTAGTCTTATATTTTGTTTTTCGTTTCGTGGTTTGGTGTGACTGTCCCTCTCCAAAAAGGGGCATCATAGAGGATGCTATAAGAGAAGGCAAATTGTCCGGATCTACTCAAGATAAATCCAAGAAGACAATTTTTCAAAAGAATGATGGTGAGATTCATGTGATAAGTTCTGAAAATAAGCTATATCAACCTGCCTACCCACCTTCACTTTCCATACAACTGTTTTTTCCTTATCCTTACTCGTCTTACCTTCTAAATTACCCCACTCCATCACCAGTTGGAATTCCCCTTATCCATGCCCCTATGAATAATATTTCCTTCACCAATATACCTCCCAGCAATCCAGTTAATACCACACCTCCTCCCAAAAGTCAACCTGACCAACCAAGAAGGGAAAGACAAAAGATAGACCTAGTGCCAATGGCGTGTTCAAATATTTATGATTCTTTGCTGAAAGATAATTTAAATTACCCCAGAGGTGCCATAACCTATCTTGAATCCCTTTCCCAAGTGGTACAATCCAGTTGAAACTTGCAAGTACCACATAGGAACACCAAGCCATTCAATTAAAAAATGTTGGACTTTTAAGCATTGTGTGTAAAGGATGAAGAATGCATGAAAATTAGTCTTTGATTTTGAAAATGGACAGTCTATAAGACCGAGTATTGAGACTAATCTATTGGTCAAGCATAGAGCCTGAGGCTTAAAGACCAAGCTTATTATGATGAGGATGTTGTTCTAATGATCTTTTGTTTTGGTGTTTTGTATTTTGATTTAGTGTTTATGTTTAAACTTTGCTTCCATTTGAAGAATGTTGATGTAATCTCTTTCCTTTTAGTAATAAAGTTACCATTTGTTTGTATTCATTATCTTGTGGCATGCTATCATTGCTCCAGCAAAAAAAAGAAAAAAAAAGAAAAAATGAATGAATGAACATGAGCAATTGAACCAAAAGTCTCATTCTCTTGATTTTGTCTTAGTATTAAAATTTTTTAAAATAAGAAATCATAATTTGAAATAAGGTTTGATCATCTTTCTTTATCAAAATAAAATCATTAATATCCTATGTCATCCCAGTTGAGCCTAAATTTCTTTTTTAATTGAACTTTTGACAATGAATATTCATACACTGGGGGCTTGCACTTAGGAATGATTAATCATCACTTTTAATTGTTATATAATTTTTAAATGGAAATCAAAAGAAAAGGAAAATGTTAGTCATAGCAACAATCACTCAAGAGGAGGGTGAATTGAGTGATTACAAATTTTTAAAATAACTTTGAGAAATTATGTATTTTGATATTTTCAATTAACACATGTAGCGGAATAAGTCTAACAAAGGTACAACTATTAGATATTTCTCAAATACCACTTGGGGTATAGAATAAATTAAGTAAATAAGCTAGATATCAAATTTAACTTAAGCATATATAATTAAAGAACTAATGTAAAGGAGATAGAGTTAAGAAAAGCAAACACAATTATTTATCCTAGTTTAGCTACCAACCACTTGTGGCCTACATCCAGTTCCCAGGCTTAACTTGAGATTTTCTTCACTATCTCTTAGACTTCATGGGTGCTAGAAAAATCTTTGTACAAGTAAAAACACTCCTCATACCTTGAGATACCTCACCCTTATGCTAGAGCCTCCAACTCTTCAAGTTTCACAGGTGCTTGAAAAACCTTTACACTCAAGAGCACTCAGAACACCTTTGGGATACCTCACCCTTTGTGTTTAAGCCTCACTACAAGGGATACCTCACCTTTTTCTCTCTTGAGGGATATCTCACCCTCTTACAATAATTTTGAGATAAAGAGAAAGATTATAAACTCTCACAAGAGTAGATATACAACTTGAAGAATAAAGGAATAGAAGGATTTTTCAATAAAGAGCTCAAAATTAGGAGTGTCAAAATGAGTCAGGCCCGATTAGCCCGACAAAATGGATGGGCTGGGCTAGCAAAATGCTAGCCCGAACCTTACATGGCCCGAATGGGCTGAGCCCGAATGGGCCGGGCCAGCCCGCTCTTTTAGCACTACATAAGGCTAAATGGGCTGGGCTGGGTTGGAAAAATACCAGCCCGAAATTTATGTGGCCCGAATGGCCCGGCCCGAAAATGGCCAGAACCCGAATGGGCCGGGCCGGCCCGTTTTGACACCCCTACTCAAAATATGATTTTGATGATTCAAGGATCAAACCAAGTGTTCTAGAATTTCTAAAAATATAAATGCTTCAATATACACTTATTTATATTTTTAGAGCCCAAGTGATAAAATAGCCATTGGTAATGTTTAGAAATGATTTTTTTTATGAAAACTAGCCGTTTATAGCCATTAGGAACACTTCTGGGCATGTTATAATTAATTACATACATGTTGTAATCGATTGCATGGTCTCTGCCAGAGTTGTAATCGATTACATGACTTATGTAATCGATTACATGACCTCTGGTTTTGAAAACTGACTTTAAAAGGTTATAACTTCTTTATTTCTTATCTGATTAAAGCAAATGACCACTCATTGGAAAGATCTTTGAGTCTATTTTCAAATAAAAAAAATTTCATAACAAAACTCAAAGTATGTTGAAAGTTATGAACAAAACAGTAACCAAATGTCAGCTTTTCAAAATTCAAACTTAACTATTTTTCATAATTTTTAACTACGACCATAACTAGCTTTTCAAAACATGTTTTTTGGGGCATTTTAGCATGTAAGAATAATTTTTTAAATATTTAAAAATATATTTGAGCTCTTTTCATGTAAAATCTCTATTTTTACATATGAGAAAACCTAAAAGGAAAATATATCAATTCTAGTCCTTAGGCTTCTTGATGTAATCCAAGCTTCCAAAAATTTCTTCTCTTCAAATCTTGCAAATGCTTAGAACATCTTATCATTCTTATTCTTCTTGAGTTTAACATAATTGTGATATTTCGCTTTCTTGTTGCAATGCTCACTCTTGGTACTTGGACTATCCTACAAAATATTGCTCACTTAAACAAACATAGTTAGTCCAAATTCATAATTCAATATCTTCATATACATTATTCATAAATGTATAATTCTAGTTAGTCTAACATGCATATAAGACTTTCATAGGCACATCCAAATAAGACATTTATCAATTACAAATAGATATGTTCTATATAGGATACAACAAAGAACACTTTGCATATTTTCATATTAATAAAGCCAAATCCAATATTAATTTAATATAACTCATATAACATATTACTGGATATATCCTATAAAAGATGCTATAAAGAATGTGCAAGATTCTTATATCAAATATAATAAGATGGAGTACATGATCATACATGATCAAATATAATCTATTAAGCACATCTATGTAGCATAAACATCATTCTTTTTGTCTTGTATTTGTCATCATCAAAACTTAACATATTAAACCCTTAAGGTAAACTTATTTCTACAATCTCCCCCTTTTTTATGATGACAAATCACCAAAGAAAAATATGTTGAGCAATATAGAAGAATAAATATTTTTGTAAGCATATCAAATAATAAGCACAAAAATATATTTTTCTTTCCAATTCTCACTCCCCCTATTTGACATCAACATAAAGGCTTATGAAGGAAAAATAATATTTTCTCTCCCCCTATAGATAAAGCTCATGTTCCAAAAAAGGTAGGATAATCAAAACCAAAAGTTTCTTCAAAAATATATCTATCTCCCCCTATTTGATTCTATATATGATTCAATAATAGAGAGATGAAACAAGCATGCTTTCAAGATATAAAAGATTATTCATGCAAAACTTGTCATATTTTGGTACATCAACATGTAGCATATGATATTATTAAAACACTCTTTGTAATCAAACAAGGATGTAAGCCAAGAGATATAAATAACTTAAGAGCTAGGCTCCCCCTCATTGAAGCACAAGATGGATAAAGTAAAATATATATGACAAGACCAAGTAAGTCCATTACCATAAAGTAAAGTAAGGCAAAAGATACTTATTCTTAATCCATCAATCAAAAACCATTTTTAAACTACTCCCTCTTTCAAAAAGAATTTTACAAGAGCACATTACATTTTCAAAAGAATTTTAGAAGGGTATAGAGGTTTTATATTAATCCACATATTCCTTGAGAGTGATCAAACCCAAGTCAAAAGAACATCTGAAAGTATATCTCCTCTTTTTCTCATTACACAAGAGCCTTGAGAAAATAAAACACTTTGAAAAACAAGGTTATCTTTTGAAGTATTAAGATGAGCTCTATAGAACATTTCAAAAGATTAATTTAGAAACTTTCTTAAACATTCTCTCAGAACATAATAAAACTTTTCAAAGCAAATGAAGATAGTATTACATTTATAACACATATCTAATGATTTCTAAATTTTCAAGACAATTAGATGGTGAAAATACTTTCAAGGTCTTGAGACAAGTTCAAAAGATTCTCAAGAATATGGAACTATAAAAGCTTCTTTCAAATATGATAAGAGATTTTACTTTAAAATTTTTTTTAACAAACTAAAAACTCTTTTTAAAACAAAATCACGATTCTCATAGGTGTTATACCACTAAGAAACCCTAAATCAACAAAATCATAGATATCAAGCATTCACCTTGATGAAATATATTATAGGGATCAAAACATGTATAGAACTAACATCATCCACTCTATATGCAATAACAAAATTAGATAGTTAATATCCAATTAGGCACTTTGTCAATACTAAATATACTTCTCATGTAAGAAAAACATCTAATCATTTAAGATCAATTTATCAACAAGTATTATACAACTCATAGCATATAAAATACCACAATAACTTGGGGACAGAGATACTTATTGAGAGAGTGATGCTTCTTTACAATGTTCTTTGTTTATTAGTCCTTTGAATTTGGGCTTTCTTCCATTGAGTATTCCATTCCATTGCACTTGAAGAAAGTCTCCTCATGTCCCTCTTCATTCAACTTTTCTCTTTATCCATTTATGCTTGACATTTCAATATTTGATGACTATATTTGAAGCACATAGAGAGAATTGCAAAGCTAACTCTAAAAGTTCTCTAAAACATAGGTTAGCATCAAATATCATTTAAGCCCATTTACAAGCATAATTTAGGTTGATGTATAATATAAAGCATGTATCACATTATCAATCATGCAATGTTAGCTTTAACAAGAACAAAAAATGGACATATGCACTTGAATCCAAAAGCATAGTTTAATCATTTTCAAGGCAAGATCCAAGTTTATCAAGAAAAACATGATCATCATCAAAACATATATAAGGATTTTATGGCAAACAATGATCATGTAAGGCATGTAATATCAAGTAACGAATTCTAGTATGCACACAAGCCAATCGAGAACAAAAAGTCCCTTATTGTAATGCAAGATTGAAAAACTATAGAACTATAACTTTTGAAACCATTTATGATTCATTTCAAGATATACTTCATTGTAAAAACCATTGAAGTTCAAAGACAAGTTCAAGACAAAAAATGAATAATTTATTTCTTGTTTTCAAGATATGAACATATCAAGCAATTTCAAACAAGAAGACGTATAACCTTTAACTTTCCAATCTCTAAGTAAGTATGTAAGACAATTAAGCATCAAATAGAAAGGATTAAAACTACTTATGAGCATGTGAATTTCCATATTTGAACAAAGAGACTTGATCACAAGTTTAAAAACAAAGATATTACCATAAAACATGTCATTTCAAACGAAGTGTGTGCATATCTAGCATGTTAGCATTTATAAAGATACTTTCAAGATACAATGCTAGAGAAGCACAACTTAAGACATGTTAAGGCATAAAAACAACTCTTTACTTCTCCAAATATCACATGATATTCAATTTAAAGCATAAGTAAGGATAAAAGATTGATGTCACTAAAAGTGTACTCTTTGAGTTTTTGTAGGTAACTCCAACTTCCATGTCTCAAGGCTCCTTGAGAATGTTGTGGTTCTTCATACCATCCTTTTATGTTTTCATTACTCTTGGAGAACTTGAACCACTTCAAATTTTCCCAACCTCAAGTAGCATAGTTTTATTTCACTTCAATGCATGCTTGACCTAAAAGTCACCCTACAACACAATTCAAGGTTCTTTCTTTGGTATCCACCAATTTTGGATCCATCGGTGTTAGTCATTGATTATTAATCCATTATGCTCATATAAAGATCAAATTTTCCATAGAATGTAAATTGAACACAACAAAATAAATTATCAATCACCATTAAGCACATAGCCACTAGCATGTTTACTTTTATGATATATAGACAATTCAAAAATATAGCAAGCATACCTAGGCATTGTAGAACCTTATATACTAATATATATAACAAATTAATGAGTTATGGTACAATAAGAATGAACATAATTATGTGTTAAACATAATATTAAAATTTTACTAATTGAAGTCATCTTCTTTCTTTGACCAAAACTTCTACCATTGGGCTTTGGAAGCATTCTTCTTAATGATTCCTCTTTATTTCGAATTAGTCCATCCTTTTGAGAATATTTTTGCATAATTGAAACACTAGGAGGATATTTTGGCACCAACTTCATCTTGGGTCCTTGAATGTTAGTACTAGGCCTTTAAGATCTTTAGGAACTCATACCATACTATTTCTCATATAAGGATTTCTTCTATAATTGCATCAATGAGAAATATGTCCTAGATGACCACAAAAATTACAAATAATTGAATTTAATGATGACTTGGTACTTTGAAGATCATTTTTGGAAAACTTAAGCCTTTTGTTGTTATTACATTCTATACTATTTTTGCCATAAGCTTTGCTTGAATTTTTGGGAATAACATTAATTTTATTCTCATTCACAAGCATGAAATGTAATCAATGAGAATTATTAGCTTTGGCAAATTCGGAATATAAGTCCTCAACTTGATTTTCTAAATCAATGCACTTTTCACAAGAAGTTGAGGTTTCACATTTCAAAGGTATTTCCTCATAGAGAAAAACATATTCATTTTTCAAAGTCTTAATTTCATTTTTAATAAAGGAAATGTTTTCCAAACAAGATAAGTTTTTCTTTTCTAAATTTAAAAAAATCATCATATAATTTATCATATGCACATTGTAGCTCATAATAGGAAGGACTATAATCTAATTTAACATTATTTACCTCAAAGTCCTTTTTAACCATATAGGAAGTTGTCTCAATTTCTAGTATACTTGACTTTTTAAGGGAATCACGATCTTCCTCATTGTTGTCCTTTAAGGATTCAAGAACATATTCTTGAGGACATTTTTTAATATTGTCTTCCTCTAAAGGCTTTTGCTCTTATTGCTCTCTAAATACAACTTTATGCAAAAAATCATTGTTAATAAAATAAATAGCATTAAGAGCATCTCATATATCTTTAGCACTAAAGTAGCTCTTAATTTTAGCATAAACATCATTATTCAAATTACTTTTCAAGATTTACATTCCTCTAATGTTCAGGAAAAACATTTCTTGTCATAAGCATTTCAATCTTGTTTCGGTTTAGGAGGAAATCCATCAAGCACAACATCCCATAAATCCAAATCAATAGATTGCATATCAAATTCTATTTTAGCTTTCCAATAAACAAAATGCACACCATCAAAGAATGGTGGTTTATCAATTTCAAAACCTTCCATTTTGAAAAACTTTCAATGGTTGCCAACAAATAAGGATCTTTAACTCTAAGCGGTTAAGCTTTCAACAAAGCACGAAGCTCCCATACCACTTATTAGTCATGACAGCCATCACCCAAGAAGGGGGTGAATTGGGTGATTACAAATTTTTAAAATAACTTTGAGAAATTATGTATTTTGATATTTTCAATCAACACATGCAGCGGAGTAAGTCTAACAAAGGTAAAATATTAAAGATTTCTCAAATCCACTTGGGCTATAGAATAAATCAAGCAAATAAGCTAGATATCAAATTCAATTTAAGCATATATAATTAAAGCACTAATATAAAGGAGATAGAGTTGAGAAAAGTAAACACAATGATTTATCCTAGTTCAGCCACCAACCACTTGTGACCTACATCCAGTCCTCAAGCTAAACTTGAGATTTTCTTCACTATCTCCTAAACTTCATGGGTGCTAGGAAAACCTTTGTACAAGCAAAATCACTCCTCTCACCTTGGGATACCTCACTCTTGTGCTAGAGTCTCCAACTCTTCAAGCTTCACAAATGCAAAAACCTTTACATTCAAGAGCACTCACAACACCTTTGGGATACCTCACCTATAATATCCTGCTAGTCATTTTATTATAATTTAATATTACTGATAAAATATTATGTACTACGTTTATTATTTCTTATTTATTTATTAAAATAAGTGCAGTGGTTTAATACATAATGGAATTGAATTAATACTTAAATTAATTAAGTTGAAGCTCTCAAAGTATATAACATATTTAAATTTTATAACTCATATGATAAACGTATCAATGGAATATAAATCTAATAAGATACAAATAAAAAATTTCTAGTAACAGTAGTCTAGTTGTATTTATAATTAACATTTACATTTGGTGTGCTAACACATTTATCTACAATATTCACAAAACCCCAAAAGTTACAAAACTACAAAAAAAAAAGACATCTCAATGTCTGAATAAATAAATGAGGTCGATACATCAGTAGATAGTGCACACCTACAATGCAGCCAGGTCAATTGTATATATCTATTTGCAGCTAAACAAGATTCTTCAGTAGTAGGGCAAAACACAAAGTGAGCATCAATATTAATCACACCATCTTGTTTCTCTGAACATAACAGATAAGGGGTGAGAATTTATAATTCTCAATAAAGAAATCATACAGTTATCAAAACATTTCTTTTGAACTATGTTACATCCAACTGCATTCACTACAGAAAATAAGTTTCAAATAGAGTACTACATAATTATACTTTATATCAAGAAAATATATATTAAATAGTATCATTTCATATTCCATTAAATTTTACTTTCTCTTCTTGCTCACATAATAATATTATTTCATATTCTATCATATCTTACTTTCTCTTCTTGCTCACTTGGCCAATAACATAACATATATAGTTGAGATCTCAAACTTTCTAGGGTGTCTCCTAGCTCAGTGGTCATTCCTAATACGAGAACCTAACAAAAGTGATCACCCCACATGCCCTAGGAAGGGAGATATGAAGCTCAATAAAAGTGACCCATGTAAGACTCCCCATTAAGTTCCAATATGCCTTAACCCCATGGACTCACCTTAATGGGTCCTAGAAGACATACATTCTTTTCCTTAAATATTCACATCTTTAGGCTAAAAGCCAATTAATAAAATATCACAACTTTGAATGTCATTCTTGCATCAAAAACTACATCAATAGTTCATAATTTGTGACATTAACATAATCAATTATTTTCATCATAGATCATATCATTTGATCGTACATCATATCATTTCCATCATAAATCATTTTCATCATAAACCATTTCATAATAAATCATTTTATCACAAATCATTTTATCATAAATTATATTCCTTGATCATTCTCCTTGATCATAACTTATGACAATAACATAATCCATCAAACACTTCTTTAGGTTATCTAATTTAATAAAAAGTCTTGGTTTAACATAATAATCAATTACACTTCATTTTTACATCATAAATCCAAGGATCAAACACTAATTATAGACCATGGTACCTACTAGGCCAAATGTATCACTATGATGGCATCAAGTTATTTTCTTTTTATTCAGTTAACTATAGTAATTTTTAAGCCTCTAGCTTCCAATTCTAACATCAATTTCATCTTAAATACTATGTTAGACTAAATCCCTAATTTAATAAGATCAAGAACCCTATTTTCTAATCTTCATCAATTTACTATAGTTCTTTAAAATCAAGATTCAATCCACGCATTTAACTCCATTAACAACCAAATTATACCATTAATTTCAATTTAAACACAAGATTGGACTAAATCCCCAATTTAGTATGAACACAACCCTAATTCTTGAATCAATTCCAATTCACCTTAACTTCTCAAATTAAAACTATTTTTATGTTCTTAAATCATAAAAAACCTTAATCCTCACTAAACTTCCATTGAAATTCATCAAACCATCAAGAACGCAAAATATGGTCTTACTAACTTAGGGTTTGAATCCATCAACACAAGCCTCAACGAAGTTTCTATGGATTAAAATCATGCTTCTTAGCTATAGTAGAACACTTCTACAAAGAGAATAACTCAAGGAAAATAGAAAAAGTATGATTCCCCTACCTCTAGGTCTTGTGAGAAACTTGAACAAAGAAGGATTTGAAGCTTGATTCTAGCCTAGATTCCGTGAAGATCTTCTTGTTTCTCCATTAGCTTGTTGATTTCTATCTTCTTCCAATTTTCTCTTAATTTTTCTCCTTTTCTTCTAATAACTCCATAGAATGTAGTTATTTGTGCCCTATTTCTGTGTGTTATTGATTGCTTTGTCCTTGTTGTTATGCATTGTTGGAAGGTTTTAGCCTAATTTTTATGTAAAATCTATGTTGAGGTCTTCCTTCTGATCAATTTAAAATTCTTCCTAATCTTTGATTGGATAGAGTTTGATTGCATTTATATTTGACTGGTTGATTTCTCAATTGTAGGATGGGCTCAAAAGAACCAAATTGATGCGAGCCAAGGCCCTGCATTAGAAGAGGAATCACAAGAAAAGCTTCAGTAGCTTATACCGCAGCGCTGGCATGTTTACGCCATGGCAGCTCTCTGCCTATGCACCCTGATAACCCGAGGCCTTTGCGCCGCGGCGTGAGGAAATTGAAAAGTCGCGGCAGTGGTGACCTAATTTTTGTGCACTGCGAGCATGTTGTGTAACGCTGCGATGGCTAATTGTAGGACTTTTATTTTACTCTTTTAGCTTTTGTCTCTCCGAAAACGCAACGACTAAAACTTCATTTTCAGGTTGAAAGAGAGTTGAAGGAGCCAAGATTGGAGGTCATCTTCATCTTGGAGGGAGATTCAAGCTTCAAGGTTCACCCTATTGGGCTTCTTCTCCTGTTCCTTTTCTTTTCTCTCTTCCTTTTTTCTTGAATATGAATTTTTGTAATGCATTTTCAAATTCAATGAGTAGCTAAGTTGTGTGTAGGGTATTCTTTGGATCTCCCTATGGATATTGAATGATTTGTACGCCTTTGAGTTTATATAAATGATTTGGGTTTTATTCTATCATATGGTGCTTAATGCTCTTATTTGTTTGATCAACTTTTAGGCGATTGGATGAAACCTAATGAGCCTAGACAAATGACTTTGGGTTTTAGATCATACATATGATATATGCATGTTCGATTCCATTCCAATGGCAGAATAGATTGATTCACTAATGGGATAGACATATACCTCTTAGCCATTCATAGTCATGGTTGAGAATCAATCTTAATGCTTGTTGTCTGCTCCGGCTCTCATAGATCCATAGTAAACTAGGTAAGTGACATAGGGTTAATTGACCTAGACATAGACTTTTAACAAAGTTAGTTTCTCAGGCTAACCTAATCTAATCGTTTGTATTGCTTAAAAGGATTGTATGTTATCAATTGAAGTAGGGGATGAAAAAGGATTCCCTATTTTCTCAACCATATCTTTATCTTTTCTTTATGCTTTGTAGTTTAATTAATTAATCCCTTTTCGAATTTACATTGCTTGAATAGAATTAGTTAAGTTATAGGTTAATATTTAGCTTTAGAAAGTAACCATAGTCCTCGTGAGAACGATCTCTACTCATCATTTTTATTATTTGAGCGACTTGTACACTTGCGGGTAGCAAAAGAGTTACCAACAAGGTTAGTAGTGTAACACCCCAAAATTTATTTATTTCGTTATGGATATTCATTTTATAATATTTGAGATTTTCTAGATTTTTTTTGGAATTTTTTTAGAACGCGGAATATTTTAATATATTTTTTATTTTACGTGCACAATGGACAGAGTTGAGGAAATAACTGTAACATTTTGAAAGTTAGAAAATTATATGACGAATAACCATTTTATAATATTTGCAATTTTTGAGAATTTTCTGGGAATTTTCCGGGAACGTCGAATATTTTAATATATTTCTCATTTTGCGTGCAAGCTGAGCGGAGCCGGAGAAATGAGATATTCTCTCTGAAAACCTTGAATTATGGAAACGTCGACGGGGGATTTTACTAAACCCGAGGCCAGACACAGTTTCCAAGGTTTTATGTTTTTCAAGAAAATTTAACAGATGAAATAATAAAATACTGCGAAAGATTTATTTGTCAGATTAAGCAATACTAACTTCTGTCGACTGTAACTATTATCCTTTGGATAATAGCATGTAATAAAAATCCTATCACCTTATCCCAATGTAATCTACTTTATGTCATAACAAAGCTACTTTAATTCAAATATATTACTATTTTAATCAACCTTCCAGAAGCTTTGACCCAAGAAAAGACCTAACTACCCTTAGCTTGCTTGGGAAGCTTGCCATTTCCCTCTCTCCTGTCAATGCCGCTGCACCTTAGGGGAAAAAGAGGGGAATTTTATTTCAACCCTTAACCTAATTCACTCAAAAATCTATCACACTTTTAACCTAACAACTTATCTCTCTACATCTTCATCTTCTTCCTCTCTCCCTTCTCTCTAAACCTCCATAGCCAACCAAAACCGAAGCTCACTCTTCGACTCCATCTCTTCATCTTTTCTCTTCAATAACTACATATCCTTACTCTCCATCATCATCTCCACCATTTCTCTTCACAAGGTTTCATCAAAATCCACCATTTCCATTTTTCTCCATTTCAGGTTACCACCCCCATCCTCACCATTTTCGGTTTCTAACTCCAATAACCTCATTTCTAGCTTCTCTTCATCATTCTAAACACTTTTTCTTTCACACCTCACCTCAAAACTGTCCATCTTCATCAATCTTTTTCAAGATCAAAGTTTGAGACTTTAAGGTAAAGATTGCAACTTTCTTCTCTTCTCTTCTCATTTTCGTGTTCTAAGACCATTTTCATGGTCAAGGATACTTCCTTTTTCAAGTATGTTGTTGATTTTTGAGGTTGTTTTCTAGGGTTTTTGTGGGGCTAAAACCGAAATCTCAAGGAGCATCTTGGAAGCCATTTTTGTGTTCTCCTCTTTGGTATAAGGGAGACCACTCTATTCAACCTCTAATGGTGGTTGGAGACTTCTCTAATTGTGTATTTGTGAGAAACCCTAATAGGGGTTACTCTTGATTTTATTCTTTTCTATTTGCTTCTTGATAATTTCTATTCTTTTCTTAAATATTTGTATGGATTTGATTCTTGTTAATGTTGTAATAAACCTCATGGATTTGGAATTGATGAACTTGAGACAATTGCCCCTTGCTTTGTGCAAGGAGGCTCACGGTCAAGTCCCCCAATGGAGGGGTATGGATATTTAAAATTTTGAAACCTAATTGAATGGTAATAATTGGATGGATGAGGACAAAGAACAAAGAAGAAATGCATGGACCCTAGTCCCTTGATGGCTCACGGCCATGGGAGGCAAATTGGTGAACATTGTGACTTGAATGACAAAAATGGACAAATGTGAAATTAGAGGACAATTAGGAGCTCATAATGTATAAACAAAAATTTAACAAAGACTAAAATTAGTAATTTGGATCATTTAACCTAATAGGAAGAACTTGAGTGTGTGAGTTGAGAGAATTGAATTAAGCATCTAAAGAGGATTAGTAATGAGATACTAATACATTAAAAGGAAAAACAAATATGTGGTTTAGGAATTTAGTGGGGGTTACGGTTTTAGGCTTTAAGGAGATAGTAATGGGTTAATCCAATGTTAAGAATTTGAAGTAGAAGATTAATGCTTGGTATGGTTAAAGAGTTGATAATTCTAAAGACTTTTGAAAGTAATGATAATAAAGAATTGAAGTGACATAAAGTGGTCGCATTAACTTAATGACATGTAACCTTGAAGGTGAGAATCCATAATATGAATCATAACGATGAATGGACATTTGAAAATGATGGTGACATAAAACTTAACTTTAATGCAATTATGGACCCCAATGTGGGATGAATACTTGATGAACACAGATTATAAAAAAAAATACCTTGATGATACGGTATCAATGATTGAAGTTATGTACATCTGAATGTACGTGTACCATTGTAAGATACAATATTTATCATATATGATTTGACATTGAGTCGTCATGCATATGTGTCATCCGTTGGACACTATTGGAAAGGCTGTGTGAGCCTAGGAGTTGAATAACACCTATGTGCGGGTGCGAATAGACTAAGCGTAGGTGTCATATGTTGTTGACCCTAGGGGGTGTTAGGGTATGGGTGTCTCATAATAGACAGTGGTAGAAAGTTTCTGGGGGCCGTGGGATAGACCAAATGCGACACACCGACGATCCTGTTCGAGACGCCGTCCTATATCGCGATTAATGTCGAGGTACCACGTATAAGCCATTGATATGATTTACAAAAAGACATTTTTATGAAAATAAAGCACACCGTATTTTGAGGCCGATAATATACTTGGTATTACTCCTTAACCATTCATTCTAAAATGTTTATGTCTAGCTCCATGGAGTAGGGTTTTGAATACTTTTGCATGAGTGAATTGTCACGCCGCACAACTCATTGAGCATGAGCATTGATAATTATAAGGCATATTTACTGTTATTTTTGTGATAATTGTCAGTCACTCGAATCACTGACTGCTGATAATATTTTTATTATTTTAAAGTTGTGATCCCGCCGTACTGTAAATTTAATGCTATTATGATTAAATGTATAAAATATGTTGTACGTGGGCGTTCGGCACCGTTTAGTTTCCTACTACTATTATTGGTAATGAATGATGAGTATCTCACCTCTTTACTGTATATTCTGTTATTGTATATTATCGTATGATTGTTCGAAGACGTTCGTGAGGAGGATAAGGAAACCACTGAGTTTCAGGGTTTCTGGTCGTATCTTGATTGAGATCGAGGTTGCTGAGGATGTCGTTTCGCCCCCGTGGATTTTTTGGTTACGCGCGGATCAACTTTCATGGTGGTCCGGATTGCTGGCACATCAACGTGCAGACTGATCGATGTGTGTGGGAATGCTACACTGCTTTTATTTTTTACTTCCATGCCTTTGTGTGGCTGGAATTTTACATGCCTGTGAGAGACATATGGGCAGACATGTACTATACCCCACGTGACGATTCCTTCTTGTCTTGACTTTTCGGGCTCCATATATTTGCCGCTGTTCCGTCGTTCGATAGATGTCTTGTTGACGACAAGGACCATCGTGTTGGATCCGATCTCTACAGTTCCTTCTAGTTCTCATCAGTCTTAGAGACTATTTTAGGTAGATGGCTACTGATGGCTGTCTGTTTATTTTGAGGAAGCCTGACGTACTATTGGATTCATGGGTAGATATTTGTATCTCTTGGGGTAGGTACATATTGTGCTTCTTGCGTCAATTCTTTTGGAAATGTAATTAATACAGGCTTGTACGAATGGTAATTATAATGTAATTATGATGTATGATCTCTAATTTTCGTGGACTGTATTATATTCGTATTATGCTTGGTGTTTCGCTACAACAGGGATTTTCAATTTAACGATTATCTTACAGGAAAAAAAAACTCATTATGATGAAAGTTTTAAGATAACTTAATTTAGCTCCAATATATCACTATTATGAAAATATGAAACTAACGTTATTTTCTGCAAATTAAAATATTTACTTATGTTTTACGAATTATTAATATAATAGTGTGACGTTCCTTCTTCGCGTGTATTGGATTAGAAAAAGGGGCGCTACACTATCTTGGTATTAGAGCTCCCGGTTATGTTTTCTTTTGGGTCATGTGGTTTTGGACTGTCTTGTTTGTGCTGTGTTATTCTCTATGATTTTGTTGTTTGGTATTCATATGGATACATCTGACTTTCTTTGTGTTTTATTTAGTTTGATTTGAGAAGAAGTGATGGCTCGTCGAGGTGATATGGTGTACCACCATAGAGGCCATACAAAAGATGGTCGAGGCAATGTTACAACAGAACCATCAGAATGATATCTACAATAGGCTGTGGATGGCACAACAGCCGGGGAAGCTATGATGGACGTTCAGAACTTAGAGGGATTTCGTCGTGCTAACCCTCCACAGTTCAAAGGGGAGTTTGATCTGGAGAAAGCTACATTGTGGATCCAAGAGCTAGAGAAAATATTTACTGGTATGAATTGTGCTGACGATAGGAAGGTAACCTATGCTGCATACATGCTGATAGGAGACGCTAAACATTGGTGGACGGGAGAACAAAGGTTATTGCAAGCCGCAAATAGAGTGATAACTTGGGAGGTGTTCAAAGAAAGGTTCTTGAACAAGTATTTCCCTGAAAGCGCTAGGCATGCAAAAGAAATGGAATTTCTGAGGTTGCGACAGGGAGGCATGACTGTGAGCGAGTACGCCACCAAGTTTGAAAACTTGTCAAGATTCTCTACCTATTTTTAACTTCAACCCAATGAAGTCTGGAAGTGCCGGAAGTTTGAGGAAGGCCTGAAGCATGAGGTAAAGAAAATTGTGATAGCTTTGAAGATTACTCAGTTTTCTGAGCTACTTGACACTTGTTGTCAATTAGAGAGTGTGGAGCAAGAATGTGAGGCGAGAAATAAAAATTTTCGGCCCGTTCGGTCCCAAAGAGGAGGCAGTGGTAACGCAAGTCGTTATCAAAAGAAGCCCTATTTCAGACCCTTTGGAAGCCAACAGCCACAAAGATCTCAAGGAGGAAGCCCAACTGGAAGTCCAGGAAGGATGGACCAGAATGCTGCAACTACTCAGAGGTGTATGAAGTGTGGAAAGGAGCACTTTATAAGAGACTGCACAATCAAAGGAATTATTTGCTTCCGGTGCGGGAAACCTGGTCATGTTTCTCGAGACTGTAATCAGACCAAGGCGGAACCATCCGTTAATGCTGCAAGAACCTCTAAACCACAAGCTGGAGGCAGAGTCTACACCCTGAGCAGTGTTGAGGCCTCTAAATCCGAGGATCTGATACAAGGAGAAGGTATCATTGAAGGTAATCTTTTAATTGTATTGTATGATTCTGGTGCTACTCATTCTTTCATTTCACATGACTTTGTGAAGAGACTTGGATTGTATGTGTCTTCCTTGCCCTTTAATTTGACTGTTTCGACTCCTACTACAAAACCTGTTGTTACTGCTAAAGTTTGCCTAGGTTGTCCTTTGGTTATAGAAGGTCGGATCTTTTCTGTCGATTTGATCTATTTACCATTATCTCAGTTAGATGTGATATTAGGAATAGATTGGCTATCTGCTAATCGTGTCCTATTAGACTGTTCTAGAAAAACCATAATTTTTCCTATGGATGAGGATTCTAGATTTTTGACCACTAACCAAGTGAAGGCTTTTCTGAAAGAGGGAGCCGAGGATACATGCTATTATCTTCTTTGAAAGTCGAGAGTGAAATCGATGTGGATGCAATCTCTGTTGTATGAGAATTCCCTGAAGTTTTCCCTGATGATGTACCTGGTTTGCCACCTGAACGAGAGGTCGAGTTTGCCATCGACTTGGTACCTGGAGCTGGTCCTATTTCCATAGCGCCTTACCATATGGCACCAACTGAACTCACGGAACTTAAGAAGCAGTTGGAAGAGCTTCTGGAAAAACAATTCGTGAGACCCAGTGTGTCACCCTGGGGAGCACCTGTGTTGTTGGTTAAGAAGAAAGATGGGACTTCAAGATTGTGCGTGGATTACCGTCAATTGAACAAGGTTACAATTAAGAATAAGTATCCATTGCCAAGGATAGATGACTTGATGGACCAATTGAAGGGAGCAGCTGTGTTTTCAAAGATCGATCTGCGATCGGGTTATCACCAAATTAGGGTGAAAGTGGAAGACATTCCTAAGATGCATGTTTCTCTACTCGTTATGGACATTACGAGTACCTGGTGATGTCTTTTGGTGTGACCAATGCACCTGCGATATTTATGGACTACATGAATAGAATCTTTCATCCTTATTTGGACAGATTCGTTGTTGTTTTCATCGACGATATCTTGATCTATTCATAAAATCAAGAGGACCATGCTGAACATCTCAGCATAGTTCTCTAGATCTTGAAGGAGAAAGAGCTATATGCGAAACTATCCAAATGCGAGTTTTGGTTAGATGAAGTGAAATTTTTAGGCCATGTAATCTCAAAGGAAGGAATTGCTATGGATCCTTCGAAGGTAGAAGCTGTGTTACAATAGGAAAGACCAACAATGGTGACAGAGATCTGAAGCTTCGTTAGATTAGCCGGATACTACCGGAGATTTATAGAAGGATTTTCTAAGATCGCTGGACCACTCACTCAACTCACCCGAAAGAATCAAGCTTTCGAATGGACAGATTCCTGTGAGGGAAGTTTTCAAGAGTTAAAAAGGAAACTAACTACGTAGCCCGTGTTAGTTTTACCGAATCCTAATGAGTCATTTGAAGTGTACTGTGATGCTTCGTATCAAGGTTTAGGGTGCGTTCTTATGCAAAATGGAAAGGTGGTGGCTTACGCCTCAAGACAATTACGAGTGCACGAGAAGAACTACCCAACGCACGATTTGGAGTTAGCTGCCGTGGTGTTTGCATTGAAGATATAGAGACATTATCTGTATGGAGCCACATTCAACGTCTTCAGTGACCACAAAAGTCTGAAATACCTATACGATCAGAAAGAGTTGAACATGAGGCAACGAAGATGGCTAGAGTTCCTGAAGGACTACAATTTCCAGCTTCAGTATCACCTTGGAAAGGTGAACGTGGTGGCCGATGCTTTGAGTAGAAAAACGGTTAGTGTTTCTGCCATGATGATCAGAGAAAAGGACCTGATAGAGCAATTCCGAGACATATGGTCATTGGTGGAGTTAACACTGGGTAAAATCTACATAAATAAGGTCACTGTCTCAAATGACTTAATGAATGATATTCGAGAGAAACAAAAGATCGATAAGTTCCTACAAGAAGAAAGAGAATTGATAAGGCAGGGTGGTGTATCAACGTTGAAGGAAGGGAGTGATGGAATTCTGAGATTCCAAGGAAGGGTCTGTGTGCCTAAGGATAAGGAACTCTGGAAATACATACTTGAACATGCTCATTCGAGTCAGTTAAGTATGCATCCTGGAATGACCAAGATGTATCAAGACTTGAAGAAGTTATTTTGGTGGCACGGGAAGAAGAGAGATATTGCTAGATACGTGTCGTCTTGTTTGGTTTGCCAGAAAACGAAGATTGAGCACCAAAGACCAACTGCATTACTACAACCCTTGACTATCCCTGAATGGAAATGGGATAGTATCGCCATGGATTTTGTTGTCGGGTTACCAAGGACTAGGAAAAGATATGACTCAATATGGGTAATTGTGGATCGACTTACAAAGTCAGCTCACTTTTTGCCGATCAACATAAGATATTCGTTGGAGAAGTTGACTCAGATATACATTAGTGAAATTATCAAACTTCACGGGATACCCACAAGTATTATTTCCGATAGAGATCCAAGGTTTACATCGAAGTTTTGGCAGAGTCTTCAAGAGGCTATGGAAACGAAGTTACGATTGAGTTCCGCATACCATCCGCAGATTGATGGTCAATCGGAAAGAACAATTCAGTCGTTAGAAGATTTATTGAGAGCTTGTGCTATAGAGCAAACTGGAAGTTGGGATGAAATCTTACCATTGGTGGAATTCACCTATAACAACAGTTATCATTCAAGTATAGGGATGGCACCCTATGAGGCCCTGTATTGACGAAGGTGTCGGACGCCTCTGTGCTAGTATCAAGATGGAGAACGGCTTACCGTCTGACCTGAACTTATTCAGCAGACAACCAAAAAAGTTAAAATGATTCAGGAGAAAATGAAAACGGCTCAGAGTCGGCAAAAGAGTTATGTGGACAAAAGAAGGAAACCTCTTGAGTTCGAAGAAGGAGAGCATGTCTTCTTGAAAGTCACACCTACGACCTTGAAGCTTTTCCGTGTTCTCAAATCTAGAAAACTCACTCCAAAATTCCTTGGACCTTACCAAATTCTTCGTCGGGGTGGGTCCTGTCGCATACCACATAGCTTTACCCCCTTTTCTTTCAAACCTTCATAATGTCTTTCATGTGTCATAACTCAAAAAGTATATCCCAAGTCCTGATCATGTCATAGCACCTGATTCTGTACAATTAAAGGAAAACTAAACTTATGAGACAACTCCTGTGAGGATTGAGGATAGGAGGACAAAGCAACTCAGAGGGGAGACAAAATGAGGAAGCAATACCCTCAGTTGTTTTGATGTACGACAAATTTCGGGGACGAAATTTATGTTTCTAGGGGAGAGTTGTAACACCCTAACTTTAGGATAAATGACCGTTATGTCTTGATTGTACTGTTTTATGATTTTCTGTATGATATAAAATTTATTCGACTGTTCCGTGTTCATATTTGAGTGTTTTGTGTTATTTACTCCAAGTCAGGAAAATAATAATTTTCGGGCCGAAAAAATCTTATTTTAATTACTTGGAGCTGGGGGATCTTACTAAATCCAATTCTGAATGATACGTGTATCAATCTTTTAATTTTAGGATTTAACTGTGTAATAAAATAATGTTATATTATTATAATATTATTTTATTAGTTAGTATAAATAAAACAACAGTGGACCCGAAAATGTCTGTGGGATCCACTTTTAGTTTGTAGGACCCTCAATCGATTTGCGGGACCCATGTTTAGAGAAACTAGTCAACAACGATGGCTTGATTTATTTTAAACCAATAGGAAATTAGTCAACAAAGAGGGCTTGACTTGATTTGTACCGTTGGATGAGAAGGTTTAGTTTTGAATATCAACCGTTGATAATCTATGGTTGTAAAGATAAGCTTACTATTGAAGGCTTTGGATATCCTCCGTTGATCAATTGTACGGTGGAGATTGGTCTTACAAAATGGTTAGAATCATTTGTGACCATTGGATGAGGAGAAATGTGGGGAAGATCTTGACCCTTTATTGTTTTAAGATGAATCTAATGGTTAAGATTTCATGGAGAAGAGATCTAATGGTTTAGATTTGATCATATCACTACCTAATATGAACCCTTGATTTAATCAATGGCTCTTGAAGCTTAGATTACAAGAATGTTACTTAATTAGTAATGTAACAAATTAACCTAATTAAACTAGATTAAGTGTGCATAGAAACTTAATGAGATTAGTAGCTTAATTAGTGATCATCATTAAGGAAGAACATTCAAGAACAAGTGACTAGGCTTATGACAAGGCATGGATTAGCCAATGGAAGACAAGCTTGGTGACCAAGTTTTGATCTCAACCTTTGATCACATCTAAGGCTAGGATGGAGTCTTGGAAGGTCAAACAAAGTGGCCACCTTTCTCCCTATTGAACTCCATGGCCATGCACATTTGGAGGGCATTTTGCACTTCAATTTCTATCACTTGGTTTATACTTTCTCTCTTCCAAAATCAAGAACCACCATTGTTGCTTCTCTTTGAGCCATTCGGCCACACCACCTACACCACCATCCATCCACCTAAAATTTTATCCAACCTACTTTTCTAAACCTAAACACTATTCTAAGAACATCTCTACTTAAGAGTTCTTCCAAAATCTATCATCTTGAGCTTGGAAAATCACTTTGGAGATTTTCCCTAGAAGGTGAAAATCCTTATTTTCTATTTCTAACTTCTTTTTCAAGGTTCTAAGCCATGATTTATCCATGGTTTATATTTTTCTGCTATAGTTATAACTCTTTAAATTTTTGTTTAAGATCTTTAGGTTTTCTTGGAGGTGAAACCAAAACCACTAGGAGAAGGAGTAGTAGATTTTGTCTTCCTTAAAGGTAAGAGGGAGATTTAATCTCATCAACCATGTGTGGTGATGAGAAAATGGACTTGTATGTATGTGAAGAATCCATAAGGATTCACTTGTGTTTGATTGTTTAAATGCTTTCTTACTTGTGTATGATATTGTTTGTATGCATGTCTACAAGCTTTAGAATATATTGTATGTGTGGTTATGCATGAATATTACTTAGGATGTGAATAACATGTGAGGTTTGCATGAGTGTTCCAAAGAACACAAAATAGAGGCTCACGGCCTCAATCAAGATAAGAGAACCAAAATGTTCTCAACCATTTTCTAAAGGAATGATTTAATAGAATTAGGTAAATGATTGAAAATCAAAATGATTTAGAAGATGGAAAATGATCTAAAGATCAAATGCCAATGTTTTGTGAAATTTGGCCAAATGCTTTCTAAATGAGAAATCAATTCAAAATTTATTTGCTAAGTGTAGAATTGATATTTAACCTAAAAAGAAATGCATTTGTAATGAATTTTCAATAATTAAAGAAGTAAACCAATTTTTATTAGAAAAGTGATATAGTAGAATAAGGAACAAAACCTTTGAAAAATACTTACTTTTAGATTTTAAAGTATAGTAATAATTTCTAAAGTGGATTTTATAATTGTAAAATAAAATAAAAGAAATTTTTGAGGAAAGACGTAGAAAGCACTTTTTTAATAGAATTTACAGATAAAATGCTGTCAAAATTTATTAAAAGCAGTCAAATAACAACAAATAATCACAAATAAAAGAAAACATTTTATAATATATTTATAACATAAGAAAAATTATTCTACGTAGTTTTAAAGTAGTGAAAATAGCTTACGTAGTTTTAAACCTGAGATTTTAAACCTTTTTTATCAAGAAAACGATTTAAAAATCTTACGCAATTGAGAAAATAATTTAAAAATACTACGCGATTTTAAAAATAGCAAAATATATTTATGCGATTTAAAAACATTTGTAAAAATGATGAAATTGTGAAAACGCGATAAAATTTCTACGCGATTAATTGGAACAGCGAGTTTTACTATTGGGCCAAAGTGGTGGACCCGGACATGTGGAAATATGGTACGTCATGTGGGAACGTACTGTATTTTGGACATGTGGAAATATGGTACGTCAAGTGAAAATGTACTATATTTGAGATTATTGCCATTGAGGGCATTTGCGTAAATATGAGAATATTTTGAGACTAAGGGTAATTTGGTAATTATTATTTTTATTCATGCATTGAGTTGTGCCAATATGGTTGATTAATGGTGATTTGATTGATGAGGCGAATAACACCATGTTGTCAGTGTGATAAGCGTAGTGTGGTTCATTACTTTGTATGGACTTGGAGGCATTAGTGTGCGGAGTATTCCACATGTGGACAGTTGGTCGCTTCTCTGGGCCGTGGTAACTGGCAACACACTAGTGATCTCGACACGCACTATACTTAATCAAGATCTTGTAAAGACTATTTTAGTACAATGTCGGTAGTTACACGATGTTTAGACTGTGTGCTACTGCACGATAATTGGACAATGGGCTACAGACACAACGTTAGACAGTGCAATAGTTTGGTTGGGCAGCCTAAAGTACTGATAGATCTTTGCGGGTCATTCTCTCTAATATCTGTGTCTAGCTCCATGGAGTAGGAACAAGTCGCATTTCATTTGCATTTATGTCATGCATCAAATCATTATTATTTGTGATATTATATGATACTGTTGTATTAAATTTTTGTGTTAAATTGTATTATTATTTATACTGTTATAGCATGCTCTATTATATAAACTGTGATATCTATTGTATTTGGCGTTTTCTTATTTGCCATGCTGGTATTGATGTATGATTATGTCACCTCTCTACACGTACTGTTTCTGTATTATAATTTATATGGTAAAGAGTTTGAGGAAGAGGATCAGCCTCTAGATTGTGAGTATCCTGAGGAGAAGGAGGAGTAGCAAGCAAAGGATCAGTTCGACGACTGCGAACCATCTGATCATCCATACCCGCTAGATTGACTTTTGAGGATGGCGTTGTCGAGATTTCTTAGGTTCGTGAGACTAGAGTTTCACAGAGGCTCTGAGGCCTGGCGTTTGTGCGAGGATCGAGGATCAGTTATTTACTTGGGACGACTGACTGTGTCCCTACGAGCAGAGTTTGATGCTGAGCCTGTTTTTACTATGACGTTGTATCTACAGTTGGAGATGCCGTTGGACCTGAGGCGTCACTGGGGAGGGATGTTCCGTATCCCTAGTGAGATCAGTATAGTGTCGACAGCGCGAACTCATGTCCGTAGAGCTGCGAGACATCTTGGATACCTATCACCTGAAGTTTTATCTGAGAGTGATCCTTCAGAGGATTAGATATCTATGATATGCACTTGGGCACTTTTTGATGTAGTGTTGTATATGAACTCTTTACTGTTTTCTTTAAATATTTTGTAGTTGTAAATTATTTGCTTAACTTAATACAAATTCTTATGTACAGTATGTGTGAGATATCAGTTTGTTTCACTTTATATTCCATGTTATTTTATTTAGTAATATTCTGTATACAAGAAGAAAAAAATTTTACAACCCATACTATTTATGTAACAAATGTTTTACAACTTGGGTAGATTTTATTTTATTGCATCATAAATGTGGCACTCCTACAAGGGTGTTACATTAGTTGGTATCAGAGCCCAAGTTAGAGTCTTTTGGGGTTGTGGTTGGGTCTGTTTTTGCTTGTGTTGTGTGATTCTCTATGATTTACTTCCGAAAGGATGTATCTAATTTTATTTTGTTATGATTGAAGAAAGAAGATGTCTGGCGGAAGAGGAGCACGTGCGAACGTGAACCGTAATGTGGATCCAATGATTGCAGCTGCGGAGGCTATGCAGCGGATGGCTGAAGTGATAACTCAACAAAATGAGAGAGCAGCTCAACAACAAGATGCTACTGCTGATGCCCTAAATTTATCTGAGTTTAGGCGTAACAACCCACTGCAGTTCATAGGCGAGTTTAATCCTGAGAAGGCAAGTCTGTGGATACAAGACTTGGAAGAGATATTTGAAGGAATGGGATGCACCGATGATAAGAAGGTGACGTATGCTACCTTTATGCTGAGAGGGGATGGAGAAAATTGGTGGAAAAGAACCCGCCGATTATTGCAAGCTAAAGGAACTGAAATTACTTGGGAGGTATTTTCTGAAGTATTTCTGGATAAGTATTTTCCTGCCAGTGCTAGACATGCCAAGGAAATGGAATTTCTTGGTTTACGTCAAGGCAATATGACTGTTAATGAGTATGCTTCTAAGTTCGAGAGTTTGTCTCAGTTTTTGGATTATGCTCAAACCCGACCGAATGATGGGTGGAGATATCAGAAATTTGAGGAAGGATTGAGGGTGGAATTGCGACGAGGAGTGCTACCCTTGAAGATGAATCAATTTCATGCTTTGGTGGATACTTGTGCACGACTTAAGGAGTTGGAGCCGTCACGGGATCCAAGGAATCAAAATTTTGGACCAACGAAGTTTTAGAGAAGAGGTAGCAGTAATAATAGTTAGTTTCAGCGCAAGACATATTCGAGACCACCGGGAAGTCAATCTCAACGACCATCTGTTAGGGGAAGTGCTAGTGGTAATAGAGTTGGTCAGAAAGTGGCGTTTACGCCAACGTGTTTGAAGTGTGGAAAGAATGGCCATATTTCTATGGATTGCTCAATCAAAGGGACAGTCTATTTTAATTGTCGACAACCTGGACATATTTCTAGGGATTGTACTCAGCCGGAGAGGAAACTTGTTGTGAGAAGTGTTCGTGCTACTCAGCTAAGGTCAGGAGGGCGAGTATATACCATGATTGGAACTGAAGCTTCTCAGTCTGAGGATCTTATTCAGGGGGAAGGTGCCATTGGAGGTAATCTTCTGACTGTGTTATATGATTCAGGTGTGACACATTCATTTATTGCATATAATTGTGTGAAACGATTGAAACTACTTGTGACTTCTCTGAATTTTCAATTGACTGTGTCTACGCCAACTGCTAAGCTTGTAGTTACATCCAAAATATGTCTGGATTGTCCTGTTGTTGTAAAGGATCGTATGTTTTCGGTCAATTTGATTTGTTTGCCTCTGGTGGAGATAGATGTAATATTGGAAATGGATTGGTTATCTTCTAACCATATCCTTATAGACTGTGCAAGCAAAACCATAGTTTTTCCTAAGGAAGAAAGTTCTGGATTTTTGACTGCTGTTAAAGTCAAATCATTGTTAAGAGATGGAGCACAGGGATATATGTTATTATCTTCTCTAGAAGTGAAGAGTGAGAAGGATGTGAATGCTATTCCTGTCGTCAATGAATTTCCAGAGGTTTTTCCTGAGGACGTACCTGGTTTTCCACCTGAGAGGGAAATCGAGTTTTCTATCGATTTGGTACCAGGAGCAGGTCCTATCTCAATTGCACCATATCGGATGTCGCCAGCAGAGTTGGTGGAATTAAAGAAGCAATTGGAGGAGCTATTAGAGAAATAGTTTATGCGACCTAATGTTTCACCATGGGGAGCACCAGTGCTTTTAGTCAAGAAGAAGGATGGAACTTCTCGACTTTGTGTAGATTATCGACAGCTGAACAAGGTGACTATAAAGAATAAATATCTACTTCCGAGAATTGACGATTTGATGGATCAGTTGAAAGGAGCAGTGGTATTTTCTAAGATAGATTTGAGATCAGGTTATCATCAGATTCATGTCAAGGTTGATGATGTGCCAAAAATAGCTTTCCGAACTCGTTACGGGCATTATGAGTAAGGTGATGCCGTTCAGAGTGACGAATGCTCTTGCAATATTCATGGACTATATGAATAGGATCTTTTATCCGTATTTAGACATATTTGTCATTATCTTTATTAATGACATTCTGATCTATTCTCAATCTAAGGAAGAGCATGCTGAACACCTCGGTATAGTTCTTCAGGTTTTGAAGGAAAAGAAGCTGTATGCAAAGTTGGCAAAGTGTGAATTTTGGCTAGAGGAAGTTCAGTTTTTAGGTCAAGTGATTTCCCAGGAAGGTATTGCGGTAGATCCATCGAAAGTGGAGACTATTTTGCAATGGGAAAGGCCTAAGACAGTAAGTCCGAAGTTTTGTTGGAATGGCTGGGTATTACTGGAGGTTTATAGAAGGTTTTTCCAAGATGCTTATGCAGCTCACAAGGAAAAGTCAAGCTTTTGATTGGACGGAGGAACGTGAAGCGAGTTTCCAAGAATTGAAGAAAAGGCTGCTAATTTTACCAGATCCTAACAAGTCCTTTGAAGTGTATTATGACTCTTCTTACCAGGGGTTAGGGTGCGTATTGATGCAAAACCGGAATGTGGTGGCTTATGCTTCTAGACAGTTAAAGGTTCATGAGAGGAACTATCCAACACATGATTTGGAATTAGCCGCAGTGGTTTTTGCATTGAAGGTGTGGAGGCATTTTCTGTATGGAGCTATGTTCAATGTCTCTAGTGATCACAAGAGTTTAAAGTACTTGTTTGATAAAAAAGAATTGAATATGAGGCAGAGGCGATGGTTGGAATTCTTGAAGGATTATGATTTTCAACTCCAATACCATCCAGGAAAAGCTAATGTGGTAGCTGATGCTCTGAGTAGAAAGGTGATCAGTGTTTCTACAATGATGATAAAGGAGGAAGAATTAATTAACAAGTTTAGAGATTCGTGGATGTCAGTGGAATTGGAGTCTGGAAAGATTCGCCTAGGTAGGGTTGTGATCTTGAATGAATTACTTGATATAATTCGAGATAAACAGGAGGAGGATGCGTTTTTGCAAAACGAAATGGAATTCTTGGAGCAAGGTCATAAGGCAACAGTGGAGGAAGGATCAGATGGAATCTTAAGATTCAAGGGAAGAATTTGTATACCTGATGGCCCTAAACTTAAGAAAGCAATTATGGATGAAGCCCATACTAGTGATTTGAGTATGCATCCGGGGATGACCAAGATGTACCAAGACTTGAAAAGGTTGTTTTGGTGGTCAAGGATGAAAAGAGATGTATCGGAACGTGTGGCGTCTTGTCTAGTTTGTCAGAAGGCAAAGGTGGAACATCAGAGGCCAACCGGTATGTTATAACCGTTAGCTATTCCAGAGTGGAAGTGGGATAGTATCTCGATGGATTTTGTTACCGGATTACCAGAACAAGGAAGGGGCATGATTCGATATGGGTTATAGTTGATAGGCTTACGAGGTCAGCACACTTCTTGCCGATAAATATTAAGTATTCATGGGAAAGATTAACCTAGATATACATCAGCGAGATTGTTAGACTACATGGTGTACCTACATGTATAGTTTCTGACAGAGATCCAAGGTTTACATCGAGGTTCTGGCGAAGTTTGTAGGAAGCCATGGGGACCAAGCTACGATTGAGTTCTGCTTATCACCCGTAGACTGATGGTCAAACAGAGAGGACTATACAGTCTTTGGAAGATCTGTTGTGCGCTTGTGTACTAGAACAATGAAGAAGTTGGGATGAACTTTTATCTTTGATAGAATTCACCTACAACAATAGTTTTCACTCAAGCATAGGGATGGCACCCTATGAAGCGTTGTATGGAAGACGATGCCGAACACCTTTGTGTTGGTATCAAGATAGGGAGAGTATGACTATTGGGCTAAATCTTGTGCAGCAGACTATGGAAAAGGTAAAGATGATAAGAAAAGATGAAGACGACGCAAAGCAAACAAAAGAGCTATGTTGATAAGCGAAGGCGACCTCTAGAATTTGAGGAGGGTGAGCATGTATTTTTGCGAGTAACTCGTACGACTGGTGTCGGAAGGGTTATCAAATCCAAGAAGCTTACTCCTAAGTTTATTGGGCCTTATCAGATTATTCGACGGATAGGTCCTGTAGCCTACCAAATTGCTTTGCCGCCTTTTCTATCCAATCTGCATGATGTATTCCATGTGTCTAAATTAAGGAAGTATATTCCCGATCCGACACATGTTATACAGCCTGACGAAGTGCAACTAAAGGACAACTTGACGTATGAGACACTTCCTGTTAGGATTGAAGACAGGAAAGTGAAGTAGCTTCGAGGGAAGATGATCGAGTTGGTGAAAGTGATATGGAATGATGTAATAGGTGATGCTACCTGGGAGCTGGAAGACAAAATGAGGAAGCAATACCCTCAGTTGTTTTGATGTACGACAAATTTCGGGGACGAAATTTATGTTTCTAGGGGAGAGTTGTAACACCCTAACTTTAGGATAAATGACTGTTATGTCCTGATTGTACTGTTTTATGATTTTCTGTATGATATAAAATTTATTCGACTGTTCCGTGTTCATATTTGAGTGTTTTGTGTGATTTACTCCAAGTCAGGAAAATAATAATTTTCGGACCAAGGAAATCTTATTTTAATTACTTGGAGCTGGGGGATCTTACTAAACCCAATTCTGAATGATACGTGTATCAATCTTTTAATTTTTAGGATTTAACTGTGTAATAAAATAATTTTATATTATTATAATATTATTTTATTAGTTAGTATAAATAAAACAACAGTGGACCCGAAAATGTCTGTGGGATCCACTTTTAGTTTGTAGGACCCTCAATCGATTTGCGGGACCCATGTTTAGAGAAACTAGTCAACAACGATGGCTTGATTTATTTTAAACCAATAGGAAATTAGTCAACAAAGAGGGCTTGACTTGATTTGTACCGTTGGATGAGAAGGTTTAGTTTTGAATATCAACCGTTGATCTAATCTATGGTTGTAAAGATAAGCTTACTATTGAAGGCTTTGGATATCCTCCGTTGATCAATTGTACAGTGGAGATTGGTCTTACAAAATGGTTAGAATCATTTGTGACCATTGGATGAGGAGAAATATGGGGAAGATCTTGACCCTTTATTGTTTTAAGATGAATCTAATGGTTAAGATTTCATGGAGAAGAGATCTAATGGTTTAGATTTGATCATATCACTACCTAATATGAACCCTTGATTTAATCAATGGCTCTTGAAGCTTAGATTACAAGAATGTTACTTAATTAGTAATGTAACAAATTAACCTAATTAAACTAGATTAAGTGTGCATAGAAACTTAATGAGATTAGTAGCTTAATTAGTGATCATCATTAAGGAAGAACATTCAAGAACAAGTGACTAGGCTTATGACAAGGCATGGATTAGCCAATGGAAGACAAGCTTGGTGACCAAGTTTTGATCTCAACCTTTGATCACATCTAAGGCTAGGATGGAGTCTTGGAAGGTCAAACAAAGTGGCCACCTTTCTCCCTATTGAACTCCACGGCCATGCACATTTGGAGGGCATTTTGCACTTCAATTTCTATCACTTGGTTTATACTTTCTCTCTTCCAAAATCAAGAACCACCATTGTTGCTTCTCTTTGAGCCATTCGGCCACACCACCTACACCACCATCCATCCACCTAAAATTTCATCCAACCTACTTTTCTAAACCTAAACACTATTCTAAGAACATCTCTACTTAAGAGTTCTTCCAAAATCTATCATCTTGAGCTTGGAAAATCACTTTGGAGATTTTCCCTAGAAGGTGAAAATCCTTATTTTCCATTTCTAACTTCTTTTTCAAGGTTCTAAGCCATGATTTATCCATGGTTTATATTTTTCTGCTATAGTTATAACTCTTTAAATTTTTGTTTAAGATCTTTAGGTTTTCTTGGAGGTGAAACCAAAACCACTAGGAGAAGGAGTAGTAGATTTTGTCTTCCTTAAAGGTAAGAGGGAGATTTAATCTCATCAACCATGTGTGGTGATGAGAAAATGGACTTGTATGTATGTGAAGAATCCATAAGGATTCACTTGTGTTTGATTGTTTAAATGCTTTCTTACTTGTGTATGATATTATTTGTATGCATGTCTACAAGCTTTAGAATATATTGTATGTGTGATTATGCATGAATATTACTTAGGATGTGAATAACATGTGAGGTTTGCATGAGTGTTCCAAAGAACACAAAATAGAGGCTCACGGCCTCAATCAAGATAAGAGAACCAAAATGTTCTCAACCATTTTCTAAAGGAATGATTTAATAGAATTAGGTAAATGATTGAAAATCAAAATGATTTAGAAGATGGAAAATGATCTAAAGATCAAATGCCAATGTTTTGTGAAATTTGGCCAAATGCTTTCTAAATGAGAAATCAATTCAAAATTTATTTGCTAAGTGTAGAATTGATATTTAACCTAAAAAGAAATGCATTTGTAATGAATTTTCAATAATTAAAGAAGTAAACCAATTTTTATTAGAAAAGTGATATAGTAGAATAAGGAACAAAACCTTTGAAAAATACTTACTTTTAGATTTTAAAGTATAGTAATAATTTCTAAAGTGGATTTTATAATTGTAAAATAAAATAAAAGAAATTTTTGAGGAAAGACGTAGAAAGCACATTTTTAATAGAATTTACAGATAAAATGCTGTCAAAATTTATTAAAAATAGTCAAATAACAGTCAAATAAAAGAAAACATTTTATAATATATTTATAACATAAGAAAAATTATTCTACGTAGTTTTAAAGTAGTGAAAATAGCTTACGTAGTTTTAAACCTGAGATTTTAAACCTTTTTGATCAAGAAAACGATTTAAAAATCTTACGCAATTGAGAAAATGATTTAAAAATACTACGCGATTTTAAAAATAGCAAAATATATTTATGCGATTTAAAAACATTTGTAAAAATGATGAAATTGTGAAAACGCGATAAAATTTCTACGCGATTAATTGGAACAGCGAGTTTTACTATTGGGCCAAAGTGGTGGACCCGGACATGTGGAAATATGGTACGTCAGGTGGGAACGTACTGTATTTTGGACATGTGGAAATATGGTACGTCAAGTGAAAACGTACTGTATTTGAGATTATTGCCATTGAGGGCATTTGCGTAAATATGAGAATATTTTGAGACTAAGGGTAATTTGGTAATTATTATTTTTATTCATGCATTGAGTTGTGCCAATATGGTTGATTAATGGTGATTTGATTGACGAGGCGAATAACACCATGTTGTCAGTGTGATAAGCGTAGTGTGGTTCATTACTTTGTATGGACTTGGAGGCATTAGTGTGCGGAGTATTCCACATGTGGACAGTTGGTCGCTTCTCTGGGCCGTGGTAACTGGCAACACACTAGTGATCTCGACACGCACTATACTTAATCAAGATCTTGTAAAGACTATTTTAGTACAATGTCGGTAGTTACACGATGTTTAGACTGTGTGCTACTACACGATAATTGGACAATGGGCTACAGACACAACGTTAGACAGTGCAATAGTTTGGTTGGGCAGCCTAAAGTACTGATAGATCTTAGCTGGTCATTCTCTCTAATATCTGTGTCTAGCTCCATGGAGTAGGAACGAGTCGCATTTCATTTGCATTTATGTCATGCATCAAATCATTATTATTTGTGATATTATATGATACTTTGGTATTAAATTTTTGTGTTAAATTGTATTATTATTTATACTGTTATAGCATGCTCTATTATATAAACTGTGATATCTATTGTATTTGGCGTTTTCTTATTTGCCATGCTGGTATTGATGTATGATTATCTCACCTCTCTATACATACTGTTTCTGTATTATAATTTATATGGTAAAGAGTTTGAGGAAGAGGATCAGCCTCTAGATTGTGAGTATCCTGAGGAGGAGGAGTAGCAGCAAGCAAAGGATCAGTTTGATGACTGCGAACCATCCGATCATCCATACCCGCTAGATTGACTTTTGAGGATGGCGTTGCCGAGATTTCTTGGGTTCGTGAGGCTGGAGTTTCACGGAGGCTCTGAGGCCTGGCGTTTGTGCGAGGATCGAGGATCAGTTATTTACTTGGGACGACTGACTGTGTCCCTACAAGGAGAGTTTGATGCTGAGCCTGTTTTTACTATGACGTTGTATCTACAGTTGGAGATGCCGTTGGACCTGAGGCGTCACTGGGGAGGGATGTTCCGTATCCCTAGTGAGATCAGTATAGTGTCGACAGCGTGGACTCATGTCCGTAGAGCTGCGAGACATCCTGGATACCTATCACCTGAAGTTTCATCTGAGAGTGATCCTTCAGAGAGTTAGATATCTATAATATGCACTTGGGCACTTTTTGATGTAGTGTTGTATATGAACTCTTTACTGTTTTCTTTAAATATTTTGTAGTTGTAAATTATTTGCTTAACTTAAAACAAATTCTTATGTACATTATGTGTGAAACATCAGTTTGTTTCACTTTATATTCCATGTTATTTTATTTAGTAATATTCTGTATACAAGAAGAAAATTTTTTTACAACCTATACTATTTATGTAACAAATGTTTTACAACTTGGGTAGATTTTATTTTATTGCATCATAAATGTGGCACTCCCACAAGTGTGTTACAAAAGACCTGCTGGTATGTTACAACCTTTAACTATTCCAGAATAGAATTGGGATAGTATCTCAATGGATTTTGTTACTTGATTGCCAAGAACTAGAAAAGGTCATGATTCTATATGGGTTATAGTTGATAGGCTTACGAAGTCAGCACACTTTTTGCCGATCAATATCAAGTATTCGTTGGAACGATTAACCTAGGTGTACATTAGTGAAATTGTTAGACTTCACAGTGTACCCACAAGTATAGTATTTGATAGAGATCCGAGGTTTACATCGAGGTTTTGGAGGAGTTTGCTAGAAGCCATGGGGACTAAGTTATATTTGAGTTCTGCTTATCATCCGCAAACTGATGGTCAAATAGAGAGGACTATCCAATCATTGGAGGATCTATTGCGAGCTTTTGTGTTGGAACAACAAAGGAGTTGGGATGAATTATTGTCTTTGATAGAATTTACTTACAATAATAGTTTTCATTCGAGTATAGGGATGGCACCCTATGAAGCACTATATGGTCGGCGATGTCGAACACCTTTGTGTTGGTATCAGGATGGAGAGAGTATGACCATTAGACCTGATCTTGTACAACAAACTACAGAAAAGGTGAAAATAATTCAAGAGAAGATGAGGACAACTCAAAGCAGACAGAAAAACTATGCTGACAAGCGGAGGAGACCTCTTGAATTTGAGGAAGGTGAACATGTGTTTTGGCGAGTAACACCTATGACTGGTGTCAGAAGGGTTACCAAGTCCAGAAAACTCACTCCTAAATTCATCGGACCTTACCAAATCATTCGTCGTATAGGTCCCGTAGCCTACCAAATAGCTTTATCACCTTTTCTATCTAATCTTCATGATGTATTCCATGCGTCTCAGTTGAGAAAATATATTCCTGTTTCAACGCATGTCATTCAGCCTGATGAAGTACAACTGAAAGATAATTTGACATATAAGATACTTCCTGTTAAGATTGAAGACAAGAGAGTGAAGCAGCTTTGAGGGAAAATGATTGAGTTAGTAAAGGTAGTATGGAACGAGGTAACGGGAGATGCTACATGGGAGCTAGAAAACAAAATAAGGGAGCAATACCCTCAACTTTTCTAAGGTATGATAAATTTCGGGGACAAAATTTCTGTTTGTGGGGGAGAGTTGTAACACCCCAACTTTCTCCCAAACTTTTGGCTAAATTATGATTTTGTCTTAAATGTACTGTTTTCTATTTTTTGTGAATTATAAAATTAATTTGACTATTTCATGACTGTATTTGATTGTTTTGTGTGATTTACTCCAAGTCAAGAAAAAAATAATTTTCGGGCTCGGGAAAAGTCTTTCTTTGTTTATTTGGAGCTGGGGGATCTTACTAAACCCAATTTCGAATAATACGTGCATTAATCTTTTAATTTTTAGAATTTATCTGTAAAATAAAAATATTTTATATTTTATATTATTATTTTATTGGTCAGTACTAACCAAATGGACCATGGACCTGGAAAAGGCTGTAGGACTCACATTTGGATTGTGGGACCCATATTTTGAAAATCAATCAACGTTAATGGCTTGAAATATTTCTAAACCAATAGCAATAAGTCAATAAAAATGGCTTGAATAATTCTAGACCAATAAGAAATAGTCAACAATAATGGTTGGACTTACTAGATTAGTGAATAGAAAATAAGACTAAGTTAGTTTAAAAATCTAATTAAGTTAATCTATAGTGTTTAAGTAGTAATCAAATGGATTAAACCTAGTTAGTTATTCATTAAAATTTTAATTAGACAATGTACTAGCATAATTAAGAAGGTGATTAGTGATTCTAAGTAACTAGATGATTTACTAAATAACTAATAAACCTAACTAAATTTACCTAAACCTAACTAGAATGGCTTAAGCATAATTAGGAGACTAAAATGAATTAAGACTTGATTAGTCTTCCCTAAGTGAATTTCGGCTATAACATATTCAAGAGCATTCAAGAAGGTGCTAGACACTTGGTGACATGATGAAGATCTAGCCTTGAACTCATCTAAGGCTATTAGGAGCTCTTGAATGTCAACAAAAGTGGCCATTCTCTTTGATTGAACTCCACGACCATGCATATTGGGGGGGGGCAATTTTCACTTCATCATCATCATTTCTATCACACTTAACCTATTCTCTCCTTTCTTTCTCTTTAAGAACACAGAAAAAACTCCACAGCTCTCCTTTTTGAGCAATTTGGCCATCACCAATTTTTATACCTCCATTCTTCTAAAATTTTCATCCAACACCATTTCCTAAACCTAAACATCATTCTAAGAACTTCTCTAGTTGAGAGTTTCTTCAAAATCATCCATTTGAAGCTTGGAAACCAACCTTGAAATTTATTCTCTACAAGGTAAAAATCCTTGTTTCTTGTTTCTAACATGATTCTTGATGTTCTAAGCCATGATTGATCCATGATTTTTTTTTTCAACCATAGTTTATGACTTTATAATTTGTTTAAGTTTGTTAGGGTTTTCTTGGAGCCAATACGAAATCCATAGGAGGAAATCTAAGAAGGTTTTGTCTTCCTTATAGGTAAGAGGGAGATTTAATCTCATCAACCATGTATGGTGGTAAGAAAATGGATGTGTTTGTGGTGAAGAATCCATAAGGATTCATTCACTTGGTTGTTTTAAAGTTGTTTCTATTTGTGATTGATTTTGTTTGCAAGCATGTCTATAGCTTTGATATATTTTGTATGTATTTATAGATGCTTGATAATTATTGCAAGATGTGAATAACATGTTGAGAATTTGCATGAGTGTTCGAAAGAACACAAAGAAGCTCACAGCTTCATCATTTCAAAGAGGACCAAAATGTTCTCAAATATTTTTCTAAGGTAAGGATGAATTAATTTAATTAGATCAATGATTTTTACAAGGACTTAGATAGTGGAAAATAAATTAAAGATGATTTATGGAGAATATAGTAAATTTCGGCCAACATGCCTTTGTGATACCTTTGATCTAAAATTATTTTGCTAAGTGTAGACTATGTAATTAAATTAAAGAGAATTCAATTTTAATGGATTTTAGATAATAAAATAAATGAAGTTATTTTAGAAACTTAATTAGAAAAATTAAGTATGAATGAGAAATATAATGAACACTTGAAAAATACTAACGATTAGCTCACCTTTTGGGTTTTGAAGCGCGTTAGCAAGTTTCGAGATGTAAATATTGGTAATGATCAAGAAAGGAAATTTTTATCAAGATCTTGTGAAGACTGTCTGGTACAATGCCTGTTGTGCATAATGTTTTGACTATGTACTAACTACACGACGATTTGACTGTATACTATTTACACGATGTTTGACTATGTAATAGTTGGTTGGGGCAGCCTGAGGTACTGATAGTTCTTCCGGGTCATTCTCTTTGATGTTATTGTGTTTAGCTCCATGGAGTAAGGATGAGTCTGTGTACATTTGCATTTGGGGTCTGCATCGTTATGTGACATTTATATTTAGTTTGAGATATTTTGTATGCTGTGATAATATGATTTGTTGTTTTAATTATTATATCTGTATGTTTTATCATTTTCTTTATTGCTATGCTAGTAATGATATAGATTGTCTCACCTCTTTATATGCAATTTTTGTATTATTTTTATGTTCCGTAAAGATTTTGAGGAAGAGAAAGTGGTAGAGGAGCAGCCTCTAGATTGTTTGTACCCAGAGGAGCAGCAGCAACTGAACGAGCAGTTTGAGGAGGGCGAGCCTTGAGATCATCCATATCATTTGGATTGATTGCGACTCAGTATGGTTTTACCGAAGTTTTTTGTCTTCCGATGATCTCCCGGAGGAAGATCTTTCGGAGGATCCGAACTTTTAATGTTATACTTGGGCTAGTTTATGGTTTGCTTTAAACCAAATAGTTTATGGTTTTATTAAATAGTTTGTAGTGTGTAAATTATTTGTACATATTAAAAACAAAATCATACGTATAATTATGGTGTGTATTTAATGGTTTATTTTATTTCATGTTCTATTTTTTTATTTTATAATATAAAGTTCAAAAAGAAAGTTTTTACAACTTATATTATTATATATTAAGAAATGATTTTCAACTTGGGTAATGTCTATTTTAATTATTCCGAAATGTGACATCCTCATTAGGGTGTTACAGATATCATCTTAACTTTATATACTTTTAAGCCAAAACACACAAAGTTTATCAATAATGATCAATCCATGAAAAACTCTATCAACAAGGGAATAAAGGTAGGGGTTTTGTGCAATCTCTTTCTTACTCTTATCACTTCTTGTTCTCTCAAATCTTGTATAAATAAATTGGTTTAAGAATTTTCTTGTGAGATTTATATTGCAGTGGGAAGGACTAGCTCGCAGTGGCATAGGTTGCTTCGGTGGTAAGGATGGCCACCGTTCCTGTCGACCTAGAACCCCCATGAAATCAACACTAAACAAGACCCAAACACCACCACTGGCGATGAATATTGTGTCACGCATCAACCGTTGATCAAGACCACCAAATTGCAACCACTATGAATAGAGCCTCCATCGCATCCCAGCCTCCAAGTTACGCATAGCACGCGAATTGCCTCTATCTCCATCACACTATCGCGCACCAATGTTGCCAAGCTCCACCACACCACCGCGCACCAGTGTCGCCAAGCTCCACCACACCACCATCATTCGCCACCATAGAACCTCACCATCGCGAACTAAACCCCCATATGCAAACCCCATAGTCGCCGGTGTAACACCCTAATACCAGTAACCATGTATACCATGCAAATACTTAGATAAGCAATATTAGTTATGCTACTTTTAACTTAAACATCATACTAATGCATATCATTAAAACAAATAATAATGAAGAGCCTTGCAGAAAACTAAAAGATTTATACAAACAACTGTACCTAAAAAAGCACTTAATTTACATAAACTTTTTGTACAACTAGATAGTATAAAATACAAACTTTATCTACATAAGCATATAAACTACACTAGTCTTCATATATTTTCTACTTCCCTTTTGAAGAGCTTCTACTTGGATTTACATGGCAACAAATAGGTGAGAAATTGCATTTCTTAGTATAAGTAACCAAAACTAGTAGTTTAAACTTTCACAAAAAATAAACCACATTAAAACTAATAAACAGACTGATAATTCCTGCATAAGAAACAATTACAAACTTCCTCTCTATGTAACATTTCTAAGCAAACTATATTCCTGTTCTCATAACCAAAACCACGATGATATCAAATAATCGCCCATACAATCATTTGAAATCATCGACCAGACAACTGCCCATACAACTGTCACCAAAGGCACAAAGTAACACATACACAACAATCACACAAAATATCCAAACAAAGCAAAATTTAATAATGTAATGATGAGATGATGTATGCTTAAAGAAAAGTGTATGCAGTGTAAGTGTAGTGTCATGATACTTAACTATTCCCCCTGGGTAGGGAGGTAATCTGCCATAATAACTTGTGACCTTTTGTTACCATAACATGTATCCTCCTTAACCGACCAAGTAGTCTACTAAGTAGCCTACCTTAACTGGGTGGATATCGCCACCAAAACTGAGTAGATGCCTCCACTTTCTCATCTCTAGGAATACTAAGTATGTGTAAAGTGTGATATGAGTGTGTAAAAATACAGAGTTATGTTCTAACTCTAACATAACTACCACATAACTCTATACTAAGTCCACCTTTGCATTACTAACTCTACATCTTCTCTGTGAGAGCACTTCATGCACTACGTGTAACACCCCAAAATTTATTTATTTCATTATAAATATTCATTTTATAATATTTATGATTTTTGGGAATCAACAATAGAGACCACAAGGTGGAAGTCTTGGAGGAAGTCCAAGTAGAACTGGTCAAGCAACGGCGTCTACGCTAAGATGCATGAAGTGCGGGAAGGAGCATTACACAGGGGAATGCACTATTAAAGGAGTTATCTGTTTCAGATGCGGGAAACCTGGACATGTTTCTCATGAATGCAATGAACCTAAGGTGAAACCTTCCGTCAATGCTGCTAGAATTGCTAAACCGTAGGCTGGAGGCCGGGTTTACACCCTGAGTGGTGCTGAGGTCTCTGAATCCGAAGATCTTATACAAGGGGAAGGTGTCATAGGAGGTAATCTTTTAACTGTACTGTATGACTCAGGTGGAACTCATTCTTTCATTTCCTACGATTGTGTGAAAAGACTTAGTTTACCTGTGTCTTCTTTGCCTTTTGATTTGACTGTTTCAACCCCTACTGCTAAACCCATTGTTATTACTAAAGTCTGTTTGGATTGTCCATTGATTGTTGAAGGTCGAATCTTTTATGTTGGTTTGATTTGTTTGCCATTATCTCAGTTAGATGTGATCTTAGGAATGAATTAGTTATCTTCTAACCATGTCCTGTTAGATTGTTCTAGAAAAACCATTGTTTTTCCTTTAGATGGAAATTCTAGATTTTTGACGGCTAACCAAGTGAAAGCTTTCTTTAAAGAAGGAGCTCGGGGATACATGTTGTTGTCTTCTTTGAAAATAGAGAATGAGGTGCATGTGAACACAATTCCAGTGGTTAGAGAATTTCCTGAGGTTTTTCTTGAAGATATACTTGGTTTACCATCGGAGCGTGATCGAGTTTACCATTGATCTTGTACCTGGAGCTGGTCCTATTTCCATAGCACCTTATAGAATATCACCAGCGGAGCTAGTTGAGCTCAAGAAGCAATTGGAAGAACTTTTGGAGAAATAATTTGTCAGACCTAGCGTATCACCTTGGGGAGCCCGGTACTGCTAGTTAAGAAGAAAGACGGTACTTCAAGATTATGTGTAGATTATCGTCAGTTAAACAAGGTCACGATAAAGAACAAGCATCCATTGCCGAGGATAGATAACCTAATGGATCAACTAAAAGGAGCGACAGTGTTTTCTAAGATCGATTTGCGATTAGGTTATCATCAGATCAGAGTAAAAGTGGAAGATTTTCCTAAAACGGCTTTTCATACTCGTTATGGACACTACGAGTACCTGGTGATGCCTTTTGGTGTGACCAATGCACCTGCTGTTTTCATGGATTATATGAATAGAATCTTCTATCCTTATTTGGACAGATTCATCGTGGTCTTCATCGACGACATCTTGATCTATTCGAAAAATCAGGAGGATCATGCTGAACATCTCAGTATAGTTCTTCAGACTTTGAAGGAGAAAGAGTTGTATGCTAAGTTATTGAAGTGTGAGTTTTGGTTGAGTGAAGTTAAATTCTTGGGCCATGTGATTTTGAAGGAAGGAATTGCTATAAACCCATCAAAGGTTAAAGTTGTTCTACAATGGGAAAGGTTGAAGACGGTGACAGAAATCAGAAGCTTTGTTAGATTAGCCAGATATTATAAGAGATTTATCGAAGGACTTTCTAAAATTGCCAGATCTCTTACTCAACTCACAAGGAAGAATCAAGCTTTTGAGTGGACGGATGCTTACGAAGAAAGTTTTCAAGAGCTAAAAAGGAGAATAACTACTTCACCAGTGTTAGTTCTACCAGATCCAAGTGAACCATTCGAAGTGTATTGTGATGCTTCATATCAAGGATTGGGCTGTGTCCTTATGCAAGGCGGAAAAGTGGTGGCGTATGCCTCAAGACAATTACGAGTGCATGAGAAGAACTACCCAACGCATGACTTGGAGTTAGCTGTTGTGGTGTTTGCTTTGATGATATGGAGACATTTTCTCTATGGAGAAACATTCAACATCGTTAGTGATCACAAGAGCTTGAAATATTTGTATGACCAAAAAGAGTTGAACATGAGGCAACGGAGGTGGTTAGAATTATTAAAAGATTACGATTTCCAACTTCAGTATCACCCTGGGAAGGCTAATGTTGTGGCCGATGCCTTAAGCAGGAAAACAATCTGCGTTTCTACCATGATGACCAGAGAACAAGATTTGATAGAACAATTCTCAGACGTATGGTCCTTTGTGGAATTAATGCCAGGAAAAATTTGCATGAACATGGTCACTATTTTGAATGATTTAATGCAAGATATCCGAGAGAAGCAGAAGGTTGACAAGTTCTTGCAAAAGGAAAGAGAGCTGATGAAACAAGGCGGTATATCAACACTAGAGGAAGGAAGCAATGGAATTTTAAGATTCCAAGGTAGAGTCTATGTGCCTAAAGATGAAGAACTTAGAAAGTATATACTCGAACATGCTTATAAGAGTCAACTGAGTATGCATCCTAGAATGACCAATATGTACCAAGACTTGAAGAAATTATTTTAGTGGCATGAAATGAAAAGAGATATTGCTAGATGTGTATCTTCCTGTTTGGTTTGTCAGAAAACAAAGATTGAACATCAAAGACCGTCAAGATTGTTGCAGCCCTTGACTATTCTCGAATGGAAATGGGATAGTATTGCCATGGACTTTGTTGTCGGATTACCAAATACTAGAAGAGGATATGATTCATTATGGGTAATTGTGGATCAACTTACAAAGTCAGCACACTTCTTGCCGATCGACATAAGATATCCATTGGAGAAGTTGACTCAGTTGTACAACAGTGAAATTGTCAGACTACATGGTGTGCCTACAAGTATCATTTCTGACAGAGATCCTAGATTTACATCAAAATTTTGGTAAAGTCTTCAAGAAACAATGGGGACGAAGCTACGTTTGAGTTCTACATATCACCCTCAGATGGATGGTCAATCCGAAAGAATAATTCAATCATTGGAAGATTTGCTGAGAGCTTGTGCCATAGAGCAGACTGGAAGTTGGGATGAAATTTTACCATTTGTAGAATTTACCTACAACAACAGTTACCATTCAAGTATAGGGATGACACCCTATGAGGCTCTGTATGGATGAAGATGTAGAACAACTTTATGCTGGTATCAGGATGGAAAGCGACTCACAGTTGGATCTGATCTTATTCAGCAGACAATTGAGAAGGTCAAAATAATTCAGGAGAAAATGAGAATGGCTCAAAGTTGACAAAAGCGTTATGCGGACAAAAGAAGGAAACCGCTTGAATTTAAGGAAGGAGAGCATGTGTTCTTGAAAGTCACGCCTATGACTGGGGACGATTGGGTTCTTAAATCTAGAAAACTTACTCCTAAATTCCTTGGACCTTATCAAATTCTTCGTCGGATAGGTCCAGTTGCTTATCAGATAGCTTTACCACCTTTTCTTTCAAACCTCCACAATGTTTTTCATGTGTCACAACTTCAAAAATACATTCTATGTCCTGATCATGTCATAGTACCCGATTCAGTATAATTAAAGGAAAACTTGACTTATGAAACAACTCCTGTGAGGATTGAGGATAGGAGAATAAAGCAACTCAGAGGGAAAAACATTCCATTAGTGAAAGTGATCTGGAACGAGACAACTAGAGATGCGACATGAGAATTGGAGGACAAGATAAAAGAGTAATACCCAGAATTATTCTAAGGTATGAAAATTTCGAGGACGAAATTCTTATTTGTTGGGGAGAGTTATAACACCCTAAAATTTATTTATTTCATTATAAATATTCATTTTATAATATTTGTGTTTTTTGGAAATTTTTCTGGATTTTTCTGAGAACGCGGAATATTTTAATATTATTCCTCGTTTTACATGCAAACTGAGCGGAGCCGGAAAAATGAGATATTTTTCTCGAGAACCTTGATATGTGGAAACGTCGATGGGAGATCTTACTAAACCCGACATCGGACACGATTTATGAAGTTTTACATTTTTCAAGAAATTTTTATATGATGAAATAATAAATCGCTCTGTAAATTTTATTCGCTAAACAATTAATACTAACTTCGGTCAACTGTAATAATTGTCCATTGGATAATAGCATGTATTAAAAACCCTATCTCATTGTCCTAATATAATCCACTTTGTGTCTAATCAACTCCACTTTAATTCAAATTTAGTGTATTTTAATCAAAGCTTCTTGGAGAAGCTTTGACCACCAAAAGACTAAGCTACCCTTGGCTTGTTGGGGAAGCTAATTTCCCTCTGCTTCTCTCTCCCATTGCTGCGGCAATGCATGTCCAAAGGGGAGCAAATTTTGCTCCCACACTTAATACATTCTATCAAAATATCTCACATTTTATCCTAACATTTTCTCTCTCTTCAAGCTTCTCTTCCATTTCTCTCCATCTTCTCTCTTCTTCTCCTCCTTGACCACAGTTTTGCAGCCCCTATTAGAGACCATTTCTCTTCGTTTTTCTCTTCATTAACACCATTTCTACACTCACCTCAATGTCGTTTACACTTCTTATTTAAAAAATTTCTTCAAAATCCATCATTTCCTCCATTGTCTTCCAAGACTAAGCTTCTAACTTTAAGGTAAAGTTTCCATTTTCCTTCTTTCTTCTCTTTATTTTCATGTTCTATGGTTTCATTGGAGACCAAAAACTCTTCTTTTTCAACCATTGGTGTTGATTCTTTGTGTTGAAATTTCTAGGGTTTTGGAAGCTCAAAACCGAAACCATCAAGAAGCAAATAAGAGACCATTTTCATGTTCTTCCTTTAGGTAAGAGGGAGACTTACTCACTTCAACCATTATTGGTGGTGAGGAGATCTTGTGTGATTGTTTAATGGAGAAATCCATATTTGTATGCTTGCTTTATTTGATGATTTTGTATATTCATGTGTTCTTAATTGTGATTGGTGATTGATTAATGATTTTGAATGCATTGGTGGTGTTGGAATGTTTGGAAATGTTAGAATAAATGAATGGAAATTTTGAGGGTTTCCTATACTAAGGTGAGGTCACGGTTTTGGCTTGGAATTTAAAAGATTGGATTAATTTTGGGTGAAATAAAATTTAAGTGATTGGGTATCAAGTAACTAATGCATAATGTGAAGAAAAATTGGAACCTTGGTGACCTTGGGAGGCCACGGTTTTGGCCCAAATTGTTAAGGATTAGAATTAAAATGTGAGTAATAAAACCTATGCAATTGGACATTTAAGGATTGATACTTATAATGGAAGAAATTGAGTTAGTAATGGTCCTTGGAGGCCACGGGTTTGAAGGGTTTTATTAGCCCAAAGAAAAATCTCATAATTGATCAAGACTTAGGACATTGAAAATGTAGGATCCATAATATGGAAATTGTGGTATGTGTGAAACAATGTATATGTATATATATTGATATTAAGAATTAGTTGATGTTATTGTGAGTTCCTATATGGGACTAAGTTCTTGACGAAATTATGACATGTTGATATTGAGAAATGAATATATGCCATTGTGGTATGCTTTATGATAAATGTATCATTGATGAATATACATGATGTACATTGCATCGTCAAGCATATGTGTTATCCATTGGACATTGCTGGAAAGACGATGTATGCCTAGGAGTTTGAATAACACCTATGTGCTGGTTCGAGTAGACTAAGCGTAGGGTCATAGTGGTTGGCCATGGGGGCATCGGGGTGGGGTGTCTCACAATAGAGAATGGTAGCTCCACTGGAGCCGTGCGATAGACCAATGCAAACACACCGACGATCCGGACTAAGAAGCTATCCTGTATCGCGATCAACTGTTGAGGTGTCATGTATAAGTTGTATTGCACAAATATTTTATGAGATGAGCACACTATTTTTAAGGGCTAACGAGATACTGGCATGACTCCTTGATCATTCACTCTGAAAATGTTTACGTCTATCTCCATGGAGTAGGATTTTTGGTACCATAATGCATTGTGCATTGCCCATTGTCAGTCTCATATTTCATTAACCATGAATACTTTTGACTGTTGAAATATATGTTCTTATTGTCAATATAATTATCTGGAAGATGAACTGTCACTGCTTGAGACTCTGCTGTTATTTCTTTTTTACTGCTTAATTGATCATTATTGTTACTTTTAATTATTCTGTTGATGAATATGTGTACTGTAATACTATGTGGGCATCCAATGCCGTTCTGTTTTCTTGCTACCATATTGGTAATGAAAGCTGAGTGTCTTACCTCTTTCTGTATTTCGATATTTTCTGTTAATTTATATACTTCTGAGAAGACGTTCATGAGGAAGAAAATGAAACATCTGAGTTTCCTGGTTTTTGGCCATACAACGACTAGAGTTTGCTGAAGATGTCTTCATGTCCGCGCCGATTTTTAGGGTATGCTAGGATGACCTTTCTTGGAGGACCCGATTGCTGGCACATTAACTTGAGCACGGACCATTGCATCTACCACGGGGAGCTGACTGTCTTTTTGGCATGAGGCCGATACAACTCGCCTATTTTTTATTTTACTACTTTTGTTCATTTAGAATTTTACCTGCCTGTTAGAGATCTGTGAGATGACCTTTACTACACCCCACAATAGGACTGTTTCCTCTCCATTGCTCGAGCTTATGCCTGAAATTCGGTCACTTCGATGGCAATTTTATTCGATGAAAAGGACCTTGAGGAGGAGCCGGCTACGGCCCCTTCTTGTCAGTCTTAGGGGCTGATACTGTCGGTGGCTACTGATGGCTAACCGTCTATCTTTTTGGGAAAGCCTGACATTTTGCCATACTTGATGGGTGTACATTTGTATCGTTCCAGGTGGGTACATCTTTTGCTTTTTGGTGTAAATCATGATGTAATTAAACAGGCTGATGCATATAATATTATATATGAATTGTGAATGTATGACTTTTAATTCTATGTCGATTCAACTGTATCTAAAATTATTATTATTATTTCTTTACTGTTGTTTCAAAAAAAAATGTACGCATATTTTAATACTCGAATTACTTTACAATCCAAGAATGCAAATTATTTAATCACATGTTCAAAATGAACTGGGTCTTAATTAATAAATGTAATTATTGTTTTCCGCAATTTCATATTTAATTTCATTATGGTGTGGCGTTCCTTCTTCGTGAGATAAGAAAAAAGGGGCGTTACATTGTCTTGGTATCAGAGCCCCAGTTTAAGTTTTCTTTTGGGTCTTATGGTTTTGAACTGTCTTGTTTGTGCTGTGTGATTCACTATGTTTGGTATTCCGAAAGGATACATCTGATTTTCTCTGTGTTTTGTATAGCTTGACTTGAAAGAAGATTATGGCTCATAGAGGAGACATGAATATTGCAACTGAGGCAATTCAGAAGATGGCTAAAGCTATGTTGCAACAAAACTAGCAAACGGCTCAACAACAAGAGAGGACTGCACAACAATTGGAGGCTACGACTGATGCCCAGAATCTAGTGGAATTTCGTTGCACTTACCCTTCACAATTTAAGGGAGAGTATGATCCTGAGAAGGCTACTCTATGGATCAAAGAGCTGGAGAAGATATTCACAGACATGAACTGTGCCAACGACAAGAAGGTGACGTATGTTGCGTTTATGCTTATTGGAGACGCAAAGGATTGGTGGACCGGAGAGCAGAGGTTATTGGAGGCTGAAAATCGAGCAATTAATTGGGAACTGTTCAAAGAGAGATTCTTGAATAAATATTTCTCGAAAAGTGCTAGGCATGCTAAGGAGATGAAATTTCTTGGCTTGAGGTAAGGAAATATGACTGTAAGTGAGTATGCTGCTAAATTTGAGGTTTGTCCAAATTCTTAACCTACTTTCAACATCAACCAAATAAAGCATAGAAATGTCGAATGTTCGAGGAAGGCCTAAGACATGATGTGAAGAGGGCGGTTATCACTCTGAAGATTAATCAGTTTTCTGAGCTGCTTGATACGTGTCACCAGGTGGAAGACTTAGACCAAGCGCGACACACAAGAAACAGCAACTTTGGATGTTTTCGGTCTCAAACAGGAGGAAGCAGTAATACCAACCGTTACAAGAAAAAGCATTATTCCAGACCACCTAGAAATCAACAGTAGAGACCACAAGGTGGAAGTCCTGGAGGAAGTCCAGGTAAAACTGGTCAAGCAACGGCGTTTACGCCGAGATGCATGAAGTGCGGGAAGGAGCACTACACGAGTGAATGGACTATTAAAGGAGTTATCTATTTCAGATGAGGGAAACCTGGACATGTTTCTTGTGAATGTAATCAACCTAAGGCTGAACCTTCCGTCAATGCTGCTAGAACTGCTAAACCGCAGGCTGGAGGTCGGGTTTACAGCTTGAGTGGTGCTGAGGACTCTGAATCCGAAGATCTTATACAAGAGGAAGGTGTCATAGGAGGTAATCTTTTAACTGTACTGTATGACTCAGGTGCAACTCATTCTTTCATTTCCTATGATTGTGTAAAAAGACTTAGTTTACCTGTGTCTTCTTTACCTTTTAATTTGACTATTTCACCCCTAACTGCTAAACCCGTTGTTACTACCAAAGTCTGTTTGGATTATCCCTTGATTGTTGAAGGTCGAATCTTTTCTGTTGATTTGATCTATTTGCCACTATCATAATTAGATGTGATCTAAGGAATGGATTGGTTATCTTCTAACCATGTCCTGTTAGATTGTTCTAGAAAAACCATAGTTTTTCCTTTGGATGAGAATTCTAAATTTTTAACAACCAACCAAGCGAAAGCTTTCTTGAAAGAAGGAGCTCGAGGATACATGTTGTTGTCTTCTTTGAAAATTGAGAATGAGGTAGATGTGAACACATTTCCAATGGTTAGAGAATTTCCTGAGGTTTTTCTTGAAGATATACCTGGTTTACCACCGGAGCGAGAGATCGAGTTTACTATTGATCTTGTATCTGGAGCTGGTCCTATTTCCATAGCGCCTTACAGAATGTTGCCAGCAGAGCTAGTTGAGCTCAACAAGCAATTGAAAGAACTTTTGGAGAAATAATTTGTCAGACCTAGCGTATCACCTTGCTGAGCACCGATACAACTAGTTAAGAAGAAAGACAGTACTTCAAGATTGTGTGTAGATTATCGTCAGTTAAACAAGGTCACAATCAAGAACAAGTATTCATTACCGAGGAAAGATGACCTAATGGATCAACCAAAAGGAGCAGCGGTGTTTTCTAAGATTGATTTGCGATCGGGTTATCATCAGATCAGAGTAAAAGTGGAAGATATTCCTAAAACTACTTTTCGTACTCGTTATGGACACTACGAGCACCTGGTGATGCCTTTTTGTGTGACCAATGCACCTGTTATTTTCATGGATTATATGAATAGAATCTTCCGTCCTTATTTAGACAGATTCGTCGTGGTCTTCATCGACGGCATCTTGATCTATTCAAAAAATCAAGAGGATCATGCTGAACATCTCAGTATAGTTCTTCAGACTTTAAAGGAGAAAAAGCTATATGCTAAGTTATTGAAGTGTGAGTTTTGGTTGAGTGAAGTTAAATTCTTAGGCCATGTGATTTCGAAGGAAGGAATTGCTGTAGACCCATCAAAGGTTGAAGTTGTTCTAAAATGGGAAAGGTCGAAGACGGTGACAGAAATTTGAAGCTTTGTTGGATTAGTCGGATATTATAGGAGATTTATCTAAGGATTTTCTAAGATTGTCGAACCAATTACTTAACGCACAAGGAAGAATCAAGCTTTTGAGTGGACGGATGCTTGCGAAGAAAGTTTTCAAGAACTAAAAAGGAGACTAACTACTTCACCAGTGTTAGTTCTACTTGATCCAAGTGAACCAATCGAAATGCACTGTGATGCTTCATATCAAGGATTGGGTTATGTCCTTAAACAAGGTGGAAAAGTGGTGGTGTATGCCTCAAGACAATTACGAGTGCATGAGAAGAACTACCCAATGTATAACTTGGAGTTAGCTGCTGTGGTGTTTGCTTTGATGATATGGAGACATTTTCTCTATGGAGCAACATTCAACATCTTTAGTAATCACAAGAGCTTGAAATATTTGTATGACCAGAAAGAGTTGAACATGAGGCAGCGGAGGTGGTTAGAATTCCTAAAAGATTACGATTTCCAACTTCAGTATCACCCTAGGTAAGCTAATGTTGTGGTTGATGCCTTAAGCAGGAAAACAATCAGCGTTTCTACCATGATGATCAGAGAACAGGATTTGATAAAACAATTCTTAAACGTATGGTCCTTTGTGGAATTAATGCCGAGAAAAATTTGCATGAACATGGTCACTATTTTGAATGATTTAATGGAAGATATCCGAGAGAAGCAGAAGGTTGACAAGTTCTTGCAAGAGGAAAGAGAACTGATGAAGCAAGGCAGTATATCAACACTAGAGGAAGGAAGCGATGGAATTTTAAGATTCCAACGTAAAGTCTGTGTGCCTAAAGATGAAGAACTCAGAAATTGTATACTCAAACATGCTCATAAGAGTCAGCTGAGTATGCATCCTGGAATGGCCAAAATGAACCAAGACTTGAGAAATTATTTTGGTGGCATGGAATGAAAAGTGATATTGCTAGATGTGTATCTTCCTGTCTGGTTTGTCAGAAAATAAAGATTGAACATCAAAGACCGTTAGGATTGTTGCAACCCTTGACTATTCCCAAATGGAAATGGGATAGTATTGCCATGGACTTTGTTGTTGGATTACCAAAGACCAGAAGAGGATATGATTCAATATAGGTAATTGTGGATCGACTTACAAAGTTAGAACACTTCTTGCCGATCAACATAAGATATCCATTGGAGAAATTGACTCAGTTGTACATCGGTGAAATTGTCAGACTACATGGTGTGCCTATAAGTATTATTTCTGACAGAGATCCGAGATTTACATCAAAATTTTGGCAAAGTCGTCAAGAAGCAATGGGGATGAAGCTACGTTTGAGTTCTGCATATCATCCTCAAACGGATGGTCAATCAAAAAGAACAATTCAATCATTGGAAGATTTGCAGAGAGCTTGTGCCACAGAGCAGACTGGAAGTTGGGATGAAATTTTACTGTTAGTAGAATTTACCTGCAACAACAGTTACCATTCAAGTATAGGGATGGCACCCTATGAGGCTCTGTATGGATGAAGATGTAGAACACCTTTATGCTGGTATCAGGATGGAGAACGACTCACAGTTGGACCTGATCTTATTCAGCAGACAACTAAGAAGGTCATAATGATACAGGAGAAGATGAGAATGACTCAAAGTCAAAAAAAGAGTTATGCAGACAAAAGAAAGAAACCTCTTGAATTTGAGGAAAGAGAACATGTGTTCTTGAAAGTCACGCCTACGACTGGGGTCGGTTGTAACACCCCAAATTTCCAATCTCTTAAACAGTAATTTTGACAGTTAACAGAATTTTACTGTTTAGTAATTTTTGTGCACTGTAAAATTATTTTGTTTATTCCGTCAGCTTATTTGATCGTTTTGAGTGATTTACTCCGTGTCAGGAAAATAAAAATTTTCGGGCCGGGGAAAACGTTACGTAATTTAATTTTTACCGTTAGGTAATTAATTTACGTAATCTGATTTGATATTTGTGCATTTTATAATTTTTGTGATTTTTGTGGATGATTATGAAATTTTTATGGTTTGTGGGCTCCACGAGGGGTATGTGGGCCCAGGTGGCCATACGTGGGCCCAGGTGGGTCCCACAAAGTGAAAATTTTTCTACGCATAGAAAAATTTGTACTGTTTAGACGGAGACAGGGGATCTTACTAAACTGAATCCGGAAACAGTTTTAGAAAATTTCTTATCTTGTGTTTTGTCTTGTATTTAATTATCGGATGATAAAAATACAAAGAAAAATATTATTTGTAGGATACAAGACTAAATATTATCTCGCGTAGTCAACAAAGAGAGCTTGACTTGATTTATACCCTTGGATGAGAATACTTAGTTTAAATATTAACCATTGATTTAATCAAAGGTTAAGAAACAAACTTAATAAAGAAGCACAATAACCATTGATTTAATCAATGGTGTGAGAATAAACTTAGTTAGGAAGGCTTTGATATCAACCATAGATGTAATCAAAGGTGTAGAATTGGTCTTGAAAAGTGACAAAGACCATTTATAACCATTGGATTTAGATTAAATCAAGGGTGGAGATTTAATCTTAAAAAGTAACAAAGACCATTTATGACCATTTGGATGAAGAATCAATCAATGGTGGAAATTTGGTCTTCTAAAGTAGAAAGACTAATTAGGACCCTTGGATTTAAAGTTTGAAGGAGCAATCTTGACCATTAATTTTGGAGACACATCTAAGGGCTAGAATTTAAAGGAGAAAGATCCAATGGCCAGATTAAGTCTTCTAACCTACCTAAATCTACCTAAATCCTAACCATTGAATTAATCAATGGTTAGAAATGCTTCAAATGGTGGCAAATAATGAAGACAACTTTATTGAATGCATTATGAAGAGAAGGTGATGGTTTTGGAGTGTTTAGAAGACAAAGAGACAAAGCTTTATGTCATTTTTGCATGTCTTGGTCAAGTTAGACATCATAATGGCTTACTTTTGATTTTTGCACTCCAAGGAGAATGCTTGAAGGGGGGGGCACGGTTTTGGTGCTGCATGAAGGAGTTTGGAAGACCATAATTGCATGTTTTAGTCATTATTGTCTTCCTTGGTCTTCATTGATTCATTTTCAAGAAGGAAACTTAGAAAATTTTCTCTCCATCTCCTTTCTTCTTCATGTTTTGGCCAAGCACTCTAAGAACACCTTCCATCACTTTTTAATTTCATCCAACTTGATTTTTTAAACCTAAACACCATTCTAAGAACATCTCTAGTTATGAGTTTTTCCAAAATCATTCATCTTGAGCTTCAAATCCAAGCTTCAAGTTTCTATGAAAAATAAAAAATTCCATCTTTGTGCTTCAAGAGAAACCATTCGGTCATACTACCTAACACCACCATCCAAGCTCTTTTAATTTCATCCAACTCTAGATCTTGAATCTCCATGATATTCTAAGCAACTTTCATGTTGGAGATTTTCTCTAAATCATTCATCTTCAACCTTGTTCTTCAAGCTAAAGATTGAAGCTTTAATGGTGAAATTTGGTACTCTTCACTTTTCTTTTGATTTTCAAGGTTCTAACCATGATTCTAATCCATGGTTTTCTTATTCAAGTCTTGTATATTAATTATTTGTGTGTTTTATTTTGTATTTGAGAAGCCCTTGGTGGTGAAGGACTTGGAAAAAGAAGCAAATCAAGAACCTTTGGAGGATCTTCAAGAGGTAAGAGGGAGATCCATCTCACCAACCAAGCATGGTGGTGAGAGATGGTATTTTATTTGATGGATGTGGAATCTATGTGAGGATTCATATCCATGGTCATGTAATTAATTTGTGGGTGTTTATGAGCTTTGATTAATTTTCTATGCTTGATATGTTTTGCATGATTTTATAGCTTTGATGATATGCTTGATATGCTATACATGCTTTTATGGTTTTGGTGGTATGCTTATATTATTTATGATGAAATATATATGTATATGCCATGACTTGATGGTGAAAAGGAAATTGGTTTTTGGCTCCAATAGCCAAGGAAGAGCTACGGTTTTGATGCCCTTGATTAGGGTTTATGTTGAAAAATTTCAAGAACAAAAGAATTGATTTTTGAGTACTTGGAACATGGTGAATTTCAAACAAGACACCTCAAAATAGGTGTTTACAAATTAATATTTTCATGGAAGAATAAAATTGGATTGATTTGAAGAATATGAAAAATAAACAAAGGGTTTGTTTTTCAAGAGAACATGAACACAATTTTAGAAGGATTTTTATTGATTTATTTTGTGTACAAAGTTCCTAAGTATTTCTCTAAACATGAGTTTTAAATGAAAACAACAATTTTAATTTTGAGGATTTGCAAAGAAAGTGAAAAATGAATTTGAACAAATGGGTTTGGTTTTATGACCATAAGTCTTACGGTTTTGAAAAATACAAAATTTAATGGTTTTGTTTGTGTAAAACCATATCAATTGAGAAAGAAAAATATTTGATGGTTTCAATAATCAGGTACTACGATTTTCGAAAACTTGTAATGCTCTGGTTTTTATAAAACAAACTAATTTTTTTAAAAGTGGAAATGTAATTTGATTTAATACAAAGAATTTAGAAAGGGAATCAGAGTATTTTATCACATGGGTGAACTTTCATATAAAGATGAAAAGAAAATTAAGGGTAGCAAAGTGTTTTAAGCCTCATTTTGTTTTAAAGAAAATGGATTTTAGAATTGATTTGGGAAAAATGAAAAAAATATAATAATTTAACGTCTTCTAACATATGAATCATTCTTTGGGATTTTGGAGAGTGATTTTGTGAAATATATTTTGGAAAGGTTTTCTTAAAAGAGAAAATGTGAAAAATGACATTGGAAACGATATTGAGTTTTTGAAAGTCCAAAATAATATTTGGAATATTGAGGTATATTTTACGTAGTTTCCAAAATGACGTTTGGAATATTAAAGAATGTTTTGCGTATTGGAAAAATAATGAAATTATGGTGAAAAACGTTTTACGTATCTTAAAAACGTGATTTTTAAGCTACGCAATTTGAAAAATGTTTAAGTATTCCTACGTGACTTGAAAAATGTTTTAATATTTCTACGTGATTTGGTGTATATTTAAATATTTTACGTGATTTAAAATACCATTGAAAATCACAACATGATTGAACAACAATAGAATATTTTTACGTGATTGTGAAAATAACGAAAAATCATTATGTGATTTAAAAAGTGTTTTAAATATTTTGAAAATGAAAGAAAATGATTTACGTGACACGTGACGTAAAAGAAAGATTTTTAAGTTACGTAATTTTGAAACAGTGGAAAAATATTATGGGATTTGATAAACGTATATTTTTACGTGTTTAAGAAAAATGTTGAAAAATTAGTACGTGATTTAAAAGTGCAACAGAAGAGTTTAGAATTTTGAAAACGTAACAGAAGTGTTACGATATTTGAAAACGTAACAAAAACATTTTTGGAATTGTGAAAACGTAACGGAAATGTTGCGCAATTTTGTAAAAAACACGGCGAAAGTGTTTTATAACTATGAAAATATGATAACATGATTTCAATTGAAAATACGATGATTCTTGTTGAAGCTTGTGATTGGTATTATACCTGTGATTGGTAATTGGTGCATTATACATGCATTGGAATGGTCGATGAGGATTTGGGATATGGTGATTGCCTAGGAGAAACACACCTCTTGAGTGGGTGCGATATGCGTAGTGTAGGTCACCGGTTGACCTTGGGGGCATCGGGAGTGCGGGTTGCCTACAATGGACGGTGAGTCGCTCTCACCGTAACCGTAGGTTAGACCGACGCGACACACCGATGATCCCGACCGAGACACTATTCTTAATCAAGATCGATAAAGACTCGTGTATATGCTAGATGTGCAAAAATCAAAATGAGGATTATAGCACGTGGTCCGGCATGAGGTGAGGTACCGACAGATTCTTTTCGATCATTTCTTCGACCTGAGTTTAGCTCCATGGAGTAGGAAATTGAGTCTTGTGTACATGCATAAACCGAACATTTATATCTCATTGTGATATATATTAATTGAGGAATATTGGCTATGACAATTGTTTTGAATACTTGGATGATGATGATGATAATGTCAAGGCATTATCATAATTGTTGTTTATGATAATTGAATTGATATATGATTGGATGATGATAGTTGATTAATGTTGATAGCATGATTTTAATATTGTATCTGTGTAATAACCATAATGATGATGGCATGATTGTAATTATGATAACTGTATGATATTGTTGTTTGTGTTATCTCTGTGCTGCCATGTTGGTACTGGTGTAGGTGATCTCACCTCTTTGTTATGTTGTTTTTGCTATATCTGTATTATTAAAATTATATAGTAGAAGGAACGAGTTGTCTTAGACATAGCAGGTGACAAATACCTCTACGTTTGGAGACAACATCGGAGAATGACCTTGCCGACAGTGTTGAAATGGAAAAGATGTTTGAGGACAAGGAACAGACATAGAACAAATGTCTGATGCTTCAAGATGGACATTCCGATGGACACTCTGAGATTAGGGACAACAATAAGGAGTGGACATTCATGACTCGATGGGGAGCAGTGTTGACAAGGAGTAGAGTTCTGATGTATCAAGTTTGATACAGGAGAAGGAACAAGTATGTTAAGTTTTCATTATTAGTGTTACACCGTGCTATTAAGTAGGACTCGTAATGGGTTTGCTACTGTGGAAAAAGAAAGAACAAAAGAGTCTGTCAATTTATATTCCTCTTTAAATTGTGTGTCATTATTGGATAATGAGTAATTGAAATATGATTACCTAATATTTTCAGTAAATTTACGTGTCAGTAAAGAAAGAAGTTTTTTTTAAACCAATATTTTTATAACTCAAAACTTGTGTGAACTTATTTTTAGATTATGAGTCGGGAGTTGGAAATGTGATGCCCTAGGGAGGGTGTTACATCGGTCTAGTCAAATCTAGAAAACTTACTCCTAAATTCCTTAGACCTTATCAAATTCTTCGTCGGATAGGTCCAATTGCTTATCAGATAGCTTTACCACCTTTTCTTTCAAACCTCCACAATGTTTGTCAAGTGTCACAACTTCGAAAATACATTCCAAGTCTTGATCATGTCATAACACCCGATTCAGTACAATTAAAGGAAAACTTGACTTATGAAACAACTCCTGTAAGGATTGAGGATAGGAGAATGAAGCAACTCAGAGGGAAAGACATTCCATTGGTGAAAGTGATCTGGAACGAGACAACCAGAGATGCGACATAGGAACTGGAGGACAACATAAAGGAGCAATACCCAGAATTATTCTAAGGTATGAAAATTTCAAGGACAAAATTCTTATTTATTGGGAAGAGTTACAACACCCCCAAAATTTATTTATTTCGTTATAAATATTCATTTTATAATATTTGTGATATTTGAAAATTTTTCTGGATTTTTCTAAGAATGCGGAATATTTTAATATTATTCCTCGTTTTGCATGCAAACTGAGCGGAGCCGAGAAAATGAGATATTTTCCTGAGAACCTTGATCTGTGGAAACATTGATGGGGGATCTTACTAAACCCGAGACTAGACATGGTTTACGAAGTTTCACGTTTTTTGAGAAATTTTATATGATGAAATAATAAATTACTGTGTAAATTTTATCCGCTGAATAATTAATACTGACTTCTGTCAACTGTAACAATTGTCTATTGGATAATAACTTGTATTAAAAATCCTATCACATTATCCTAATGTAATCCACTTTATGTCTAATCAAATTCACTTTAATTTAAATTTAGTGTATTTTAATCAAAGCTTCTTTGAGAAGCTTTGACCACCAAAAGACTAAGCTACCCTTGGTTTGTTGGGGATGCCAATTTCCCCCTCCTTCTCTCTCCTATTGCTGCGACAATGCATGTCCAAAGGGGAGCAAATTTTGCTCCCACACTTAATCTATCAAAATATCTCACATTTTATCCTAACATTTTCTCTCTCTTCAAGCTTCTCTTCCATTTCTCTCCATCTTCTCTCTTCTTCTCCTCCTTGACCACAGTTTTGCAACCCCCATTAGAGACCATTTCTCTTCCTTTTTCTCTTCATTAATACCATTTCTACACTCACCTCAACGTCGTTTACACTTCCTATTTAGAAAATTTCTTCAAAATCCATCATTTCCTCCATTGTCTTCCAAGACTAAGCTTCCAACTTTAAGGTAAAGTTTCCATTTTCCTTCTTTCTTCTCTTTGTTTTCATGTTCTATGGTTTCATTGGAGACCAAAAACTCTTCTTTTTCAACCATTGGTGTTGATTCTTTGTGTTGAAATTTCTAGGGTTTTGGAAGCTCAAAACCGAAACCATCAAGAAGCAAATAAGATACCATTTTCATGTTCTTCCTTTAGGTAAGAGGGAGACTTACTCACTTCAACCATTATTGGTGGTAAGGAGACCTTGTGTGATTGTTTGATGGAGAAATCCATATTTGTATGCTTGCTTTATTTGATGATTTTGTATATTCATGTGTTCTTAATTGTGATTGGTGATTGATAAATGATTTTGAATACATTGGTGGTGTTGGAATGTTTGGAAATGTTATAATTAATGAATGAATTGTGAGGGTTTCCTATACTAAGGTGAGGTCACGGTTTTGGCTTGGAATTTAAGAGATTAGATTAAGTTTGGGTGAAATAAAATTTAAGTAATTGGGTATCAAGTAACTAATGCATAATGTGAAGAAAAATTAGAACCTTGGTGACCTTGGGAGGTCACGGTTTTGGCCCAAATTGTTAAGGGTTAGAATTAAAATTGTGAGTAATAAAACCTATGCATTTGGACATTTAAGGATTGATACTTATAATGGAAGAAATTGAGTTGGTAATGGTCCTTGGAGGCCACGGTTTTGAAGGGTTTGATTAGCCTAAAGAAAAATCTCATAATTGATCAAGACTTAGGACATTGAAAAATATAGGATCTATAATATGGAAATTGTGGTATGTGTGAAAAACAATGTATATGTATATATATTGATATTGAGAATTAGTTGATGTTATTGTGAGTTCCTATGTGGGACTAAGTACTTGACGAAATTATGGCATGTTGATATTGAGAAATGAATATATGCCATTATGGTATGCTTTATGATGAATGTATCATTGATGAACATACATGATGTATATTGCGTCATCATGCATATGTGTTTTTTGTTGGACATTATTGGAAAGGCGATGTATGCCTAGGAGTTTGAATAACACCTATGTGCAGGTGCGAGTAGACTAAGCGTAGGGTCATAGTGGTTGGCCTTGGGGGCGTCGGGGTGCGGGTGTCTCACAATAGACAGTGGTAGCTCCACTGGGGCCGTGGGATAGACCGATACAAACACACCGATGATCCGGACTGAGAAGCTGTCCTAGATCACGATCAATTATTGAGGTACCATGTATAAGCTGTATTGCGCAAATATTTTATGAGATGAGCACACTATTTTTAAGGCTAACGAGATACTGGCATGACTCCTTAATCATTCACTCTAAAAATATTTACGTCTAGCTCCATGGAGTAGGATTTTTGGTACCATAATGCATTCTGCATTGCCCATTGTTAGTCTTATATTTCATTAAGCATGAACACTTTTGACTGTTGAAATATCTATTCTTACTGTCAATATAATTATCTAGAAGATGAACTGTCACTGCTTGAGACTCTGCCGTTATTTCTCTTTTACTGCTTAATTGATCATCGTTGTTACTTTTAATTATTTTGTTGATGAATATGTGTACTGTAATACTATGTGAGCATCAAGCGCTGTTTTATTTTCTTGCTACCATATTGGTAATGAATGCTGGGTGTCTCATCTCTTTTTGTATTTTGATATTTTCTGTTTATTTATATACTTCAGAGAAGACGTTCATGAGGAAGAAAAGGAAACACTTGAGTTTTTGAGTTTTTGGCCATACTATGACTAGAGTTTGTTGAAGATTTCTTTGCATCCGTACCAATTTTTGGGGTATGCTAGGATGATCTTTCATGAAGAACCCGATTGCTGGCACATCAACTTGAGCATGGACCGTTGCATCTAACATGAGGAGCTAACTGTCTCTTTGGCGTGGGGCCGATACGACTCGCTTGTTTTTTATTTTACTACTTTCATTCATTTAGAATTTTACTTGCCTGTTAGAGATCTATGGAATGACCTTTACTACACCCCACAAGAGGACTTTTTCCTCTCCACTGCTCGGGCTCCTGACCAAAATTCGGTTGCTCCGATGGCAATTTCATCGGATGAAGAGGACCCTGAGGAGGAGCTGGCTACGGTCCCTTCTCGTCAGTCTTAGGTACATCTTTTGCTTTTTGGGGTAAATCATGATGTAATTAAACAAGCTAATGCATATAATATTATATATAAATTGTGAATGTATGACTTTTAATTCTGTGTCGATTTGACTATATCTAAAATTATTATTATTATTTCTTCACCGTTGTTTAAAAAAAAATGTACGCATATTTCAATACTCGAATTACTTTACAATCCAAGAATGCAAATTATTTAATCATATCTTCAAAATGAATCGAGTCTTAATTAATAAATGTAATTATTGTTTTCCACAATTTCATATTTAATTTCATTATGGTGTGATGTTCCTTCTTCATGAGACAAGAAAAAGGGGCGTTACACTATGGCACTTAACTGATGCCAACTAGACCTAGTACACCTTCTATCTTTGCATTACTAGCTCTACCTCTCCTGTAACACCCCAATTTTTAGAAAATGTACCGAATGTACTGTTTGCTGCTTTTCAAGCTTTCGTGTGAATGACTGTTGTGTCCCTATTTTACTGTTTCTCGATTTCTGCATGAAATACAAATACGTTTATACAGGCTCAAATTTTATTTGGTCTTTTTACGTAATTTGTTTCGAGACGGTAAAATAAAAGTTTTTCCGAGCTACTGTTTTAATTTTTCTGGAAGATATACAGACAATTAATACTGTCTGTAATTTTATTTGAACTTTTTGGATGATTAGCTACGTTGTGGGAAAAAATGGAAAAATGACCATTACATCCCGAACGTCTTTGTTGTCTTGTTTATAAGCTTTTGCTTTTAATTATTTTCTACTTGATTTAGTGTCCAATATTACTGTCTGATTTTATTAGTGACTAAGCATGGTGACTAAGGCTAATGACTAGGTTAGGAGCAACCAATAGAAAACAAGCTTGCTAATCAAGGCTTAATCTTGACCTTTGATGCATTCTAAGGCTAGGATGAAGCCAAGCCCATGCACACCTTGCATGCAATGAAGGCTACGACCAAGTGAGGTTGGAAGACCAAAAGATCACTTCATCTTTCATGCATTTTTCTCTCTTCTCTCTCTTCCAAAATTTCAAAACTCCATTGAAGCTTTCCTAGAGCTCTATTCGGCCAAACCTATAACCCTACCATCCAATCACTCTAAATTTCATCTAACCAAGTTTTCTAAACCTAAACACAATCCTAAGAACATCTCTAGTTGAGAGTTCTTTCAAAATCTTACATTTGAAGCTTGAAAACCTACTTGGAAGTTTGTACCAAGGAGGTGAAATCTCTTGTTTTTCTTTTCTAAATTCTTTTTCAAAGTTCTAAGCCATGATTTATCCATGGTTTAGGTTCTTTTTCAATGGTTAGTAACTTGTAGTTTTTGTTTAAGTTTGTTAGGTTCTTGAAGGAGGAAAACCGTGACCCTAGGAGGAGTGAAAGAATCCATTTGTCTTCATTTAAGGTAAGAGGAAGACAAATCTTATCACCTATGGATGGTGGTAAGAAGATGGAGTTGATTTTGTGATTGTAGAATCCATAAGGATTCATGTGTGTGATTGTTAGTAGCTTATTTGATGTGGTTGTGTATTTGTTAGTAGCTTTCCTATTTGTTGTTTGTAATAAATTGCATGTCTACAAGCTTTAAGTTGCATGTCTATAAGCTTTGATAATATTGCATGTGTTAGAATTGCATGATAAAGTATAGAATTGCATGATAATGTATAGGATGTGAATAACATGTCAAGGAAATGCATGTGTGTTCCAAAGAACACTCCATAATGCCCACGGTTTGTAACCAAATGGGGAACCAAAATGTTCTCTTAATTTTCCTAAAAGGTAAGTTAATTAACCTAGGAGAATTAGCAAGATATTAAGTTGTTTAGATCATGAAAAATGAATTTAGAAATCAAATGGTAAGAATTAGTATTTTGGGCCAACATGCCTAAAATGAATGTATTGATTTCAAAAACCATTTTCTAAAAATGATGGCTAAATGAATTTAGACAATACAATAAGTTTGACATATATTTAGAAAATGGGAAATAATTTAGAAATCAATTTCAAAAGATTTAGGAAATTCGGCCAACATGCCAAACTAGATATTCTTGATTTCTAAAATCAATTCCAAACCATTTTCAAGTATAAAGAAGGCATTATATGTTAACAAGAATTTTTTTTTTCTAAAAAGAGTTTTTAAGAAATCAATAGATTAGAATTAATTTAAGGAATTAAAATTAATGATTTTATTGTTATAAAGGAAATACAGTAATCTTTAAGAATTTCTAACATATGGCTCATACTATATTTTGAAGCATGTTAGGAGTTTTTAAAAGATTAAATTATCCGGTATATTTAAATAAACAGAGTTTTTACGAAAAAAATTAGGAAACCATTATTATTAATTTTCTAAACAAAATACTGTCAATTTTTAGTAAAAATGGACAAATAAGATAGAAAAGATGTCCAAAAGACAGTATACAGTATGGAAAATATTATACGTAGCTTAAAAGTATTATTTATTATTTCTGTTTATTTAAACAGTAAATTTTAAGGAATTCAGTCAAGAAAATAATTTAAAAATCTTACGCGATTGAGAAAACGTATTAAAAAAATCCTACGCGATTTTGAAAACAGAAAAATATATTTACGTGATTTCAAAACGTTTATAAAAACGACGAGATTGTGAAAACGCGATAAAATTTCTACGCGATTGACCGAAATAGTATTTTTCTGGATTTTTGTATTTTTTCGCTGTCGGGCTATGAGGTGAACCCGTACAGGCTTTGAGACAGTATTTGTCCAAGGGGGACTTACTGTATATTTTTGCCATTGAGGGCATATATTTTTATACCTTGAGGGTATTCTGGTAATTTACCAATTTTTGGTGAATTTTGGTTGACGAGGTGAATCACATCATGTTGTCGATGCGATAAACGTAGTGTGGTTCATTGTTCTAATGAACTTGGAGACGTTAGTGTACGGGATTCCATATATGGACAGTTGGTAGCTCCGCTGGGCCGTGGTAACCGATAGCACACTAACGGACTCGACACGCACTATATTTAATCGAGATTTGTAAAGTCTAGTAGTACATTTGCCCGTAGTGTCACGACGTGAGACAGTGAACTACCCCACGCCTGGATGGTAAATTCCCAGTGATGTGGAGCTATAGACGCAACGTATGACCGCGGAATAGTTGGCTGGGCAGCCGTGGTACTAATAGATTTTTGTGAGTCATTCCCTCTGATATCTGTGGTATCTGTGTTGTTTAGCTCCATGGAGCAGAAACGTGTCATATTTCTTATGAGTATATCTGGAACTTTATTTTATTTTATCTGTCTATTTTATCTGGTTAGTATTATGAGGATTATTTACCTGTTCTATTATTTTATTTGTGATGTTTTATTTTATCGTGATATTATGTGTCGTTATGATAATTAAATCTTTTTCTTTATTCTGTTACTGATTTATGTTATAGCTTTTCATATTGCATGAATTGTATAACTGTTGTTTGTCGTCTTCTTATTGGCCATGTTTATGGTGATTTTAGATTGTCTTACCTCTTTTCTGTATTGTGTATGTTTCCTGTATATTTATTTTATGCGGTAAAGAGTTTGAGGAAGAAGAAGAGGAACAACCTCTTGAGGTTCTCGTACCCAGGAGGAGGAAGATCCAGCTAGCCGACGACCGCTTGACGATCAAGAACCATCGATCATCCATATCCATTGGATTGATTAGTTTTGGTATGGCGGTGCCTGATTTTTGGGGTTCGTGACTCTCGAGTTTCACGGTGGATCGCTAGCGTGGCACATGAGAGGAGATAGAGACTCCGTGACGTATGCGGGACGGATGACGGTGACCCTACGCCATAGATTTGATGACGAGCCAGTGATGACGACGACGGTGTTTCTGCATTTAGAGTTACCTTTATCCATTAGGCGTCATTGGGGTGGTGTATCCACTGAGCCTAGTGAGATGACACTCGTATCGACTGCGCGATCTCGTTATCGCCGAGTGTCGAGACATCCGGGATATTTGTCTCCTGATGATCATTTTCATGTTGAGAGTGATCCTTCAGAGGATTAAATATGCATGATGTTTTTTTTGGGCGCGTCTGCGTATGGATGTATATATTGACTCTTTTACTGTTTTTATTTACTGTTTCTGTTTAAATATTTGTAATTGTAGTTGTAAATTATTTGTATAACTTATAACTTGGAACATATGTATATTATGAGTGATGTTGATCTGTTTAGTTTATGTTTTTCGCATTATTTTATTTTTAATAATGCTTAACAGAATTATTTTACGACCCATATTATTATGTATTAAGTGTTTTACAACTTGGGTAGATTTTATCTATTTTCTTTATATATGTGACATCCTCCAAAAGGGTGTTACATCTCCTTTTGAGAGTTTTCATGCACTAAGGCATTCACCCTTGCCTACTAGGGTCTATGGCACTCAACTCTTGCCATCTAGTTTCTTAACCCTCTTATCACCTCTCTTGTGACATCTATGCAACACTAGGTTGCTTAAGAAACTAAACTCTTGGTCTATAACAATCCATGTCCAATAGATGCACACCCTTTTCTTTACTTTCCCTTGTATTCCACTTGGTCTTTCTATCTAAGAAATACCCCTTCTAGTGCCTCAACACTCTTTATTAGGAATAAATAAAGGATTCTATTAACTAAGGAACTCAAAACATCCAAAAAAAATAACAATTTGCCTTTTTTTCTCAATCTTATTCTTTGACCTTTGCTCAGTAAAATGAGTGTAACTTGAGCTATGGAGGTTGAAACTAGGTGATTCTAGTGGCATTGGAAGGATAAGAGACATAGCTACAATTTTCATGAAGACCATAAAAGCTAGTTCTCACTCTATCTTAGGACAAGACCTATGTTTTCGGACACAGCTCGTGTTTTTGGGACAAAAACACAACAACACGTTTTCTAGAAGGAAACATGCCCCCCCCCCCGTGTTTTTGGACACGGATTGTGTTTCTATGATAGAAACACTGCAGAACTCTTCTATAGGTTCGTGGCACTGTTCATGGTCCAAAATCTCACTTCCAACCACTCTTGATCGATTTTCTAGTGATTTTTAGCACCCATCCATGCCCCTCAACTTGTTGTAACTTAATTACAACCTATGGATTGGATTTCTCTTAGGCATAGATCTAAAACCAAAATCACATAACTCCAACCATTCTCCAAATCCTAAAACTATAGGTCTTAATGGTTGATCTTGAGTCATAAATGGTCATCTTAGGTTTACTAAGCTTAAACTATAACACCCCAAATTTCCTAAATAGTTGACAGTAATTTTGACAGTTAACAGAATTCTACTGTTTAGTGATTTCTGTGTACTGTAAAATTATTTTGAGTATTCCGTCAGCATATTTGATCGTTTTGAGTGATTTATTCCGTGTCAAGAAAATAATAATTTTTGGGCCGAGAAAAATCTTTATGTATTTATAGTTCTTGATTGATAATTATTTTTAACAATCTGATTTGATTTTCATACGTTTTCTAATATTTGTGATTTTTGTGGATAATTATAAATTTTTATATTTCTCTTATCGTTTTTGGACTGTTTGTGGGTCCCAGTGGTCCTATGTGGGCCCGGGGTGAGTCCCAAAACATGAAAATTTTTCTGCGAATAGAAAAATTTGTATTGTTTAGACGGAGACAGGGGATCTTACTACACCTGAAGCCGGAAACAGTTTTTAGAAATTTATTGTTCTGTGTTTTGTACTGTATTTAATTATCGAGTGATAAAAATACAGTAAATATATTCTTTCATGGGGTTTTAGCAGATAAAAATAGAAATTATACTGCTTAAGTCAACAATAGTGGTTATGACAACTTTTGACGGACCAATAGGAAACAAGTTTAATTCTTTTGACGGACCAATAGGAAGCAAGTCTAATATTGAAGACTTTGATATCAACCATCGATTTAATCAATGGTGTAGGATTAGTCTAATAAAATGATTATGACCATTCCATCACTCAAAAATTTTATCCAACTTAGTTTCTTGAATCCTTACCTTATTCTAAGAACATCTCTAGTTGTGAGTTTTCACTAAATCATTCATCTTGAGTTTCAAATCCAAGCTTCAAGTTTCTACCAAAAATGGCAAAGTTCATATTTCTTCACCTAAGCTTTTAGTTTTGAATTTCTAAGCCATGCTTGCATCATGGTTTATCTATTCTTTCACTTGTTATTGATTTTAAGATTTGTTTATGATTTTTAGGGATTTTCCAAGGAGCTCCACGAAATTGATAAGAAGGGAAACCAAGTGTTTTCACTTCATTCTTTACAATAACCAAGTCTAAGAAGCCTTTCCCTCACAAAAATCAAAAACTTCATCCTTGTTCTTCAAGAAGGACCATTCGGCCAAGACACCCAAAACCACTCTCCAATCTCTTTTAATTTCATCCAACCATAGATCTTGAATCTACATGATTTTCTAAGCAACTTTCATGTTAGAGACTTTCTCTAAATTATTCATCTTCAACCTTGTTCTTCAAGCTAAAGATTGGAGCTTTATTGGTGAAGTTTGTTAATCTTCACTTTTATTTTGATTTTCAAGGTTCTAAGCCATGTTTGATCCATGGTTTATCTTGTTCAAGCTTGATTTACTAATAAATATATGTTTTGTTTTGTATTTGAGAAGCCCTTGGTAGTGAAGGACTTGGAAAGAGAAGCAAAACAAGGAGCTTTTGAGGATCTTCAAGAGGTAAGAGGGAGATTCATCTCACCAACCAAGTATGATGGTGGGAGAAGGTTTTGTATTTAATGGATGGTGAATCCACGTGATGATTCATATCCATGGTCATGTAATAATTTGTGGGTGTTTATGTTGTTTATGTGCTTTGATTATTTGCCTATGCTTGATATGCTTTGCATGATTTTATGGCTTATATGGTATGCTTATAATATGCATGATGATAATATGGTATGCTTATAATATGCATGATGAGAATATGTTGAAATTATGTATATGTATACCATGATGTGATGGTGGAAAGGAAATCAATTTTTGGCTCCAATGGCCAAGGAGGAGTGGTCACGGTTTTGACACTCATGATTTGAGTTTATGTTAAAATTTTTCAAGACCAAGGGAAATAATTTTTGGTCCCTAGAAAATGGTGAATTTTGGCCAAGACACTTCAAGATAGGTGTCACAAATTAATATTTTCATGAATGATGAAATGAGATGTTTAGAAAAACAAGGAAAATAAACAAAAGGGTTTATTTTTCAAAGAGTACATGAACACGATTTTGAGAAGGATTTTTATTAATTTATTTTGTGTAAAAAGTTTCTAAGCATTTTACTAAACATGAGTTTTAAATGAAAATAACAATGTTGATTTTAAGGATTTGCAAAGAAAGTGAAAAATGAAAATGAACAAATGATTTGATTTCAAAGACCAAGTGCTCATAGTTTTTGTGAAGAATTTTTAATGGTTTTGTTTGTGTAAAACCATATCAATTTAGAAGGAAAAATATTTGATGGTTTCAACGACCATGTACTACGGTTTTGAAGGCTTGTGAATGCCTTGGTTTTATGAAACAAAGTGGTTTTCCAAGTGGAAATGTAATTTGAATTAGTACAAGGAATTCAGAAAGGGAATCAGAGTATTTTATCACTTGAGAAATGAATTTCAGTATGTAAATAAAAAAGAGAGGTTCAAACACACCTCAATTTATTTTGAAGAGAATTAATTTTAGAATTGATTTGAGAAAAATGGAGAATATAATAGTGATTTGATATTTTCTAACGTGTAACACATTCTTTGGGTTTTGGAGAGCGTTAATAAAATTTTAAGATTTGAAACATTGATTTATATCAATGAAAAAAGTGATTTTGTGGATTATATTTTGGAAAAGGATTTCTTTTGTGGATTATATTGTGGAAAAAGTTTCTTGAGTAAAGAAATGTGGAAAAAGATTTTCTTGAGTAAGAAAATATGGAAAAGGAAGTACAAAGTCATAATATTTTGAGAAAAGTGGAAATAGAATTTTTGAAGGTTGAGAAATATTTTTCGTGATGGAAAAATGATGTTAGAAATGATATTGATTTGTTTGGAAGTCCAAAATAATGTTTGGAATATTGAGGAATATTTTACGGAGTTATAAAATGGTGAAAAATGTTTTACGTATCTTAAAAACATGATTTTTAAGCTACGCAATTTGAAAAATATTGAAATATTTCTATGCAATTTAGACAGCGTTTAAATATTTTGAAAATGATGGAAAATGGTTTACGCTACTTAAAAGAATGATTTTTAAGTTACGTGATTGTGAAAATGGTGGAAAATCGCTATGCGATTTGAGTAACGTGTAAATATTTTTACGCGATTGAGAAAATGTTGAAAAATCAATACGTAAATTGAAAACGTAACACAAGTGTTGCGGAATGGTGAAAACGTAACAGAAATGTTGTGCGATTGTGAAAACATGATGAAAGTGTTTTATGACTATGAAAATGCGATAATATGATTTCACTGTTAAAAATACAGTATTATTACTATTGGGCCAGTATGTGGAGCCTGATTTTGAGATTATGAAATTAAACTGAGAATGGGCCAATGTGTGGACCCGGAATATGAAATGGTGAATTTTGCCTATGATTGGCATTAGTGCATTGAACATGCATTGGAAATGGTGAATTTTGCCTGTGGTTGGCATTGGTGCATTTTATATGCATGAACTAGTGTATGGACACTGTATGAGAAAATGATAAATTTTGCCTATGATTGGCATTGATGCATTGAACATGCATTGGAAAGGTCCGAGGGACTATATGAGGCTATTTGCCTAGGAGAGACATACAGCTCTTGAGTGGGTGCGATATGCGTAGTGTAAGTCACTTGTTGACCTTGGGGGCATCGGGGTGCGGGTTGCTTACACAGGTGGTTGGTCACGCTTCTTCCCGTAGGTTAGACCGATGCAACATACCGATGATCCTGACCGAGATACTATTCTTAATCATGATCTCGTAAAGACTGTCGTGTATATGCTAGATGTGCAAAAATTAAAATGAGGATTATAACACTTGGTCTGAGGCATTTTGGTACAGATAGATCTTTCGGATCGACTTCTCCGAACTGAGTATTAGCTCCATGGAGTAGGACATTGAGTCTATGTGCGCATGCATGAATCTGAGCATTTATATATGTATGATATATTAATTGATGAATATTGGCTATGACAATTGTTTTGAATACTTGAATGATGATGATGATAATTGGATAATGATGAGGGCATCACCATAGATGTTGAATGTTAATTGAATTGATAAATGATTTGATGATGATAGTTGATTAATGTTGAGTGCATTAGTGGAATTATGGTATGACATATCTGTATGGTATGTTATTTGTGTTATCTCTATGCTACCATGTTGGTATTGGTGTAGGTGATCTCACCTCTTTGTTATATTATTTTGCTGTGTTTGTATTATTAAAATTAAATAGTAGATGGAACGAGTTGTCTTAGACATAACGGGTGACAGATACTCTAAGATCAGAGACAACATCAGAGAATAACCATTCCAGATTTGATAGTGTACAGTGTTGACATAGAATAAATGTCTGATGCATCCAGATGGATACAAGAAGGAATAAGTATGTTAAGTTTTCTCGTTAGTGTTGTACCGTGCTATTAAATAGGACCCGTGATGGGGTTTGCTACTGTTAAAAAAAAAGAGTCTGTTAGTTTTATATTTCTCTTTAAATTGTTAAATATTAATTAGTGTCAATATTGTATATTAAAGAGTTTAAATTTAATTTTCAGTATTACTTATAAATATCAGTAAGATTATGTTTCTGTCCTTTTTGAAAAGAAATTTTAAAACCCATCTTTTATAACTCAAACCTTTTATGAAATCAATTTAAGATTGGGAGTTGGTAGTCATAAATGTGATGCCCTGAGGAGGGTGTTACATAAACAAACTTAACCTAGTCCTTGGAAACAAGAACTAAGCTAAGAATTCAGATTTGGCTCTCCAAATCCCTATTTCCATTCATGAAAACCTAAGCTCAAACAATATGAAGAAAGAGAAGAATCATGAATAGAAACCTCTTACCTCTTGTAGACAACTTGATTCTTGAAGCCTTGATCTTGTTCTTGAATCTTCCCCTTTGCCTTGTTCCTTAGCCCTTTAGCTTTTCTTCATTTTCCTCTTCTCTTTCTCTCCTTTCTTCCTTTGGTTTTCTCTTCTCTTTTTCCTCTTTTTTTTTTCCTGTTTTCTCCCGCCTTTATCCCTAAAAAGTAAAGTAAGACTTTGTTTCTTAAGAATAGATACCAAAAATCTCGATCTGCTAAGAACGCTTAGATTCTTCCAAATCAAGATTTCCAGGCTTCCGACAAGTTTGAAATAAATCATAAGATTCATTAAAAATTTTGTTTCACCTTTATCTTATTTTTTCATATCTGCTAGGGGTCAATCCGGTATTAAAATGCATAACCAGCATGCCTAAAAATACCAAACTAACTTCAATTACTCTCAAACTTAATCACACCTTACTTAGCTCATTTGTGACCTAGAAACAATAGCAATTTATGTTATTTTCCAAGTCAATTTAGGCCATTTACCACATTCTGTGCTGCAACAAAGTGCCTAAACTAACTCAGTTCATCATAAAACTTTACTGACATATCAAACAAGTCATATGCTACATTTGTGCACATATAAAAGTCTAATATGTTTTTTCTGGGATGTTACAGCCAGCAGCCACAACTCACGCCATGCCACCAAAGTCGTTGCACCTTTTTCCATCACACCGCCAAGAGTCGTCGTTGCCTAGCCTCACACCCCTGCGTCTCGGTTTCTGATGGTGGCGATCGAAGAGGTGGAGGGAGGAAGGGTGGTGGTGGGATAGGGTTGGTGTAACACCCCTTGATCTAATAACTACGGCACAATCGTCATTATTGCCACAGTCACTAAATCCAGAAGTGTCACAGTCTCAACAATAATATTTACAAAATAAATATTTCATTTATACATAAATGGAAAATAGAAGCCCCGAATGAATGTATATTTAATACCCAACCATTTTAAAACACAACCACTTTAAGAACAACATACTCCATATATAATATTTTTGTCTTTAACACAAAGCACTAATAACATGAAATATAGTACTTATATATTCAAATAAAAAGTAACGGGTACAAAAGTACAAAAGGAAAAAGTAGTAACCTTGGGATAGGTACTACTAGTAGACAAAGCCGCCACCCCATATATATACGACGCTCGGTATCCCAGTTGACACACCAGGCACCAATGCCCCCATGGAGTTACACCCGTACGTAACCGAAGAAATCTCGTCCCGACGCCATATTGAAAATAGCGAATCAGCCTAATCTAATCAGTAAGGGTGTGGTCCCTCGTCTTCTTCCTCATGATCTTTTAACAAATATATATATATAATAGAAATACAAGGATACAGGAAAGAGGTGAGACATCCTACTTACATTACCAATTATGGTAGTAAAGAAACAGGACGGCGCAGAGTGCCCACATAGCAGAGCAATAATATTTAAACAACAGTAATCACATACGATAAGAGAAGACAACAACAGAATCTCAGATAATGAACAATTAAAACATTTCAGATAATCATGACATCAATAACACAATAGTATAATCATCATATAAATGAGTGCCAAATGATATGCCGACTCACAATGCCGACCCACAATGTCGACTCACAATGCATGTGCACTTGGTACCAAGATTTTCTATTCTATTTCATAGATGAACATTCCAGAAGATCTGCCCCCCTCAATGATAGTCTACGCTGGACCACGAAGAGAATAGTGCTTGTCAGGCGCGTGATGCGTTGCAATTGGTTTATCATGGCCAGGGGTATAATAAGGTGATAACATCATCACGAAATGAACCACCACGCCTCACGGTCCTCAATCAGATCCTTTCACTGGATCACACTATTCAATTCTCGTTCATTCACCACAAAATGAGAGTGATTTGTTAGGCCCGTAATGCGTGCAATCGGCTTCCACCGTGCCTTACGCCCCCCGTAGATCCATCACAGATCACACTATCATTTCTCATTTATTCACCGAGTAAAGAATAATGATTTGTCGAGCCCATAATGCGTGCATCGGTATACACCACGCCTTACGCCCCCCATAGATCCTTCCACTGGATCTCACTTATTCAATTCTCATTCACAGGCTCATACAGCCTTTTAATAGTCATTGACTGAGCAAATATTCAATGCATATTGACTCAATGCATACTCATAGGCTCATCCAGTCTTTTAACAACCATCGACTGAGTAAATGTTCAATGCATGTTGACTCCATGCACAATCATGTATATTCTACAATAATGGTATACTTTCCATAACACGCCACAATTTGGCCAAATAAGCATCAATAGAATTCTAGTCCCAAACACGAACCCACAATAGTATAGTATTAATTTCTCAAGAGTGATAGCACACTTTTAGGGGTTTATTTTGGGTTTCACTTTAATTAACATCTCTTATGAATTCATTCTCCAGAGGGATTCTCTTGTAGTCCTAATTCAATCTTCATTCCTTTAGGTTGATCAAGTTCCTTAATCTAATCAATTATGCTTACTTAGAAATTACTCTAAGGTTTTGCAAGTCTCACAACTCTCTTGTTCTTCTGTTATGTTCAAAATCATTCTAATCCATAAGACAAAGTCTTATTCTAACAAAGTCTAATCCTTTTTCCTTCACCACAATGTCGATCACTTATCATTTAATCACTTAAGACTCAAGGTTGCACAAAGATCACAACTTAACCCAATAAATCTCCTAGAGGCTGTGAGCCTCCCAATGGTATGAATCTAACCAATCGTTCCACCACATTGTTAGTTACTTTCATTAAATTACATAAGTTCCAAAATTGCTACAAATTTAAGTCTTGAACCCTAACAATTATTCAAGAGGTCGTGGGCCTCCCAATGGGTAGGAACCCAAAGTTTTCCATTTTATTCATTTGCCTTTTAACTCTTCATCACCTAAGTTCCAATCTTTACAAAACCACACCTCGAACACCCAAAAATGTGGCCTCTTGGCTGTGAATCCAAAAGGACAAAGAACCCTAAAATCTCTTCACATAATAATCCAAGCAATCCAATATATTTTTACATAGCTATCAAGACATATAATAACAATCAATAAATCATACAAGTCAAAATAGCACAAAATCATGAAGAACATCATAACTAAGAGAGCAATCCCACATGGATTCCTCATCAACAACATAAAGAAAATGTTTCCTCACTACCAAGATAGGTTGAAGAGGATTATCTCCCTCTTACCTATGGAAGACAACACAAGAAAGCAAGCCTCTTGGTCCCTTGTAGATATTTTCGTACTACACCTTCAAGGAAACCCTAAGGACATCAAAACTTACCAAAATCATCATCAAAGCTTAGAAAACAGACCCTTGATCACCCAATAGATCAAGGATCACGAAAATGAGGAGTAAAGGTGGAAAAAGCTATGAACTTTACCTTAAAGTCTCCAACTTTGAAGCTTGATGGAACAAAATGAAAATAGTGGATTTTGGTGATGGTCACAAGATGAAAGTTGCTTAGAATGGTGTCTAGATTTAAGATCAAGGGTTAGTTGGAATTAAAGAAGATGGATAGTGTATTTTGAGGGGTGAGGCCGTGAGCCTCCAAGGAGAAAGGTGAGAGCTTTTTACTTGATCTCTTTGATAGGAATGATGAGATGAACAAATGAGTAGTAGAATGAAGTGAGGTGAAGAGTTTGGCAACCTTTAAGCCTTCATGGCCATAGGAATGGAGAGGGAAGAGAAGAAGAGAAGAAGAGAAAAAGATGAAGAGTAAAAGATAGAGAGAGAAAGTAGTAGCTTTTGTGTGTTTGAAATTGGAATAAAGATGGTAAAATGAAAAGCACAAATTTTGGCTCTCAAAATGGGTATTGCAGTGGAGATAGAGAGAAGGAGGAGAAAAATGGATGAGAGAAAAATGTAGAGAGAGAAAATGATAGTAAAGTGAAATGAAATAAAATGTGTAATTAGGTGTATTTTGTATAAGTGTATGAATTAAAATGTGTCGCCACAAAGAGCCCTAAAAAATGTGTGGTGGAGAGGAGGAGAGAAGAAATGTGGCTTCTTGAAGAAGCTAGTAAGAAAGTGCAAGGAAGCTTCCTCCTAGCTTCTCCAACAAGCCAAAAAGGAAGGTGCTAGGAAGCTTCCTCCTTTTGAAAAGTCAAAGTGATGTCATGGTGATGATGTCACCATGATGATATCATTAAAGCGTTCTCTAAAATGTAACTAACACTATATCGGATTTATTATCAGTGGACAGAAATCACAGTTAACAAAAACTGATATTTATTGTCCTACGGATAATAAAATTATTCTACAATTTTTATTTATCAGATAAAAATATCAAAAAACTTGAAACCTCGTAAACCGTGTCTAGCCTCGGGTTTTGTAAGATCTCCCGTCGACGTTTCCACGATTCAAGGTTCTCAGGAAAAATATCTCATTTTCCCGGCTCCGCTCAGTGTGCACGTAAAATGAGAAATAATATTAAAATATTCTACGTTCTTAGAAAAATACAAAAAAATTCACAAAAATTATAAATATTATAAAACAATTATTTATCATAAAATTATTAATTTTCAGAATGTTACAGGTTGGGGTGGAGGTGGTGGCAATGGTAGTGAAGAAATCGATTCTACAGGTTACATGTCATCAAATCCGACCTTTGATGTATTTAAAGCATAAATCTATGGCTCTCTTGTAAGGTGCATGATGCACCTTTCATCGTTAGGGTGCATGCTAGAAGTCACCTTCAAAAGATTCTTGAGTGACTAACACCGATGAGTTCAAGCCAAATCGAACATGGGAGACTAGAAGAGAAGACACAGATTGAACAAGATAATCAATAATGTTATACTTGTTGAAGAAAGATTCACTCAATTTTTTAAAGGTAGTACATGGTAGCAAATCCCATAAAGTTCGATGAGCTAATGCAAACCTTTTTTTTTTTGCAGTAAACTAAACTAAACCAAGTTGTATAGTTTTTTGTTTAATAGAAAAAAAGGCTTCATTTGATTTTACTAATTTGGTTTAATATTTTTTTAAGCACCTCTGTTAGTTGAAACAGTGATCAATTCTCCATTAAGGACTTCAGGATTTTTTTTTAATTGGATCGAGCTATCAACATAATGACCCATACAAACATCAATGCTCGTGCAACGCGCACAATTGATGCTAGAAATCTGGTAAAATAGGTACATTTAGTCTTTTATCTTTATTTTTATTAATTTGGTTCCTTAAATTACAAATTGTCATTCAATGTGATTCTATTTCACAATTCTATTATAAACTTTAACTTGAATGACATCTATACGATGCACGAGATTATAAAAGTATTAAATATTTAAAAATAATATATGATAATTATTTATTAATATAATAAAATACATTTATACTATTTTCATAGGTAATATTGGATAAAGTAGAAATTTACGTTGGAGTTCAAATATTTTTTTTATTTTTCTAGGCGTCAAATATATAAAAAAATTAGAATATTTTAAAAAATCCAAAAATTATTAAAAGAGTGTTTTGAAGTTTAAGTGTCGTGGCCACGACCAACTCCCTTGGCATCATCTCTGTATATACTAATAATGTTTGATACCATAATAAAAATATTTTTATTCTATAAAAATCATCTCAAATATATATACATACACATTATAATTATATATTATATTGATTGACTTGAAAATGATTATCAAATTGATCAGAAATATGATTGATAACGTTAAAATAAATGTCAAAATTAGAAGGTGATCATGCCATTGAACTTCCTACCTATATTTTTTTCTTTAAAGAAAAGAGTGTTGCAACACTCACCGTAGGGTATCACATTTAAGACTAATCCTAATATAACTTACCCAAGTTGTAAAAGAATTAATCTTGTAAAATACTGATTTTAAAATTTCGTTTGCGGAAAAATTGAAAATAAATAATAATCATAAACATAAAATGTAAATAAAAACTAACTCACCATAATTTACATATTACAACTTTGTTTACAGATAATTTATATAAATACACCCCCAAAAGATGATATATACAATACACACCAAAACATAAACTATTTAATTAGAAGGCCTACAGACTAAGGATTTGGGCTCTCATTAGGATCCTCCTCCTCAGTGTTATCATCAAAGAACCCTGGTAGATATAGTACACACTGGGTTGGCGTTCTGGCAGTCGACATCATAGAATCCTCACGTGGAGTATAAGTATTTCTACTCCAGAGCTCATGAATTGGCATAAAGAACTTTAGATGCACAAACATGAGTTGTGTCATAACAAGAGTTCCATTTCTAGTACTACTCAGATTCAGAGTCAAATCCCCGGTATAAACAAACCGTTCACTATCTAAATTAACCCTTCAAGCGTCAATCTCACCATGGAATTGAACTGTAACAAAACCTAAAACCTGGCGCCTTGCCGCCATATCAAGATAATACAAAAAAACTGTCACTAGTAGTAAAAAGAGTTATCCACTTCCTTGTCTCCTCGGTCTTCATCAAATATATACAATAAGACAAGTAAAACATAACGAAGAGGTGAGATCCCCTACATCAATACTAATGAGGTAGTATAGAAAATGACAGTAAATGATATAGATATAATATTATCACATACAGTCATATTATTATATCATAGATAACATGTCAAATAAGCATAATTATTATATCAATATGCTAACCCACTATGCATGTGTACAACGACCCATTTCCTACTCCATACAGCTAATCACAATTTCAGAGAGAAAGATAGGGAGTACATGTCTATATATCGTTAGCCTCAAATCATGTGCCAATATATCATATCATGGTGCGCAACATGGCTAATACAAGACATTCTCAACTAATCACGAAAAGAGTAGTAACTCTGTCAAGATCATTGGTGTGTTTGCAAAGGATACCACGATGCAGTGGTGCTACCAACTGGCCACATATGACATTCCACACCCCGACATCCCCAAGATCACTGAAGATCGTAACTACACAATTCTCATCCACACGAAGGTGTAATTTCTGTCTCCTAGGCCCATTGCCTTAACTGACATGCTTTTCTATGCATGATGTATGATTCAAAACACATACAACCATATTTTACCATATTTCACATATACACACCACATTCTTAGTGGTATCAATTTCCAACATAACGGGGTCCACCACGACAGCCCAACAGCAAACTGCTGTAATTTCCAATCGCATAAATATTTTCAAACGTTTCCTAAATCGCATAGAGGTTTTTAAACATTTTCTTAATCGCGTAACAATGTTAAATCATTTTCTCAATTGCGTAGCGTAAAAATCAATTGCGTAGCTTGAAAATAGTAATTTTTAAATTGCGTAATAGTTTTCTAGCATTTTTCACTTGCATAAAATATTTTCTTAGCTTTCTAAAGTTATTTATAAAATTCTCTATATAATATAGGCATTTTGGCTTTATTTAGAATATTTTCCTACTAAAAATTCCTAACCTAATATTTTCCACTATTTCTTTACAAAAATTTATTTTTCTTGATTTACTTAAATATTATAGCTCAAAATTTTCTAACGCGCTTCAAAACCCAAAGGGTGAGTTATACGTTAGCCAATTTCAAGTTTTGACCTTAAATTATCGTTATAACTTAAATATGCTCATAAAATTCTAAACATTAAATTTATTTTCCTTTTTCTACTAAAAATTCATTAAATTAAATTCTTGTTAACTAATTACTAAAGTTTACACTTAGTAAAATAATCTTGGATTTAAAATACCACACTTTGGCATATTGGCCAAAAATTCTTTTAGGCACCATATAACATGATTAATCATTTTTCATCACAAAATCCTTTACAAAACCCTTAATCCAATATCTTATCATTAAATCTTTTAATCCATAACTTAAGAAATAATTTGAAACATCTTGTTCTCTTGGTGATGTTCAAAACCGTGAGCCTTCATAGGTTCTTTGGAACCCTCATACAATTCCCTCATCATGTGAATCACATCCTACTTTGCACAATAATTATCATGCTTCCATAATCATATAAACAAGCATAAAATCAAAGCTAGAAAGCATACCAACCAAAGATCATCACAAACAAAGCAAGCTTAAAACCATACAAGTGAATAAATCCTTATGAATTTTTCACCACAAACAAGCCATTTCCTCACCACCAACATATGGTTGATGAGGTTAATCTCCCTCTTACCTCAAGGAAGACAAAAATCCACTTAGTTGCTTTTCTTCAAAGATTTTGTGTAGCCTCCAAAGAAAACCCTGACAAGCTTAAACCAACATAAAGTTATAAACTATGCTTAAAGAAGAGAAACCATGGAGCAATCACAGCTTAGAAACTCAAGAATCAAACTTAGGAACAAAGAACAAGAATTTTACCTTGAAAGTTTAAGAACCCTAGCTTGTAGTAAAGGTAGAAGATGAATGATTTAGCTTATGTCTTCAACATGAAAAAGTCTTAAAATGATATGTAGGCTTAGGAAATAAGATTGGATAAAATTTTAGAAGCTTGGATGATGGTATTTTGGGTGGTGGCCGAATGCTTCAAGAAAGGAGAGAAATGGAGTTTTTGACTAAGTGAAGAAGAAAGGAAATGAAGAGAATGGCTTAAGTGATAAAGGATGATAGAAATGAAATGGATATCCTACAACTAAATCTCCTAGCCGTGGAGTGCATGCATGTGAGGGAGTTAATGCTTGATCAATCAAGATGGAAATCAAGCACATGGTTAAAATCACCAAGTAGTCATGCTTTGGTCACCCTTGATGATTCATAAGCTCTTGAATGTCCTAAATACATGGCCGTGGAACACCATTGGGAAAGCTAACCAAATTTTGTTTCATTTAATTACTAGTTAAACTTAAGTTAATTCATCTAGTTTAAGAACTAATTAAATAAGCCATTTTTGTTGACTTTATGCTATTGGATAATAACATTTCAAGCTATTTATTTTGACCATTGCTAAAGACTAGTATCACATGGCTATCACATGCCTAAAGCTACAAGAATTATTACTCAAAGAATAGAAACTACTGGTCATAAACCAATAGTTATTGTATAATGAATAATAAAATCATAGTAAAAGAAAATTTTGATACTGTGTCCAGTTTCGGGTTTAGTAAGATCCCCAGACCCCACATTAACAGTACAAAATTTTATGGCCCTAAAAAAAATTTATTTTTTCGGGCCCACAGATAGCCCGAAATAATATTTAAATAATCACAATCTCAGAAAAATCCACAAAAATTCTCAAAAATCCTAAAAATTATAAAACTCATATTTATGCAGGAAAAATGAAATTCAGGGTGTTATAGTGTTTAGTAACAATCATGCATGCAACAACGTCATTTGCTCTTAAGACCTCAAATTGGTAATAAGTTATTGCTAGCACAACCAAGAAATGACACTTTTCAAGATTTTACAAACTTAATTCCCTTTTTATATACTATATTGATTGATGAAAATGATGACGTTTCACTAACAGTGATAACGACTATGACGTGGTGATGATGTGGATATAATATGACGATAATGTGGTCATATCATTGATTAGTGACACATCATCACTTTTGTTAGGGGGTGACAGAGGACCACATTGAATGATGATTTGCAAAATAAGAGACTAAATTGGCAAAAATAAAAGATATGAGACTAAATTAAAAAAATAAAAAATAAAATAAAGATAGGGAAGCAACATACCAATTTCGCCTAAAATTTTTCTCTCACAACATATTATACATTGTGTATTAGTTTTCACAAAGGAATTTATGCCATATAAGCAATTGATTTCTTACACTAGTTATCTTTGCAAGATCATACAATGTTACAAATTAGAGAGTCTTAGCAAAGGAAACAATTCAATCCAACAAAACTCAATTATAGGCAACAAGCCAAAGCATGATAAGGCCATTATCTTGAATCTAATTGGTCAACTAGTAATCAAGTCCTGACATGATGCACTTGCTGCTATATAGAAATCCAATTTAACATAGTCTATCCATAGGTAAAGATCATTTACTCAGTGCAATCTAAAGGTGACTTGCAAACATTTACAAGGGGTCGTGGCCATACATCTATGAAGAGAAAAATTATGTTATGAAAGTAGTTTTATTCATATTTTAATATTTCATATTATTGATTAAATAAAAATTAAATTATGATACAAAAATTTAATGGATTGCTTAATGGATAGGGATTAAATAATGAAGCATCTTCCTATCTAATGACAAACTAAGGAAAGATCGAAGTAGTTGAAGGCATCCTTGTCTTTCTACGATTGTTAGGTTCAACTGGAATTTGAGGAATAATATTAATACCAAATCTTCATAAGTGGTTGGCCGGATCTTGTCAAAGTCTAGTGGTGGAGAATAATCCCTTAGCCAATCTTTATTCATTGTCTTTCACTTTCACTACAATTTGATTATTAGCGTTATTATTTACTTTTCTTTTGTTTTTAGTTATTTACTTTATTTTTTATTTATGAAAATGGCTATTTATTGAGCCATTGCATCCTTAATCAATAAAGGAACAATAGAAGGGGGAGGATCCTCTAGCCAAACAAGTGAGACATTCTTGACGGCTTGGTGAGCTGGAGCATCTACCACCTTATGACAATTGATGCGTGCGGATGTAGTGATTAAAATTAAGATAAAAATCAGTTGTCAGGCCCACCAGAAAATAAAAACCTTACAACTAGTTGTAGTTAGTAAGGGTCGATCCACAGAGAACCAATTCAATTAACACTATTAAACAATTCCCAATTTAGACTCTGATTAACAATAAACAGTAAAAGGGGGATTTTGGAGTTTTGATGAACAATGAACAGCTTCAAAGATAACAATAAACAAACTGAAATCAACAATATAAGAAAATTGGTTAAGAGATTGAATCCACCACTAGATTTATATGATAATGTAAATCCACATATCCTTTTTATTCCAACATGCTCAATTATGTTTTTATGCAATTGTGAGATTAAATCTCTGTTTTCCTTACGTGTTGGCCAATTTAGCAACAATGCTCAAATCAACTCCTAATCACGATTAGTCATAAAGCAACCGCTCTTACAACTATCCAACAATTGCATTAAGATTTAGAAAACCAATTACACTAAGGTCTAATCACACACCGGATTAAATTACTTAGAACATATATTTCTCTAGATCTAATACCGCAACCGCAAGCATAATAAACCCAGGATCTACCACTTTTATAACGGCAAATAGCACAAAGATAATTATACCCACATGAACATCATGCATCCCACTAGATCTACTACCGCAACCGCGCATAATAAACCTAGATCTACTACTTTGAAAGTAGGAACAAGTACAAAAACCTTCATACCAACAATAGATTCAGAAATATATGAATAAAAACATAACTGTGTTGAAATAATCAAATATGTAAAGTTTACAACATTAATACTAGCGGTTTCATCACCCCCTTAACCAAGGGAGGTTTAGTTACACATAGCTAGAAAGAAATCACAAGAAAAACTATGAAGAAACAAGAAGAAACTATGAAGAAACAAGAAACTAAGAGAGAAAATGAAGGAGAGTTCCATCTTGTTCATGATAAATGGTGCATTTTATAGAAGTCTAAGGTAACAAAATGACAAAGGGAAGTGGGTGGATGAGTGGGTGAGTGAGTGGAGTGTTTGAGTAGATGGATTAGTGGGTTGGTTTAGTGGATTGGTTTAGTGGATGAGTGAGTGGAATGGTGGAGTGGTTGAATTAGTGAAAAATGCCAAAGGACTTTTGGTGAGTGGGAAATTATGGACATGAATGGGTGAGTGGATGGATGAGTGGATGGATTAGTGGATGAGTGGGTGGAGTGGTTAAGTGGTTGGATTAGTGTATGAGTGGATGAGTGGGTGAGTTAGTGGATGAGTGGATGAGTGGATTAGTGGATGGATGAGTGGGTTAGTGGATGGATGAGTGGGTGGTTGAGGACGAAAATTTCGTGTCTGAATTGGAAGCCAAAAACGACCCACTATACTTCAGAACCACGAAAAGTGTTCTTCATGAAAGTTGTAGATCCTTGTCTTGGCTATAAAATGGATAGCTGGTTCGTCCAATTTGGCTTCCTTAAGCCCAAGATATGTCCCAAATACCGTAGGTTGCTCAAACCCAACTTCAGCACCTCTGTTCCGACTTGCAAGCTCAAAATGACCTACTAGACTTCTTTTTCTCAAAATGTGTTCTTCATGAAAGTTTTTTATTTGGATCTTGACTATCCACTGTCCAAATTTCAGCCCATCTCCATTATTACATCTTGAGATATGATTTTTGAGTGCACACTGTTCGGATTCTACTGACAAAACCCGTATTCTGACTTCCATGTAAACTTAGGTCCCTTAGACATCTGAATCAGACTTCGAGCTCTTCATCAAAGTTGTAGAGCTTCCTCTTAGCTTTCCTACAAGATAAAATTCATGATTGTCAGATATCAGGAACTCAAGTTATGACCAAAATACAGAAACAGTGTAAAATCTCAATAATGCTGAAAATATTCAATTAGGACCAATTTGAGCTCAAACTCACAAAATCATGTCAAACTCAATCAATTAAGAATATGGAGAGTGTAAATGACTAAATATAAGGGTTTCTTAATGAATAAAATATGTGTTTATCAAATTCCCCCACACTTAGCTTTTTGCACTCCTGGGCAAAACTCAAGACCAAAACAAGGACATAAGAGATTAACAAAATTTTAAATTCCAACGACATTCAAGAGTCCAAAATTTTACAATCAAGAAGAACAACCAAAGGTTCAAGGGATCAAAACATTCATGAGTTAACAATTCTCCACATCTCAAACCAACAAGTAAGGTATCTTCAACATGAATCGAGAATGATAGATCTTCACAAGATTCCCTCTCAATCTCTCAAGTGTTTAAAAGGTAGGTATTTCACTCAATTCAACCCATGAAAATTGCACTACCATAAGCTTGCTTATCTTCTACTTCTTCACTACTCAAAACACATGCACACACAAATCATGAGGACTTTATTCAAGGTTGTAGTGAGGTCAAGGTAACAGAAGAGGATAAAATGGATATGAGAAGATAAATACTAAAGAGAATAAAAGCAAATGAGAGCTGAGTTCAAATAACAAGCATAAAAGTTCATCCCAACTCTAGTGTGTATCCCTTTACATATTCATTTCCCAATCTTTTTTTTTTTTTAAACACTTGGTTTTTTTTTTTTTTTTTTTTTTTTTTTTTTTTTTTTTCTTTTATATATATGAACATAACTATATACATACATTTTTTTTTTCTTTTTGGGCACTCTTTTCTTTTTCAACAACCATTTTGTACACACACCCCCACACTTGTTCAAAAACTCATCCATTAACCAAGCTAATGTTCTTTTATTCCCTAAGGTAAAGTAAGAACACGATTTCTCATTTAAGGCACATAATGAGCTAGAAACAAGGAATGGTCAAATAAGCTCAAAGGGGTTAAGCAAAGGAAAATATACAAGGTTGGCAGGAATCAGAGAATTTTCAAGAAGTCAAAAGAGTGCTTGATATCATATTGAAAACAAGGTTGGCTATTTGGTTAAACTAGCTAATTAAGAAAGAGGGCCTCAATCATGTTCATGCATGCAAGTGAAATGTAGCCTTAAAAAGAATCAAAGCAAGTTCTAGAGTGGTCATTAACATGAGTGAAAATCACACAAGAAAGAAGAGAATGGCATAAATGTTGAATCCATCCATTAGGCTCAAAATCTCACAAGGTATGCATCCATCAAACTCAATTCATCAATTTAATCATCCATCACCAAGCATATCAGTTCAAGAAGGGAGAAAAGTTATTCAATCATGCAATGAACCCCTTTTTTTTTTTTTTTTTTTTTTTTTGATTTTTTTTTTTTTTTTTTTACAAAAAGAACATGTTTGAAATCTCTCCCCACGCTTAATATAACATTGCCTTCAATGTGAAAGAGAGATATAGAAAAGAGCAACACAACCTGATAAGAAATGAATCAACGCCAAGCAGAAAAGAAACACACTGTCAGTACCGCATCAGACCCTGAAAAGAAATCAAACAATAAAACTTTAGTACTAATTAGTTACTACCTAAAAAACTCCTTACTCTGCCACCAATTAAGATGCGTCTCAAGAGTAAAATTACTCCTTACTCTGCCATCACTAATTGATTTAATAAGTACATGACAATCATATCATACTTTCCAAACAGCACAACAAATTTTTTTTATTTTTTTTTTTTTTTTTTTTTTTTTTTTTTTTTTTTTTTTTGGGTCAACTATCCTTCCCCCCCAACTAAATCACAACATTGTCCTCAATGTTAAAATATAGATGAGTAAAGGATGAAGATATTACCTGTTGGAGAAAGTGACACAAATATAAACAGAAACAAGGTACAATAAAATCAAACCCATTAAAGATGAAGTCGCAGATCGGCTTTTGTTTCTTGTTACTTCCTTCGCCGCTTCTGTTGACCAATCTATCTCGAGCTAATACTGGATCAGGTACATACTCAAAAGCTTCTAATTTATCAATGAGCTCATCAATAGTGGAGGCGAGAGATAAGAAGTTGTCTTCTTGAAGGAGTGATAAATTTACGTTCCACACTTTGTCAAGAAAAGATAACAAAAGATCAAAGAAATTATTAACATTCAACAAACCAATGGGTCTATGGTGGATGTTTAGTTCGGCCCAGAGACAATTTGAAAAATTTCTTCTAAAGTACCAAAACCACCTGGTAAGACAATAAATGCATCGAATTGTCAACCATTGTTTTCATTCGTCCATGCATAGATGTTACCCGAATTTCTTCTCCAACTGTCTTTCCAAAGGTGATGTTATTTTCAGCCAAAGGTTTAGGAATAACACCTAAAACTGATGCCTCCTATAAAAGCGACAAGTGATACAGCCCCCATTAACCTACGACAACCTCCCCCATATACAAGATGAATATTCCTCGCACAAGTGATCGACCAAGAGTGCTAGGCTGCGTTTACAAACTCTAATCCCTTCCCATAACTCGACCCACAAAAAACACGGACATTTTTGAGATTACGAATAGAAGGCCCCATTCTATACTCTTCCTCCCTTTGAGTGTTTCTGAGTTGAAGGAAAATGGAGAAAATGGAGTGTTTAAGTAGGAAAAAGAATGGAAAGGGGAATAATTGTACCTATGAGGGTAGGTTGGCTGTTGTCAGAAAAGGTTGAAATTAAGAAACACAGAATCTTTTCTCCTCTTTTTTTTTTTTTTTTTTTTTTTTTTTTTTTTTTTATTTTTTTTTATTTTTTTTTTGTTTGACTTCAAGAAAACCATCAAGGTAAAGAAGTCTAGAAACCCCTGAAGGACCCTGCTCAAAGGATCGTCTGTACAAAAATTAAAATACAACAAAATGATACAAAGATAAAAGAAATAGAAAATGATGACATACACTGTATGTACAATGTGTCCATGGCGTATCTTTATCTTTATTCACCGCGCGTCATGAGTGCGATGAGACATCACGTCCTCTTTTTTTTTTTTAAGTTTTTTTGTTTTTTGTTTTTTTTGTTTTTTTTGTTTTTTATTTTTTGTTTTTTGTTTTTTTTTTTTTTTTTTTTGACATGAAGAAGAAGATGATGATATGTACAGATTGTTTGTGGATATGTACAGATTGTTTGTGGATGTGGCTCACATCCGCCTCTGGTTTAACGTCCAGTAACGGCTTAAACGTCTTCTATGAGTCGAGGATAAGCTTCCCATCCAATTTTCTTAAAAACGGCAAACAGGGGTCTTTTAGAGTCAGATTCCCAAGACTGTAGCGTTTTTCTTCATCCTTGAAGAGATTCCACAATTTAAGAATTTCACGATGCACCAATCCACAAGAATGCGTCTCAAGAGTCGATAAGATATCATCTAATGACTCCTTACTCAGTCCATTCTTAATGAAGAAAATTTTATCTTCTCTATTTGCGGAAACCATCCCCTTAGTACGACATCGCTTGTTACAGTTCCATCGTCCACATTTGTGACAGACTTGTAACCTTTTTGCTCTTCTCCTTTTAGAATATGAACTTCTTCCAAGACCGGGCATATACGAGTCAAATGAAATTGAGGACTCACCAGCTAATCGGACCTTTGCTTCAATTATCCAGCGTACATCTTCTGGCATACCTTTGTGCATTAACATTCTCAATCTTTCACATCGAACTTTGTAGATTTTTCTCAGAGCATTTTGAGGAAAAGAAGGAAAATGTTTTCTCAGGTTTGAAAGAATGACATCCATTTTGAAGGAGAAGAAGGATTCAGTTATTTTGGGAAACTGAAAAATAAACCGACTTGAGAGTCACGGAGTACCGTATCCGCCACTTAACCGACAACACAAAGAACTCAAGAACTTGATTTTCCAGGAATGGTTGAGTCTTTGTCCATTAACTTTACGCGCATTACCATTCCTAGGATCCTCAATATCTACGGCCCCAGAGGATACACGTGTTTGACAGCAAAAGAACCGCGCCACCTAGATCTCAATTTTTCAAGGAGTAGGTGCAGATGATAATCTCAAAGCAGAACCTTTTTGACCAATTTCCGCAACTTTTGCAAAAGGTGTAACAGACCTTGAATAAAGTAGGCCAATAAAATCCATACTGCAAGATTTTCGCAGCTTGTTGTCGTGAAGAAAAGTGACCTTCACATGCTTCCGAGTGACAAAATTTAATGGCACTACCTACCTTATTGTCGGGCACACAGCTGTTTTTTTTTTTTTTTTTTGGTTTTTTTTTTAGAGATTCAAATGCTTACAACCAACAAACAGATAAAAACATAATCTAAGAAACTAATGAAAACACAAAATAAAAAGGGATAAAGAGAGCAAATCTGGTTGGGTTGCCTCCCAATGAGCGCTTAGTTTATTGTCCTCAGCCCGACATGATGATACTTTCAATGCTCCTCATATTGTGGAAGGATGAGGGTCATCACTTCCATCTCTGCACTGTCAGGAAGTTCATGATATGGTTTGAGACGATGACCATTGACCTTAAATGCTTTGCCAGAATTTTCACTCCTGATCTCAACGCACCAAAAGGAAAAACATTAGTTACCACAAACGGCCCAATCCACTTAGAACGCAGTTTACCTGGAAATAATTTGAGTCTTGATTGGAATAGCAGGACTTTTTGTCCTCTGTGAAATTTCTTTCTGGAAATCAATTGGTCGTGGAATGCCTTAGCTTTAGTCTTATAAATCAGGGCATTCTCAAAGGCCTCATTTCTTAGTTCTTCCAATTCCTGTAATCTTGGAACTTCCTTTGCTTTCCAAGCACCTTCCAATTCCATATTAACTTGTTTAATGGCCCAAGTAAGATCGATGTTGCAACTCAACGGGCAAATGACGGGGCTTTCCATACACCAACCGAAATGGTGACATGCCGATGGGAGTCTTATAGGCAGTCCTATAAGCCCATAAAGCATCTTCAAGTCGAGTGCTCCAATCCTTTCTTGAGGGATTCACTTTGTCTTTTCAAGGATTGACTTAATCTCCCGGTTGGACACTTCGGTTTGCCCATTTGTCTGTGGATGGTAAGGAGTGGAAATTCATGCATTACTCCATATCTCTTCAATAGAGCATCAAAGGTTTTGTTGCGAAAATGGGTCCCTTGGTCACCGATGATAGCCCTTGGGGTCCCGAACCTGGAGAAAATATGTGACTTAACAAAATCTGCAATGCTTTAGAATCATCGGATCGAGTGGCTTTTGCTTCCACCCATTTAGACACATAATCAACAAATAAAAGAATGTATGTGAAACCAAATGAAGGAGGGAATGGTCCCATGAAATCAATACCCCACACATCAAAGAGTTCCACAAAAATGATCGGAGTCTGAGGCATTTGATTACGAGGACCAATATTACCTGTTCTCTGACAGCGGTCACAAGACTTACAGAAGTTGTAAGCGTCTTTGAAAATTGAAGGCCAATAGAAACCACTGTCAAGCACTTTATTGGCTGTCCTTTTACTGCCAAAGTGTCCTCCACATGCATAAGTGTGGCAAAAGGAAAGGATGGAGTGTGTCTCAGAATCAGGAATGCACCTCCTAATGACTTGATCTGCACAATGCTTCCATAAGTACGGGTCATCCCGGATATAGTATTCTGATCACTCCTTAATTTATCTCTTTGGGCCTTGTTCAAACCCTCCGAAAGTCCTTAGTAACCGGTAGTTAACAATGTCGGCATACCAAGGGATTATGGTGTTGACAACCATCAAATATTCATCCGGAAAAGTCTCCATGATAGGCATTTCTTCCTCTTCGATTACCAATCTACTCAAGTGATCGGCCACCAAGTTTTCGCTCCCTTTCTTGTCTTTAATCTCCAAGTCAAATTCCTGGAGCAATAAAATCCATCGGAGCAATCTAGGTTTTGCGTCTTTCTTTGTTAGAAGATACTTCAAGGCTGCATGATCTGAAAACACAATCACTTTAGAACCAATTAGATATGATCTAAATTTTTCTAAAGCAAATACAACAGCTAGAAGTTCCTTTTCTGTGGTTGAGTAATTAAGTTGAGCATCATTTAAAGTCCTTGATGCATAGTAAATGGCATAAGGAACTCTATCAACTCGTTGTCCCAAGACAGCTCCTACTTGCAAAGTCACGGCATCACACATTAGTTCAAAAGGTAACTCCCAGGTTGGGTGGCCTGATGATAGGCGCATGCAGCTTAACAACTTCTTGAGTTTATTGAAAGCTTCCATACATTTCTCATCAAAGTTAAAATTAACATCTTTTGAAGAAGTCTCAAAGGGGCAATGAGACTTTAGAAAAGTCTTTAATGAATCTCCGGTAGAAACCTCGCATGACCAATAAAAGAACGAATCTCCCGCACACTAGTGGGTGGTGGCAAAGAATGCATGAGTTCTACCTTAGCTTTATCTACTTCAATTCCCCTAGCGAAATTACATGACCTAACACAATACCTTCATTCACCATGAAATGACATTTTTCCCAATTCAAGTACCAGGTTAGTGTCAATGCATCTTTTAAGCACCAAAGTTAAATGTTCCAAACAATTTTCAAAATCATTTCCAAAGACACTAAAGTCATCCATAAAAACCTCAATGATGTTTTCAATGTAATCGAAAATATACTCATCATGCATCTTTGGAAAGTTCCCGGTGCATTGCGAGTCCAAAAGGCATTCGCCTATATGCAAAGGTACCAAATGGACAAGTGAATGTAGTCTTGTCTTGGTCTTCGGAGCTATGGCAATCTGATTGTAACCCGAAAAACCATCCGAAAAACAATAATAAGAATGACCACTAATCTTTCTAACATTTGATCAATGAAAGGTAAAGGAAAGTGGTCTTTTCTCGTGGCGGCATTCAACTTCCTGTAATCAATACAAACACGCCACCATGTCTCGTAACCTAGTGGGAATAAGCTCATTTTCAGCATTTCTTACCACAGTAATTCCAGATTTCTTTGGTACTACCTGGACTGGGCTTACCCACTTGCTGTCAGAAATAGGGTAGATCACCCCACACTTAGGAGCTTAAGTATCTCCTTTTTCACAACCTCCATCATGGGAGGATTCAATCTCCGCTGAGGGTCTCTCACAGGTTTAGTATCCTCCTCCATTAATATCCTGTGCATACAAACGGAGGGACTAATACCCTTGATATCAGCTATTGACCAACCAATGGCTATCTTATGTTCTGCAAAACAGACTACCAGTTTCTCTTCTTGCTCTTGGATGAGTGACTTTGCAATTATTACTGGAAGGGTGTCCTTCTCCCCAAGAAGATGTATTTAAGATGATCGGTAGTGCTTTCGGTTCCAATTCAGTGCACACACAACAAGGTTGAGGTATATCGGTAGTAACGGTAAATCAACAAAAGTTACCTCATGCTCTTACCGGAGTGGAAGAGAGCTCTTGTAAGGCAACAACAATTTCATCAATGTCTTCACTCCATGGCTCTTCTTCACTCTTCTTCTTTTCCTCCCGTACATCTAAGCTATGAGTTAGAATTGTATCAAGAGCATCAAAATGGTCGATATCAAAAGCTGCAAAAATTAAAGAATCAAAAGGATCAAAAGAATCAATTAAACAAGCGAGTGCACATCACTTGGGTATCTCATAGCTTCAAAAATATTGAATCTAATTAATTCCCCATCAAATTCCATTGTTAGAATTCCTGAGTGCACATCAATTTTTGTCCGTGCGGTCTTCAAAAATGGTCTTCCTAGCAAGATAGGAGCAGATTTGGGAGACTCATCCTCTTCCATGTCCAAAACATAGAAGTCTGCCGGAAACACTAATTCATTCACTGTACCAAAACATCTTCAACCACACCCTTAGGGTATGCATTAGATCTATCACCAATTGAATAACAACACCAAGATAGGTTCCAAAGGACCCAAGTATAAAGATGCATAAATAGAATATGGCATGACATTTATAGATGCACCTAAATCAAGCATTGCCCTTTCAAACCTTGTGTTACCTATAGTGCATGGAATGGTGAATGTGCCAGGGTCCTTACATTTGGTTGGGAGTTTCTTTTTAATTACAGCTGAAACATTTTCTCCCACTTGGACCTTTTCATTTCCTTTTAACTTCCTCTTGTTAGTGCATAATTCTTTCAGAAATATTGCATATCTAGGTACCTGCTTAATGGCATCTAACAAAGGGATATTAACCTCTACCTTCCTAAAAGTCTCAAGTATTTCTTTTTCTGCTTCTTCTTTCTTGGTTTTAACCAACCTACTAGGAAAAGGAGCTTTAGTGACATATTTAGGAAGGGGTTCAGAAATACTTACCTTAGGGGTTTTGGAAGTTTGCCCCTTATCATTTGCTTCTTTGGGTGGTTCATCCTTCTCTTGAATGATTGGTGGAAGAGAGGTAGGCTCATCCATCGTCTTTCCGCTTCTCAATGTGACAAAGACTAGCATTTTCCCTCGGATTCACTTCATTTGTGAAGGTAGTTTCCACTGAAGCTTGGCTTTGAAACTTGTTGAATTCTCAGTGGACAAGCTGTCCTATCTGATTCTGCAAGTTATTGATTGCGATCCTTGTTTCTTGTTTGAAACTTTGTATAGTTGCATTTGTTTCTTGTTGGAACTGCAAATTATTAGTGGCCATTTGTTTTACTAGCTCCTCTAATGAAGGCTCGATTGCTTAGGAGCTTGAACTTGCTTCTTGTCTCGAGGGAAAGGTACTTGCCTTTGTTGGAATCCCGGAGGTCCATAAGCCGGGAGGTTGATTTTGAGGTTGCTTTGCATAGCTGAAATTTGGATGATCCCTCCAACCCGGATTATATGTGTTTGAGTAGGGGTTGTAATTTTTGAAAGTCCAGCATATCCCCTCTTGCTCTTACCTCCTCATTTGTGTCTTCTTGGAGAGTGGGACACATATCGGTGGGATGTCCGGATGAACAACGATCCCACAAGCATGAACTGGTGCTTTACCTGAATCCATTAACTTTGAACCATAGCGAAATCAATTGAGTCATTTGTTGTTGTATACTGGTTGTCTCTACTTCTTTCACTGCTCTTACTCCAGTGTCATTTCTAGAGTAGAATTGTTGAGTATTGGCAGCCATTCTTGAGATCAAGTTTCTAGCTTCTTGAGGAGTTTTATCAATCAATGCTCCTCCGCTAGCAGCATCAATCATGTTGCGATCCATCACTTGTAAGCCTTCATAGAAATACTGAATTAAAAGCTGCTCACTTATTTGATGATGAGGGCAGCTGAAACATAGCTTCTTAAATCTCTCCCAGTAGTCATGGAGTGATTCCCCATGCCTTTGTTGAATACCACATTTCTTTTTGATTGTTGCAGCTTTTGAGGCAGGGAAGTATCTGTCTAGGAAAGTTCGGGCCATGTCCTGCCATGATTGGATGGATCCGGGTGGCAAGTAGTAAAGCCACTCCTTAGCTGAGTCTTTCAATGAGAATGGAAAAGCTCTCAACTTGACTTGCTCTACATGAATTCCTGCAGGTTTCATGCTAGAACATACCACATGGATTTCCTTCAAGTGCTTGTTGGGGTCCTCTCCGGGTAATCCATTGAAAGATGGCAAGAGATGGATTAAACCGGATTTCAATTCAAATGCCTCTTCATTTTCAAGAATGTCTATGCAAAGAGGCATTGTTGATCTAGATCTGGAGCACCCAATGCCCTTAAAGTGTTTTCTGTCATTGTACTTCTTCGGATATTTCGGATGGCTCAAATGTCTCGAACTTGATAGATCAATGTAACGGGCGGCTTCAATGTCGGCGGTGTGAGTTGGAAGTTAGCCGGATGGAAGGAAATTGAGGATGTGAAGTGAGTTGATCAATATAGTTCCTCAAATTTAGCAATCCTTCGTCTACTCCTTCAAGGGACATCAACACCTACAAAACACTCGAAAGAAAGATTAAAAATAAAATAAAATAAAATAAAATAAAAACAGAATAAAAATAGGAAATAAATTAATAGTGTAATTGAAAAAAATTGGTTCCCCAGCAACGGCGCCAAAATTCGATGCGTGCGGATGTAGTGATTAAAATTAAGATAAAAATCAGTTGTCAGGCCCACCAGAAAAATAAAAACCTTACAACTAGTTGTAGTTAGTAAGGGTCGATTCACGAGAAACCAATTCAATTAACACTATTAAACAATTCCCAATTTAGACTCGATTAACAATAAACAGTAAAAGGGGTTTGGAGTTTTGATGAACAATGAACAACTTCAAAGATAACAATAAACAAACTGAAATCAACAATATAAGAAAATTGGTTAAGAGATTGAATCCATCACTAGATTTATATGATAATGTAAATCCACATATCCTTTTTATTCCAACATGCTCAATTATGTTTTTATGCAATTGTGAGATTAAATCTCTGTTTTCCTTACGTGTTGGCCAATTTAGCAACCGCTCAAATCAACTCCTAATCACTGATTAGTCATAAAGCAACCGCTCTTACAACTATCCAACAATTGCATTAAGATTTAGAAAATCAATTACACTAAGGTCTAATCACACACCGGGATTAAATTACTTAGAACATATATTTCTCTAGATCTAATACCGCAACACGCATAATAAACCCAGATCTACCACTTTTATAACTGGCAAATAGCACAAAGATAATTATACCCACATGAACATCATACATCCCACTAGATCTACTACCGCAACCGCGCATAATAAACCTAGATCTACTACTTTGAAAGTAGGAACAAGTACAAAAACCTTCATACCAACAATAGATTCAGAAATATATGAATAAAAACATAACTTGTGTTGAAATAATCAAATATGCAAAGTTTACAACATTAATACTAGCGGTTTCATCACCCCCTTAACCAAGGGAGGTTTAGTTACACATAGCTAGAAAGAAATCACAAGAAAAACTATGAAGAAACAAGAAACTAAGAGAGAAAATGAAGGAGAGTTCCATCTTGTTCATGATAAATGGTGCCTTTTATAGAAGTCTAAGGTAACAAAATGACAAAGGGAAGTGGGTGGATGAGTGGGTGAGTGAGTGGAGTGTTTGAGTGGATGGATTAGTGGGTTGGTTTAGTGGATTGGTTTAGTGGATGAGTGAGTGGAATGGTGGAGTGGTTGAATTAGTGAAAAATGCCAAAGGACTTTTGGTGAGTGGGAAATTATGGACATGAATGGGTGAGTGGATGGATGAGTGGATGGATTAGTGGATGAGTGGGTGGAGTGGTTAAGTGGTTGGATTAGTGTATGAGTGGATGAGTGAGTGAGTTAGTGGATGAGTGGATGAGTGGATTAGTGGATGGATGAGTGGGTTAGTGGATGGATGAGTGGGTGGTTGAGGACGAAAATTTCGTGTCTGACTTGGAAGCCAAAAACGACCCACTATACTTCAGAACCACGAAAAGTGTTCTTCATGAAAGTTGTAGATCCTTGTCTTGGCTATAAAATGGATAGCTGGTTCGTCCAATTTGGCTTCCTTAAGCCCAAGATATGTCCCAAATACCGTAGGTTGCTCAAACCCAACTTCAGCACCTCTGTTCCGACTTGCAAGCTCAAAATGACCTACTAGACTTCTTTTTCTCAAAATGTGTTCTTCATGAAAGTTTTTTATTTGGATCTTGACTATCCACTGTCCAAATTTCAGTCCATCTCCATTATTACATCTTGAGATATGATTTTTTGAGTGCACACTGTTCGGATTCTACTGACAGAACCCGTATTCTGACTTCCATGTAAACTTAGGTCCCTTAGACATCTGAATCAGACTTCGAGCTCTTCATCAAAGTTGTATAGCTTCCTCTTAGCTTTCCTACAAGATAAAATTCATGATTGTCAGATATCAAGAACTCAAGTTATGACCAAAATACAGAAACAGTGTAAAATCTCAATAATGCTGAAAATATTCAATTAGGACCAATTTGAGCTCAAACTCACAAAATCATGTCAAACTCAATCAATTAAGAATATGGAGAGTGTAAATGACTAAATATAAGGGTTTCTTAATGAATAAAATATATGTTTATCAACAATCTCTAGGAATAAATTTACAATCAAGCATGAAAACCAAGATGCAAAAAAAGTACATGTATCTCTTAAAATAGAGCCATTGAGAGATAGATCTTCTTTTGCACTCAAAATACTAGAGTAGATTTCCTTAGCATCATCTTCAAGCAAGGCATGTCTAAAACATGACTCCCGTGCAAACAACAGGCCCTCTCTAGCAACCTGCAACTCTCCTTTGTGGACATCCTAGCTTCTCCCATTTATTTGTTTTACCACCAAGGAAATTTTTTTCACAATCTTTGATCACAACTCCAACGCCCACCAAGTTTCTTTCAACACAAATAGTTGCATCGACATTTATTTTATACATGTTTGGGGCAGACCTAGATCACTTTGCTGGTTTGATTTTGTCCTTAGCATGATCAAATTTGTGGGACTGGGCCACTTGGAAAGCTTGGACGTTAAGAATAGCAGAATGACTAATTTCAGTAGATGACCTTTGTAACATCCCAAATACTAGTACTAATAACATGACCAAGGTCATGTATTAGTAGTAAGGATTAGGTATATCACTTCTATACCAATAACAAATTTTGTAAAAACATTTATAACATATATGAAAATATGTGCTTGTTGTAAGCGAATTAATGTACATAACACTAAGAAGAGAAGCTTATACAAAGTTATAATTCATATTATAACATATACAAAATAAGCCATTAAGGCATAATTTCATACAAATATTACACAAAGCTTTATCCATAAATTTAAACTAAACTATTTCTTTGATATTCCAGTCTTCTCTTCCACATACTGCATATTTCATTTATGGAAATATTATGAAAATATAATAAAATAGGGGTGAGAATTCTATGAATTCTCAGTAATTCTATTAAAAATTGTGTTATCATAATACATTCAGTTGCTTCGGGAAAAAATCTTTTTAAAACTTAAGTTATATACTAGAAAGGTGGCAAAAGGCCAAATTAAGCACTTTTTCTTCCCGAAATAGAAATCCCGTTAATAACATTACTTAAATTCATCAATTTAAGTTACCTAAAATTCACAAATTATAATCACATCATCATTCAAATATAAATTTCAGAATCCTTATCATATTCCAAATTTCCACACTATGATCCTTTCTAATGTCATTATTATATATCACATTCAAAATTATATCACACATGAGCCATAACTCTCTATAACAAGATCATAATCTCATATCCTCCAGATACGAGGAATTTATTAATAATATGTCTTCCAGATACAAAGATTGTATAATCAATAGTATATGCTTTAGATACAAGGATAACATTATTATATCCTTCAGATACAAGGATAATCAATATATTATCCTTCAGGTACAAGAATAATCAATATAATATCCTTCAGGTACAAGGATATTCAATATAATATCCTTCAGTACAAGAATAATTAATATAATATCCTTCAAGTATAATGAATATTCAGTAATATATTCTTCGGATACAAGGAATGATCATTAGTTCTCCTAGATACAAGGAATTTATTAATAATATGTCTTCCAGATACAAAGATTGTATAATCAATAGTATATCCTTCAGATACAAGGATAACATTGTTATATGCTTCAGATACAAGGATAACATTATTATATCCTTCAGATACAAGGATAATCAATATATTATCCTTCAGGTACAAGAATAATCAATATAATATCCTTCAGGTACAAGGATATTCAATATAATATCCTTCAGGTACAAGAATAATCAATATAATATCCTTCAAGTATAATGAATATTCAGTAATATATCCTTCGGATACAAGGAATGATCATTAGTTCTCCCTCCAAATACGAGGAATAATTCATAATTTATCCTTCAGGTACAAGGATTATATACAATTTTTTTCATTTAATAATAGTTCAACTTAACATCATTTTTAAGGCTTATTATATGTTTTTTTCATATCACTTTATACCTCAACAAGTGAATTGAGCTATTTCATAAGCTTTTCTTTTAGTTTCCATAGTGTAAAATACTCTATTTTTCATAATTCTAGGTGTTATTATTCGAATATACTACCTTGCTATTCGATTAGTAACTCATTTTATGACTTTCTAGACACTGTTATTCAAACAACATAGGATGTTGTTCGAATAATAACTTTTTTTTTATGTTTCCTAGTCATTGTTATTCGAATAGACCCATGGCTTATTTGAATAACACGCCTCATTTCATCCTTCTTGACTATTGTTATTCGAATAGGCCCATAGCTTATTCGAATAACACACCTCGTTTCATCCTTCATGATCAGTGTTACTTGAATAGCTTAAGGCTTATTCAAATAACACACCCCGTTTTCATTCATTATGAGTTTGGTTATTCGAATAGATTTATACCCTATTCGAATAATCTTCATCATTTTTCACAAAAACAAGCTGTAAAACACTATTTTCTCTATTCTTTTCTAATTCTTCCTTAATTATATCATCAAACTCAATTCTCACATATATGTATACAAAGTTCTAATTGGAAAACCAACAAGAATCAAGCTCATGATGTGGTATGCATCATCATCAACTCTCAAAAGGTTGAGCTCATATGCATGCTGATCCTATCATTTTCCATACTAAAATCTCATAGAGGGTTCATCTAATCTATTCTATTCAAATATTCAAGAATCAAAGCGTGATAAAGCATGGAAAACAAACACAACAACCCTTACCTTGAGTGGTGGTATTTTTTTTTCCTTGGTTCCTTCCTTGTTTCCTTCTTCCCTTTGCTTTTCTTTTCTTTCCCCTCCTTCTTCCCGCCTCATGTTCTCTATCTCTCCTTTTTATTTTCTTTTTCTTTCTTTCTTTTCTTTGTTTCTGTTGTAGCTATGTGAATGGAAACAAGTGAGAAATGAAAAGTCAAAGAAATAGAAATAAGTGAGGCAGTGGGTAGATATTTGGAGAGATAAGGATGACTTGATATTTGACTAGAAATGTTATATCTCTTAGAGATACTTTAATCTTCTATAATCAATCTTTCTAACTTCCATAAGTGTTATAAAAAATTCTAGGACTCTTTTAGTCCTTATACTCATCATTCCATAATTTCTTATACACTGTTAACTAACACTTACACTCTATTGCTCTTCCTTAGGTTAAATTAAACCTAAGGAATTAAGCTAATAGGCTTACAAGCATCTATCTTAACATGTATTCTCTTTCAAAATATTCTTCATCCTCTAATTAACATTTCTATAAAATTTCATAATTTTATGAGCTACTTGCCTATTTAATTTGGCCTTTAAACGCTCCTCATATGTTATTAAAAATACCAAACTAGCTCGGTTAATTCTTCAAAAGTTACCACAACTCATACTAATTATCTGTGATCTAGAAATAAATTTTCCTTGTTTATTTCCATCATTTAAGTAATTTGTATTAAATTATGAGCTATTATTCACATTCAGTTTTATAGTATTATGCCCAAACTAGTCCAAAAGGTTACCCAAATTAACAGATAACTTATACCCGTGTTACAGAGCTTCTATAACTTTGATTAGGGAGGATGTTATAATTCTCCCATCCTTTTAAAAATTTTGTCCTCAAAATTTGATTACCTTAAGCAAAAAGCTCTGGATGACCTCATATCATATTGGATTTAAACTTTCATGTGGCTTCCTCCGAGTCAATGCCATCTCACATATCACCTTTTTTAATTGTATCCATCCAACTAAGCATTTCTTCTCAAAGCTTCTTCTCTATTCTTGATCAAGTGGTCTTTTCCAAGATCATTTGAGTTCTTTTGAATTGTTTTCATCATCTCTAATTTATATGTAGCAAAACTTAGGAATCCCATTCCAGTAAGAGTAACTTACTGAATATAGAAATTGTCTAACAACTTAATTTATACCAATCCCTTAAAAATATTCTAGTGAGCTTTCAACTATTAGTACATAAGAAGGATGCCTTCCAAAACAAAACTCATTCACATGTTTATCTAATAGATTCATACAATCATAAAATTTAAAGGACGACGATACTCCTAAATCATATGATATAATTAAGGAGTTGTCTTTAGTTATATTTGTGACAACCTAAACTTAATAGCCATAGTATAATCGTTATTACACCATAGTTACAAAATTCAGGCCTGCTACTAAATTCAACAGCGTATTTTCAAATATAACCCTTATGTGAATACAGAAAATATGAGTCACGAATGAATATATTTAATACACAACTCCAAAAATTTCATCCAAAGAGAGTTACATTCCACATATATATGTATATACATAACAAAACTTACCAAGTTCATACAATACATAAAACTTACTAAATAAAAACATATATGCAACTACCATATAAAGACTCGATCTAGCCCAAGCGCAAACACCTAGAGAGAGATGTCCTGTACCTGATCCTCCTCGGGATTCTTGCTAGAATCCCTAACGTACAAAGGCTCCATATGGGACATGGTTCTACTAACAGGAGTCTGAGTAGATGACTCTACAGTCTCCTCTCTAGGGGTGCAATGTAGATTACCCCATAGCTCCCGAATAGGCATGACGAACTCTAAGTGTAGTGTAACATCCAGAGAAAAAAAAAGGTTCCCCATCACGGGTCCTTTGAACTGATATAGCCACGTCCCCTATATTTCTGACACTCTCAGTGTATCACCCTAAAATTCTATTATTTTATTATAAATATTCATTTTATAATATTTATGATTTTTGAGAATTTTTCTAGATTTTTCTGAGAACGCAGAATATTTTAATATTATTCCTCGTTTTGCATACAAACTGAGCGGAGCTGGGAAAATAAGATATTTTTTTCGAGAACCTTTATCTGTGGAAACGTCGATGAGGGATCTTACTAAACCCGAGACTTGACACAATTTACGAAGTTTCATATTTTTTGAGAAATTTTATCCAACAGAATAATAAATCGCTGTGTAATTTTTATCCGCTGAACAATTAATACTGACTTTTGTCAACTGTAATAATTGTCCATTGGATAATATCATGTATTAAAAACCCTATCACATTATCCTAATGTAATCCACTTTATGTCTAATCAAATCCACTTTAATTCAAATATATTGTATTTTAGTCAAAGCTTCTTTGAGAAGCTTTGACCACCAAAAGACTAGTATACCGTTGGCTTGTTGGAGAAGCCTCTCCACCCCTCCCTCTCTCTCCCATTGCCGCAGCATTGCTTGCCCTTGGGAAGCAAAATTTTTCTCCCATACTTAACCTATTTTCACTCAAATTATCACATTTTCATCTAACAATTTCTCTCTCTTCAAGTTTCTCTTCCATTTCTCTCCTCATTCTCTCTTCTTTCTCTCCTTCACCCAAGGTTTGCAGCCCCTAAATGTGACCATTCCCTTCATCTTCCAACTTCATTAACATCATTTGTATAATCCCTTCATCATCCTCTACACTTTCTATTTGAAGAGTTTCTTCAAAATCCATCATCTCCTCCATTGTCTTACAAGACCAAGCTTCAAACTTTAAGGTAAAGTTTCCATTTTTTTCTTTTCCTTTTCTTCATTTTCATGTTCCATGGTTTCATTGGAGACCAAAGATCCATCTTTTTCAAGGCTTGGTGTTGATTCTTTGTGTTGGAAATTTCTAGAGTTTTTGGACCCCAAAACCAAAACCACCAAGAAGCAACTAGGAGGCCATTTTCATGTTCTTCCTTTAGGTAAGAGGGAGATTACTCACTTCAACCATTATTGGTAGTGAAGATACCTTTGTGTGGTTGTTGATGGAGAAATCTATATTTGAATGCTTACTTTGTTTGATGATTTTGCATGTTTATGTGTTCTTAATTGAGGTTAATGATTGAATGACGATTTTGAATGCATTGGGGGTGTTGGAATATTTAATAATATTAGGTTTAATAAATAGAAAATTTGAGGTTTTCCTACACTAATGTGAGGTCACAGTTTTGGCTTTGGACTTTAAGGGATTGGATTAATTTTGTGTGTGATAAGAATTGAGTGATTAGGTATCAAGTGACTAATGCATACAATGGAAAGAAATTAAAACTTTGAAGACCTAGGGAGGCCACAGTTTTTAGAGAAAATTTTGGCTTCAAATGATGTCTTGTTGCATTTTTGGAAATTAAGGACTTAGAGGTATACATAATCCATAATGAGATGGAAGAATTAAATTGAGTAATGACTCTTAGGAGAGCCACGGTTGTTAAGGGTTCTTTAACCTAAAATTCTCATAATTGATCAAGACCTAAGATGTTGGAAATGTTGGATTCTGTGAATGCATGTGTCTTGAAGCATGTCGATTGGTTTTTGATGATAACAAAGACAAAGATGAAGATCAAGAGCAAAAGAGAAAATCAAGATCAAAGGAAGAAATCAATAGGTTTAGATATATGCATTAGAACATCAATTTTAAATGCTCTTAAGATATCTCAAATGGTTTTTCAAAAATGATTTTAATCAATATGGTTTTCAAAAATCAATTCCTAAAAAGAGGACTTCTTTTATCTTGGATCATGCCAAACAAAGCTCAATATTGTTTAAATCCATGTTTTCTAAAGTTAGGAATGACATGAATCCTCTTTCAGGCTTGAAAAATGAGTTTAAAGTATAGTGTAATCGATTACCAATGTTTAGTAATCGATTACAAGCTAAACAGAAGCCTTGTAATCGATTACATCATCCATGTAATCGATTACCAGAAAGTCAGAGGACGTGTAATCGATTACACCCAAGCTGGTAATCAATTATCATGTGCCCAGAAAGCCAAGAACACGTTCTATCTTCCATGTAATCGATTACCAAAATCCTGTAATCGATTACCAGTGTTCTGACATACCCAACAACTATATTAGATGCATTAAATGCTTGGCTTCAACCACCCTCCAATGGCTCTTTTAATGAATGGGCTTTAAATACAGTTGTTGGGGGCATCATTGATGGTTGTTCTTTAACTGAAACATCTTAGCAATACATCAAAACGAGAATCAATCTCTGAAATCACTCTTTACTCTGTTTTTGACTAATCTTTGAGATATCATTTGTGAGCATTCTTAGAGCTTCAATTTGTATCATTTACACTAGTGAGAGCTTCTTTATATCAACCTTGATTGCTTTGTAAAGAGAGGGTGAGGTATCCCTCCATATTGTAAAGGGCGAGGCATCCCTTTGTTTGAAGAGACTAAAGCTCAAGGGTGAGGCATCCCAAGGAATTGAGTGCTCAAGTTTGTAAAGGTAGTCAAGCACCTATTGAAGCTTGAAGATATAGTGGAAAAACTCGAGTGGTTGCTTGAGGATTGGACGTAGGTCACAAGTGGATTGGGGGCCGAACCAAGATAAATTATTGTGTTTGATTCTCTAAACCCTTCTCTTTATATTTGTGCATTGCTTGTATTCTTACTTGATTACTTCTCTCTTGGTTGGTTATTAAGCAATATCTATTATTCTTATCAATTCATTAATTTTAAATAGTCAATAGCTTCAACGAAAATCAATAGTCGAGTGTTTTGCGAAAGAATTGCGAACTTGTTTATAAACTCAATTCACCCCCCCTCTTGAATATTGAAGCCACTTGGTAACAAGTGGTATCAGAGCTAGACTCTTGTATAAAGAGCTTAGCCGCTTCAAGAGTAAAAATGGCTTCAAATGGTTTTTCTAATGAAGGTTCTTCTATAAATAGGCCTCCTTTTTTCAATGGGGATGGTTATGCATATTGGAAAGAAAGGAAGAAGATTTTTATTGAAGCTATTGATATTGATATATGGGATGCCGTTGAAAATGGTCCTTTTGTCCCCATACGTCTAGTTGATGGTGTTAGAACAAATACACCAAGAAATGAATGGACCAATGATGACAAGAAAAAGGTCTAATACAACTTGAGAGCCAAGAATATCATCACTACTTCTTTAGGATATGATGAATTCTTTAGGGTGTCAAATTGTAAGACCGCTCAAGAAATGTGGGATACATTGCAAGTAACTCATAAAGGTACAAGTGAGGTAAGAATATCTAGAATTAACACACTCACTCATGAATATGAATTGTTTAGAATGAACCAAGGGGAAAGCATTCAAGAAATGAGGATGAAGATGGTATTGACAATCTTGAGATGAATGAAGAAAACTTCAGCCTCCTTGTTAAGAGATTCGGAAGATTTCTTAAGAAGAAAGGAACTCAAAGAAGACTACATTTCCCTCCTAAAAGGTTATTTCAAAAAGGAGAAGGAACCTCTTCTACTCCAACTTGCTATGAATGTGGAAAACCCAGACACATGAAGATGGAGAAGTTTGAAAAGAATCCCTTCAAAGAAAGGAAAGGAAGAAGAGCATACATCGCTTGGGAGGACAACGATATAGACTCCACTGATGACTCGGAGGATGAGGAAGCCCACCTTTGTCTTATGGCAAATGGAGAAGAAGAAGAGGAAAGCGAAACCGAGGTAACCTCATCTAATCTTGAACTATCTCCTTCATATAATGAATTGCAAGATGCCTTTCAAGAATTGCATGATGAATCCATGAGACTCACCAAAATGGTTTTAACTTCCAACAAAACAATCTCCTTAATGACTAACAAAATTTCTACTTTAATTAAGGAAATTGAAGAACTCAAAGTTGAAAATGAGACTCTAGGACTTATTGATGCCAACTCATCATGCATGATTTGTTCTTCACATGAAAATGTACCCACACCCTCATCTTGATCTTCATGTAAACAATATGAAATTGAAATTGGGGACTTGAAAAACACTATTACAAAATTTACTATAGGAAGAGATAATTTGAATATGTTACTACGAAAACAAAGGTGTGTTTTTCAAAAAGCCGGGTTGGGATACAATCCAAACAACCATAAAAAATCCTACAATAATTTCTTTGTTCCATCTAGAACATCAAGTACCCCCTTTATCAAATGCTTTCATTATGGAAAGAAAGGACATAGTACATCTATATGCAATGCTAGAAAGAAAAAAAATACCAAAGTAGGTACTAAAATGGTTTGGGTTCCAAAAGGCACCATGTCTACCTCTAACACACAAGGACCCAAGACATTTTGGGGACCAAATGTTAAAACTTGAATGTGTGTTGTAGGTGTGCTTGAAGTCCAAAAGTTCAAGTTGGTATCTTGATAGTGGATGCTCCAAGCACATGACCGGTGATGGCTCCAAGTTCTCCTTCCTTGTTCCTAAGAAGAGTGGACATGTGACTTATGGTGACAACAACAAAAGAAAGATCCTTGGAGTTGGTAAAGTTAGTAAGATTCCTTCCTCATCCATTGATAATGTTTTACTTGTTGAAGGACTCAAACATAACTTGCTTAACATTAGTCAATTGTGTGATAAGTTGAATAGAGTAATATTTGATTCAAATTGTTGCATAATTGAGGGTAAGGATGATAAGCATGTTAAGTTTGTTGGTCATAGGGTCAATAACATATATATGATTAGCCTTGATGACATTTCCTCAAATGATGCTAAATGCTTTATGACTAGAGAAAATGATTCATGGTTATGGCATAGAAGAATTGCTCACATTCACATGGATCAATTAAACAAATTAGTTTCTAAAGAATTGGTAATTGGTCTTCCAAAGCTCAAATTTGAAAAAGATAAACTTTGTGATGCATGTCAAAAGGGAAAACAAGTAAAGGTCTCTTTTAAAGCTAAAAATGTGGTTTCAACTTCTAAACCTCTACAACTTTTGCACATGGATCTTTTTGGTCCCTCTAGAACTATGAGCTTTGGTGGGAATTACTATGCCTTAGTGATTGTGGACAATTTTTCTAGGTTTACATGGACATTGTTTTTGTCTCACAAAAATGATGCTTTTCAATCATTCAAAAAGCTTGCTAAAGTTATCCAAAACAAAAAAAGTTTTTGTATTGCATCCATAAGAAGTGATCATGGTGGTGAATTTGAAAACCATGAATTTGAAATGTTTTGTGATGAACATGGCATTGAGCATAATTTTTCAGCCCCTAGAACACCACAACAAAATGGTGTTGTAGAAAGAAAAAATCGATCTTTAGAAGAAATGACAAGAACTATGCTTAATAAGGCCAACCTTCCTAAGTATTTTTGGGCGGATGCAGTTAACACCGCATGTTATGTTATGAATAGGGTTCTAATAAGGCCAATTTTAAAGAAAACTCCCTACGAATTATACAAAGGAAGGAAACCAAATGTCTCACATTTTTATGTTTTTGGATGTAAATGCTTTGTTTTAAATAATGGAAAGGATAACTTGGGAAAGTTTGATGCAAAATCTGATGAGGGAATATTTCTTGGTTATTCTATACATAGTAAGGCCTTTAGGGTTTATAACAAACGAACTATGACCATAGAAGAGTCCATACATGTTATATTTGATGAAACTAACCTAAACGAGCCAAGAAAGGAGCTTGTTGATGATGTTGCAGAAATCCTTGCAAGAACACACCTAGGAAAACAATAAAAAGAAGTCAAGAAGTAAGAAGAAAGCCCATATGATTCCCCAAGACAAGAGGACTCTCAAATCATGGATCTTCCCAAGGAATGGAGAACATCAAGATATCATCCTCTTGACAAAGTGATAGGTGATGTATCAAAAGGGGTAACCACTGGTAACTCTCTTAGAGATGCATGTAATCATATGGCTTTTATTTCTCAAGTTGAACCTAAAAATATAAATGAGGCCATTAATGATGAACATTGGATCTTGGCCATGCAAGATGAACTAAACTAATTTGAGAGGAATCAAGTTTGGGAATTAGTCCCTAGGCCTAATGATCATCCCATAATCGGCACCAAATGGGTTTTTAGGAACAAACTTGATGAAACGGGCTTAATAATAAGAAACAAAGCTAGGCTTATAGCTAAGGGTTATAATCAAGAAGAAGGTATAGATTATGAAGAAACTTATGCTCCCTTAGCTAGATTAGAAGCCATTAGAATGTTACTTGCATATGCTTGCATCATGGATTTCAAACTTTTTCAAATGGATGTCAAAAGTGCCTTTTTAAATGGTTTCATACAAGAAGAAGTATGTGTGGATCAACCTCCCGTTTTTGAAAGTTTTGAGTTGCCTAACCATGTTTTTAAACTTAAAAAGGCTTTGTATGGCTTGAAACAAGCTCCTAGAGCTTGGTATGAAAGGTTGAGTAAGTTCCTTTTGGAAAATGGTTTCTCTAGGGGAAAGGTTGACACTACTCTTTTCATCAAACATAAAAAACATGACATTTTACTTGTTCAAATATATGTTGATGATATTATATTTGGTGCTACTAATGACTCTCTTTGTAAAGAATTTGCTAATATCATGCAAAGTGAGTTTGAGATGTCCATGATGGGTGAGCTCAACTTCTTCCTTGGCCTTCAAATTAAGCAAACAAGGAATGGGACTTTCATAAGTCAATCAAAATATTGCAAGGAGTTGCTTAAGAAGTTTGGAATGGAAGGAGCAAAGCAAATGGCTACACCAATGGGAACTTCCTGTTACTTGGACAAGGATGAAGGAGGTAAATCGGTATAAATCACTAAGTATAGAGGTATAATTGGCTCACTCCTTTATCTTACCGCAAGTAGACTGGATATCATGTTTAGTATATGCATGTGTGCTAGATTTCAAGCAAATCCTAAAGAATCACACCTAAGTGCTGTAAAACGAATTATAAAATATCTAATAGGCACTTCACAAATGGGATTGTGGTACCCTAAGGGTGCTTCATGTTGTTTGGTTGGTTATTCCGATTCTGATTTTGCTGGGTGCAAAATGGATAGGAAGAGCACTAGTGGGACATGCCACTTGCTTGGAAGCTCATTAGTTTCTTGGCACAACAAGAAGCAAAATAGTGTGGTATTGTCAACAGCTGAAGCTGAATATGTTGCAGCTGGAAGTTGTTGTGTTCAAATCCTTTGGATGAAGCAACAACTTCTAGACTATGGTCTTGAGCTGGATCACATCCCCATAAGATGTGATAACACTAGTGCAATCAACTTGTCTAAAAATCCAGTTTTACACTCAAGAACAAAGCACATTGAAATAAGGCATCATTTCATAAGAGATCATGTTCAAAAGGGTGATTGCATGCTTGAATTTATGGAAACCACTAAGCAACTAGCAGACATTTTCACTAAACCTTTGGCAAAAGAAGCCTTCTATTATATAAGAAATGAACTTGGCATATTGGATCAATCATACATAGGCTAACTGTTGCATAAATACATTGTTGTACTGCATAAAATGCAAATTTCTGCATAATCATGTCCCTTTGCTGCATAATTTTTTATTTTTTAATCCAATACTGACTTGAGCATCGGAGATTCCCCCTAAGTTGTTTTGCAGGTGTTTCCTTATGTCAAAGATCTCCAAGAAGCTCGAAAACATCTCAAATCCATCCAAATGGGGTAATTATTGGTAAAAATAGCAATCTTGTATGATTAGGTGTTTTGAATCACCATCTGTGTGAATTGCATGCTTGCATGATGTTTTGGAATTGATTTGAGAAGCTTTGAAACTATTTTGGAAGGATTAAAATTGATCCTTAACTGATTGAAATGCAAAACCTGAGTTTTTGTAGGTTGGTAATCGATTACAAGACCTTTGTAATCGATTACAAAGGTTCTGACAAGCAAGTAATCGATTACACTACATTGGTAATCGATTACAATGAACCCAGAACTTAGGTAATCGATTACACAAATAATGTAATCGATTACAAGGTTCCCAGAAGGCTGGTAATCGATTACACTGATATTGTAATCAATTACAAGGGCAAACAGAAAGCTGGTAATCGATTACACAAACCATGTAATCGATTATAGAGGGGTGTTAAAAGGTCTCAGACGCGCGAAAAGTCACTCATTCTGAAAGTTTGACCCTTCTTCTCCTCTGCTCCCACGAAACCCCCTCCTCCCAAATCTTCCCTTCTCAATCCATTCTCCACCAAATCCTCCAAAATCACCTCCCTCTTACTCGAAATCCCTCTCCCACCATAACCCAATCACCAAATCTCCTCCAAACCCACCCCATTCTCCACCCACTCCTCCGTTCTTCTCCATTTCATCCCCCATGAGCTCCACAACTTCCAATACCTCCAAATACTCACCAAATCTCACCTCTAATCATCAATGGCTGAACCAAGCCACCACACTAAACGTGCAAGACAAGGGGCTAACATTGGAGAATCCTCCAGTGCTCCTCCACACAATATCTCCTGGTTGGACCTGACCAGGCACTTCTCAACCACCAAAAAGGCTGAGCTCTTCAAAAAGAACTTCCAACTGAGGAAGTTAATCTCGCCACGATATCTCACACAATCTTTCTGCACTTCTGAACCCCTGGAGAGTTTTTAGTTGATTGAGAGGCTGGGGTTGCTTGGGTTCTTCAGCATTTAGAAGGCCATTTACCCCAACTTGGTTCGTGTGTTCTATGCCAACCTAAGGTATGAAGATCATTGCCTGATCTCTGAAATGAAGAAAACTCATATTAAAATTTCTCGGGAAGAATGGTGTAGGTTGACCAAGCTAACCTATGCTGGGACCAGTTTCTATGGAAATGAAAATACTTGGGGAGCTGAGTTTGAGTATAAGAGCGCTTTGACGTCCCTGATTCGCTCTGGTTACGTGCTTCCAAGGAACAACAAATGAGTGATGGCCACTGGTTTGACAATGGAGAACAAGGTACTCCATTATCTAGTGGTTTGAGGCTTGATTCCCAGAGGCGGGAATTATTCTTAGGTATTGTGAGATGACGTGGTGGTTTTGTGGGCCATGACCACTGGCAGGCCAATCAACTGGGCCAATTACATCATTCAGCACATGCTGGATGTGAAAAAAAAGAAAAACTCTGCCCTTCCCTATGCCATGTTGGTAACTGCTATCCTGGAGCACTGTCGCATCTCCTTGGCTAAGGAATCCAAGAATACCAGCTCCAAAGGAACCCAATCCATTGGTCTGCACACCTTGAAGAAGCTTCAGCTGAACAAGGTCGATGGACGATGGTACTATTTGGCCCATGGAGCTATGGGCATATTCCCTATGGTTCGGAGAGTGATGAGGAGGATGAGGACGAGCAGCCTGCACCAGCTCCACCTGCTTCAGCCACATTAGAGCTTCTACTGCAAGAAATGCGGAGTTTGGCCACCACGGTGGAAACCCGGATGGACCGGATTGAGCAAAAGGTGGATCACCTGGAGCTGAGGATGGACTATTCTGATCAGGAGTTTGCTGCTATTTGTTCGCTTCTAGAGGACCCCATACATACTGCACAGAGAGATGTTGCTGCACCTACCACCTCCTCTGCCCCTCCTGCTACTCCTCTATCGTTTGCTGACCCCTCTGCCACTCCCGCTGGAGTTCCTGCTGATGACAAGGAGCTTCTTGGTTCCGAGGACGATCTTGACACTGGAGACAATGATGTGGACCTCGGAGACGTTGCTGTGGATGTAGAGAGTGACAGTGAGGCCACTGATAGTGATCTTGGACCTTTACCATGATAGTTTCTTTATTTTTATGATATTTGGCTGTATATGATTGAAACAATATTTATATAAAATTAGTTGGTTCTTCTGATATTTCCTCTATGATTATTGAATATTGATTTGATTGGTTCCATTTTGATCTATTGGATTGATTGTATATTGACTGGTTTGAACTGATTGGTTTCTGCTGTTTCAAATTTTGGGAAATCATTAAAATCAGCGGAAATGCTGCCGAAATTTCATCTAAATACTAATATGTTTTTAATAATGCCAACGGGGGAGAGATTAGTGTCTTGCATAAGTACGGGGGAGTTAGATTTAAAGCTCTCACATGAATATATCACTAACTCTATATTATGCATACATTACGGGGGAGAGTTGCGCTTAAATCTCTAATATACATATATATATGCAATTGTTTCTCTTCCTTTCAATGTTCAGTTTGTCATCATCAAAAAGAGGGAGAATGTGAATGCATGTGTCTTGAAGCATGTCAATTGGTTTTTTGATGGTAACAAAGACAAAGATGAAGATCAAGAGCAAAAGAGAAAACCAAGATCAAAGGAAGAAATCAAGAGGTTTATATATAGGCATTAGAACATCAATGTTAAATGCTCTCAAGATATTTCAAATGGTTTTTCAAATATGATTTTAATCAATATGGTTTTCAAAGATCAATTCCTAAAAAGAGGACTTCTTTTATCTTGGATCATGCCACACAAAGTTTAATATTGTTTAAATCCATGTTTTCTTAAGTTAGGAATGACTTGAATCCTTTTTCAGGCTTGAAAAATAAGTTTAAAGTATAGTGTAATCGATTACCAGTGTTTAGTAATCGATTACAAGCTAAACAGAAGCCTTGTAATCGATTACATCATCCATGTAATCGATTACCAGCAAGTCAAATGGCATGTAATTGATTACACAAGTCATGTAATCGATTACCAAGAACCCAGAAAGCCAAGAATACGTTCAAAGGGCCATGTAATCGATTACATCAATATTGTAATCGATTACCATAAAGTCAGAGGGTGTGTAATTGATTACACAAGTCATGTAATCGATTACCACAAGCCCAGAAAGCCAAGAACACATTCTATCTTCCATGTAATCGATTACCAAAACCCTGCAATCGATTACCAGTGTTCTAACATGCCCAACGGCTATATTAGATGCATTAAATGCTTGGCTTCAACCACCCTCCAACGGCTCTTTTAATGAATGGGCTTTAAATATAGTTATTGGGGGCATCATTGATGGTTGTTCTTTAACCTGAAACATCTTAGTAATACATCAAAACGAGAATCAATCTCCAAAATCACTCTTTGCTCTATTTTTGACTAATCTTTGAGATACCATTTGTGAGCATTCTTAGAGCTTCAATTTGTATCATTTACTCTAGTGAGAGCTTCTCTATATCAACCTTAATTGCTTTGTAAAGAGAGGGTGAGGTATCCCTCCATATTGTAAAGGGTGAGGCATCCCTTTATCTTAAGAGACTAAAGCTCAAGGGTGAGGCATCCCAAGGAGTTGAGTCCTCAAGTTTGTAAAGGTAGTCAAGCACCTATTGAAGCTTGAAGATATAGTGGAAAATCTTGAGTGGTTGCTTGAGGATTGGACGTAGGTCACAAGTGGATTGGTGGCCGAACCAGGATAAATTATTGTGTTTGATTCTCTAAACCCTTCTCTTTATATTTGTGCATTGCTTGTATTCTTACTTGATTACTTCTTTCTTGGTTGGTTATTAAGCAATATCTATTATTCTTATCAATTCATTTATTTCAAATAGTCAATAGCTTCAACGAAAATCAATAGTCGAGTGTTTTGCGAAAGAATTACGAACTTGTCTTATAAGCTCAATTCACCCCCCTTGAGTATTGAAGCCACCTGGTAATAGAGGACCGTGAGGAGGACCCAGCTACGGTCCCTTATCGTCAGTCTTAGGGTGCTAATACTATCGGTGGCTACTGATGGCTAACCATTTATCTTTTTGGGGAAGCCTGATGTTTTGCCGTATTTGATGGGTGTATATTTGTATCTCTTCGGGTGGGTACATCGTTTGCTTTTTGTATAATTTGTGATGTAATTAAAAAGACTGATGCATATAATATATATATATATATTGTTAATATGTGATTTAAATTAAGTGTCGATTCTCTTGTGCCTATGATCATTATTATTTATATGATCATTATTATTTAGTCACCGTTGTTTCAAAGCAAAACAAAACAAAAAAAATATTTATACATATACAAATCTCAATAATTGATTATTTTATCATTCAAGCGTACAAATTATTTAGTCACGTGTTAAAATGAACTGGGTTCTTAATTAATCAACACACTTATTATTTTCAGTAATTTATTTTGTTTCTCTACATTATGGTGTGACGTTCCTTCTTCGCGATAGTAAGAAAAAGGGGCATTACATCACCTTTTTCTGTATTTCGATATTCCTATTTATTTATGTACTTCTGAGAAGACATTCGTGAGGAAGAAAAGGAAATGCCTGAGTTTCCAAGTTTTTGGCCATACTACGACTAGAGCTTGCTGAGGATGTCGTCACGCCCATGTCGATTTTTGGGGTATGCTAGGGTAACTTTTCATGGAGGCCCCAATTACTGGCACATAAATGTGCAGATGGACTGATGCATTTATCGTGGGGGAGCTGACAGTGTCTCTAGCTTGGGGTCGCTATGACCCGCCTGTTTTCGATTTCACTGCTTTTGTTCTTCTAGAATTTTACCTGCCTGTCAGAGATTTGTGGGAGGATCTTTATTATACTCCACAAGAGGACTCTTTCCTCTCCACTGCTCGGGCTTCTGCCCGAAACTCGGTCGCTCCGATGGCAATTTCATTGGATGAGGAGGACCCTGCTACGGTCCCTTCTCGTTAGTCTTAGGGGCTGATACTGTCGGTAGCTATTGATGGCTAACCGTTTATCTTTTTGGGAAGCCTGACATTTTGCTATATTTGATGGTATATATTTGTATCATCTCAGGTGGGTACATCTTTTGCTTTTTGTGTAAATCATGATGTAATTAAACAGGTTGTTGCATATATATATATATATATATATATATATATATATATATATATATATATATATATATATATGTATGTATGTATGTATGGATGTACGGTTTACTTTATGTCAGTTTTTAATACAACCATTTCAATTATCATCTCGCTACGAAAAAAACCTTTGAATTAACATTTTAACGCTACTTGGCAATAATGTAATTTAAACAAAAAAAAATAAAAGAATATAATGCAACTTAGAAAGGAATCCATACATTTATAAAATGAACCGGGTCAATAAGATTTAAACTCATTATTGTTTTTCGCAATTTATTCCGTGTTATGTTTCAAATTATTATGGTGTGACGTTCCTTCTTCGTGAGGAAAGAAAAAGGGGCGTTACACTCAACAGCCCAGTCAATATGCCACGCATCTATGCCATCAAGGAATTGTACTCTAACATCTCCCAAGAAACCTCTCCTAGCAGCCATCGCTAACAAAATAGAACAACAGAAAGGTACAGTCTACCTCGCCTCCTTCTCAATCTTCATCAAGCATATATATATATATATATATATATATATAACTGAATAACTTAATAAAGAGGTGAGATCCCCTACATCAATACCAGTATGGCAGTAAAGAAACAGGAAGGACAGTAACACCATCCAGACATAATAAGCAACAGTTATAGACATCACTTAGCAAAACAATACTATTAGTTACTCATCAATTTAACAAATTAATTAAGAGGCATGTTAATAAATAATTATATCATCAAGTATCAGATAATTGAACAAGTATCAAATGTCACAATGATATGCAGACCAACTATGCATATGCACAATCTACTCACTTCTACTCTATGGAGTTAAACACAATTTCTTTTAGAGAATGATCTGGAAGACATGTCTGTATTTCGTTAGCTACAAAATCAAGTGCTAAAAATTTCTCATTATAATCAAATTGCGCAACAGGGCTATATATATGACATTCTACACCAGATCATGATTGGGGTGAGTGTCTCGATCTGAATCGTCGGTGTGTTTGCATCAGTCTGACCCACAGCTCAATGGAGCTACCAACTAGCTATTGTGGAAAACCCGCACCCCGACGCCCCTATGGTCAACCAATGACCTACACTAGGACCATCGCACCCGCACTAAGGTATAATTCGTCTCCTAGGCATACGGTCTTAACAAATAGTCCATTGGACTTTCAATGCATGACCACTGGCTCAATGCATGAACAATAAACAATCACATGATACAAAATAGCCACCATTAGGCTCAATAGGATATCAAATCCATCACATGATATGAAATAGCCACCACTAGGCTTAATAGGATATCAAATCCATCACTAATACAAAATAGTCACCACTAGGCTCAACTTTCTAACATCTTTCACAAAGTCCATAATACTTTAATTTACAAAACCCTTTCTCCATTTTAACCTTTAGAAAACTCTCTTGATTTAAATCCTCTGCTTTATAAATCACTAAATCACTAAATTCATTAAGTTCTTAAACATTGTTCAAACCCATTTTTAACCACTTGGCCAAAAATCACACTTGAATTAAGATTGAAATATTATTTTTCTTCTTATCCATTTTATGAGTTCCTAATTATATTTCTAATCATCTAATTACTTAAGTTCAATCTTGATACCAAAAATATTGCCTTGGTTGTCCCACATGGCCATGAACCCTAAGGGTCATTGGACCCAAAAATTTTCATCTTGTTTCATCATTGTTTACCCCTAATCAATTCTTTTTTAACCTAAGCTTCTAATCTCCAAATTATCACAAAACTTGTCTTGGATATCCCATTTTCTTTCCTCTTAGCCGAGACCTCCCCCAAAGGTTTCTAGTCCCAAAATTGTCATCATTTCATCAATTTCTCATCACCTAATTTCTTAAGTCCCAACTTAATACAATGATTTTACATTGGACCCTTAGTTAGGCCACTTGGTCGTGAGTCACTCCTAAAAAGGGATCAAAATTCTTTTGCTTTTCATACATGATTCCGAGCATTCCAAACATATCCATCAATCTATTTCACATTTCTATTTTCATAAGTCATACATATTATTCAAAACAATAAAATTCAAATAAGGCCACATAATCACAAAGCATATAAATTATACAAACAAGGAGTGAATCCACACATGGATTTCTCACACATACATATATGATTCGTTTCCTCACCACCATGTGTGGTTGAAGAGGATAATCTCCCTCTTACCTTAACAGAAAACAAGAAAAGAAAACTCCTTGGGTGCAACTTGAAGATTTTGTCCAACACCACCACCAAACCCTATAAGATTCAAACCCACATAATCAACATCAAAAGCTTAAAAAAGAGAAGACCAATGATCAAGGAAATGACCTTGAATCTTGAAAAAGAGAAGGGAAAATTGAGATCAAAGATCTTACCTCAAAAGCTTTAAGTTAAAGTTTGGAAGAAAATGATGAAGATGGAAGAACAAGGTGCTGACCTCAACAAAGAAAAGCTTCCAAGTGATGAGTAGATTCAAGAACTAGAAGTGCTTTGGAAAAACAAATATAGATGATGGGAAAAAGGGGTTGTGGCTGTGAGAATGGAGAGAAAAGAGAGAAGAGAAAATGAGAGAGAAAAAGAGAGAAGAAAGGTAGAAACTTTTTAAGATGTAAAAGTGATGTGAATAGTTAAATGAAAGATGAAATTATGATAATCTTTCTCTCCCAAAACCGTGGGCCACTTCCAAGAGAGAGAAAGGCAAAGCTTCTCCAACAAGCCTTGATAGAAAACTTCTCAATTAAGTTTTGATGAAGCTTCTTTAGGAAGCTTGGTGTTACTTTTTGAAAAGTCAAATGATGATATCATCCATGTGATGACATAAAGTGAACCTTCTAGAAAGATGACTTATACTTTGCTAAAAGTTATTATCCAATGGACAAAAGTTATATTTAACAAAACTAGTATTTATTGTCCATTGGATAATATGATGTATCTGAATTTTATCTGTCAGATAAAATCTCAAAAAATGAAAATTTCGTAAACTGTGACCAGCTTTGGGTTTAGTAAGATCCCCCAACCCCGTTTCATAGTCCAAAATTTTTTGGCCTAACTTAATGTACACATAAATCGAGAAATATAATAAAATAATCAAAGTCACCCAAATAATTCACAAAAATCACAAATATTATGAAAAACATATATAATAGAAAATAAGCAATTTTCGGGGTGTTATAACTCTCCCTCTCTAAAAAGAATTTCATCCTCGAAATTCATCATACCTTAGAATAAATGTGAATATTGTCCTTCCATTTTTTTTGTCTTCTATTTCCCATGTTGCATCTCCAGCTACACTATTCCAAATTACCTTAACTTTTTCTGTCGTTGGTTGTACAAGCTCGAGTCCTAACACAAAACTTTCCCACCTTGGTGCTAACACAAAGGTGTCCTACATTGTTGTCCGTATAAGGCCTCATATTTCATTTTTCCAGGTCAAATAGGTATTTCAGACTCTTGTGATCACTGAAAACATTGGATGTTGCTCCATATTGGAAATGTCTCCAGATCTTCAATGCAAACACAATAGCAGTTGACTCCACAATATGCGTAGTGTAGTTCTTCTTATGCACTTTCAATTGCCTTGAAACATTCGCTACTACTCTCCTATCTCGCCTAAGAACACATCTTTATACCTCAAAAGGTTCATTGGGATCAGGTAGAATCATCACTAGTGAAGTAGTCAATCTTCTCTTTAACTATTGAATACTTTCCTCACGTGCATCAGTCCATGCAAAAGTTTGATTCCTACTTGTAATCCAGCTATCTTGGAAAATCCTTCGATAAACTTTTGATAGTAACTGTCTAATCCAACCAAACTACAGATCTGTGTTACGGTCTTTGGTCTTTCCCATCGTAGAACTACTTCAACTTTTGGACAGATCCACAACAATTCCTTCCTTCTCCTTGACTAACAACATTGCAGCTTACCGTGATGATACACTAGGTCTCACAAACCATTTTCCCAATAGCTCCACCAACTGCTTCTTGAGTTCAACTAATTCTGATGGCGACATTCGGTATGGTGCCATTGAGATTTCAAAATTTTCTGCTTCAAGGAACACTAAAGTTTTTCAGGAATAGTCTAACAGGATATGATTAAAAGATAACCAATCCATTCCTAAAATCATATTTAGTTGAGAAAGAAGCAAAACAAGTCAAATTAACAGAAAAGGTTCGATCTTCAATAGAAATAGGATAGTTTAAGCAAAGTTGAGTAGCCATGAAAAGGTTTAACAACGGGAGTAGATATACTCAGATCAAAAGATAACAAGGACGTAGATAACCCAAATCGATTTACACAATCATAGGCCATAAAAGAAAGGGTTGTCCCCCCTTCGAACCATACAATATAGTTAAAGGATCACTTCTTACGGCACAATTTTCATGATCAGACCTTCAAGTTAAGAGGCTTCTGCTCCACTCCTTGTATCGATTCTTCCTCCTACTTGGGTCTTTAAACACGTACATTGCTAATGGAAGGCACTGTCTTTAGCTGAGTACAACCTCAGAAAATGTGTCCATGTTTCCTACACTTGAAATGGATGACTCCCTTGAACATACACTGCTTTGTTACATGACTTCCTCTGCATTTCGTACATATTGGTAAGGATGTCATGTAATATAACACCCTTGTGGGGATGTCACATTTATGATGCAATAAAATAAAATCTACCTAAGTTATAAAACATTTGTTACATAAATAATATGGGTTGTAAAATTTTTTTTTCTTTTATACAAAATATTACTAAATAAAATAACACGGAACATAAAGTAAAGCAAACTGTCATCACACACATAATATACATAGGATTTTGTTTTAAGTTAGGCAAATAATTTGCAACTACCAAATATTTAAAGAAAACAGTAAAGAGTTAATATACAATGCAACATCATAAAGTGCCCAAGTGCACATCATAGATCCCTAACCCTCTGAAGGATCACTCTCAGATGAAACTTCAAGCGACAGGAATTCAGGATGTCTCGCAGCTCTACGGACAGGAGTTCGTGCTGTCGACACTATACTGATCTCACTAGGGATACGGAACATTCCTCCCCAGTGACACCTCAGGTCCAACGATATCTTCAACTGTAGATACAAAGTCGTAGTAAAAGCGGGCTCAACATCAAACTCTGCTCGTAGAGACAAAGTCAAACGTCCCAAGTAGATCAGCGATCCTCGATCCTCTCGCAGACGCCAATGTAACACCCCGAACTTTCTATCTTAGGAACAGTAATTTTGACAGTTAACAGAATTTTACTGTTTAGTAATTTCTAGATACTATAAAATTATTTTGATTATTCCATCAGCATATTTGATCGTTTTGAGTAAATTGCTCCATGTCATGAAAATAAAAATTTTCGGGCTGGGGAAAAATGTACGTAATTTAATTTTTACTGTTTAGTCTTAATTAATTTACGTAATCTGATTTAATATTTGTGAGTTTTCTAATTTTTGTGATTTTATGTGCGATTATGTATTTTTTATATTTTAATGATTTTTGGACTGTATGTGGGCCCCAGGAGTCCTACGTGGGCCCGAGGTGGGTCTCAAAAAGTGAAAATTTTTCTACCTTTAGAAAAATTTGTACTGTTTAGACGGAGACAGGGGATCTTACTAAACCTGAATCTGGAAACAGTTTTAGAAAATTTCTTTTACAGTATTTTATATTGTATTTAATTATCAGGCGATAAAAATATAATAAAAACATTATTTGTAGTGTTACAGCAGATAAAAATAATAATTATACTACTTAGTCAACAATAGTGGTTATGACCACTTTAGGACTTTGAATATCAACCATTGATTAAATCAACGGATGAGATCGATCTTATAAAATGGCTAGGACCATTAATAACCGTTGGATCGAAATTAAATCAAGGGTGGAGATTTAGTCTTATAAATGGCTATGACCATTATCAACCCTTGGATGTAGATTTAATCAATGGTAGAGATGGATCATTAATGACCATTGGATTTGGAGTTAGATCAATGGTGGAGAATTGGTCATCAAAAATGACTACAACCATTTTGGACCCTTGGATGTAAAGTTTGAAGGTGTAATCTTAACCCTTCATTTTGGAGACACATTCAATGGTTAGGATTGCAAGCAAAAAAATAATCCAATGGCTCAATTTAAGTCTTCTATCTATAACCTAAACTTAGTAGCTATTTTAATCCAAACCATTCTTTTAATTAAGGGCTAAGATGGCTTAAAAAGGTGGATATGAAATTTGTCACACTTTGATGAAGCATGGAAAAGGGGGACGGTTTTGGTGATGCAAAGGAGGGGGGGACAGTTTTGAGTAGGCTTTTTAGGCCAAAGAAAAAGATGAAGACAATAATCTATCACCTTGTCCATTATTGCAAGTTTGCATGCAAAATAACTTAGCAAAAATTCTCTCCTTTTCTCTCCAAAATGCAAGCTACGGCCACCACCCCAAACCACACCTTCCATCACTCAACAATTCTATACAACTATATTTCTTGAATCCTTTCATCATTCTAAGAACCTTTGTAGTTCATACCAAGTTCTAATTCTTCCATCTTGAAGGACTTTTTCCAAAATCAAGCTTTAGGATATTGAAGTGAAGTGTAAGGAAAACTTCATTTCTCCTTTTCTTTTTCATGATTCTAAACCATGTTTGATCCATGGTTCTTCTTATTCAAGCTTGATATACTAACTTTCTTGTGTTTGTTTCATGTTTAAGAAACTTGTGTTGGTGGAGATCTTGTTCAAAATACAAAGCAAGGAGCTTTTGAGGATCTTCAAGAGGTAAGAGGGAGATCCATCTCACCAACCAAGTATGGTGGTGAGAGATGTGTTTTCTATTTGGTGGTTGATGAATCCATGTGAGGATTCACATCCATGTTTATGTAATAATTTGTATGTGTTTATGTGCTTTAGTTATTTGTTTATGTTTGATATGATTTGCATGATTTTGCATGGTTTTATTGCTTGTGTGATATGCTTATAATATGCATGATGATGTATGTTGAATATATTATGATGGATGCATGTTGAAATAAGCAATTTTGGCTCCAAAAGCCATGGAGGAGGTCACGGTTTTGGGCTTCCAAAACTAGGGTTTTTATTAAAAATTTTCAAGAACAATGGAGCTAATTTTTAGTCCTTGAACTAAAGCAAATTTCGGCTAAGACACCAAGAAATTTGGTGTTCACAAATTTATATTTTCATGAATGATAAAATTGAATGATTTGGGAAGTAAGGAAAATAAACAAAAGGATTTGTTTTTCAAAATCAATGCACACGGTTTTGGAGTGGTATTTTTATTAATTTATTTTGTATAGAAACAAGAATGGGACTTAGATGATTTAAAAGAAAAATATTTGATGGTTTCAAATGCCATATATAAGGTTTTGATAATTTAGAAAAAATGTTTTGATGTTATGAAATACAAGAATTTTCATATAAATATTTTGAAAAGGGAATTAGATTGTTATCAATTAAGTGAAGTGGAATTTTCATAAATAAAAGAAAAAGGAGGTTGAAAGTGTTTGAGCCTCAAAGTTTATTTTAAAGATACTTAATTATTAGAAGTGATTTAGAAATATAAAAGGAAATGTCTGTAACTTAAAATTTACTAACATAGAACTTATGTCTTAAATTTTTGAAAACGTTAGAAAATCTAAAGTTAGAAACAGTAATTAATTTAACTAAATGTGATTTTGTAAGATTAAATCAATAAAATGGGATTTTGAGAAAACATATTACGGAAAAGATTTTTGAGTAAGAATAGGAAGGGAATAAAGTAAGAAATTATATTAAGAAAAGCCCAAAATACTATTTTTAAAGTTAAGAAATATTTTACGAAGTGTAAAAATGGTGAAAAATGAATTACGTAACTAAAAACGTAATTTTTAAAGTTACGCGATTTGAAAAATGTTAAAATATTTCTACGCGATTGGTAAAACGTTTAAATATTTTACATGATCAAAATGTTGTAGAAAAATCGCTATGCGATTTTAAAATGAAAAAATATTTTTACGCGATTTAGAATACAGTAGAAAATTGTTACGTGATTTTTTTTAAACGTAACAGAAAATGTTACAAATTGTTGTTAACGTAACAAAATATTATGTGACTGTGAAAACGTGACAAAAATATTTTGCGAATGAGAAAAATGTGATAATGTGTTTTCGCTGTTAATTATACAGTAAACTTCACAGTTAAAATCAATATATGAATATTGTACAAGAAATTGAGAAGTTTGCCTATAATTGACATTAATACATTTTACAAACATAAAACAATATTTTTACCTGGTATGAGAAATTATGTGATTTACCTTTGGTTGGTAATTGGTGCATTACGCATGCATTGAAAATGGTCCGATAGACTGTATATGGTTAATTGCCTAGGAGAAACATACACCTCTTGAGTGGGTGCGATATGTGTAGTGTAGGTCACTTGTTGACCTTGGGGGCATCGGGGTGCGGGTTGCTCGCAATGGGCAGTTGGTAGCTCTTCTGTATCATGGGTTAGACCGATGCAACACACCGATGATCCGGACCGAGACACTATTCTTAATCGAGATCTGACAAAGACTGTCGTGTATGTGCTAGATGTGCAAGATATAATTATAGCACTTGGTCTGAGGCACGTGGTACCGGCAGATCTTTTCGATCAATTTCTCCAACCTGAATTTAGCTCCATGGAGTAGGAAATCGAGTCTATGTGTTCATGCATTAACAAAAATGCTTACATCTGTGTGATATAATAGTTGTGAAATATTGATTATGTCAATTGTATTTTTTAAAATATCTGCTTAGTATAGATGGCATTTCCTGTAATTATTAAATGTTAGTTTTGATCGATAATATGTTGATGCCATAATTGTAATATGATGTGTTTATATGGTATGCTGTTATGTTATCTCTGTGCTACCATCTGGTATTGGCGTAGGTGATCTCACCTCTTTGTATGCATATTTGTATATTATATTTATAATTGGCTGAAGACGTTGAGAAAGAAACAGTACAAGAAGGAGAAGAAGAACTACTTCTCACATCTGGGAACGCAGAATTTTGACAGTATGATGTCAAGAGCTAGTTTCTTCGGCTATGTACGTCTACAATTTCACGGAGGAGCTGGAGAATGGAGAACAAGTCCCGATGAGCGAGGACTTATTTACAAGGGGTATTTGACTGTTAGCATTAGTAGGCTGTTTCGCGGGGATCCGTTTTTCTGTGTGACTATTTTTGTTCATGTTGAATTTCCTTTGCATATTAGGCGACATTGGGATACTAGAAATTATGTCCCAATGGAAATCAGCATAGTATCATTAGCTCGGACACCTGTCCGTAGGACTACTTGTCATAACGGATTCCTATCTGCTGAGGAACCCAAGGAGGACCCATCTGAGGGGTCTGCTTCTTAGTTAAACTTGGACAAGTTTGAACTCTGATATAAACTATGTGTGTAATTATTTAAGTGTGTTTGTAGTTTTGAGACATGGTCTGTATATAAATAATCTTGACAGCACTTTTCTAATATGTATATGATGCAAAATTATGTGTGAGGTTGCTGTAATATTTTATTTTTTGCTAAATTTATTTTACGAAAAAAAAAAATTTACAACTCGTATTTTTATCACAACATCACCTTTTATGAGTCTGAGGGTATTTGGATAATTAAGTAACATAAATGTGGCACCCTACGGTGGGTGTTACAGCCAGGCCTCTGAACCTCCGTGAAACTCTAGTCTCACGAACCCAAGAAATCCCAGCAACGCCATGCTCACAAGTCAGTCCAACAGATATGGATGATCGGAAGGTTCACACTCATCGAACTGATCCCCCGTCTGCTGCTGCTGCTGCTCCTCCTCAGGATACTCACAATCTAGAGGTTGTTCCTCTCCCTCAAACTCTTTTATAACATAATTTAATAATACAGAAACAATACATATAAAGAGGTGAGATAATCATACATCAATACCAGCATGACAAATAAGAAAACGATAGTACAACAGATATCACAATTTAATACAATAAAGCATAACAACAGCATAAACAATACTATAATTTTAATACATAAATTTTAATACAACAGTATCATACAATATCACAATTAATAATGTTATGATGCATGACACAAATGTGAATGCAATACGAATCATTCCTACTCCATGGAGCTTGACACAGATATCAGAGAGAATGACCCGCAAAGATCTATCAGTACCTCAGGCTGCCCAACCAAACTATTGCACTATCTAACGTTGTGTCTATAGCCCACAGTCCAAACATCGTGTAGTAGCACACAGTCCAAACATCGTGTAACTACAGGCATTGTACTAAAATAGTCTTTATAAGATCTTGATTAGTATAGTGTGTGTCGAGATCACTAGTATGTTGCCAGTTACCATGGCCCAGAGGAGCGACCAACTGTCCACATGTGGAATACTCCGCACACTAATGCCCCCAAGTCCACACAAAATGAACCACACTATGCTTATCACACTGATAACATGGTGTTATTCACCTCGTCAATCAATCACCAATATCAACTAAATTGGCACAACTTAATGCATGAATAAAAACAATAATTATCAAATTACCCTTAGTCTCAAAATATTCTTATATTTACAAAAATACCCTTAACCTCAGAATTCCAATATATAGTACGTCCCACCTAACAGTACCTCAAAATTTTAATATATAGTACGTCCCTCCTGACAGTACCATATTTCCACATGCCTGGGTCCACCACCTTGGCTCGACAGCAAAACTTACTGTTCCAATTAATCGCGTAGAAATTTTATCGCATTTTTACAATTCTGTCGTTTTTACAAATGTTTTTAAATCGTGTAAATATATTTTGCTGTTTTTAAAATCGCGTAGTATTTTTAAATCGTTTTCTCAATCGCGTAAGATTTTTAAATCGTTTTCTTGATCGAAAAGCTTTAAAATAAAGATTTTAAAATTGCGTAAACTATTTCTAATACTTTCAAACTACGTAGAATAATTTCCTTACGTTATAAATATATTTTAAAATGTTCTTTTTTATTTGTCTATTTTTTAATAAATTTTGACAGCATTTTGTCTATAAAATCTATTAAAAATGTACTTTCTACGTTTTTCCTCTAAAAATTCTTTTGTTTATTTTATAACTACAAAATCCACTTTAGTAATTCTCACTATACTTAAAAATTTAAAAGTAAGTATTTTTCAATGGTTTTATTCATTCTTTTTCCATATCATATTTCTAATAAAATTTGGTTTACTTCTTTAAATCTTGAAAGTCCATTGCAAATGCATTCTTTTTAGGTAAAACATCAAAGCTACACTTTAGAAAATAAGTTTTGGATTGATTACACATTTACTAGGCATGTTGGCTGAAATTGCTAAAACATTGACATTTGATCTTTTGATCATTTTTCATCTTCTAAATCATTTTGAAATTCATTAATTTACCTAAATTCATTAAATCCTTCCTTTAGAAAATGGTTGAGAACATTTTGGTTCTCTTTTCTTTGTTGAGGTCGTGAGCCTCTCTTTGTGTTCTTTGGAACACTCATGCAAACCTTATATGTTATTCACATCCTAAGTAATAATCATGCATATATCACACATGCAACATATTTTAAAGCTTGTAGACATGCATCCAAACAATATCAAATAAAAATAGGAAAAGCATTTAAACAATCAACACAAGTGAATCCTTATGGATTCTTCACACACATGCAATCCATTTTCTCATCACCACACATGGTTGATGAGATTAAATCTCCCTCTTACCTTTAAGGAAGATAAAATCTTTTACTCCTTCTCCTAGTGATTTCGTGAGGCTGTGAGCCTCTCTTTGTGTTCTTTGGAGCACTCATGCAAACCTTATATGTTATTCACATCCTAAGTAATAATCATGCATATATCACACATGCAATATATTTTAAAGCTTGTAGACATGCATCCAAACAATATCAAACAAAAATAGGAAAAGCATTTAAACAATCAACACAAGTGAATCCTTATGGATTCTTCACACACATACAATCCATTTTCTCATCACCACACATGGTTGATGAGATTAAATCTCCCTCTTACCTTTAAGGAAGATAAAATCTTTTACACCTTCTCCTAGTGATTTCGTGATTCTCCATAGAAACCTAAAAGATCTTAAACAAAAATTTAAAGAGTTATAACTATAGGAGAAAAATATAAACCATGGATCAATCATGGCTTAGAACATTAGAAATAAAGTTAGAAATGAAAAACCAAGATTTACACCTTCTAAGGAGAACCTCCAAAGAAATTTTCCAAGCTTAAGATGATAGATTTTGGAAGAACTCTCAACTATAGATGTTCTTAGAATGGTGTTTAGGTTTGGAAAAGTGAGTTAGATAAAATTTGTGAAGGTTGGATGATGGTATAAGGTGGTGTGGAAAAATGGTCTTCAAAGTGTAAAAATGGTGGGTTTTGGTTTTTGGAAGAGAGAAAGTGTAAATCAAGTGATAGAAGATGAAGTGAAAAATTGCCTCCTAATGGTGCATGGCCATAGAGCTCACCCTAATGGAGGTGGCCACTTTGTTTGACCTCCAAGACTCCATCCAAGCCTTAGCTTTCATCATGGGCTCACCTGCAAAGCTTCTCCCCAAAGCTTGCTTCCTATTGGCTCATTCAAGCCTTGTCATATGCCTTGTCACATGTTCTTGAATGTTCTACCCTAATGGTGATCATTAATTAAGCTACTAATCAAGTTACTAATCTCATTAAGTTTCTATGCACACTTAATCTAGTTTAATTAGGTTAATTGGTTACATTACTAATTAATTAGCATTCTTGTAATCTAAGCTTCAAGAGCCATTGATTAAATCAAGGGTTGGTATTAGGTAATAATATGATCAAATCTAAGCCATTAGATCTCATCTCCATGAAATCCTAGCCATTAGATTCATCTTCAAAAATAAAAGGTCAAGATCTTCTCTACATTCCTCCCATCCAATGGTCACAAATGATTCTTGCCATTTTGTGAGACCAATCTCCACCGTAGAATTGATCAACGGCGAATATCCAAAGCCTTCATTATTAAGCTTATCCTTACAACCATAGATTAGATCAATGGTTGATATTCAAAACTAAACCTCCTTATCCAACGGTGCAAATCAAGTCAAGCCCTCTTTGTTGACTTAATTCCTATTGGCTTAAAATAAATCAAGCCACTAACGTTGACTACTTTATCTTAACGTGGGTTCTGCAAAGCAATTGTGGGTCCTACAAACCAAAAGTGGGTCGCACAGACTTTTTCGGGTTCATTGTCGTTTTATTTGTACTGACTAATAAAATAATATTATAAAAATATAAAATTATTTTATTGCACAGTTAAGTCCTAAAAATTAAAAGATTGATACACGTATCATTCAAAATTAGGTTTAGTAAGATCCCCCAGCTCCGAATACTTAAAATAAGATTTCCCCAGTCCGAAAATTATTATTTTTCTAACTCAGAGCAAATCACGCAAAACACTCAAATATGAACATGAAACAGTCAAATGAATTTTATATCATGTAGAAAAACACAAAATAGTACAATCAGGACATAACAGTCATTTATCCTAAAGTTAGGGTGTTACAACTCTCCCCTACAAACAGAAATTTCGTCCCCGAAATTTGTTGCACATCAGAATAACTAAGGATATTGCTCCCTCATTTTGTTCTCCAGCTCCCAGGTAGCATCACCTGTTACGTCATTCCATATCACCTTTACCAACTCGATCATCTTCCCTCGAAGCTGCTTCACTTTCCTGTCTTCAATTCTAACGGGAAGTGTCTCATATGTCAAGTTATCCTTTAGTTGCACTTCGTCAGGCTGTATCACATGTGTCGGATCGGGAATATACTTCCTTAATTGAGACACATGGAATACATCATGCAGATTAGATAGAAAAGGCGGTAAAACTATCTGGTAGGCTACAGGACCTATCCGTCGAAGAATCTGATAAGGCCCAATAAATTTAGGAGTAAGTTTCTTGGATTTAATAACTCTTCCAACACCAGTCGTAGGAGTTACTCGTAAGAATACATGCTCACCCTCCTCAAATTCTAGAGGACGCCTTCGCTTATCAGCATAACTCTTTTGTCTGCTTTGAGTCGTCTTCATCTTTTCTTGTATGATCTTTACCTTTTCCGTAGTTTCTTGCACAAGATCTGGTCCAATAGTCATACTCTCCCCATCTTGATACCAACACAAAGGTGTTCGCCATCGTCTTCCATACAGCGCTTCATAGGGTGTCATCCCTATACTTGAGTGAAAACTATTGTTGTAAGTGAATTCTATCAAAGATAAAAATTCATCCCAACTCCCTTGTTGTTCCAATACATAAGCGCGCAACAGGTCTTCCAAAGATTGTATTGTCCTCTCTGTCTGACCATCAGTCTGCGTGTGATAAGTAGAACTCAATCGTAGTTTGGTCCCCATGGCTTCTTGTAAACTTCACCAGAATCTCAACGTAAACCTTGGATCTCTGTCAGAAACTATACACATGTAGGTACACCATGCAATCTAACAATCTCACAGATGTACATCTAGGTTAATCTTTCCAATGAATACTTTATATTAATCGGCAAGAAGTGTGCTGACTTCGTAAGCCTATCAACTATAACCCATATCGAATCATGTCCTTTTCTTGTTCTCAGCAATCTGGTAACAAAATCCATCGAGATACTATCCCACTTCCACTCTAGAATAGCTAATGATTGTAACATACTGGCTGGCCTCTGATGTTCCACTTTTGCCTTCTGATAAACCAGACAAGACGCCACTCGTTCTGCTACATCTCTTTTCATCCTTGGCCACCAAAATAACCTTTTCAAATCTTGGAACATCTTGGTCATCCCCGGATGTAGACTCAAATCACTAGTATGAGCTTTATCTAAATTCCTTTCTTAAGTTCGGGATTATCAGGTATACAAATTCTTCCCTTGAATCTTAAGAATTCCAACCATTGCCTCTGCCTCATATTCAATTCTTTCTGATCAAACAAGTACTTCAAACTCTTGTGATCATTAAAGACATTGAACATAGCTCCATACAGAAAATGTGTCCACACTTTCAATGCAAAAACCACTGCAGCTAATTCCAAATCATGTGTTGGATAGTTCCTCTCATGAACCTTCAACTGTCTAGAAGCATAAGCCACCACATTCCGGTCTTGCATCAATACGCACCCTAAACCCAGGTAAGAAGCGTCACAATACACTTCAAAGGACTTGTTAGGATCCGGCAAAATTAGCACTGGTGCAGTTGTCAGCCTTTTCTTCAATTCTTGGAAGCTCGCTTCACGTTCCTCTGTCCAATCAAAAGCTTGACTTTTCCTTGTGAGCTGCGTAAGCAGTCCAACTATCTTGGAAAAACCTTCTATGAACCTCCGGTAATATCCGACCATTCCAATAAAACTTCGAACTTCCGTTACTGTCTTAGGCCTTTCCCATTTCAAAATAGTCTCTACTTTCGATGGGTCTACCGCAATACCTTCCTTGGAAATCACATGACCTAAAAATTGAACTTCCTCCAGCCAAAATTCACACTTTGCCAACTTTGCATATAGCTTCTTTTCCTTCAAAATCTGAAGAACTATACCGAGATGTTCAACATGCTCTTCCTTAGATTGAGAATAGATCAGAATGTCATCAATAAAGACAACGATAAATCTGTCTAAATACGGACAAAAAATCCTATTCATATAGTCCATGAATATTGCAGGAGCATTCGTCACTCCAAACAGCATCACCTGATACTCATAATGCCCGTAACAAGTTCGGAAAGCTGTTTTAGGCACATCATCAACCTTGACACGAATCTGATGATAACCTGATCTTAGATCTATCGTAGAAAATACCACTGCTCCCTTCAACTAGTCCATCAAATCGTCAATTCTCGGAAGTGGATATTTATTCTTTATAGTAACCTTGTTCAGCTGGCAATAATCTACGCAAAGATAAGAAGTTCCGTCCTTCTTTTTGACTAGAAGCATTGGTGCTCCCCAAGGTGAAACACTAGGTCGCACAAACTACTTCTCCAACAGCTCCTCCAATTGTTTCTTTAACTCCACCAACTCTGCTGGTGACATCTTATATGGTGCAATTGAAATAGGACCTGCTCCTGGTACCAAATCGATAGAAAACTCGATCTCCCTCTCCGGTGGCAAACCAGGTACGTCATCAGGAAAAATCTTTGGAAACTCATTGACGACAAGAATAACATTCACATCTTTCTCACTCTTGACTTCTAGAGAAGATAATAATATATATCCCTGTGCTCCATCTCTTAATAATGATTTGACTTTAACAGTAGTCAAAAATCCAGAACTTTCTTCCTTAGGAAAAACTATGGTTTTGTTTGCACGGTCTATAAGGATATGGTTAGAAGATAACTAATCCATTCCCAGTATTACATCTATCTCCACAAGAGGTAAACAAATCAAACTGACTGAAAACACACGATCCTTTATAACAACAGGATAATTCAGACATATCTTGGATGTAAGTACAGGTTTAGTAGTTGGTGTAGACACAACCAATTGAAAACTCAAAGAAGTCACAGATAGTTTCAATCGTTCCACACAATCATATGCAATAAATGAATGTGTCGCACCTGAATCATATAACACAGTTAGAAGATTACCTTCAATGACACCTTCGCCCTGAATAAGATCCTCAGATTGAGAAGCTTCAGTCCCTGTCATAGTATATACTCGCCCTCCTGACCTCGGCTGAGTAGCACGAACATTTTTCACAGCAGGTTTCCTCTCCGGCTGAGTACAATCCCTTGAAACATGTCTAGGTTGTCGACAATTAAAACAGATTGTCCCTTTGATTAAGCAATTCGTAGAGATATGGCCACTCTTTCCACACTTGAAACATGTTGGCGTAAACGCTATTTTCTGACCAGCTCTATTACCACTAGCATTTCCCCCAACTGGTGGTCATTGAGGTTGATTTCCTGGTGGTCTCGAATATGGCTTGCGCTAAAACCGACTGTTGTTACTACTACCTCCTCTCTGAAGCCTCGTTGGTCTAAAATTACGATTCCTTGGATCTCGTGATGGCTCAAACTCCTCAAGTCATGCACAAGTATCCACCAAAGCATGAAATTGATTCATCTTCAAGGGTAGCACTCCTCGTCGCAATTCTACCCTCAACCCTTCCTCAAATTTCTGACATCTCCACACATCATTCTGTCAAGTTTAAGCATAGTCTGAGAACTGAGACAAACTCTCAAATTTAGAAGCATACTCATTAACAGTCATATTGCCTTGACATAAACCAAGAAATTCCATCTCCTTGGCATGTCTTGCACTGGCAGGAAAATACTTATCCAGAAATACTTCAGAAAATACCTCCCAAGTAATTTCAGTTCCTTCAGCCTGCAATAATCGGTGGGTTCCTTTCCACCAATTTTCACCATCCCCTCTCAGCATAAAAGTAGCATACGTCACCTTCTTATCATCGGTGCATCTCATTCCTTCAAATATCTTTTCCAAGTCCTGTATCCACAGACTTGCCTTCTCAGGATTAAACTCGCCTCTGAACTGTGGCCGGTTGTTACGCCTAAACTCAGTTAAATTTAGGGCATCAGCAGTAGCATCTTGCTGTTGAGCTGCTCACTCATTTTGTTGAGTTATCACTTCAGCCATTCGTTGCATAGCCTCTGCAGCTGCAATCATTGGGTCCACATTATGGTTCACGTTCGCACGTGTTCCTCTTCCGCCAGACATCTTCTTTCTTCAATCAGAACAAAACAAAGTTAGATACATCTTTTCGGAAGTAAATTTCAGAGAATCACACAACACAAGCAAAACTGACCCAACCACAACCCCAAAAGACTCTAACTTGGGCTTTGATACCAACTAATGTAACACCCTTATGGGGATGTCACATTTATGATGCAATAAAATAAAATCTACCCAAGTTGTAAAACATTTGTTACATAAATAATATTGGTTGTAAATTTTTTTTTCTTTTATACAGAATATTACTAAATAAAATGACACGGAACATAAAGTAAAGCAAACTGTCATCACACACATAATATACATAGGATTTTGTTTTAAGTTAGGCAAATAATTTACAACTACTAAATATTTAAAGAAAATAGTAAAGAGTTAATATACAATACAACATCATAAAGTGCCCAAGTGCACATCATAGATCCCTAACCCTCTGAAGGATCACTCTCAGATGAAACTTCAGGTGACAGGAATCCAGGATGTCTCGTAGCTCTATGGACAGGAGTCCATGCTGTTGACACTATACTGATCTCACTAGGGATACGGAACATTCCTCCCCAGTGACGCCTCAGGTCCAACGGCATCTCCAACTGTAGATACAAAGTCGTAGTAAAAGCAGGCTCAGCATCAAACTCTGCTCATAGAGACAAAGTCAAACGTCCCAAGTAGATCACTGATCCTCGATCCTCTCGCAGACGCCAGACCTCTGAACCTCCATGAAACTCTAGTCTCACGAACCCAAGAAATCCCGGCAACGCCATACTCACAAGTCAGTCCAACGGATAGGGATGATCAGAAGGTTTGCACTCGTCGAACTGATCCCCCGTTTGCTGCTGCTCCTCCTCCTCAGGATACTCACAATCTAGAGGTTGTTCCTCTCCCTCAAACTCTTTTATAACATAATTTAATAATATAGAAACAATACATATAAAGAGGTGAGATAATCATACATCAATACCAGTATGGCAAATAAGAAAATAACAGTACAACAGATATCACAATTTAATACAATAAAGCATAACATAACAGCATAAATAATACTATAATTTTAATACAAAAATTTTAATACAACAGTATCATACAATATCACAATTAATAATGTTATGATGCATGACACAAATATGAATGCAATATGACTCATTCCTACTCCATGGAGTTAGACACAGATATCAGAGAGAATGACCCGCAAAGATCTATCAGCACCTCAGGCTGCCCAACCAAACTATTGAACTGTCTAACGTTGTGTCTATAGCCCATAGTCCAAACATTGTGTAACTATAGGCATTGTACCAAAATAGTCTTTACTAGATCTTGATTAAGTATAGTGCGTGTCGAGATCACTAGTGTGTTGCCAGTTACCATGGCCCAGAGGAGCGACCAACTGTCCACATGTGGAATACTCCACACACTAATGCCCCCAAGTCCACACAAAATGAACCACACTACACTTATCACACCGACAACATGGTGTTATTCGCTTCGTCAATCAATCACCAATATCAACTAAATTAGCACAACTTAATGCATGAATAAAAATAATAATTATCAAATTACCCTTAGTCTCAAAATATTCTTATATTTACAAAAATACCCTTAACCTCGGAATTCCAATATATAGTACGTCCCACCTAATAGTACCTCAAAATTTTAATATATAGTATGTCCCACCTGATAGTACCATATTTCCACATGTCTGGGTCCACTGTAACACCCACCGTAGGATATCACATTTATGTTACTCTATTACCAAATTACCCCAAGTTATAAAGTATGATGTTATAATATAAATACGAGTTGTAAAATTTTTTTTTCTTCTTTGATGACAATAACAATAAAATAAACTTAGCGGAAAATAAAACTATGATACAACAATCTCACACATAAAGTACATCATTATACATAACAGTCATCACTCATAATTTATATCATTACACATTACACACGTCTTGTCGGGATTATTTATATTACGTGACCATTTTCTTGAAACAACAAACACACTTAAATAATTACGTAGACATTATTTATATCGAGTTCAAACATGCCCAAGTTTAACTAAGCGTAAGACCCTCGGATGGGTCCTCCTCGGGTTCCTCAAATAGGAATCCGTTATGATGAGTAGCCCTACGAACAGGTGTCCGGCCGACGACACTATGCGATTTCCATTGGGACATAATTTCTAGTGTCCCAATGTCGCCTCGATATGCAACGGAAAATTCAACATGAACAAAGATAGTCACACGTAAAAACGGATCCCCACGATACAAATTCTACTAATACTAACAATCGGTACCCCTCATAAATAAGTCCGCGCTCATCCGGACTTGTCCTCCACTCTCTAGCTCCTCCATGAAACTGTAAACGTACATATCCGAAGAAACTAGCTCCAGATGACATGTTGTCAGAACTCTGCGGTTCCTGATGTGAGAAGTAATTCCTCTTCTCCTTCTAGTACCATATCTTTCTCAACGTCTTCACCCAATATAAATACAATAAACAGATATACATACAAAGAGGTGAGATCACCTACACCAATACCAGCATGATAGCACAGAGATAATACAGACAGCATATTATGCAAAAATATCATGTCATGATCACAATTATAGCATCTTCATAGTGTAAAAATAATTACCATCATGCCATCATCACTGTTCAAACCACAATTAATTACAGTAATGCTACCACATATGTATATGTTAAATTCATGCATGTGAACATAGACTCAATGTCCTACTCCATGGAGCTAATACTCAAGTCGGAGAAATTGATCGAAAAGATCTGCCGGTATCTCGTGCCTCAGACCAAGTGCTATAATTATATCTTGCACATCTAGCACATACACGACAGTCTTTGTCAGATCTCGATTAAGAATAGTGTCTCGGTCCGGATCATCGGTGTGTTGCATCGGTCTAACTCACGGTGCAGAAGAGCTACCAACTGCCCATTGCGAGCAACCCGCACCCCGATGCCCCCAAGGTCAACCAGTGACCTACACTACGCATATCACACCCACTCAAGAGGTGTACGTTTCTCCTAGGCAATTAGCCATATTCAGTCCGTTGGACCATTTTCAATGCATGTGTAATGCACCAAGTACCAACCAAAGGTAAATCACATAATTTCTCATTCCAGATTCAACATCTTGTTTTTCGTTCGTAAAATGGATTAATGCCAATTACAGTAAACTTCTCAATTTCTTGTACAATATTTATATACTACTTTTAACTCGTAAGATTTACTTCGTATATTTAATGCTAAATCACATTACCGTGTTTTTCTCATTCGCAAAATATTTTCGTTACGTTTTTACGTATAGTAATGATTTGTAACATTTTTTTTTACGTTTAAAAATTGCAAAACTATTTTCTACTGTATTCTAAATTGTGTAAAAATAATCTTTTATTTTTAAATCGCATAGTAATGTTTCCACAACATTTTGATCGTGTAAAATATTTAAACACGTTATAAATCGCGTATAAATATTTTAACATTTTTTTCAAATTGCATAATTTAAAAATTACGTTTTTGAGTTACGTAAATCGCTTTTCACCGTTTTTACCCTTCACAAAATATTTCTGAACTTTAAAAATATTATTTTGAACATTTCTTATAAAAATATAATTTCTTACATTATTCTCTTTCTATTTTCAATCAAAAATCCCTTCCGTACTATATTTTCTCAAAATCACTTTTTATTGATTTAATCTTACCAAATCATATTTAATTGATTTAATTACTATTTCAAAATTTAAATTTCCTAACATTTTCCAAAACCCAATACTTAAATTCTACGTTAGAAATTTTAAGTTACAAACGTTTCCTTTTATATTTCTAAATCACTTCTAAACATTAAATCAAATTCTACGTTTAAGTTACAAACGTTTTCTTTTATATTTCTAAATCACTTCTAAAAATTAATTCTTCTTAAGATAATTTAAAGTTCAACACTTAAATTCCTTTCCAAAATCCTTATTTGAAAATTCTTATATTTTATTGCATCAAAACATTTTTTCTAAATTATCAAAACCTTATAGATGGTCATTGGAACCATGAAATATTTTTCTTCTAACTTAAGTAAACTTCATTTTTGTTTCTACACAAAATAAATTCATGAAACTACTATTTAAAAACCGTATACACTCTTTTTATAAGACAAACCCTCTTGTTTAATTTCTTTACTTCTCAAATCATTCAATTTTATCATTTATGAAAATATCATTTTTGTGAACACTAATTTAATTGGTGTCTTGGCTGAAATTTATTTTAGTTCAAGGACTAAAAATCAACTTCATTGTTCTTGAAAAATTTCAATAAAAACCCTAAACTTGGAAGCTCAAAACCGTGACCTCCTCCATGGCCTTTGGAGCCAAAATTTTGCTAATTTCAACATACATCCATCATAATATATTCAACATATATCATCATGCACATCATAAGCTTACCATATAAGCAATTAAAAATTATACTAAGCATGCAAACACAAGTAAATCATGCAAAATATATCAAGCATAAGCAAAAATAATTAAAGCACATAACCCACACACAAATTATTACATGACCATGGATAGGAATCCTCACATGGATTCACCATCCATCAAATATAAAAACCATCCCTCACCACCATGCTTGGTTGGTGAGATGAATCTCCCTCTTACCTCTTGAAGAACCACCAAAGAGCTTGTTGCTTTGTCTTTGGAGCAAGATCTCCACCAATACAAGTTCTTAAACATGAAACAAATACAAAAAAATTAGTATATCAAGCTTGAATCAAGAAGAACCATGGATCAAACATGGTTTAGAACATGAAAAAGAAAAGAATAAATGAAGTTTTCTTACACTTCACCAACAAAAGCTCTAGAACTTGATCTTGGTAAAAGTCCTTCAAGATGGAAGAATTAGAACTTGGTGTGAACTACAAAGGTTCTTAGAATGATGAAAGGATTCAAGAAACTAGGTTGTATGAAATTAAAAAGTGATGGAAGAGAGAATTGGAGACTTGGCCGAATGGTGTGTTTTTGGGAGAGAAATGGAGTTTGCTTTGGTTTGGTCTTGAAACTTAAGTGGAAGAATGAAGAAATGATATTATGAAATATAGAAATGAGTGTTTTTAGTCTTCAAAGAAGTGCATTGCCGTAGCATGCTAGTAGGGAGAAGAAAAAGTGAAGTTTGAAAAACATATGCATTGATGATCAATAGGAAATTGTCTTAACACTTGGCAATTTTCCTTAACCTTTTCTATCCTTTTTCTTTGGCCTAAAAAGCCTATTCTATCTTGGTCTCCTTCCTTCCTTGCTTCTTCAACCGTGCCCCCCTCTTCATGCATGCAAAAATATGACAATTTGATAGCCATCTTGTTTTTAGTCATTTTAGATATTAATTTAAAACATTATAGGTAAAATAGGTATTAATTAAAAGCATTATAGGTAGAAGACTTATTATGGACCATTGGATCTTCTCTCTTTAAACCACATCCCTTAGATGTGTCTCCAAAAATAAAGGGCCAAGATTACACCTTCAAACTTTACATCCAAGGGTCCAAAATGGTTGTAATCATTTTTGATGACTAATTCTCCACCATTGATCTAAATCCAAATCCAATGGTCATTAATGATCCATCTCCACCATTGATTAATTTTACATCCAAGGGTTGATAATGGTCATAGCCATTTAGAAGATTAAATCCCTACCCTTGATTTAATTTCAATCCAACGGTTATAATTGATCCTATTTACTTTTTAAGATCAAATCTCCACCGTTAATTAAATCAAGATTAAATTTCTAACTGTAATTAAATTAATAGTGGATATCCAAACCACTAATGTTATCTTAATAATATTTTAATAATATAGAATTTTATTTTTATCCATTATAACCTCACAAAAATATAATTACTGTATTTTTATCGTCTGATAATTAAATACAGTACAAAATACAGTAAAAGAAATTTTCTAAAACTGTTTTCGGATTCAGGTTTAGTAAGATCCCCTGTCTCCGTCTAAACAAGTATAAATTTTTCTATACGTAGAAAAATTTTTCATTTTATGGGACCCACCGGGCCCACGTATAGCCACTTGGGCCCATATACACCTCGTGGGGCCCACAAACAAGAAAAATTCTAAAATCACACATAAAATCACAAAAATTACAAAACTCACAAATATCAAATCAGATTACGTAAATTAATTAAGACTAAACAAGAAAATTAATTTACGTAGATTTTTCCTACCGAAAATTATTATTTTCTTAACACGAGCAAATTACTCAAAATGATCAAATATGCAGACAGAATATTCAAAATAACTTTACAGTACACAGAAATCACTAAACAGTAGAATTCTGTTAACTGTCAAGATTACTATTTAATACATAGAAAGTTTGGGGTGTTACAACTCTCCCCCTCTACAAAAGTTTCGTCCTCGAAACTTGATAAACTTGATTTCACATCCTTAGAATAAATAGGGATACTGTTCTTTTATCTTTTCTTCTAGTTCCCATATAGCTTCTCCGCTTACATCATCCCAAATAATTTTAACCAATGAAATTTCCTTACCTCGAAGTTGCTTTGTCTTTTGATCCTCAATCTTGACTGGAAATGTTTCATAGGTTAAATTCTCCTTCAGCTGTACTGTGTCTGGCTTGATAACATGAGTAGGATCAGAAATATATTTCCGTAGTTGTGATACGCGAAATACATTATGAAGATTTGACAGAAAAGGTGGTAACGCAATCTGATATGCCACCGAACCTACCCGACGTAAAATCTGATATGGTCCGATAAACTTTGGAGTGAGCTTCTTGGACTTAAGCACTCGTCCAACACCCGTCATAGGCGTCACTCGCAAAAATACATGGTCACCTTCTTCAAACTCAAGAGATTTTCTCCTTTTATCAGCATAACTCTTTTGTCGAGTTTGACTCATTCTCATTTTGTCTTGTATCATCTTCACTTTCTCAGTTGTCTGTTGGACAATTTCTGGTCCTAACATAGCACTTTCACCGTCTTGATACCAACACAGCGGTGTTCTACATCGTCTCCCATATAATGCCTCATAAGGTGCCATCCCTATACTTGAATGGAAACTGTTATTATATGTGAATTCTATCAATGGTAAGAATTCATCCCAACCTCCATTTTGCTCCAGCACACAAGCTCTCAATAAATCTTCGAGAGACTGAATTGTTCTTTCTGATTGACCATCTGTTTGTGGATGGTAAGCAGAACTAAGACGTAGCTTAGTTCCCATCGCTTCTTGCAAACTACCCCAAAATCTCGAAGTAAATCTCGGATCTTGATCCGAGATAATACTAGATGGTACACCATGAAGTCTGACAATCTCATTGATGTACACTTGGGCCAACCTCTCCATTGAGTATTTAATATTAATCGGCAAAAAGTGCGCCGACTTTGTAAGCCGATCAACAATTACCCAAATGGCATCATGACCCTTCCGAGTCTTTGGTAGTGCCGTCACAAAATCCATTGCTATGTCATCCCATTTCCATTCAGGAATAGGCAAAGGTTGCAACATTCCCGAAACAGGTCTTTGATGTTCCACCTTAGCCTTCGACAAACTAAACAGATGATACATACTCGCAACATCTTTCTTCATTCCTTGCCACCAATATAATTGTTTTAAATCCTGGTACATTTTTGTGGCTCCCGGATGCATACTCGCTTTACTCCCGTGAGCTTCATCCAAATCAATCTTCTAAGATCTGGATCATTGGGCACACAAACCCTTCCTTTGAACTTTAGAATTCCCTTAGCACCTTCGCTAAATTCTAACACTTTGCTCCTTGGCTCTTTGCTTCTTTTGCTTCTTGCAAATACGATCACTTGTTTTGTCCTTCACGAATTCTATCCATCAAATCATTTGAAATGGTGATCATATTTAAACGTATCTTGCCCGGCGTCAATTTCACGTATAATCGCATATCCCGAAATTCTTCTATCAACTCCTTTTCTTTGATCATCATAACGAAGCACTAAGTATTTTTCTACTCAACGCATCCGCTACGACATTCGCTTTTCCGGGATGATATGCGCAATTGAAAGTCATAATCTTTCGTAAATTCTAACCAACGCCTTTGCCTCATGTTTAACTCTTTCTCGATCAAATAGATATTTTAAACTTTTATGATCACTAAAAACAAGTGAACGTAGCTCCATAGAGAAAATGTCTCCACACTTTCAACGCAAACACCACAAATGCTAACTCCAAGTCATGAGTTGGATAATTCCTCTCATGATTTTTCAACCGCCTTGAAGCATAAGCCACCACTTTACGATTCTCGCATAAGTACACAACCCAATCCTTGGTACGAAGCATCACAATATACTTCGAAAGGTTCGTTTGGATCAGGTAGAATCAATACCTAGGTGAAGTAGTCAATCGTCTTTTCAACTCTTGAAAACTTTCTTCGCATGCATCAGTCCACACGAACGATTGATTCTTTCGTGTAAGTTGGGTAAGAGGTCCTACAATCTTCGAAAACCCCTCAATGAACCGTCTATAGTAACCAGCTAATCCGACAAAACTACGGATTTCTGTTACAGTCTTTGGTCTTTCCCACTCCAAAACTATCTCCACCTTGGAAGCATCAACCTCAATTCCATCCTTCGATATTACGTGACCCAAAAATTGAACTTCGCTCAACCAAAATTCACATTTGGATAACTTGGCATATAACTTATTCTCCTTCAAAATCAAGAACCACCCTGAGATGTTCAAAGATGTTCCTCCTGATTTCTAGAATAGATCAAGATGTCATCAATAAAGACAACAACAAACTTATCCAAGTATGAACGAAAAATTCTATTCATGAAGTCCATGAATATGGTTGGTGCATTTGTCACACCAAATGGCATCACAAGATATTCATAATGCCCATAGCGCGTCCGGAATGTAGTCTTGGGAATATCCTCCGCTTTCACACGTATCTCGGTGATACCCAGAACGTAGATCAATCTTGGAAAATATTGCGGCTCCTCGCAACTGATCCATTAGATCATCTATCCTTGGAAGTGGATATTTATTCTTAATCGTAACCTTGTTCAATTGTCGATAGTCTACACATAGACGTGAAGTTCCATCCTTCTTCTTAACCAATAAGACTGGAGCTCCCCAAGGTGACACACTAGGTCTTACAAATTGCTTCTCCAATAAATCTTCCACCAAGCTCTTTAGTTCGGCTAATTCTACCGGCGACATCCGATAGGGCGCTATAGATATCGGTCCAGCTCTCCGTGTACAAGATCAATGGCAAACTCGATTTCCCTTTCTCGGTGGTAGTCCAGGTATATCTTCAGAAACACTTCAGAAATTCGTTGACCACGAAAATATCCTTCAAAACATCTTCACATTGCACCTCCAAAGAAGATAACAATAAATACCCACAATCTCCTTCCTTCGACAAGCTTCCACTTGAAGTAGCCGTTAGGAATCTAGAATCCTTAGCCTCGGGAAATACTAATGTTTTATTCGAACAATCAATTAGGATATGGTTAGAAGACAACCAATCCATTCCCAAGATTACATTAATCTTGGAAAGAGTGTAAACAGATCAAATCCACATAAAAGATTCTATCCCTAACACAGACAGACAATTCGGGCATACCGTTGATGTAACTACAGTTTATCGGTAGGAGTAGCAACACTCGGATCATATGGCAATTCAAATCACAATCAAACCCAAACGTTCAACACAATCACATGCAATGAAAGAATGTGTTGCTCCCGAATCATAGAGTACGCTTAAAGGATTACCTTCAATTGCACACTCTTCCATTATCAAGTCTCCGTTTTTGCGGCTTCCTCCCCGCTCATTGTATAGACACGACCACCCGCCCGTGGCCTTGCAGTACGGACGTTTCCCACAGAGGATTCCTTCTTTATCTGATCACGCCTTTGGAGAAATGTCCAAGCTGTCCACACTTAAAACAAACAACTTCCTTATGTGGACAATCCTTCGTGAGATGATCCTTCCCACATTTGAAACATCGAATAGGAGTCCCAGCTTGACTTGCTTTATTGTTGCTAGAACTTCCTCCCACAAATTGCTTCTTGGTCTGACCTCCTGCCGGTTTAACATACGGTCCTGTCGGTTTCACATACGGCTTTTGTTGAGAGCGACTTGCTTGATTATTCTTCCCTTTTTGGAACCTTGCAGGTCCAAAATTCTTGTTCCTTGCCGCACGTTGATGATCAATCTCTTCAACTTTATGACATTTTTCAATCAAAGTTGGAAATTGATTAATCTCCAACATCGTTACCGCTCTCTTAATATCCAACTTTAATCCTTCTTCAAATTTCCTACATTTCCATCCCTCATCTGGGTTCATCTGCAAATATCTTGAAAATTGAGATAGACTTACAAATTTTGCCGCATACTCACTGACGGATATCAATCCTTGACGTAAACCCAGAAACTCCATCTCCTTCATATGTCTCACACTTGCTTTGGAAAATATTTCTCAGTAAATCTTTGCTTGAAAAGTTGCCATGTCACCATCCTACCTTCACTTCCAACAGTCTTCTAGCTCCCGCCCACCAACGTTCACCATCTCCTACCAAAGATAAATGTTGCCAACGTAAGCTTCCGTTCATCGGACATCCCATACCATCAAATATCTTTTCAAGTTCTCGGATCCAAAGTTCACTTTCTCCGGATCAAACTCTCCATGAAATTTCGGTGGATTATTCCTTCAAAACTCCGATAAACTGTGTACATTTTCATTAGCCGTTGATTTTGTTGTGCAACCACTTCCGCCATTCTTTGCATAGCTGCTACAGCTGCAGCCATGTTCACATTATCATTCCCATTCAGTTCCATATCTGTGCTAGTATTTCCACGTCCACGTCCTCGTCCAGTCATTACTTTTTCTACTCAAACTGAACAATACAAGGAAAGCAAGGTCAATCTTCAAACAATATTGTTTCTTTTCAGAAAACAATAACAGAGAATCACACAACACAAACAAGACAGACCTAACCACAACCCCAAAAGACTCTAACTTGGGCTCTGATACCAACTAATGTAACACCCACCGTAGGATATCACATTTATGTTACTCTATTACCAAATTACCCCAAGTTATAAAGTATGATGTTATAATATAAATACGAGTTGTAAAATTTTTTTTTCTTCTTTGATGACAATAACAATAAAATAAACTTAGCGAAAAATAAAATTATGATACAACAATCTCACACATAAAGTACATCATTATACATAACAGTCATCACTCATAATTTACATCATTACACATTACACACGTCATCGTCAGATTATTTATATTACGAGACCGTTTTCTTGAAACAACAAACACACTTAAATAATTACGGACATTATTTATATCGAGTTCAAACATGCCCAAGTTTAACTAAGCGAAAGACCCCTCGGATGGGTCCTCCTCGGGTTCCTCACAGGTAGGAATCCGTTATGACGAGTAGCCCTACGAACAGTGTCCGGCCGACGACACTATGCTTTGATTTCCGTTGGGACATAATTTCTAGTGTCCCAATGTCGCCCGATATGCAACGGAAATTCAACATGAACAAAGATAGTCACACAAAAAAATGGATCCCCACGATACAAATCCTACTAATACTAACAGTCAGGTACCCCTCATAAATAAGTCCGCGCTCATCTGGACTTGTCCTCCACTCTCTAGCTCCTCCATGAAACTGTAAACGTACATATCCGAAGAAACTAGCTCCTGATGACATGTTGTCAGAACTCTGCGGTTCCTGATGTGAGAAGTAATTCCTCTTCTCCTTCTAGTACCATATCTTTCTCAACGTCTTCACCCAATATAAATACAATAAATGGATATACATACAAAGAGGTGAGATCACCTACACCAATACCAGCATGATAGCACAGAGATAATACAGACAGCATATTATGCAAAAATATCATGTCATGATCACAATTATAGCATCTTCATAGTGTAAAAATAATTACCATCATGCCATCATCACTGTTCAAACCACAATTAATTACAGTAATGCTACCACATATGTATATGTTAAATTCATGCATGTGAACATAGACTCAATGTCCTACTCCATGGAGCTAATACTCAAGTCGGAGAAATTGATCGAAAAGATCTGCCAGGTATCTCGTGCCTCACACCAAGTGCTATAATTATATCTTGCACATCTAGCACATACACGACAGTCTTTGTCAGATCTCGATTAAGAATAGTGTCTCGGTCCGGATCATCGGTGTGTTGCATCGGTCTAACTCACGGTGCAGAAGAGCTACCAACTGCCCATTGCGAGCAACCCGCACCCCGATGCCCCCAAGGTCAACCAGTGACCTACACTACGCATATCACACCCACTCAAGAGGTGTACGTTTCTCCTAGGCAATTAGCCATATTCAGTCCGTTGGACCATTTTCAATGCATGTGTAATGCACCAAGTACCAACCAAAGGTAAATCACATAATTTCTCATTCCAGATTCGATCATCAAGTTTTTCGTTCGTAAAATGGATTAATGCCAATTACAGCAAACTTCTCAATTTCTTGTACAATATTTATATACTACTTTTTTAACGTAAGATTTATCGTATATTTAATAGCTTAAATCATATTACTTGTGTTTTTCTCATTCGCAAAATATTTTCGTTACGTTTTTACGTATAGTAATGATTTGTAACATTTTTTTTTTAAAAAATTACGTTTAAAAATCGCAAAACTATTTTCTATCAGTATTCTAAATTGCGTAAAAATAATCTTTTATTTTTAAATCGCATAGTAATGTTTCCACAACATTTTGATCATGTAAAATATTTAAACACGTTATAAATCGCGTAGAAATATTTTAACATTCTTTTCAAATTGCGTAATTTAAAAATTACGTTTTTGAGTTACGTAAATCGTTTTTCACCGTTTTTACCCTTCACAAAATATTTCTGAACTTTAAAAATATTATTTTGAACATTCTTATAAAAATATAATTTCTTACATTATTCTCTTTCTATTTTCAATCAAAAATCCCTTCCGTACTATATTTTCTCAAAATCACTTTTTATTGATTTAATCTTACCAAATCATATTTAATTGATTTAATTACTATTTCAAAATTTAAATTTCCTAACATTTTCCAAAACCCAATACTTAAATTCTACGTTAGAAATTTTAAGTTACAAACGTTTCCTTTTATATTTCTAAATCACTTCTAAACATTAAATCAAATTCTACGTTTAAGTTACAAACGTTTTTTTTATATTTCTAAATCACTTCTAAAAATTAATTCTTCTTAAGATAATTTAAAGTTCAACACTTAAATTCCTTTCCAAAATCCTTATTTGAAAATTCTTATATTTTATTGCATCAAAACATTTTTTCTAAATTATCAAAACCTTATAGATGGTCATTGGAACCATGAAATATTTTTCTTCTAACTTAAGTAAACTTCATTTTTGTTTCTACACAAAATAAATTCATGAAACTACTATTTAAAAACCGTATACACTCTTTTTATAAGACAAACCCTCTTGTTTAATTTCTTTACTTCTCAAATCATTCAATTTTATCATTTATGAAAATATCATTTTAATGTGAACACTAATTTAATTGGTGTCTTGGCTGAAATTTATTTTAGTTCAAGGACTAAAAATCAACTTCATTGTTCTTGAAAAATTTCAATAAAAACCCTAAACTTGGAAGCTCAAAACCGTGACCTCCTCCATGGCCTTTGGAGCCAAAATTTTGCTAATTTCAACATACATCCATCATAATATATTCAACATATATCATCATGCACATCATAAGCTTACCATATAAGCAATTAAAAATTATACTAAGCATGCAAACACAAGTAAATCATGCAAAATATATCAAGCATAAGCAAAAATAATTAAAGCACATAACCCACACACAAATTATTACATGACCATGGATAGAATCCTCACATGGATTCACCATCCATCAAATATAAAAACCATCCCTCACCACCATGCTTGGTTGGTGAGATGAATCTCCCTCTTACCTCTTGAAGAACCACCAAAGAGCTTGTTGCTTTGTCTTTGGAGCAAGATCTCCACCAATACAAGTTCTTAAACATGAAACAAATACAAGAAAATTAGTATATCAAGCTTGAATCAAGAAGAACCATGGATCAAACATGGTTTAGAACATCAAAAAGAAAAGAATAAATGAAGTTTTCTTACACTTCACCAACAAAAGCTCTAGAACTTGATCTTGGTAAAAGTCCTTCAAGATGGAAGAATTAGAACTTGGTGTGAACTACAAAGGTTCTTAGAATGATGAAAGGATTCAAGAAACTAGGTTGTATGAAATTAAAAAGTGATGGAAGAGAGAATTGGAGACTTGGCCGAATGGTGTGTTTTTGGGAGAGAAATGGAGTTTGCTTTGGTTTGGTCTTGAAACTTAAGTGGAAGAATGAAGAAATGATATTATGAAATATAGAAATGAGTGTTTTTAGTCTTCAAAGAAGTGCATTGCCGTAGCATGCTAGTAGGGAGAAGAAAAAGTGAAGTTTGAAAAACATATGCATTGATGATCAATAGGAAATTGTCTTAACACTTGGCAATTTTCCTTAACCTTTTCTATCCTTTTTCTTTGGCCTAAAAAGCCTATTCTATCTTGGTCTCCTTCCTTCCTTGCTTCTTCAACCGTGCCCCCCCTCTTCATGCATGCAAAAATATGACAATTTGATAGCCATCTTGTTTTTAGTCATTTTAGATATTAATTTAAAACATTATAGGTAAAATAGGTATTAATTAAAAGCATTATAGGTAGAAGACTTATTATGGACCATTGGATCTTCTCTCTTTAAACCCCATCCCTTAGATGTGTCTCCAAAAATAAAGGGCCAAGATTACACCTTCAAACTTTACATCCAAGGGTCCAAAATGGTTGTAATCATTTTTGATGACCAATTCTCCACCATTGATCTAAATCCAAATCCAATGGTCATTAATGATCCATCTCCACCATTGATTAATTTTACATCCAAGGGTTGATAATGGTCATAGCCATTTAGAAGATTAAATCCCTACCCTTGATTTAATTTCAATCCAACGGTTATAATTGATCCTATTTACTTTTTAAGATCAAATCTCCACCGTTAATTAAATCAAGATTAAATTTCTAACTGTAATTAAATTAATAGTGGATATCCAAACCACTAATGTTATCTTAATAATATTTTAATAATATAGAATTTTATTTTTATCCATTATAACCTCACAAAAATATAATTACATATTTTTATCGTCTGATAATTAAATACAAGACAAAAATACAAGAAAAGAAATTTTCTAAAATGTTTTCCTGATTCAGTTTAGTAAGATCCCCCCTGTCTCCGTCTAAACAAGACAAATTTTTCTATACGTAGAAAAATTTTTCATTTTATGGGACCCACTTGGGCCCACGTATGGCCACTTGGGCCTATACACCTCGTGGGGCCCACAAACAAAAAATTCTAAAATCACACATAAAATCACAAAAATTACAAAACTCACAAATATCAAATCAGATTACGTAAATTAATTAAGACTAAACAAGAAAAATTAATTTACGTAGATTTTTCTACCAAAATTATTATTTTCTTAACACGAGCAAATTACTCAAAATGATCAAATATGCAGACAGAATATTCAAAATAACTTTACAGTACACAAAAATCACTAAACAGTAGAATTCTGTTAACTGTCAAGATTACTATTTAATACATAGAAAGTTTGGGGTGTTACATCCACCACCTTAGCCCGACAGCAAAACTTACTGTTCCAATTAATCACATAGAAATTTATCGCATTTTTGCAATTCCGTTGTTTTTACAAATGTTTTTAAATCGTGTAAATATATTTTGCTGTTTTTAAAATCGTGTAGTATCTTTAAATCATTTTCTCAATCGCATAAGATTTTTAAATCAATTTCTTGATCGAAAAGCTTTAAAATAAAGATTTTAAAACTACATAAACTATTTCTAATACTTTCAAACTGTGTAGAATAATTTTCTTACATTATAAATATATTGTAAAACATTCTTTTTATTTGTCTATTTTTTAATAAATTTTGACAGCATTTTGTCTATAAAATCTATTAAAAATGTACTTTCTACGTTTTTCCTCTAAAAATTCTTTTGTTTATTTTATAACTACAAAATCCACTTTAGTAATTCTCACAATACTTTAAAATTTAAAAGTAAGTATTTTTCAAGGGTTTTATTCATTCTTTTTCCATATCATATTTCTAATAAAATTTGGTATACTTCTTTAAATCTTGAAAGTCCATTGCAAATGCATTCTTTTTAGGTAAAACATCAAAGCTACACTTTAGAAAATAAGTTTTGGATTGATTACACAGTTACTAGGCATGTTGGCCGAAATTGCTAAAACATTGGCATTTGATCTTTAGATCATTTTCCATCTTCTAAATCATTTTGAAATTCATTAATTTACCTAATTCCATTAAATCCTTCCTTTAGAAAATGGTTGAGAACATTTTGGTTCTTTTTTCTTTGTTGAGGTCATGAGCCTCTCTTTGTGTTCTTTGGAACACTCATGCAAACCTTACATGTTATTCACATCCTAAGTAATAATCATGCATATATCACATATGCAATATATTATAAAGCTTGTAGACATGCATCCAAACAATATCTAACACAAATAGGAAAAGCATTTAGAACCTTAGAAATAAAGTTAGAAATGAAAACAAAGATTTTCACCTTCTAAAAAAAACCTCCAAAGAAATTTTCCAAGCTTAAGATGATAGATTTTGGAAGAACTCTCAACTAGAGATGTTCTTAGAGTGGTGTTTAGGTTTGGAAAAGTGAGTTAGATAAAATTTGTGAAGGTTGGATGATGGTATAAGGTGGTGTGGCCGAATGGTCTTCAAAGTGTAACAATGATGGGTTTTGGTTTTTGGAAGAGAGAAAGTGTAAATCAAGTGATAGAAGATGAAGTGAAAAATTGCCTCCTAATGGTGCATGGCCGTGGAGCTCATCGTAATGGAGGTGGCCATTTTGTTTGACCTCCAAGACTCCATCCAAGCCTTAGCTTTCATCAAGGGCTCACATGCAAAGCTTCTCCCCAAAGCTTGCTTCCTATTGGCTCATTCAAGCCTTGTCACATGCCTTGTCACATGTTCTTGAATGTTCTACCCTAATGGTGATCATTGATTAAGCTACTAATCAAGTTACTAATCTCATTAAGTTTCTATGCACACTTAATCTAGTTTAATTAGGTTAATTGGTTACATTACTAATTAATTAGTATTCTCGTAATCTAAGCTTCAAGAGCCATTGATTAAATCAAGGGTTGGTATTAGGTAATAAGATGATCAAATCTAAGCCATTAGATCTCATCTCCATTAAATCCTAGCCATTAGTTTCATCTTCAAAAATAAAAGGTCAAGATCTTCTCTACATTCCTCCCATCCAATGGTCACAAATGATTCTTGCCATTTTGTGAGACCAATCTCCACCGTAGAATTGATCAACGACGGATATCCAAAGCCTTCATTATTAAGCTTATCCTTACAACCATAGATTAGATCAATGGTTGATATTCAAAACTAAACCTCCTCATCCAACGGTGCAAATCAAGTCAAGCCCTCTTTGTTGACTTAATTCCTATCGGCTTAAAATAAATCAAGCCACTAACGTTGACTACTTTATCTAAACGTGGGTTCTGCAAAGCAATTGTGGGTCCTACAAACCAAAAGTAGGTCGCACAAACTTTTTCGGGTTCATTGTCATTTTATTTGTACTGACTGATAAAATAATATTATAAAAATATAAAATTATTTTATTGCACAGTTAAATCCTAAAAATTAAAAGATTGATACACGTATCATTCAAAATTAGGTTTAGTAAGATCCACTAGCTCCGAATAATTAAAATAAGATTTTCCTGGTTCGAAAATTATTATTTTTCTGACTTGGAGCAAATCACGCAAAACACTTAAATATGAACACGAAACAGTCAAATGAATTTTATATCATGTAGAAAAACACAAAACAGTACAATCAGGACATAACAGTCATTTATCCTAAAGTTGGGGTGTTTCATCTAACACCTACCATAGGGCGTCACATTTAAGACGAATACTAATATAACTTACCCAAGTTGTAAAAGAATTAATCTTGTAAAAATACTGATTTCAAAATTTCATTTGCAGATAACTGAAAATAAATAAAACGTGAGAATAATATTGTAACTGAATAAAACTCACCATAATGTACATAGATATTGAAACCTTGTTCACAAATAATTTACATAAATACATTCCACTCCAAAAGATAAATATGTACAACATATACATCAAAACATAACTGCTTAACTAAAACTCCTAAAGACTAAGGATTTAGGCCCTCGGAAGGATCCTCCTCCTCAATATCATCACCAAAGAACTCCGGTGGATACATCCGTCACCGAGCTGGCATCCTAGCAGACGACACCACTAAATCTTCCTGTGGGGTATAGACACTACCACCCTAAAGCTCTCGAATAGGCATCGAGAACTCCAAACGAATAGAAACATTCATTGACATGACTGGAACTCTATCACGTGTCCCACTAAGATTCATAGTAAAGTCCCCAGTATACACAAAGCATTCATTACCCATATCAAAACTCCAAGCATCAGTTCCCCCATGGAACTACACTATAACAAAACCCAGCACCTAATGCCTCACCTCCATAAAAGCAAACACAATGAAAAACTATCAAGTATGGAAAATAGAATTTCCTGCCTCGTCTTCTCCATGATCTTCATTAAACATACACAATAAAGCAACACAATATAAAAAAGAGGTGAGATCCCCTACATCAATAGTGGTATGGTAGTATAGAAAATGACAGTAAAAGTATATAGATATAATATTTATCACATCGAATCATGTTATCATATCATAGGTAACAAATCGGATAATATAAATATCACATCAATATGCAGACCAATAATGCATATGTACACAGACTAATTCCTACTCCATAGAGCTAATCACAATTTTAGAAAGAACGATCGGGAGTACATATCTGTATATTGTCAGCCCCAATTCATGTGCCAAGATATCATATCAAAATGTGCAAAAAGGCTTATACAAGATACTCTCAACCAACTACGAAAAGAGTAGCAACGCCGTTAAGATCGTCAATGCGTTTGCAACAGATACCACAGCGCAGAGGTGCTACCATCTGGCCACAAATGACATTCTATGCCCTAATGCCTCCTGTAATACCCTTAAACACATGTTAGATTGGTAAATGGTTACCAAAGGTAGCGTTTGACTTGTTTAACATGCCAGTCAAGTTTTGTGACAAACTGAGTTCATTTAGGCACTTAGTTGCAATACAAAAGTTGAAAAGTAGCTTAAAATGACTCAGATAATAGCATAAGTTGCTAAGTTGAGGGAAATAAACATAGAGAGTTTATTTCTAGGTCACAAATAAGCCAAGTAAGATGTGGTAGAAGTTTCAAGAGAATCAGAGTCAGTTTGGTATTTTTAGGCATACTGGTTGTGCATTTTAATATCGAATGACTAGCAGTAGATATAGAAAATCATGAAAATGGTAAAACAACAATTTAGATGAATCGTATGATTTATTCTAAAGTTGTTGGAAGCTGGAAAACTTGAATTAGCACAATTTGGGTGTCCTTAGCAGATATAAGTTTCAGTGTAGAAACTTAAGTTAATCTTTTCTCTTAATTCCCTCCATGTCCCATCCCCTATTTCTATCTTCTCCTCGGCAGAAAGAAAAACAGGGAAAAAAAAGAAAGAAAAGGGAGAAAGGGGAGAAGAAGAAGGAGAAAGGGGAAGAAGGGAAAAAGAAGAGGAAGAAGATAGAGGATCAAGCTTCAGGATCAAGAGTTTTCAAGAGGTAGGGGTTTAAGATTTCTACTCATCTATTCTCTCTAGATTCTCTATGTATGCATATAAACAACCTAATATGCTAAGTTGAGTTTTAGATGAGTTTGATGTGTTTGGCTTGCATGGACGTGTTTCTTTGGTCACTTATGACTTGTTCATAGCATAAGTTTAAGTTAGAAACTTAGAACAACTCATTTAGACCCTTAATTCACAAAATGAGCTTTAGGTCAAAGAATGAAGAATTTTGATCCATAATCCAAATTAAGAGGTTTAAGATAGTGATTGATGTTTCCTAAGTATTAAGGAACTAGTTAGGAACTTAGAATCATTTAGAATTTGGATAGAAATGGCCAGAATCCAAGAAAATAACCAATAGAACAGTATACCCGTAGCTGCAGAATTATGCAGAGCTGCTGTTCTGTCATGGGCGCCGTGACGTGTGTTGAGTGGTGCCGTGGCGTGAGACCAAAGATCAGCCCAGTATTAGCACCTGAGAGCAAGGCGCTGCGGTGTGCCAATGCCGTGCCGCGGCGTGAGACTCTGAAGCTTCAAAATGTTGATTTTAGATGTTTTGAAGTTCTGTAGTTAATGGAATTATTTATATATGTTTCCTAAAGTGTGTTAAGACACAAATGGGGATATTTTCAAGTGGAAAATATTTACCCATCAAGTATGAGAAAGCATAGGCTTTTAAGCATCCTAAAGGAAAGGTTTGGTTTAGGTAATGACATTGCACCTTAGGCAACTTAACGTTACAATAGATATCACTCAAGATGTGATGAGATAATGCAATGGAGATAAGTATACTAGGATGAATAATAGTATTCACTCTAGTAGAGAATAAGAAAGGTATGAACCTTAGAAGATCCAAGAATAGCGGATTATCTTGGGAAGGTACCTAGAACCTTAAACAACGAAGAGCTGTAAGTAAGAACCACTCTTGAGTTAGATTCACTTGAGTGGAGATAAGATTGTGTATTAGTTCCAAGGAGGGAATGTTTAGGTACTAAGTCTCTAGTTAAGTGGGACTTTGTGCATTGCTAAATACACAATAAGATGAATTGTGACTAAGAAGATGTCATAATCATAAGGTATAGTAGAAATGTGCAATAACTCATGCATTAACAAAGATGAGTTAGAAGTATAAGATAAAGGGAATTTACTTCCTTAGATACTAATGAAAGTATGGAAGTTAAGTTCTTAAGCATTCTATGAGTTTGGAATCATTAAAGAGGTATCTGGAACCTTAAGCACACAAGTGTAGTATAAGCTACTATGAGAAGTGTGATGGAAGGGAAAGCTTGATACAACCAGAATAAGTATGTTATACTTATCTAGATGCATGACTTGCTCACTTTAGTTAAAGTTGAGTTAATTATGCAAAGTTTAAGAAAAATGTACATTTATTTCCTTAAGCAAAGGTAGATAAGGCATTAATTAAGATAGACTCTTTCACTAAGATGAGTGGAGTCTATAGGAAAGTTCAGATGGCAGTTATGTAAGAGATAAACATAACACTAAGCTTTTTACACACTAGTTAGTTAATCTAGTATGTATGTGAAGAGAAAGAACTTTAGTGCAACCAAGATTAGTGGTTTTCCATAGGTAAGCATCTAACACCTCAGCAACATAGTGTTGCGTTAGAAATCACTTAAGAGATATGAGTGATGAGGTGGAGTTTAGGTACAAGTATAAGAAATGATCTGGTAATGTTTACCTGAGAATGTAACGTTATATGACGCGAGGTCATTTAGCTAAGAAGGTAAGAAATCAGAGAAGTTCCTAAGGGGACAAGTATTTCTAACCAAATGCTAAGGTTACATGTAGTATAAGGTTACAAATTCTCCTCATTACAAAGGGTAAACATAAGAAGACAAAGTTCCTAGTAGCATATGCTTAGGTTATAAAGGAACTAAGTATATAAGTACGTATGTAAGTCTACGAATTAGTCAAGTAGTATCGATCTTAGTGAATATCCTTTGATGTTCATTCATGGCAAAAGGAGATAGATGGGTGTCCGAAGGACTTTTGAGAAGGACATAACCCTGATGTCTCGATAGTGCCAAGGCCAAAGGAGATAAGTGGGAAATCCAAAGATGCTCTTTAAGCAAGGATGAAGCCCGAATTTCTCAGCGTGCCAGGATATGTGTAATGTTAGGATGAGTTTTCCCTCTATTTACCACTAGATGATATACTGACTAGTTCCTAGTGTAATACCCTTAAACACATGTTAGATTGGTAAATGGTTACCAAAGGTAGCATTTAACTTGTTTAGCATGCCAGTACAGTTTTGTGACAAACTGAGTTCGTTTAGGCACTTAGTTGCAACACAGAAGTTGTACAGTAGCTTAAAATGACTCAGATTATAGCATAAGTTGCTAAGTTGAGGGAAATAAACATAGAGAGTTTATTTCTAGGTCAGAAATAAGCTAAGAAATATGTGGTAAAAGTTTCAAGGGAATCAGTGTCAGTTTGGTATTTTTAGGCATACTGGTTGTGCATATTAATACCGAATAACTATCAGCAGATATAGAAAATCATAAAAATGGTGAAACAACAATTTAGATGAATCCTATGATTTATTCTAAAGTTGTTGGAAGCTGGGAAACTTGAATTAGTATGATTTAAGTGTCCTTAGCAGATATAAGTTTCAGTGTAGAAACTTAAGTTAATCTTTTTCCTTAATTTCCTCTGCGTCCCACCCCCTATTTCTCTCTTCTCTCTCAGCAGAGAACCGAAAAATAGAGAAAGAAAAGAAAGGAAAGGGAGAAAGGGGAGAAGAAGAAGAAGAAGAAGGGAAAAAGAAGAGGAAGAAGATCACGGATCAAGCTTCAGGATCAAGAGTCTTCAAGAGGTAAGGGATTTTCTATTCATCTTTCTCCTATTTGATTTGTATTGAATAAGGTTAGGGTTTGAATAGAAATAGGGAGTTGAATGGCCAAATTATGATTCTTAACTTGGTTCTTGATTCCAAGGACTAGGTTAGGATAGTTTAAGCCTAGAGAATGCTAGATGGTCATTTATGGCTCAAGAATAACCATAGAATCCATAGAAAATGGACTTGAAGAATAGTTGGAGTTATGTGATTCTGGACCTAGATTTATACCCTAAGAGAATTCATAGGTTGTAAAAGAGTTACAACAAGTTTAAGGGCATAGATTAATGTTAGAAATCACTTAGAATCGATGAGAAAAGGATTGGAAATTGGTTTTTTAACCAATTATGCAGAAAACGCATTCTGCAGAATTGTTGTCACGGGGAGAGCGCCTAGGCGCCCACTATAGAGCGCCTATACGCCCAGAGTCCAAAGAAAAATGATCATGCAGCTGGGCGATGAGTGGCTAGACGCTAAAGATGTGGCGCCTAGACGCCTAGAGCATATTTCATCAGAATCTTTATTTTGATGTTTTCAAGTTCTAGAGTAAATGGAATCATTCATATATGTTTCCTAAAGTGTGTTAAGGCACAAATAGGGATATTTTCAAGTGGAAAATAGTTACCTATCAAGCATGAGAAAGTATAGGCTTCTAAGCATCCTAAAGGAAAGATTTGCTTTAGGTAATGACATTGCACTTTAGGCAACTTAACGTTGCAATAGATATCACTCAAGATGTGATGAGATAGTGCAATGGAGATAAATATACTAGGATGAATAGCAGTATTCACTCTAGTAGAGAATGAGAAAGGTATGAACCTTAGAAGATCCAAGAATAATGGATTACCTTAGGAAGGAACCTAGAACCTTAAGCAACAAAGAGTTGCAAGTAAGAACCACTCTTGCATTAGATTCACTTGAGTGGAGACAAGATTGTGTATTAGTTCCAAGGAGGGAATGTTTAGGTACTACGTCTCTAGTTAAGTGGGACTTTGTGCATTGCTATATACACAATAAGATGAATTGTAACTAAGAAGATGTCATAATCATAAGGTATAGTAGAAATGTGCAATAACTCATGTATTAGCAAAGATGAGTTAGAAGTGCAAGATAAAGGGAATTTACTTCCTTAGATACTAATGAAAGTATGGAAGCTAAGTTCTTAAGCATTCCATGAATTTGGAATAATTAAAGAGGTATCTGGAACCTTAAAAGCACACAAGTGTAGTATAAGCTACTACTAGAAGTGTGAAGGAAGGGAAAACTAGATACAACCAGAATAAGTATGTTATACTTATCTAGATGCATGACTTACTCGCTTTAGTTAAAGTTGAGTTAATTACGCAAAGTTTTAGAGAAATGCTCATTTATTTCCTTAAGCAAGGGTAGATGAGGCATTAGCTAAGATAGACTCTTTCACTAGGATGAGTTGAGTCTATAGGAAAGTTAAGATAGTGGTTATGTAAGAGTTAAACATAACACTATGCTTTTCACACACTAGTTAGTTAATCTAGTATATATGTGAAGAGATAGAACCTTAGTGCAACCAAGAAAAGTCGTTTGCCATAGGTAAGTACCTAACACCTCAATAACATAGTGTTGCATTAGAAATCACTTAAGAGATATGAGTGATGAGATGGAGTTTAGGTAAAAGTATGAGAAATGGTTTGGTAATGTTTACCTAAGAATGTAACATTATATGGCATGAGGTCATTTAGCTGAGAAGGTAAGGAATCAAAGAAGTTCCTAAGGGGACAAGTATTTCTAACCAAATGCTAAGGTTACATGTAGTATGATGTTACAGATTATCCTCATTACAAAGGGTAAACATAAGAAGCCAAAGTTCCTAGGAGAATATGCTTAGATCGTAAAGGAACTAAGTATATAAGTACGTATGTAAGTCTACGAATTAGTCAAGTAGTATCGATCTTGGTGAGTATCCTTTGATGTTCATTCATGGAGGCAAAAGGAGATAGATGGGTGTTCGAAGGACTTTTGAGAAGGACATAACCCTGATGTCTCGATAGTGCCAAGGCCAAAGGAGATAAGTGGGAAATCTAAAGATGCTCTTTGAGCAAGGATGAAGCCCGAATTTCTCAGCGTGCCAGGATAAGTGTAATGTGAGGATGAATTTTTCCTCTAATTACCACTGGATGATATACTGCCTAGTTCCTAGCAAACTTCCTTGTTTTCAAAATAAACTTCTGCATGTATTTAAAAACAAAACCCTGCATTTGCATTTCATCCACATGCTCTTAGGATTCCTTAGGTATATTCATATTACATATCATTCTCATTGCATTCATGAACAGTTGTATGGGCATTGTCCGTCACTATTGGTATTTACAACTGTATGGGCGTTGTATATATTAACAGTGTGTAGGTTATCGATTGATATCACACTATAAAAAAGTGTGTAAATATGAGAAAAGAGGAAGAAGCTCCTAAGTTAGAATTATAGCATCTGTTATATAATTGTTATATACAATGTTATAGTTAGATGGTATTGGAATTGCTTTTACTGAGAATGTTTATTCTCACCCCGAGGCTATTCCATGTAAATCCGGATGCAGTGTCACGTATGCAGTGTACAGGTACGAGACCGCTGCTAAGGGTGAGAAGAGAAAGCATGAAGACTAGAGTAGTTTTTATTGCTTTAAGTAGACAGAACTTATGTAATCAATTTATATTTATTCTGTAAGTTTTATGTTATATGTATTACAATAAGCCCTCTTGTGGCTAAGTTTGTATATGAGCTTAAGTTTTTCTATAATCTCTCAAGGCTTTCTATAATTACTCAGTTGTGATTATGGATATATGTTAGAATAAAGTATGAGGAAGTGACATTTCTAGTACCTTTATCTTTATATATCATTGTGAAACTATGATATATCTAGATATCTGTATTAGGGTGTTACACCTAGCAAACTTCCTTGTTTTCAAAATAAACTTCTGCATGTATTTAAAAACAAAACCCTGCATTTGCATTTCATCCACATACTCTTAGGATTCCTTAGGCATATTCATATTACATATCATTCACATTGCATTCACGGACAGTTGTATAGGCATTGTCCGTCACTGTTGGTATTTACAGTTGTATGGGCGTTGTATATATTAACAATGTGTAGGCTATAGGTTGATATCACACTATAAGAAAATGTGCAGATATGAGAAAAGAGGAGGAAGCTCCTAAGTTAGAAATTATAGCATTTGTTAAATATTTGTTATATACAATGTTATAGTTAGATGGTATTGGAATTGCTTTTATTGAGAATGTTTATTCTTACCCCAGTTGCTATTCCATGTAAATCTAGATGCAGGCACAGATGCAGGTACAGAGGTACAGACCCTGCTAAGGGTGAGAAGAGAAAGCATGAAGACTAGAGTAGTTTTTTATTGCTTTAAGTAGACAAAATTTATGTAATCAGTTTATATTTGTTCTATAAGTTTTATATTATATGTATTACAATAAGCCCTCTTGTGGCTAAGTTTGTATATATATATATGTATGAGGTTTAAGTTTTTCTGCAATCTGTCAAGGCTTTCTATAATTACTCAGTTGTGATTATGGATATATGTGAGTATGTAGCATAAAAGTGACGTTTCTAGTACTGGTTATCTTTATATATCTATGTCTAACTAAGATATATCTAGATATCTGTATTAGGATGTTATATTATGGTATCAAAGCAGTTCATCCTGTTGAGCTGGGGTATGGACTGACTGTGCTTAGATATAAGTAGCAGTTTAGTAGAAAGTTATGCATTCTTTTATCTCTTTTTGAGATATGCAGATGGAATTGCATGACTAGCCTTAGGTATGTGTGCTAATAGCTACTGCCACACAGTTACATGATATTGAGCCTAGCTAACTCAATATGTATTGTGCTGCGTGTACAGGAAACTATGGCAACTACTAGGTGAACCTGTGAGACTAGGAGACTGGTATAAGAGGAGATAACCAGAGCTCTTAGAGAAATGACTGCTGTATTGAGAGAGCAGATTGCCATTAGTAGAAGTCTATCAGAAGCGATAGAATAGGACTCGCATAGTTAGTTGCGGGGACGAGAAGAAACTTTTGAGGAATCAATATTTCTCAAAGTTCAGGAAAGTTACTCCTTTGTTTTCAAGGGAGCGTTTGGTTCAGTCAGAGCTGGAAGATGACTTCGTGTGATGAAGAGATCCTTGAGGTCATGTCATGCGCTGGTGAACAGAAGGTGACCTTGCTTCATAAGGGTTAGTAAGAGAAGCCGAAGTTGATGAGATGAAGCAGAAAGGTTACTAGAGATGGTTAGTACTCAAACCACCTGAGAGGTGTTTAGAGTTACTTTCCTAGATAAGTATTATTCCCTTGAGTTTTAGAAAGCAAAGGAATAGGAATTCCTAAAGTTGGAGCAAGGGGATATTACCGAAGACTAGTATGTGAAGCAATTCAAAGAATGTCAAAAGTTCTTTTCTTATTTTACGTCCAATCCAGATGAAGACTGGAAGTAAGTAAAATTTGAAGTAGAACTTGGAAAGGGCATTAGAAGAATTGCGATGCAAAAGAAGGTTAAGGACTTCTTCATTCTAGTCAGTAAATGCAGAGTTGTAGAAGTAGATAATCTCAGGACCTCGATGGAACAAGAGTTACAAAGTTCCTAAAGAGGAAAAGATCAGATGTTGAGATCAGTAAGGGTGCCTTTTGATGTCAATTTGTGTCAGAGTTGCACAGTGGAAGTTGGAGTGATGATAAGTATAAGTAGAGTGCTTTTAGATGAGTAACTCTAAGGAAAGAGGTATATCAAGCTTCAAGTCACCAAGATGTGCTAGATGTGGTAAGATACATGGATGTAGACCGTGCTTGACGGGTAATCCGTGTGCTACATAAATGAGTAACCAAGACATCGTAAGGGAGATGATTCTTGGACAAAGGAAGTGACGAAATCATCCAACATGGTATGAGATGAGAACACATATAAAGAGAAATCTTTTAAGGTGTGTATAAGAAGAGAATAGATTTACTTTGTAGATCATGTTGGTTTACTTTGTGAATTTAGTTTGCTTACCTTGTTGGTATGGTTTGGTTGTTTTAGAGAGACAAATGATGTTTTGTTCTTGTTTAGTTCGTGTGTGAGACTGTGCCTTAAGTTAAAGGCAAGTTGAACAAAGGAATACCAAGAATAAATGTCTTTGTCTAAGAGAAGGATGATCAAGTAGATCAGTTAAGAGAAGCTTTGAATTTTCTCAGGAGATGATCTAAGACTTGATTGTCATTGAAACAGAGTGAAGAAGAGCAGATCTTCGAGAGTTTTCCAGGATTACGAAAGGACATGAAGAGTATGTCAAAGGTAGTTTTGGAAACTTTTGGAAAAGAAGTGGTTAAGTACCAAGTAAGCCGAAAGTCAGTTTTGGATTACAAGTGGTACAGTTTAAGGGCCATATAAATTTGCAAGACAGAAATTGCAGAGAACCCTAGTAGAGTCTAAGTAAAAGCACAATGGGTAGAGTAGCCATTGTATCCAAGAGCAGAGAATCTATTAGTAGATTTTCTAAGTTTGTGCTACCTAGTTTAGGCTAGTTAAGGTAGGTGGTACTCAGCAGTGGACTCTAGATAGTGAGTTTGTTTTCCAAGAGTTGAAGAGAAGGTTGATTACTACGTCAGAATTGGTAATTCCAAATTATCGAAAGAACTTTGAGGTAATTAGATATACTTCAAGGATGGGACTAGGGTATGGTCGATGCAATAGAGGTAGGTAGATGCCTACGCATCAAGGCAGTTAAGTCTGCAAGAGAAGGACTACCCTAGGTATAATTTGGAATTAACCATAGTGGTGATTACCTTATAGTTTTGGAGACATAACTCATAAGGAGTCCAGTTAAAGGTGCTCAACAATCATGATAGCTTGAGACGCTTGTTGATCAGAGGAAGCTGGACTTGAAGTAGAATAGATGGATAGAGTTTTTCAAGGCTCATAACCTTGAGTTGAGATATCATTCGGGTAAGGCCAAAGAAGTGGTCGATGCACTAGGTAGGAAATTCCTACAGGTGTCCCAAATGATAGTCCAAGAGAGAGTGAATTTCTTGAGAGTTTTCGAGAATTTGAGTCTAGCGGTAACTATGATTCCAAATAGTCTCTCAGTGAGCAAGGTGGACATAGTAAGAGGCCTAAAGACTTAAATTTCTTTGAAGCTCAGAAGGAGAATGAAGCTCTAAGGGACGAGTGTGAGCAGATCTTTTAAGGAACCCTAAAGGATTTTGTTATGACTAAGAGGGAATAACGAAGTTTAGAGACAACTTTGTTTTCCAAGAGGGTTAAAAATCAAGAAAAAGGATTCCGGAAAAAGCTCACCAGAGAAAGTATACCATCTATCAAGAGGCTACTAAGGTTTTCCAAGAGTAAGGAAGATGTATAGTGGCATAGTATGTTAAAAAACATAATAGAATATGTTAAGTTGCAGTGAATGTAGTGTCTGATAGAGATACTAGATTCACACCTGGTTTTGGAAGTCTTATAAAAAAAGAGTTCAAAGCTAAGTTATGTTTTAGTACAGCTTACCATCCATAAGCATAGAGATCAAGAGCTTTAAGGTAAGCAGATCTCGTCAAGAGAAGGTGGATGGGAGAAGCTGGTACTGAAAAAGGACTGCGTGGAAGCAGAAGTTCCATGTAGAGTTTTGTTTAACCAGAATTGTTTACTTGAGGTGAGCAATTTTGGGGACAAAATTTTAAAAAGGAGGGGAGAAATGTAATACCCTTAAACACATGTTAGACTGGTAAATGGTTACCAAAGGTAGCGTTTGACTTGTTTAGCATGCCAGTCAAGTTTTGTGACAAACTGAGTTCATTTAGGCACTTAGTTGCAACACAGAAGTTGAAAAGTAGCTTAAAATGACTCAGATAATAGCATAAGTTGCTAAGTTGAGGGAAATAAACATAGAGAGTTTATTTCTAGGTCACAAATAAACCAAGTAAGATGTGGTAGAAGTTTCAAGAGAATCAGAGTCAATTTGGTATTTTTAGGCATACTGGTTGTGCATTTTAATATCGAATGACTAGCAGCAGATATAGAAAATCATGAAAATGGTAAAGCAACAATTTAGATGAATCGTATGATTTATTCTAAAGTTGTTGGAAGCTGAAAAACTTGAATTAGCACAATTCGGATGTCCTTAGTAGATATAAGTTTCAGTGTAGAAACTTAAGTTAATCTTTTCTCTTAATTCCCTCTATGTCCCACACCCTATTTCTATCTTCTCCCTCGGCAGAGAACCGAAAAACAGGGAAAGAAAAGAAAGAAAAGGGAGAAAGAGGAGAAGAAGAAGGAGAAAGGGGAAGAAGGGAAGAAGAAGAGGAAGAAGATCAAGGATCAAGCTTCAGGATCAAGAGTCTTTAAGAGGTAGGGGTTTAAGATTTCTACTCATCTATTCTCTCTAGATTCTCTATGTATGCATATAAACAACCTAATATACTAAGTTGAGTTTTAGATGAGTTTGATGTGTTTGGCTTGCATGGACATGTTTCTTTGATCACTTATGACTTGTTCATAGCATAAGTTTAAGTTAGAAACATAGAACAACTCATTTAGACCCTTGATTCACAAAATGAGCTTTAGGTCAAAGAATGAAGGATTTTGATCCATAATCCAAATTTAGAGGTTTAAGATAGTGATTGATATTTCCTAAGTATTAAGGAACTAGTTAAGTGCTTAGAATCACTTACAATTTGGATAGAAATGGCCAGAATCCAAGAAAATGACCAATAGAACAGTAAACCCGTAGCTGCAGAATTATGCAGAACTGCTGTTCTGCCATGGGCGCTTCAGCATGTGTTGAGTGGTGCCGCGGCATGAGACCAAAGATCAGCCCAGTATTAGCACCCGAGAGTAGGGCACCGCGGCGTGCCAATGTCGTGCCGCAGCGTGAGACCCTGAAGCTCCAAAATGTTGATTTTGGATGTTTTGAAGTTCTATAGTTAATGGAATCATTTATATATGTTTCCTAAAGTGTGTTAAGACACAAATGGGGATATTTTCAAGTGGAAAGTATTTACCCTTCAAGTATGAGAAAGCATAGGCTTTTAAGCATCCTAAAGGAAAGGTTTGGTTTAGGTAATGACATTGCACCTTAGGCAACTTAACGTTGTAATAGATATCACTCAAGATGTAATGAGATAGTGTAATGGAGATAAGTATACTAGGATGAATAATAGTATTCACTCTAGTAGAGAATGAGAAAGGTATGAACCTTAGAAGATCCAAGAATAGCAGATTATCTTGGGAAGGTACCTAGAACCTTAAACAATGAAGAGCTGTAAGTAAGAACCACTCTTGAGTTAGATTCACTTGAGTGGAGACAAGATTGTGTATTAGTTCCAAGGAGGGAATGTTTAGGTACTAAGTCTCTAGTTAAGTGGGACTTTGTGCATTGCTAAATACACAATAAGATGAATTGTGACTAAGAAAATGTCATAATCATAAGGTATAGTAGAAATATGCAATAACTCATGCATTAACAAAGATGAGTTAGAAGTGCAAGATAAAGGGAATTTACTTCCTTAGATACTAATGAAAGTATGGAAGTTAAGTTCTTAAGCATTCTATGAGTTTGGAATAATTAAAGAGGTATCTGGAACCTTAAGCACATAAGTGTAGTATAAGCTACTACGAGAAGGGTGATGGAAGGGAAAGCTAGATACAACCAGAATAAGTATGTTATACTTATCTAGATGCATGACTTACTCACGTTAGTTAAAGTTGAGTTAATTATGCAAAGTTTTAGAGAAATGCTCATTTATTTCCTTAAACAAGGGTAGATGAGGCATTAATTAAGATAGACTCTTTCACTAAGATGAGTTGAGTCTATAAGAAAGTTCAGATGGTGGTTATATAAGAGATAAACATAACACTAAGCTTTTCACACACTAAGTATCTAACACCTCAGCAACATAGTGTTGCGTTAGAAATCACTTAAGAGATATGAGTGATGAGGTGGAGTTTAGGTACAAGTATGAGAAATGATCTGGTAATGTTTACCTGAGAATGTAACGTTATATGACGCGAGGTCATTTAGCTAAGAAGGTAAGAAATTAGAGAAGTTCCTAAGGGGATAAGTATTTCTAACCAAATGCTAAGGTTACATGTAGTATGAGGTTATAGATTCTCCTCATTACAAAGAGTAAACATAAGAAGCCAAAGTTCCTAGTAGCATATGCTTAGGTCATAAAGGAACTAAGTGTATAAGTACATATGTAAGTCTACGAATTAGTCAAGTAGTATCGATCTTGGTGAATATCCTTTGATGTTCATTCATGGAGGCAAAAGGAGATAGATGGGTGTTTGAAGGACTTTTGAGAGGGACATAACCCTGATGTCTCGATAGTGCCAAGGCCAAAGGAGATAAGTGAGAAATCCAAAGACGCTCTTTGAGCAAGGATGAAGCCCGAATTTCTCAGCGTGCCAGGATATATGTAATGTGAGGATGAGTTTTCCCTTTAATTACCACTGGATGATATACTGACTAGTTCCTAGCAAACTTCCTTGTTTTCAAAATAAACTTTTGTATGTATTTAAAAACAAAACCCTGCATTTGCATTTCATCCAAATACTCTTAGGATTCCTTAGGCATATTCATATTACATATCATTCACATTGCATTCACGGATAGTTGTATAGGCATTGTCCGTCACTGTTGGTATTTACAACTGTATGTGCGTTGTATATATTAACAGTGTGTAGGCTATAGGTTGATATCACACTATAAGAAAGTGTGCAGATATGAGAAAAGAGGGGGAAGCTCCTAAGTTAGAAATTATAGCATTTGTTATATATTTGTTATATACAATGTTATAGTTAGATGGTATTTGGATTTTACTGAGAATGTTTATTCTCACCCAGGTTGCTATTCCGTGTAAATCTAGATGCAGGCACAGATGTAGGTACAGAGGTACAGACCCTGCTAAGGCTGAGAAGAGAAAGCATGAAGACTAGAGTAGTTTTTTATTGCTTTAAGTAGACAGAACTTATATAATCAGTTTATATTTGTTCTGTAAGTTTTATATTATATGTATTACAATAAGCCCTCTTGTGGCTAAGTTTGTATATATATATATGTATGAGGTTTAAGTTTTTCCGCAATCTGTCAAGGCTTTCTATAATTACTCAGTTGTGATTATGGATATATGTGAGTATATAGTATAGAAGTGACATTTCTAGTACTGGTTATCTTTATATATCTATGTCTAACTAAGATGTATCTTGATATCTGTATTAGGATGTTACACCTTCGAGATCAATAATTGATCGTAACTACACAATTCTCACTTGCATAGAGGTATAAATTCAACTCATAGGCAACTTGCCTTTACTGACAAAGCTTACATGTTTTTCAATGCATGATATGTGACCCAAAATACACATACAAATATTCTTGTCACTATTTTCCACAAACACTTGCCATCACTTAGCGGTATCACTTTTTAACATATTTGAGCTCATCATAACAGCCCGACGGCAAACTGCTATTATTTCCAATCGCCTAAACATTTTATCATATTTTTGTAATCGCGTAACATTTTTCTTACATTTTTAAATAGCGCAAGTATTTTTCAACTTTTTTGCGATCGCATAAATATTTTCAAACGTTTTCAAAATCGCATAGAGATTTTTAATCATTTTCTCAATCGCGTAGCGATTTTATATTATTTTCTCAATCGCGTAGCTTAAAAATTACTATTTTGAAATCGCTTAAGATTTTTCTAATATTGTTCACTTGCGTAAAATATTTCTTAGCTTTCTAAACTCATTTATAAAAATCTCTACATAATGTAGGCATTTTTGCCTTATTTATAATATTTTCTTACTAAAAATCCTTTAAGTTCTATTTTCTACTATTTCTTATAAGAATTGTACTTCTTTGGTTTTAATTAGATATTACAGCTCAAAATTTTCTAACACGCTTCAACACCCAAAGGGTGAGCTATATGTTAGTGAATTTCAAGTTTTAATTTTATTTCTCATCATCACTTAATTACACTAAATTAATTCTAAAAATTAGTTCTTTTTCTTTTTACTTCTAAAAACCTATTAAATTACGTTCTTGTTAATTAATTACTTAAGTTTATACTTAGGAAAATAATTTTGGATCTAAAACACCAAACCATGGCATGTTGGCCAAAAATCTATTTGTGCTTCATAAATATTATTTCTTTATTCTCTATCTCATTATTCTTTATAAACCTTTAATCCAATTTCTTGTTATTAAATCACTTAATCCATATTAGTAATATAAGTTTAGAACATTTTGCTTCAAAAATTGATGTTGAGGTCGTGAGCCCCTAGGGTTCTTTGGAATCTTCATACACTTCCTTATCATGTGAATCACATCCTACATTATACAATAATTAACATGCTTTCATAATCACATATTCAAGCATATAATCAAAGCTATGAAGCATACCAATCAAACCATCACAAATAATAAAAATTTAAACAATCAAGTGAATAAATCCTTATGGATTTTTCATCACAAACAATTTCATTTCCTCACCACAAACACATGGTTGATGAGGTTAATCTCCCTCTTACCTCAAGGAAGAAAAAAATCCTTCTTGTTTGGCCTCCTATGGATTTCATGTGGATAAATGCCTCTAGTATGTTTTGATTAATGACTAAACTTAACATGATTATTACTTTGATTCACTAACTACCTTCCAAGCATGATTTTATTAATGAGATTTAATGAAGCAAGAACAAAAGATGCAAAGGATCAAGGATCATGAAGGAAAACTTAAAGAAAGAACATCATGAAGATGGAATTCAATGAAGATCATTAGGAATCTGTTTGTAAAGAAAAGACTTTGTTTAATTCTTTGATTAAGCTCTCACAATAAGTAAAAATGGTTTTCAAAAGTAAAAATGGATTAAGAATGAAAAAGGTTAATTAACAAGTTTGTACATCTATGTGTACATCAATGTACTTTCTATTAATTAACTAACTTTTAATGAAAACCTCAGTGTACATCTATGTATAAATGTTATACATCTATGTATATATTAATTGATTACGAATTTAATGAAAATCTCAGTGTACATTTATGTATAAGTGATTATACATCTATGTATACATCGATTAATTCTGGACTTACTTGATCAGTATGCAATTTTGCATCTATACATCGATTGATACATCTATGTATAAACCATAACAGAAGCAAGAACTTTCTGATATAGTTATACAATCGATTTGGTAATCGATGTATAAACTTCTGTGCTAAAAATATGAATGTGTTTCAAGAACTGTAATTGGCTAGCTGTCATGGACAATAGTTTTAATGATAACAAACATGAAGATGATGAAAAGACCAAGTCCAAGATCTTCAAGTTTAGCTTTAGGACTTAGGATCTTTGGAAGAAAGCTTTTATTGGATATCTCATTGGTTAAATTTAAAAGATCTAAAAATCTGTTTCTTAAAATCAAACTGAGGTTTTCAAAATGGTTTTGAAAGATCAAAGGTTTTAGAGATTGGAAATGGTTTTTCGAAGCAATTACAAATGGTTTTTTTAATGTTTTTTAATCGAGGTATTCAATACTAATTCAAATAACCTGCATCCTTTACATACGTTTCTGTTTTCCAAATCAGAGGTATTCGAATACCCTTCATGGCATTTGAATACAATGCTTCTTAAAAACCTGTTTTAAGTGATAGGTATTCGAATAACCCTTATGGTATTCGAATATCCTGATTTCAGAAATTACCTTTTAAACTGAGGTATTCGAATACCCTTAACTGGTATTTGAATAAACCCCCTTTGATCTGTTTTTAAAAATACCTTTTATCAGAGGTATTCGAATACCCCCTGATGGTATTTGAATAACCCACGAAGCTCTGTTTTAGATTTCAAAAATGGCAGCCAACGTTTTTGCATTTAATATGTATTTAATGGCACCGAACGACTCTTTTCTTCATTGCTCTATAAATAGAGACCTTGGGTCTCTTCTAAATGTTGCGCAATAATCTGAATCATTCTTTGCTTGTGCTAAAACGTGGTTTTCAATTTTACATATTTTCTATGCTCTTTTTGCCAAAACCTTGAGATATCCTTAAAGAGCTCCATAGTGCTTCAAGTTGTATCATTTACTCTTTGTGAGAGTTTTCTATTTCATCTATTTTCTAAGGTATCCCTTAGTGAAATTGTGAGGGTGAGGTATCCCTCATTAAAAGAGTGAGGTATCCCTTGTTGTAAAGAAGGTGAGGTATCCTTCAAAGGGGGTGAGGTATCCCTCTAGTAAATAGGGTAAGGTATCCCTGTTGTGTAAAAGTTGCAAACACCTGTTTTAAGCTTGTATTGAATAGTGAAAAATCTCGAACTGCATTTCGGGGACTGGACGTAGGCCACAAGTGGTTGGTGCTCGAACCAGGATAAATATGATGCCTGTTTTTCTTCTCTTTATCTCTTTATTTATTGCAATTTATTTATTATAGTTTAATTATTTATTTTCTGTTCTTAAGGCATTTCATCATCTTTATATATTCTTTATATTGCTTCAAGAAATTCGTGTTAAAAAGAATTTGCGAAAAAGTCTTTAATTACTCAATTCACCCCCCTTCTTAAGTACTAAAGCCACTTAGGTAACAAGAACAACATTGATGTACTCATATGTGTATTAATCAAGAATCAAGAACTTCCAAGAACACAATCGATTAGGTAATCGATGTACACATGTTATAAAAGTGAAATTTTGTTTAATACATTTGTGTACTAATTGATTGGCTGAGAACGGAATTTTTCAGATAAATATGTTTTGATCTTAACTAACTTGTAAAGTGTATCAAACGGATCTATTTTGAAATATACCTAAATAAGGACATTGGCAAACACTTTCACGATAACAATTGATTCAAAATTGGAGATCAATCACAAAAATACTATAAAAGCTTTTCATTGAAAGAAAACAGAGTATTCTTTTCTGTAGAACTTCAAATTATTGTATCTGATTTTAGAATCTGATTCAATCTTTTCATATTTGTAAAACAGAGATAAGAGAGAAGGTTCTCTCGCTGATGAAATCAAGAGTAGAAGGGACTCTTGGTACTGTGCAAGAATAGAAGGAATTCTTGTGGGAATTGCAAGATTGCTTTAACTTGAAAAGCTGTCATTTAGGTAGAAGGAATCCAGAATTGAAGCTTGTGTAAAGAATCTTGTATATTGATTTTTCAATAGTGGATAAAACTCACAGAGGTGTGAGGATTGGATGTAGGTTACTAGAGGAGATAGCTAAACCAGGATAAACTCGGTTTGCAATTTTCTCTATCCCTTAACTCTTTATTTGCTTTATTGTAGATTATATGAATCAATCAATACGTTAGGGATGTTTGCATGATTTGATTAGTTTATAATCTTGTTCATATCTGAAATCAATCTTATTGTTAATATTTCTTTTTAAGTTTCAACTCTTGATCGTAACATATCTTGCAAAAACACATTTTGGTTTGTTGGTTGACAAAATCTTTTTCATAGTTAAAGAAAAGAATCAGTTTTTGCAAAAAGGGGAATAAGTTTTGAAAAGTTTTATTACTCAATTCAACCCCCCTTTCTTGAGTATTCAGAAGCCACAACTAACAAGTGGTATAAGAGCTTACACTCTTGTGTAATGCTTAACAGCTTAAGAGGATGGCTTCAAATGACATCTTGGGAGAAGGGGCTTCCTTGGCAAGACCCCCTGCTTTCAATGGCACTGCCTATATGTATTGGAAAGAAAGGATGTTAATATTCCTTGAGGCAAGTGGCATTGACGTATTAGATGCTGTTGAAAATGATCCATACATTCCTCACACTCTTGATGCAAATGGCACCAAGAAAGAAAAACTAAGAAGTGAATGGGATGATGATGACAAAAAGAAAGTAGGTTATAATGCTAAAGCTAAAAATATTATAACTTCTGCCTTGAGTTATGATGAATTTTTCAGGGTTTCAAATTGTAAGACAGCCAAGCAAATGTGGGATACGCTGCAAATTACTCATGAAGGAACCAATGATGTAAAGAGAGCTAGAATGAACTCACTCATGCACGAGTATGAACTCTTTCACATGAAGAATGGTGAAGACATCAATGATATGCAAAGGAGGTTCACTCACATAGTGAATCAACTGAATGGACTTGGAAAGAGCATTTCAGATGAACAACAAATCAACAAAATCATGAGATGTTTGACAAGAGAATGGCAACTAAAAATTACTGCTATAGCTGAATTAATGGACTTAGCAACCATGAATATTGCTACACTATTTGGAAAACTTAAAGAGCACGAGATGTAGTTGCATAGATTGAATGATCATGAAGAGAATGAGAAAAAGAAAAGAGGCTTGTCACTTAAAACACATGTCTCCAAAGAAAGCCTTGATAGTGATGAAGATGAAGAAGTTGAAGAAGATGGTGAATCTGAAGAGGATATGGGACTGCTAGTTAGAAAGTTCAAGAGATTCCTCAAAAAAAAGAAAACCTTCAACAAATGGTCCTCAAATTTCTTTTCCAAGAAGAACACTTCAAAAGCTGAAAGTTCTATATCAAATGTGAAGTGCTATGAATGTGGAAGACCTGGACATTATAAGAATGAGTGTCCTAAACTTCAAAAGAAGGACAAGCATGACAATCATGAGTCCAAGGACAAGAAGAACAGAAAGCCAAGAAGAGCATACATAGCATGGGAGGAGAATGATATGGATTCCTCTGAAGATTCTGAGGAAGAAGAGGCCAATCTTTGTCTCATGACTAATCATCAAAGTGATAATGAAGATGAGGTAAATGAAATCCCCCCTACCTTTGATGAACTACAAGATGCTTTTGATGAATTGCACAATGAATATCTGAAAACTGCTAAGCAATTAATGTCCTCTAGGAAAGTCATTACTAAACAATATACTGAATATGCATCTCTTCAAATTAAGATTAAAGAATTAGAAGCTAAGAACAATAATCTAAATGCATCCAGTTCTACATGTTCTAATTGCAATATTATGGAAAAAGAAGTGGAAAAACTGAAAACCACTCTATCTAAATTTACAATGGAAAGAGATAATCTAAATGCTATATTAGGACAACAAAAAAGAGTGTATGACAAAGCTGGAATAGGCTATAAACCAGCATTGCATGAAAAGATTTTTAAGAAACTCTTTGCTACACCTAAATCCTCTACTAGTCCTTTTGTTAAATGTTTTTATTGTGCAAGAAAAGGACATACAGCTTCTACATGTTATTTTAAGAATCCTTCAAGGATTAATGTTAAACAAATCTGGGTTCCCAAGGGAACATATGTGATGACTAACACCAAAGGACCCAACAAAACTTGGGTACCTAAGTCAAATGCTTAAAATCCGTTTTGTAGGTGAGCTTGAGAGCCAAAAGCTCAAATTGGTATCTTGATAGTGGCTGCTCTAAGCATATGACTGGAGATATTACAAAGTTCTCATCCTTCACTCCCAAACGAGGTGGAAATATCACTTATGGTGATAACAACAAAGGAAGGATCTTAGGAGTTGGAACAATTGGAAGAAGCACAACTACCAAGATAGAAGGTGTACTATATGTGGAAGGGCTTAAGCACAATCTACTAAGCATTAGCTAACTATGTGATAAAGGCTATAAGGTATTCTTTAACTCTAGTAGTTACATTATAGAAAACAAGCATGATAGTAATGCAAAGCTGATAGGTAATTGATTGAATAACATATACATGATAGATTTAGAGAATATTTCTGCTAGTGATGTATGTTGTTTGATATCAAAGGAAGAAGAGAATTGACTATGGCATAGAAGAATAGGACATATTCATATGGATCATCTAAATAAACTTATTTCCAAAGAATTGGTAATTGAACTTCCTAAAATTAAATTCTCAAAGGATGGTTTATGTGATGCATGCCAAAAGGGCAAGCAAACTAAAGTATCTTTTAAGGCTAAGAACATAGTCTCAACTGAAAGACCTTTACAACTACTGCACATGGACTTATTTGGACCCTTTAGGACCAAAAGTTTTGGAGGAAATTTGTATGCATTAGTTATAGTTGATGATTACTCTAGATTTACTTGGACCTTCTTCTTAGCACATAAAAATGAAGCTTTTACAGCCTTTAACAAAATGGCTAAGTTAGTACAAAATGAAAAAGATATGAAAATAACTTCTATAAGGAGTGATCATGGTGGAGAATTTCAAAATGAAGAATTTGATAATTTCTGTGAAGAGTTAGGAATTCAACATAATTTTTCTACTCCAAGAACTCCACAACAAAATGGAGTCGTAGAAAGGAAAAACAAATCTTTAAAAGAAATAGCAAGAACCATGTTGAATGACTCAAACATGCCAAAATATTTTTGGGCAGATGCTGTAAACACAGCCTACTATTTAATGAATAGAGTCTTGATTAGACCAATTTTGAAAAAGACTCCATATGAACTCTATAAAGGTAGAAAACCAAATGTTTCACATTTCTATGTCTTTGGGTGTAAATGTTTTGTACTAAATAATGGAAAGGACAATTTAGGAAAGTTTGATTCTAAAGCTGATGAAGGAATCTTTCTAGGCTATTCATCATCTAGTAAGGCTTTTAGAATCTTTAATAGAAGAACACAAACAATTGAAGAATCTGTACATGTTACATTTGATGAAATTAACCCCAAAAGGTTGGGAAAGGAACTTATTGATGATGTTGCAGAAACTTTAGAAGAGATTCAACTTGAGGAAAAGCAAGACAATGTCAAAGTGGATGAAGCAGTGGAAATTCCAGCAAAAGCTCAACATGAAGATCTACCCAAAGAATGGAAAACTGCAAGAAATCACCCTCTGGACAACATAATTGGTGAAATATCCAAAAGGGTAACCACTAGACATTCCTTAAGAAATGCATGCAATAATATGACTTTTGTATCACAAATAGAACCTAAAACTATAAATGAAGCAATTATTGATGAAAACTGGACTATGGCAATGCAAGAAGAACTTAATCAGTTTGAAAGAAATAAAGTTTGGAAACTTGTTCCAAAACCCAAGAATAAACAAATAATTGTATCAAATGGATGTTAAAAGTGCATTCCTAAATGGATATATACAAGAAGAAGTGTATGTTGGTCAACCCCCTGGTTTTGAAATAAATGAACTTCCTAATCATGTGTATAAACTCACTAAAGCTTTATATAGACTTAAACAAGCTCCAAGAGCTTCGTATGAAAGGCTAAGTAATTTCTTACTTCAAAAGGATTTTATAAAAGGAAAAGTTGACACAATACTATTCACTAAAAGAAAAGCACAAAACATACTACTTGTTCAAATTTATGTTTATGATATTATATTTTGTGCTACTAATGAATCTTTATGTAAGGAATTTGCCAAATTAATGCAAAATGAGTTTGAAATGTCTATGATGGGAGAGCTTACATTCTTTCTTGGACTACAAATCAAACAATGTGATGATGGGACTTTCATAAGCCAAACTAAGTACTGCAAAGAATTATTGAAGAATTTTGGAATGGAGAATGCAAAGGAAATGGCTACTCCAATGAGTTCATCATGCTACTTGGACAAAGATGAGAAAGGTAAATCAGTAGATGTTTACAAGTACAGAGGTATGATTAGTTCTTTACTCTATTTAACTGCAAGTAGACCTGATATAATGTTCAGTGTTTGTATGTGTGCTAGATATCAATCTGATCCTAAGGAATCACACTTATCTACTTTAAAAAGAATCATGAAATACTTATTAGGAACTAAAGAAATGGGTTTATGGTATGCTAAAGGATCAACATGTAACTTAGTAGGATATTCTGATTCTGACTTTGCTGGATGCAAGTTAGATAGGAAGAGTACTAGTGGAACTTGTCACTTTCTAGGAAACTCATTAGTTTCCTAGTTTAGTAAGAAACAAACTAGTGTGGCTTTGTCCACCGCTGAAGCAGAATATGTTACAGCAGGAAGTTGTTGTGCACAAATTCTTTGGATGAAACAACAACTTATGGACTATGGTGTTTTCTTAGAGAAAGTACCAAGCAAATATGATAATACTAGTGCTATAAATCTCACTAAGAATCCCATAATGCATTCAAGAACCAAACACATTGAGATAAGACATCATTTCATAAGGGATCACATTCAAAGTGGAGATGTAATCATTGAATATGTAGATACATCTAAGCAATTAGCTGATATTTTCACTAAACCATTAGCTAAAGAAAACTTTTTCTACATAAGAAGAGAGTTAGGAATAATTGATCCTACCTATGTTTGATGTTTTGAATGTTAAATGCATTATAATTAGATGTTTGATGTCTGTACATCGATTACACAATCGATTTATTTAGACAAAATGCTTAATTTAAAATGTTGGTATGCAGATTAGGTAATCTATGTACAAACATATAAATTCATTTTAAGTGTCTTTACATCGATTAGATAATCGATTGATACAAATATTGTTATTTTTAAAATAATTAGAACATCAATTTGAACATCGATTGACTGGACAATTTGGAAAACATGACTCTCTGGAAGTCATTATACATCGATTAGAAAATCGATTCATTTAATGAAATAAATACTAGAAGTCATTATACATCGATTGCTCAATCAATTATTTTGATAAAATAGGTACAGGGTATTTTATACATCGATTGCAACATCGCTTGTATAATAGTCTCAAAATTTAGGACTCACTGACATATCATATACATCGATATGTACATCGATTACTTGGATACTGAAATTGATAGAATTTCTACAATTACTTATACATCGATTTATACATCGATTGTATTTGTTGCAATTGCTTATATATCGATTCACACATCGATTGAGTTCAAGTGTTCAAAACTTGATACTCTGTCTTAGCTTATACATCGATTAATACATCGATGTATCTGGTTTAAAATTAAAATCCTAATGCTAAATACATCGATTAGCACATGTGTACTGGCGAAAAAATCCCTTAATACATCGATTAGGAAATCAATTGATTAATCTGGGTTTATAAATTTCAACCCTTCCCTCCAAATCTTTCACTTTCTTAAATCCAAATATCACTCCTACGAACCCTAGCAGAGCTCGAAATCGTCTCCAATGGCTCGTGTGAAACAACCTCAACCCTTTACACCTGTTCCCTCTCACTCCACATCTTCCTTCTCAACTCAATCCTCCTCTTCTCACTCTGTTTCACTTATTGCAACCCCTACACGCCCTAAAAGAAAAACAACTGAGAAAGCCCAGTCTTCTCAAAGGATTGACAAGCTTCCAATCCAAAGCTTGAAGAAGATACAAGATAAAGGGAAAAAGGTTGTTGAATCTTCAAGACCAGCACCCAAGAAACAAGAGAAGAAGAAGAAAGTGGTGAAGGAAACACCCAAAAAGAAGACTACTCAAAAGAAGAGAAAAAGGACAGAGGAAGAAGAAAACGATGATGACGGAGTCACTGAGAATGAACTTCTCAAAAGGTATTTTTCTGATGAGGAACATATTATACGTTACAAGAGTGACTTTAAGAATAGGGACATTCATGAGGCTAGGACTGTAGATTTCCATTACTTTGAGGAAAATGAATTCACGTTTCACCAGATTTTAGAGGAGTATAATATGAGTCAATTTCTGCAAATAAGGAGTGACATTTATCCTACATTAATCAAAGCTTTTTACTGTACTTTTGAGATGGATAATGATGGATTTTCTGCTAAAGTGAAGAATACAAAAATTAAGATGACTTTTGTTGAGTTTGCTCAATTTACTGGACTTGATTACAAGGGGAGTAATCATGCTGGCATTGGACCTGACAATGTATGGATCAAGAGTTTTGATAGGGAAGAAGCAAAGAAGGTGCTTCTAATTGAAAATGCACCAGAAGGAAGACTAATCAACATCAGCTCTATGCACATTCAACATAGGCTCCTGCAATATGTGCTGAGCAGGATGCTATTACCCAGATCTGGTAATCATGCAGTGTTGCAAAATAATGATATTTTGCTACTCTGGGCTATGATACAGAGGAAACAGATGAGTTGCAGCTTTATAATTGCTAGACACATGCTAGATTGCAAAATCAGTGTAGCTACCCTACCCTATCCTGGTTTAGTGGTGAGGTTACTAGAACATTTTGGAGTCTCTTTCGACAATGAAGAGAAGTTTCAGTCTAGAGAGGCGACTCACAAGTTTGGTAAAGGAACCATTAGCAAGATGAAGTTTGTTAAAACTATTGGAGAGTGGGTTAGGATAGCAGGTGAAGAACCAAGAGCTGCTGTGGACAACTCTGAGATGGATAACAAGATAGACAAGTTGCTCCAAATGTTTCAAAGTTTTGAGGCTAGGCAAACCAAACACCATATGGTGATGAAACAGTCTATTGACTATCTAAGTCTTAGACTAAATACATTGGAACGCCAAATGGCCACTTTGCATCAACATTTAGGTATTTCCATCACTGCACCTCCAGAAGTTCATCTAACTTCTGAAGATGTTGTGAATATAGCTAGAGAAGCTGCTACACTTTTTACGCACACTTTTGAAAAAATTCAAGAGGAAGGCAATCCTGAAGAGCAAGCAACCCAAGCTTCAACACACAATGAAGAACCAAGGACCAATGAAAATGTTTAGATCTTAGGGTGTCTTATGTGTTTAAAATGATGTTAGCATTTTTTTGTTTTTGAACAATGATGAATATAATTTGTTTTGATTATGCTGATATCACTGAATGATCAAATTTCTCATATATTACCTATTTTAAATACTTTAAATCTCTCATGCATATTCTTTTTGATAATGACAAAGGGGGAGAATGAGTACCATACTACTAAATGAGTACCATACTACTAAATAATGATGCAATGATCCTATACATGTTCAAATGATATAATCTGTAACACCCCAACTTTTGGGTGAATGACCGTTGTGTCCCGATTTTACTGTTTCTTTTTTTTCTGCATGAAATACAAGTATATTTTACAGGCTCTAATTTTATTTGGTCGTTTTGCGTAATTTGCTTCGAGACAGTAAAATAAAAATTTTGTCAAATTTACTATTTTAAATTTTCTGTGTGATATACAGATATATTATACTGTCTGTAATTTTATTTGAGCGTTTTGAGTGATTTGCACGGTTGTGGGGAAAAATGGAAAAATGACCATTACGTCCCGAATGTACTATTTTAAATTTTTCTGTATGATACAGTGTTTTATATTACTGTCTGTGATTTTATTTGGGTGTTTTATGTGATTTGCTCCGGGACAGGAAAATAATAATTTTCTGGACCGGGGAAATTTTATTATTATCCGGAGCCGGGGGAGCTTACTAAACCAGAAACCGGAGACAATTTTTGAAGTTTTATTTTCCTGCGATTTTATCTGACAAATAAAATCGGGGTATGTTTTATTATCTGTTGGATGATATTTTTCTTGAAAAATATCTAGTGGATGATGACTCATCGCAATCATCGCAATTTTGGCCAATAGAAACTCGACACGTGGTGTGACACCTCAGCACCATGACTCAACATGAGATTCCCGGAAGGTTCCGTAAGCGGTGACTCGCCCTATGACTCACCATAGTGAGTCACCCGTTTCCGTTCTAGAAGCTTCTTCTATGATGACTCGCCATGTCGACTCGACTCGTACGTGACTCATCATTGATGACTCGGCTTGATGACTCATGACAAACGCCACAGACTCACCATTGATGATGCATTGATGACTCGACTCGATGGTGACTCGACTCGACTCGCCATGCTAACTCACCTGCTCTAGAAAATATCTACGCTGACTCGCCATGCTGACTCACCCATTCTAGACAAGTCCACGATGACTCACCATACTAACTCATCGTAGTGAGTCACATGTTCTAGAAATTTCTCTTTGATGACTCGTTTTGTGACTCATCAAGGGCAATCAGTAGAAAAATGATCAATAATAATTACTACTCTGCTAGTATAAGATAAAAATCTATGTAAATTTTATTACCTATTAGACTATAGACACTGACTTTATAAGCAGTAATTATTGTTCATTGCTTATTTTGTACCGAAAAATATCTTAAGCTTTCATCTTCTTCCTAGAGTCTATAAATAGGAGGGCCTTAGTTCATTTGAAACTTTGGCAAGAAGCTCTCACCCTTCCTCTCCCATGGTCTTCTATGGCCATAGCTTCCAAGTGGAAGGCAACCTTGATCCATTCATCTCACTTACTCTTCTACACATCCTTTTCTCCAAAGAACCAGATCAAATAACCAAAACTCTCTCATTTTCTCTCCCCCTTGATTTCGGCCAAAGCACCAAGAAACCTTCTCCAAATTTCTATAATTCCTACCAATATCATTTCTTGAATCCTTTCATCAATCCAAGACACTTTCATGTTAGGAATTTCTCAAGATTCCTTCATCTTCATCTTCCTATCAAACAAAAACCACAAAAGCTCATATCTCTCCCTTTCTTCAAGCTCACGGCCAACCCCTCAAAAGTCACCTTCCAAGCTTCAATAATTCTAAACAACCATAGATCTTGAATCTCCATGCAATTCTAAGGAACTTTCATGTTGGAGATTTTCCCTAAATCATCCATCTTCATTTTCGTTCTTCAAAGCTCAAGTTTGAAGCCTTGAAGGTGGAATTCTTTAATCTTCATGTTTCTATCCATTTTAAAGTTCTAATCATGATTTTAATCCATGATTATTTTAGTTTAGAGCCTTAGGTATTAATATTGTATGTTTTCTTTGTTTTTCAAGAAACGCTTGGTGGAGAAAGTTTGCTTAAAGGAGACATACAAGGAACTTTGGAGGTTCTTCAAGAGGTAAGAGGGAGATTACCCTCATCAACCATGTGTTGGTGGTGAGGAATGTATGTGTTTGTGGTGAAGAATCCATAAGGGTTCATTCACATGATTGTTTATTGTTTTTCCTAATTGTGATTGATTATGTGTGCAAGCATGTCTATAGCTTTAATATGTTGTATGTGTTTTATGATTGCTTTAATATATGGTATGTGTACATATATGCATGATAATTATTGTAGCATGTAAATAACATACAAGGATTTGCATGAGTGTTCCAAAGAACACAAATCCAAGCTCACGACCTCAATGCAAAAAGGAGAACCAAAATGTTCTCATCAATTTTCTAAAAGTGTGATTTAATTAACCTAGGAAAATTGATAAATTACCCATTTGTTTAGAGTAAGAAAAATGAATTTATGGATCAATGGATGAAATTATGTATTTCGCCAACATGCCAAAGCCAAGCAATTATGATTTCTAAAATCATTTCCAAACCATTTTCTAAAACAATGATTTACTGAATTTAGGTAATACAATAAATTTGACATGGATTTAGAAGATGAAAAATAATTTAAAGATCAAATACAAAGACTTTGTTAAATTTGGCCAACATGCCACATACTTTTGATCCAAATTTATTTTCTAACTATTGACTAGATAATTTAATAAAAATAAACTAGATCAAGAGTTTTATAAGAGATTAAATGTATGGAAATAATTAGGAATGAATTATAAAGCATAGAATGATTTTCGGCCAATATGCCAAATTTAAATGTTTGTGATTTATAGAATTGTTTTCAACTAAGGTTAAGTAATAAATGCCAAAAGGATTTTATTACAATGAGTTTTGAAGAAATAAATTTATTAAAATTAAGTTTAAGAAGTTTAAACAAATGATTTTTACTGTTAGAAGAAAATACAGTAACTTTTGTAAATTGCTAACATATGGCTCATATTATATTTTGAAACATGTTAGTGGTTTTCAAAAAGTTAAATTATACGGTTAAAAATTAAGTAAACAGAATTTTTACAGAAAAGTTAGGAAACCATTATTATAAGTTTTCTAAAACATAATACTGTCAATTTTTATTAAAAATGGACAAATAAGATAGAAAAGATATCCAAAAGACAGTATACGATATGAAAAATATTCTACGTAGTTTAAATGTATTAAATATTATTTTTGTTTATTTTAAATAGTGATTTTTAAGGAATTCGACAAGAAAATGATTTAAAAATCTTACGCGATTGAGAACACGTATTAAAAACTCTACGCGATTTTAAAAATAGTAAAATATATTTACGTGATTTAAAAACGTTTATAAAAACGACGAGATTGTGAAAACGCGATAAAATTTCTACGCGATTGACCGAAACTGTATATTTTATACCGTTAAAGGTATTCTCAGTATATTTTCTTGTCGGGCTATGAGGTGAACCCGTACGCAGTGCTTTGGAACATTTTTTCGTCCATGAGGTGAACCCGTATACAGTATTTTGGAACAAGATTTGTCCGGTGACTTTTTATATTTTTATCTTTGAGGATATATTTTTATTAAGGGTATTTTGGTAATTTCTTATTTTTGGATCATATATTGAGTTTATGCCAATTTTTGGTGGATTGATTGACGAGGTGAATAACATCGTATTGTCGGTGCGATAAACGTAGTGTGGTTCAATTTTGAATGAACTTGGAGACATTAGTGTGCAAAATTCCATTTGTGGACAGTAGGGTTGCTTCTCTGGGCCGTGGTAATTGGCAACACACTAATGGACTCGACACGTACTATTTTTAATCGAGATCTTGTGAAGTCTAATAGTACATTGCCTGTAGTGCCACAAAGTGAGACCGTGAACTACACCACGCCTTGGACAATGGGTTCCATGTGACGTGGGGCTATAGACGCAACGTGAGACAGCACAATAGTTTGGTTGGGCAGCCGTGGTACTAATAGATTTTGCGGGTCATTCTCTCTGATATCTATATGTGTTTAGCTCCATGGAGTAGGGTTGAGTCCTATTGCATATGTTTATATGATGTACATTATTATTTCTTTATCTGTGATCTTTATCTGTGATCTCTATATGTGATCTTTTATCTGTGATCTTTTATCTGTGATATTATATGTTTATATGTTGTATTTTGTCTGTACATTATTATCCTTTATCTGTGATATTATATGTTGTTCTTGCATTTAATAAGTTATTTTATATTGTTATGATTTACTTTTATGGCATTTTATATTGTATGAATTATTACATCTATCCTGGTAATGTTATTGTAGTTTATTTTATTATGATATATGCTTATTCAAATTCATTGTAAATTGATAACATGACTATAATGGTATTATCTGTGTGTATGGAATGACCTTGTCATTCGTATTATTCTTTGCTACCGTATTGATATTGGTGAAAGGGGATCTCACCTCTTTACTGTATTGCTTGTTGTGTTTGTATTGTTAAATTTGTATAGTAGACAAAGGAAGTTTCTTAGACCTACTGGAGGCTATGTTCTGAAGATGGTGACGGCATCAAGGTGTAATCTTCCAAGTTTCAACAGGATGCAGTTTGGTGGAGAAATTGAACATGTAGGTTGGGTTTTCTCGTTAGTGTTGTTACCGTGCTATTAGTAGTACCCGTCTTTGGGTTTGCTACTATTTCTCTGAGTCTGTAAATGTTATGTTTTAAATTGTTGTTGAATATTTTGTGGAATATATAATATGTGGATTAATTAATTCAATCTAATTTCTTTTTACTTATAATTTTTGGTAAGTTTATATTTTCGCTAAAAGAAATTTTCAAATTCATCCTTTAGAATTCAAAGCTTTTATAAAATGATTTTATTTGGTTTTATGTTTTATTTAAAAATGTGACGCCCTATGGAGGGTGTTACATTAGTTGGTATCAGAGCACGGTTAGAGTCTTTTTGGAGTTTGTGGTTAGGTCTGTCTTGTTTGTGCTGTATGACTCTCTGTGCTTGGACTCCGAAAGGAGACAACGTTGTTTGAAATGGTTACATCCGATTTTCATTGTACTATGATTCGTCCATCTTTGAAGGAAGGCGATGATTCATGGTAAACGTGCACGTGAGGAAGCAGGACATGATAGCGGCGATATGACTGCAACTACGAAAGCAATGCAAAGAACAACTGAAGGAACAGTACAACATGATCAGAGGATTGCTCTGCAGCAAGGAACGATAGCCGAGGTTTAGGATCGGACAAAGTCGGAATAGATCTTAGAATACGAGATTTTGTAACGTTGGACCATATTGGTTCCAAAGGAGGAGAAATCGTAAGGCCAAGCAAGTCCAGTGGAAAAACGTATTCGTGATCATCAGGAAATCAACAACAACAGCAATCCCGTGGAAGAAGAACTAGTGGTAGCAGGTTTGGTTAGACTGTGACATCTGCAAAAGTGTTGGAAGTGTGGGGAAGATCATCTAACGAGGGGTGGTACAATCAAAGGAATCATCTATTTCAGGTGTGGGATGCCCGGACATTTTGCTGAAAAGTGTGTTCCATCCGAGACAAAGTCATCTGTTAGTAACGTACGTGCTTTGACGTCTTAAGTAGAATGGAGCAACGATTCTTCAAGTGAAGTAAAAGAATCTTAGACTGAGAACTTAAACAAAGAAGATTGTATCACAAAAAGGTGATTCTTTAACTATACTGTATAATTCCGAAAGTAACCTATTTCTCTATGGCATATAATTATGTGGGTCAATTAGAGTTATTTGTGCTTTCATTATTCTTTTGGCCTGATTGTTTCTACTTCTGTTACTAGAACGTGTGGTTGAGGACTTGAGTTGCTTAAACCATCCTAAGTCTATTAAATAATTGAATCTTTTCTGTTGATTCAATTTGTATGCTTCGTTCTCAAAACAGACGCAATTTAAAAATGTGGATTGGGTATTTTTCCAACCATCCATGCTTTGTTAGACTTATCAGTTGAATTATTCAACTTAAAAAGCTTACTTCTAAATTCATCGGACTATATCAATTTCTCTATTGGATAGGTTCGGTGGTAAGAATGATTCTATCATCTCTTATTCTTATGCCTTCTTGATATCTTTCACATGCCGCAATTGCGAAATATGCGGAAATGTACTTTTGGTTTAACTCATTCTTTTATGACTAATTGACTGTTTGAGTTGATTAGAGCTATCAATATCTTTGTTACCTTTTGACTTATCTATTTCTGCTTTTATTTCCAAATCCATTATTATTATCTATCCAGTTCCTTAAACAATCTTTTCTATTAATCTAAATTGTCTACCTCTTTCACGAGATAGATGTGATCTTATAAATGGATTGGTTATTTTTAATCATATCCTATAGATTGTTCCAGTAAAACTTTGGTGTCTCAGAAAACTTATTCGTAAAATTAGGCAATGTCAAACTCTTAGTTGGACATGTCTGGTAACGATTCCAATAGTTTCTCTACCTTTTCTTTCTAAATTTTTATAATGTCCTTTTGTGTATTGCAATTGCAAAAGAAGGGATATTTTTAGTTAAAATTATGTCATAAGTATCAAATACAGTATTGTTGAAAAAGAGAACTTGATTTGTGAGCCACTTCCTGTTAAAAGCAAAGGAAAAAGAGTGAAGCAGTACAAAGGTAGGGATAATTTCAAGTGGTACTGATCAGAGTGGCGCAGCGGAAGCGTGGTGGATAGTATTTTTCGTCCTTATCTAGACAGAGTTGTCATTATCTTTATTAACGACATTCTGATCTATTCTCGAAATCATGAGGAACATGCTAAATATCTTAGTGTGGTTCTCCATGTTTTACGTGATGCAAGGGGTTTTCGTTTGTCGAGGAAATCTGGAATGGTGTAAATGGATATGCAACGTGGGAACTAAAAGACAAGAATGGAGGAGTAGTATCCATGATTGTTCGAGATCGCTACTTACAATTTCGGGGCGAAATTCTTTTTAGGAGGGGAGAGTTGTAACACCCTAACTTTTGGGTGAATGACCGTTGTGTCCTGATTTTACTGTTTCTTATTTTTCTGCATGAAATACAAGTATATTTTACAGGCTCTAATTTTATTTGGTCATTTTGCGTAATTTGCTTCGAGACAGTAAAATAAAAATTTTGTCAAATTTAATGTTTTAAATTTTCTGTGTGATATACAGATATATTTTACGGTCTGTAATTTTATTTGAGTGTTTTGAGTGATTTGCTCGGTTGTGGGGAAAAATGAGAAAATGACCATTTCATCCCGAATGTACTGTTTTAAATTTTTCTGTATGATACAGTGTTTTATATTACTGTCTGTGATTTTATTTAGGTGTTTTATGTGATTTGCTCTGGGACAGGAAAATAATAATTTTCTGGACCGGGGAAATTTTATTATTATCCAGAGCCGGGGGAGCTTACTAAACCAGAAACCGGAGACAGTTTTTGAAGTTTTATTTTCCTGCGATTTTATCTAACAAATAAAATCGAGGTATGTTTTATTATATGCTGGATGATATTTTTCTTGAAAAATATCTAGTGGATGATGACTCATCGCAATGGCCAATAGAAACTCAACACGTGGCGTGACACCTCAGCACCATGACTCAGCAGATTCCGGAAGGTTCCAGAAGCGGTGACTCGCCCTGTGACTCACCGTAGTGAGTCACCTGTTCCAGAAGCTTCTATGATGACTCGCCATGCTGACTCAGCGCTGTGACTCATCATTGATGACTCAGCTGATGACTCAGCGCTGTGACTCACCATTGATGATGCAGTTGATGACTCAGTCAGTGACTCAGCACACTGACTCGCCATGCTAACTCACCTGCTCTAGAAAATATCTACACTGACTCACCATGCTGACTCACCCGTTCTAGACAGTTCCACGATGACTCATCATACTGACTCATCGTAGTGACTCACATGTTCTAGAAATTTCTCTTTGATGACTCGTTTTGTGACTCATCAAGGGCAATCAGTAGAAAAATGATCAATAATAATTACTACTCTGCTAGTATAAGATAAAAATCTATGTAAATTTTATTACCTATTAGACTATAGACACTGACTTTATAAGCAGTAATTATTGTTCATTGCTTATATTGTACCGAAAAATATCTTAAGCTTTCATCTTTTTCCTGGAGTCTATAAATAGGAGGGCCTTAGTTCATTTGAAACTTTGGCAAGAAGCTCTCACCCTTCCTCTCCCATGGTCTTCTACGGCCATAGCTTCCAAGTGGAGGGCAACCTTCATCCATTCATCTCACTTACTCTCCTACACATCCTTTTCTCCAAAGAACCAAGATCAAACAACCAAAACTCTCTCATTTTCTCTCCCCCTTGATTTCGGCCAAAGCACCAAGAAACCTTCTCCAAATTTCTATAATTCCTACCAATATCATTTCTTGAATCCTTTCATCAATCCAAGACACTTTCATGTTAGGAATTTCTCAAGATTCCTTCATCTTCATCTTCCTATCAAACAAAAACCACAAAAGCTCATATCTCTCCCTTTCTTCAAGCTCACGGCCAACCCCTCAAAAGTCACCTTTCAAGCTTCAATAATTCTAAACAACCATAGATCTTGAATCTCCATGCAATTCTAAGGAACTTTCATGTTGGAGATTTTCCCTAAATCATCCATCTTCATTTTCGTTCTTCAAAGCTCAAGTTTGAAGCCTTGAAGGTGGAATTCTTGAATCTTCATGTTTCTATCCATTTTAAAGTTCTAATCATGATTTTAATCCATGATTATTTTAGTTTAGAGCCTTAGGTGTTAATATTGTATGTTTTCTTTGTTTTTCAAGAAACGCTTGGTGGAGAAAGTTTGCTTGAAGGAGACATACAAGGAACTTTGGAGGTTCTTCAAGAGGTAAGAGGGAGATTACCCTCATCAACCATGTGTTGGTGGTGAGGAATGTATGTGTTTGTGGTGAAGAATCCATAAGGGTTCATTCACATGATTGTTTATTGTTTTTCCTAATTGTGATTGATTATGTGTGCAAGCATGTCTATAGCTTTAATATGTTGTATGTGTTTTATGATTGCTTTAATATATGGTATGTGTACATATATGCATGATAATTATTGTAGCATGTAAATAACATACAAGGATTTGCATGAGTGTTCCAAAGAACACAAATCCAAGCTCACGGCCTCAATGCAAAAAGGAGAACCAAAATGTTCTCATCAATTTTCTAAAAGTGTGATTTAATTAACCTAGGAAAATTGACAAATTACCAATTTGTTTAGAGTAAGAAAAATGAATTTATGGATCAATGGATGAAATTATGTATTTCGGCCAACATGCCAAAGCCAAGCAATTATGATTTCTAAAATCATTTCCAAACCATTTTCTAAAACAATGATTTACTGAATTTAGGTAATACAATAAATTTGACATGGATTTAGAAGATGAAAAATAATTTAAAGATCAAATACAAAGACTTTGTTAAATTTGGCCAACATGCCACATACTTTTGATCCAAATTTATTTTCTAACTATTGACTAGATAATTTAATAAAAATAAACTAGATCAAGAGTTTTATAAGAGATTAAATGTATGGAAATAATTAGGAATGAATTATAAAGCATAGAATGATTTTCGGCCAATATGCCAAATTTAAATGTTTGTGATTTATAGAATTGTTTTCAACTAAGGTTAAGTAATAAATGCCAAAAGGATTTTATTACAATGAGTTTTGAAGAAATAAATTTATTAAAATTAAGTTTAAGAAGTTTAAACAAATGATTTTTACTGTTAGAAGAAAATACAGTAACTTTTGTAAATTGCTAACATGTGGCTCATATTATATTTTGAAGCTTGTTAGTGGTTTTCAAAAAGTTAAATTATACGGTTAAAAATTAAGTAAACAGAATTTTTACAGAAAAGTTAGGAAACCATTATTATAAGTTTTCTAAAACAAAATACTGTCAATTTTTATTAAAAATGGACAAATAAGATAGAAAAGATATCCAAAAGACAGTATACGGTATGAAAAATATTTTACGTAGTTTAAATGTATTAAATATTATTTCTGTTTATTTTAAATAGTGATTTTTAAGGAATTCGGACAAGAAAATGATTTAAAAATCTTACGCGATTAAGAACACGTATTAAAAACTCTACGCGATTTTAAAAATAATAAAATATATTTACGTGATTTAAAAACATTTATAAAAACGACGAGATTGTGAAAAGGCGATAAAATTTCTATGCAATTGACTGGAACTGTATATTTTATACCGTTAAGGGTATTCTGTATATTTTTCGCTGTCAGGCTATGAGGTGAACCCGTACAGGCTTTGGAACATTTTTCGCTGTTGGGCTATGAGGTGAACCCGTACAGGCTTTGAAATAGTATTTGTCCAGTGGGACTTACTGTATATTTTTATCTTTGAGGATATATTTTTATTAAGGGTATTTTGGTAATTTCTTATTTTTGGATCATATATTGAGTTTATGCCAATTTTTGGTGGATTGATTGACGAGGTGAATAACATCGTGTTGTCGATGCGATAAACGTAGTGTGGTTCAATTTTGAATGAACTTGTAGACATTAGTGTGCAAAATTCCATTTGTGGACAGTAGGGTTGCTTCTCTGGGCCATGGTAATTGGCAACACACTAATGGACTCGACAGGCACTATTTTTAATCGAGATCTTGTGAAGTCTAATAGTACATTGCCTATAGTGCCACAACGTGAGACCGTGAACTACACCACGCCTTGGACAATGGGTTCCATGTGACGTGGGGCTATAGACACAACGTGAGACAGCGCAATAGTTTGGTTGGACAGCCGTGGTACTAATAGATTTTGCGGGTCATTCTCTCTGATATCTATATGTGTTTAGCTCCATGGAGTAGGGTTGAGTCCTATTGCATATGTTTATATGCTGTACATTATTATTTCTTTATCTGTGATCTTTATCTGTGATCTCTATCTGTGATCTTTTATCTGTGATCTTTTATCTGTGATATTATATGTTTATATGTTGTATTTTGTCTGTACATTATTATCCTTTATCTGTGATATTATATGTTGTTCTTGCATTTAATAAGTTATTTTATATTGTTATGATTTACTGTTATGGCATTTTATATTGTATGAATTGTTATATCTATCCCGGTAATGTTATTGTAGTTTATTTTATTATGATATATGCTTATTCAAATTCATTGTAAATTGATAACATGACTATAATGGTATTATCTGTGTGTATGGAATGACCTTGTCATTCGTATTATTCTTTCCTACCGTACTGGTATTGGTGAAAGGGGATCTCACCTCTTTACTGTATTGCTTGTTGTGTTTGTATTGTTAAATTCGTATAGTAGACAAAGGAAGTTTCTTAGACCTACTGGAGGCTATGTTCTGAAGATGGTGATGGCGTCAAGGTGTAATCTTCCAAGTTTCAACAGGATGCAGTTTGGTGGAGAAATTGAACATGTAGGTTGGGTTTTCTCGTTAGTGTTGTTACCGTGCTATTAGTAGTACCCATCTTTGGGTTTGCTACTGTTTCTCTGAGTCTGTAAATGTTATGTTTTAAATTGTTGTTGAATATTTTGTGGAATATATAATATGTGTATTAATTAATTCAATCTAATTTCTGTTTTACTTATAATTTTTGGTAAGTTTATATTTTCGCGAAAAGAAATTTTCAAATTCATCCTTTAGAATTCAAAGCTTTTATAAAATGATTTTATTTGGTTTTATGTTTTATTTAAAAATGTGACGCCCTACGGAGGGTGTTACATAATCTGTCAATTAGACAGGGGGAGTAAGTGGTAAACAACTGCTGCATTTTTAATTACTCTGATATTTACTTTGATATTTCTAATTACTTCTTAAGATATTTTTGAATGATAAACATGTTATGTATGGTAAGTTTGTTATCAATCAAAAAGGGGAAGTTTGTGGATAAATGCCTCTAGTATGTTTTGATTAATGACTAAACTTAACATGATTATTACTTTGATTCACTAACTACTTGTCAAGCTTGATTTTATTAATGAGATTTAATGAAGTAAGAACAGTGGATGCAAAGGATCAAGGATCATGAAGGAAAACTTAAAGAAGGAACATCATGAAGATGGAATTCAATGAAGATCATTAGGAATCTTTTTGTAAACAAAAGACTTTGTTTAATTCTTTGATTAAGCTCTCATAATAAGTAAAAATGGTTTTCAAAAGTAAAAATGGATTAAGAATGAATAAGGTTAATTAACAAGTTTGTACATCTATGTGTACATCTATGTGTACATCAATGTACTTTCTGTTAATTAACTAACTTTTCATGAAAACCTCAATGTACATCTATGTATAAATGTTATATATCTATGTATACATTAATTGATTATGAATTTAATGAAAATCTCAGTGTACATTTATGTATAAGTGATTATACATCTATGTATACATCGATTAATTATGGACTTACTTGATCAATATGCAATTTTGCATCTGTACATCGATTGATACATCTATGTATAAACCAGAACAGAAGCAAGAACTTTCTGATATAGTTATACAATTGATTTGGTAATCGATGCATAAACTTCTGTGCTGAAAATATGAATGTGTTTCAAGAGCAACATCGATGTACTCATGTGTGTATTAATCAAGAATCAAGAACTTCCAAGAACACAATCGATTAGACAATTGATGTACACATGTTATAAAAATAAAATTTTGTTTAATACATCTGTGTACTAATCAATTGACTGAGAACAAAATTTTTCAAATAAATCTGTTTTGATCTTAACTAACTTGTAAAGTGTATCCAACGGATCTATTTTGAAATATACCTATATAAGGACATTGGCAAACACTTTCACAATAACAATTGATTCGAAATTGGAGATCAATCACAAAAATACTGTGAGAGCTTTTCATTGAAAGAAAACAGAGTATTCTTTTCTGTAGAACTTCAAATTGTTGTATCTGATTTTAGAATTTGATTCAATCTTTTCATATTTGTAAAAGAGAGATAAGAGAGAAGGTTCTCTCGCTGATGAAATCAAGAGTAGAAGGGACTCTTGGTACTGTGCAAGAATAGAAGGAATTCTTGTGGGAATTGCAAGATTACTTTAACTTGAAAAGCTGTCATTTGGGTAGAAGGAATCCAGAATTGAAGCTTGTGTAAAGAATCTTGTATATTGATTTTTCAATAGTGGATAAAACTCACAGTGGTGTGAGGACTGGATGTAGGTTACCAGAGGAGGTAGCTGAACCAGGATAAACTCGGTTTGTAATTTTCTCTATCCCTTAACTCTTTATTTGCTTTATTGTAGATTATATGAATCAATCAATACGTTAGGGATGTTTGCATGATTTGATTAGTTTATAATCTTGTTCATATCTGAAATCAATCTTATTGTTAATATTTCTTTTTAAGTTTCAAGTCTTGATCGTAATATATCTTGCAAAAACACGTTTTGGTTTGTTGGTTGACAAAATCTTTTTCATAGTTAAAGAAAAGAATCAGTTTTTGCAAAAAAGGGAATAAGTTTCGAAAAGTTTTATTACTCAATTCAACCCCCCTTCTTGAGTATTCAGAAGCCACAACCAACATTTCGTGAATCACTCCAAGAAAACCCTAACAAAGCTTGAAGATAAGAAACCATGGATCAATCATGGTTTAGAAACTTAAGAATCAAACTTAGAAACAAGAACAAGAATTTTACCTTGTAGAATAGAAAACTCTAGCTTGATTTTCAAGGTAGTAGATGGAAGAACTAGGCTTTGTTCACAACATGAAAAGTTCTTAGAATAGTGTTTAGGTTTAGGAAATGAGGTTAGATAAAATTTTGAAAGCTTGGATGGTGCTTCTTGTGTGACTGGCCGATAGCTTCACCAAGAGAAGAAATGGAGTTTTTGGTTGTGTTTGGAAGTGAGAGAATGGAGAGAATGGCTTAAGTTACAAAATGTGGTGAAGATGAAATGGAATATCACCTTTTGCATGTGCTGGTCGTGGAAGTGCATAGAAAAGGAGAGTCAAAACTTTGTTAACACATTTATGATTAGCACATGGCTTATGTCACAAAATTATCATGCTTTGATCACTTGATTTCCTATTGGTTTAAGCATAATGAATCATGGCATGAATCACACATCCTAGAAGGTGCAAGAACCTCCTTGGCTGTGGGACTCAATGGTGTAGGGCAACCAAGTTTGTTCCATTTAGTTACTACTTAAACTTAAGTTAACTTAGTTAGTTCATCTAGTTTCATGGCTAACTAGTCAAGCCATTTTTATTGACTTGATTCTATTGGTTTTCATTAAGCTTCAAGTCTTCTAATTGGTTCACAAAACAAGTCATCAAGACTTTCTCTAAAGGCTATTATCCAATGGATAATAGTTACAGAAACTATTACCCAATGGACAGAAGATACTGCTCGCAAGTCAATAAGTATTTTCCGCTGGATAAGAAAATATAGAAAATTTTTATTTGACAAATAAATTCTAAAAATTATAAAATTGAGAACTGTGGCTCTCGGATTCAAGTTTAGTAAGCTCTCCCGGCTCCGAATAAATCATCAAAGATTTTTCCTGGCCCGAAAATATCTATTTTCACAACTAGGAGTAAATCACACACAAAGATAAAAAAAAACAATCACAGAATAATCAAAATACATTTACAGGACACAAAATTCACAAAATAATAAAATCAGGAATTTACTAATGAATAGCAAATTTTGGGCTATTACAACTCTTTTTTACTAAAAAAAAATTTCATCCTCGAAATTTATCGTACCTTAGAACAATTGTGGATATTGCTTCTTCATTTTATCTTCCAATTCCGATGTAGCATCTCTTGTTGTTTCATTCCAGATCACTTTTACCAGCGAAATCTCCTTCCCTATGAGTTATTTCACTCTCATATCCTCAATCTTAATAGGAAGTGTTTCATAAGTCAAATTTTCTTTCAATTGTACCTTATCAGGATGAATGACATGAGTTGGATTGGGAATATAATTTCTCAACTGGGATACATGGAAAACATTATGAAGATTGGAAAGAAAGGGTGGCAAAGCTATCTGGTAAGCTACTGGACCTATCCGACGAAGAATTTATAGGGTTCAATGAATTTAGTGGTGAGTTTTCTGGATTTTATAACTCTTCTAACTCTCGTCGTGGGTGTGACTCGCAAGAACACATACTCACCTTCTTCAAATTCAAGAGGTCTCCTTCTCTTATCCGCATAACTTTTCTGTCGATTCTAAGTTGTTCGCATTTTCTCTTGAATCATCTTTACCTTCTCCATTATTTGTTGCACCATCTCTAGTCCTATTGTCATACTTTCTCCATCTTGATACTAACACAAAGGTGTTTAGTACCGTCGTCCATACAATGCTTCATAGGGTGCCATTCTTATACTTGAATAAAAATTATTGTTGTAGGTGAATTCTATCAAAGGCAAGAATTCATCCTAACTCCCTGTTTGTACTAACACACAAGCTCTTAGCAGATCTTCTAATGACTGGATAGTCCTCTCAGTTTGACCATCGATCTACGGATGGTAAGCAGAACTCAAACGAAGTTTAGTCCCCATTGCTCCTTGTAAACTTTTCAAAAACCTTGATGTAAACCTTGGATCTCTATCGGAAATGATACTAGAGGGTACACTGTGAAGTCTAACGATTTCACCAATCTACACCTGGGTCAACCGTTCCATTGAATACTTAATATTGATTAGCAAGAAGTGCGTAGACTTCGTAAGCTGATCAATAATGACCCATATAGAATCATACCTTTTCCTAGTCTTTGGCAATCCAGTAACAAAATCCATGGCAATACTATCCCATTTCCATTATAAAATAGTTAGAGGTTTTAGCATACCTGTTAGTCTTTAATGTTCAACCTTCGCTTTTTGACAAACAAGATAAGACGACACATGCTCAGCAACATCTCTCTTCATTCCAGGCCACCAAAATAACCGCTTCAGATCTTGATACATTTTGGTCATTCCTAGATGTATACTCAACCTGCTGGTATGAGCTTCATCGAGAATCGCCTTCCTAAGCTCGGCATCATTGGGTATACATATCCTACCTTTAAACTTTAGGACCCCATCAGGTCCTTCCTCAATTGTTGACACACGACCTTGCTTCATTAGTTCTCTCTCATTTTGCAAAAATTGGTCATCTTCCTGCTTCTCTCGAATCTCTTCCAGCAAATCATTCAAAATAGTAACCATATTCAGACGAATTCTTCCTGGTGCTAATTCTACTGATAACCACATATCTCTAAATTGCTCTATTAATTCTTCCTCTTTGATCACCATAGCAAAGACACTAAGCATATTCTTGCTCAAAGCATCTACCATGACATTTGCCTTTCCAGGATGATATTGAAGTTGAAAATCATAATCCTTCAAAAATTCCAACCATCTCCTCTGTCTCATGTTCAACTTCTTCTGATCAAACAAATACTTCAAACTTTTATGATCACTAAAGATATTGATTGTAGCCCCATATAGAAAATGTCTCTGAATCTTCAATGCAAAGACAACTGCGGCTAATTCCAAATCTTGAGTTGGGTAATTCTTTTCTTGTATCTTCAGTTGTCTCGAAGCATATGCTACCACGTTCCTATTCTACATTAATACACATCCTAACCCTTGATAAGAAGCAGCACAGTATACTTCAAAAGACTCATTTGGATTTGGTAGAATCAACACTAGTGCAGTAGTCAACCTTTTCTTTAACTCTTGGAAACTATTTTCACATGCATCTATCCAGACAAAAGCTTGATTCTTCCTTGTGAGTTATGTAAGAGGTCCGACTATCTTGCAAAAACCTTCAATAAATCTTCGATAATACCCTGCTAGTCCAACAAAACTTTGGATCACAATCACCGTCTTTGGCCTTTCCTATTGAAGAATGTAACACCTACCGTAGAGTATCATATTTAAGACTAATCCTAATATAACTTACCTAAGTTGTAAAAGAATTAATCTTTTAAAAACACTAATTTTAAAATTTCATTTGCAGAAAAACTGAAAATAATTAAAACCATAAATATAAAATGTAATTTAAAACAAACTCACCATAGTTTACATATTGAAACTTTGTTTACAAATAATTTACATAAATATACCCCCAAAAGATAATATAAACATTACACACCAAACTAAAAACTACTTAATTGGCACTCCTACAACTAAGGATTCAGGATCTCATTAGGATCCTCCTCCTCGGTATTATCATCAAAGAACCCTGGCAGATACAGTACACGTTGGGTTGTAGTCCTAGCAATCGACATCATGGAATCCTCATATGGAGTATAAGTATTTCTACTCTAGAGCTCACGAATAGGCATATAGAACTCTAGACGCACGGACACATGTTGTGTCATAACAGGAATTTCATCTCTAGTACCACTTAGATTTAGAGTCAAATCCCCGGTATAAACAAACCGCTCTCTATCTAAATTAACCCTCCAAGCATCAATCCCACCATGGAATTGAATTGTAACAAAACCGAAAACCTGACACCTTGCCGCCATATCAAGATAATACAGAAAAACCGTCATTGGTAGTAAAAAGATTTATCCTCTTCCTTATCTCCTCGGTCTTCATCAACATATACAATAAAACAAATATAATATAATGAAGAGGTGAGATTTTGTACATCAATACAAATGAGGCAATATAGAAAATGACAGTAAATGATACATATACAATATTATCACATACAATCATATTATCCTAGCAAAAGATAACATATCAAATAAGCATAGTTATCACATCAATATGCTAACCCACTATGCATGTGTACCATGACTTATTTCCTACAGCTAATCACAATTTCGGAGAGAATGATAGGGAGTACATGTCTGCATATCATTAGCCTCAAATCATGTGCCAATATATCAAATCAAGGTGCGTAACATGGCCGATACAGACACTCTCAACCAATCACGAAAAGAGTAGTAACTCCGTCAAGACCGTCAGTGTGTTTGCAAAGGATACCACGACGCAGTTGTGCTACCCACTGGTCACATATGACATTCTACACCCCGATGTCCCCAAGATCACTGAAGATCGTAACTACGTAATTCTCACCTGCACGAAGGTGTAATTTCCATTTCCTAGGCCCATTGCCTTAATTGACATGCTTTTCCATGCATGATGTATGATCCAACACATACAAACATATTTCACCGTTTTTCACATATACACACCATATTCTTGGCGATATCAATTTCCAACATAACGGGGCCCACCACGACAGCTCGACAACAACTGCTGTAATTTCCAATCGTGTAAACATTTTATTGCATTTTTTGAAATCGTGTAACATTTTTCTTACGTTTTCAAATCACGTAAATATTTTCCAACGTTTTCTAAATCGCATAAAGGTTTTTAAATCATTATGTCAATCGGGTAGCTTGAAAATAGACATTTTTAAATCACGTAAGAGTTTTCTAGCATTTTTCACTTGCATAAAATATTTCTTAACTTTCTAAACTTATTTATAAAATTCTCTATAAAATATAGGCATTTTGGCTTAATGTAAAATATTTTCCTATTAAAAATTCTTAACGTAATATTTTTCTACTATTTCTTTACAAAAATTTGTCTTTCTTGATTTACTTACAAAAATACTAATTTAATTCCAAACATAAAATCTATTTTCTTGTTTCTACTAAAAATTCATTAAATTAAATTCTTGTTAACTAATTACCAAAGTCCACACTTAGTAAAATACTCTTGGATTTAAAAAAAAAGGCACACTTTGGCATATTGGCCAAAAATCCAATTATACTTCATAAGTCATATTTAATCTTATAATTCCTTTAAAAAACCCTTAATCCAATTTCGCATCAATAAATTACTCAATCCAAACTTAGGAAAATAATTTAGAACATTTGCCCTCTTTGGTGGTGTTGAGGTCATGAGCCTCCCTAAGTTCTTTGGAACCTTCATACCATTTCCTCATCATGTAAATCATATCCCACTCTACATAATAATCACCATGCTTCCATAAGCACATAAACAAGCATATAATCAAATAAACCAACATATAATCAAATAAACAAGCATAAAATCAAAGTGATAAAGTAAACCAACCAAAAATCACCACAAACAAAGCAAGCTTAAAACCACACAAGTGAATAAATCCTTATATATTTTTCACCACCAACAAGCCATCTCCTCACCACCAACATATGGTTGATGAGGTTAATCTCCCTCTTACCTCAAGGAAGACAAAAATCCTCTTAGTTGTTTTTCTTCAAAGATCTTGTGTAGCCTTCAAAGAAAACCCTAACAAGCTTAAACCAATATAAAGTTACAAACTAAGCTTAAAGAAGAGAAACCATGGAGCAATCATGGTTTAGAAACTCAAGAATCAAACTTAGAAACAAAGAAGAGGAATTTTACCTTGAAACTTAAGAACCTAGCTTGTAGTAAAGGTAGAAGATGAAGGATTTAGCTTAGGTCTTCAACATAAAAGAGTCTTAGAATGATATGTAGGTTTAGGAAATAAGCTTGGATGAAATTTTAGAAGCTTGGATGATGGTCTTAGGTGTGATGGCCGAATGCTTCATGAAATGGGAGAAATGGAGTTTTTGGCTAAGTTAAGAAGAAAGAGAATGGAGAGAATGGTTTAAGAGACAAAGTGTGATAGAAATAAAATGGTCTTCCTACTTCTAAAGCTCTTAGCTGTGGAGTGCATGCATGTGAGGGAATTAATACTTGATCAATCAAGATAGAAATCAAGCACATGGTGAATGTCATCAAGTGGTTATGCTTTGGTCACCTTGATGAATCATAAGCTCTTGAAACTCCTAGAAGACTCTACATGGATGTGGAACACCATTGAGAGACTAACTAAAATTTTGTTTTATTTAATTAACACTTAAACTTAAGTTAACTTAGCTAATTCATCTTGTTTAGGAACTAATTAAACAAGTCACTTTTGTTGACTTAATGCTATTGGTTAATAATCATGCCAAGCCACAAACTTTGACTTCTAAAGATTAGTAGCACATAGCTATCACATGGTTAAAGCTACAAGAAATTATTCCTCACAGAATAAAATTACTGCTCATAAACCAGTAGTTATTGTACAATGAATAATAAAAGCACAGTAAAAGAAAATTTCGATATTGTGTCTGGTTTCGGGTTTAGTAAGATCCCCCGGCCCCATATTAACAATACAAAATTTTCTGGCCCATAAAATTTTTTACTTTTTCCAGGCCCACCTGGGTCCACAGACAACCCAAAATAATATTAAAATAATCACAATCTCAGAAAAATCTACAAAAATTCTCAAAAATTTTAAAAATTATAAAATTAATATTTATATAGAAAAACAAAATTCGGGGTGTTGCAAAGAACTATCTCCACCTTTGCTGGATCTACCGCAATTCCTTCCTTGGAAATCACATGACCCAAAAACTGAACCTCTTCTAACCAAAATTCACATTTTGCTAACTTTGCATACAATTTCTTCTCCTTCAAAATCTGAAGAACTATAATGAGATGTTCAACATACTCTTCCTGACTTTGAGAATAGATCAGAATGCCATGAATAAAAACAACAATAAATCTGTCTAGATATGGATGAAAGATCCTATTTATGTAATCCATGAATATCTCAGGAGCATTCCTCACTCCAAACGGCATCATAAGATACTCATAGTGCCCGTAGCGCATTCGAAAAGAAGTCTTATGTATATCCCCTACCTTGACATGAATTTGATGATAACCAGATCTCATATCAATCTTGGAGAAAATAGCTGCTCCTTTCAATTGGTCCATCAAATCATCAATCCTTAGAAATGGATACTTATTCTTAATTGTAACCTTATTTAACTAGTGGTAGTCCACACACAAACGTGAAGTTCCATCCTTCTTCTTGACTAATAACAATGGAGCTCCCCATGGTGAAACACTAGGTCTCATAAATTATTTTTCCAACAGTTCCTCTAATTGCTTCTTTAACTCTGCTAATTCTGATGGTGACATTCGGTATGGTGCAATCGAAATAGGACCATCGATAGAAAATTCTATCTCTCTTTCTGGCGGTAATCTGGGCACATCATCAGGAAAAACTTCAAGAAACTCATTCACTATAAAAATAGCATTCACGCCCTTTTCACCCTGGACTTCTAAAAAAGATAACAACATGTATCATTGGGCTCCATCCCTTAATAAAGTTTTGACTTGATTGACAGTCAAAAATCTAGAAATCTCGCTCTCAATAAATACTAAGGTCTTTTTAGAACAGTCTAACAGAATATAGTTAGAAGATAACTAATTCATTCCTAAGATTATATCTATTTCGGTAAGAGGCAAACAAATTAATTAACAGAAAAGACTCGATTATCCATAGTAACAAAACAATTTAAGCATGTTACTAAGTGGGCTCAATACTCAAGAGGGGGGTGAATTGAGTATGTAAAAACTTTTCGTAAATTTTTTGCAAAACATTTGAATATCAATTTTCGTTGAAGCTATTGGATGATTGAAGTGAATAAATAAATGAGATTAAATGCTTCACTCACAAATTAAATAAGCCAAGATGAATAACATTCAAGCAAGCATATAAAATAAATGCACAAGGTTTATCCTGGTTCAGCCACCAATCCACTTATGACCTACGTCCAGTCCTCAAGCAACCGCTGGAGATTTTCCACTATATCTTCAAGCTTCAACAGGTGCTTGACAACCTTTACAAACTAGAGCACTCACCACACCTTGGGATACCTCACCCTTTGTGCTTGAGCTTCGAAACAGGGATACCTCACCCTTTACAACCTTTGAGGGATGCTTCACCCTCTTTACACCTTTGAAGGATACCTCACTTTCTTTTCAGCAAGGGATACCTCACCCTCTTTACAAGAAAAACAAAGTGTTTAAATGATAGAAACTCTCTTAAAGAGTAGATAATACAAATTGAAGCTCTATGGGTATCAAGAATTCACACTTTGAAGCTCAAAATCGAGTTTTGGAGAAAGAGATGATGAAATACGAATTTAATGCTCAAGAATGATTTTCATATTGTTCTACAACCCTTAATTAATGCCCAATAGCTTTCATTTATAGCCCAAACAATTTTGAGATGTTAGAAGTGGTTGTGAGCATTAAATGCCATTAAAAGAGCCGTTGAGAATGAGCTTTGTGAAAGACCATAACCTGTTATGGCAAAGCTATAATCAGTTATGGCTTGTGAGAAAGGTTCCCAACGTTTCTGTCTAACAAAATAACCTGTTATGAGATTTCATAATCTGTTATGAGATGTTTCATAATCAATTATGAAGTATTTCATAATCTATTATGAGACATTCATAATCAGTTATGAATTATGCCATATTCGAATATGGCCATTTAAAAATAGGTGATTACGTTTTGAGATACCAAATAATCAATTATGAAGAGGCCATAATCGATTATGAGCTTTTAAAACATGAAAAACGCTCCTGACTTGTGCAATAATTGATTATGAATATTCCATAATCGATTATGGCATTCTAGTTTTGAAAGCTAACTTTAAATGTACTACCAAGACTAGCTTTTCAAAAGTTGTTTGTTGAGCATTTTAGCATGTGAAAACTATTTGTAAAGATTTGAAAACATATTTAAGCTTAGTGTGATTCCCAAATACCTTTACACAAGTTCTAAGTCCTATAAGCTTATCTTGAAGATCCTTGGAACTTGATCATTGCACTTTCATTTCTTGTCCTTGTTTGTTATCATAAAAACCATTGCTTAATGGCTTTAGCCAATGCCAATTACAAAGCATATTTTAGAAGTACTAACAGGCTTGGCAGTTAGTGTAGAAACAATCAATTGAAAGTTCAAAGAAGACATAGACAATCCCAAACGATCCACACAGTCATATGTAATAAATGAATGAGTTGCACCTGAATCATATAGTACAGTTAAAAGATTACCTAATATGACACATTCTCCCTTGATAAGATATTTAGACTGGGAGGCTTCAGCTCTACTAATTGTATACACTCGTCCACCAATTTGTGGCTTAGCAGCACAAATGTTGCTTACTAAAGGCTCCACTTTTGCTTGATCACAGTTTCTTAAGATATGACCAGGCTTTCCACATTTAAAGCAGATAATCCCTCTGATTGTACAGTCCTTTATCATATGACCCTTTCCACAGTTTAAACATTTCATTGGAGGTGCCACATTTTGACCAAAACGATTGTTACTAAAAGCTCCTGCACGTGACTGCTGTTGTTGCTGCTGGCTTCCCGATGTTCGGGAATATGGTTTCCACTAAAATTAGTTGTTGTTGTTGTTTCCTCCCCTTTGGAACCTAGATGGTCCAAAGTTACGATTCCTTGTATCTCGAGATGGTTCTAATTCTTCAAATCTGCGACACATATCCATTAAAACCAAGAACTAATTCATTCTTGTAACACCCCGATGTAGGGTGTCACATTTACAACAAATTAAAATAAAAACCTTCCCAAGTTATAAATCGTTTGATAATAAGTACAACACGAGTTGTAAAATTTTAGTTATGTATTCTAAGAAGATCAATAATCATCCTATACAAATCCAATCATCTTCCATTATTGTTTCAACCTTCGTCCTATGGCCATTTCTTCTTGCGGAAAACATTACTAAATAAAATTAAAAAAACAGAACATGAAATAAAATACATTATTACATACATACCATAATATCCATAAGGTTTTGTTTAAGAAAAATAATTAAAAATCAACTCATAAACCATTTGACATAAAAGAGTAGATAACAGACTTGCCCAAGTCCAACAGACTAAGAAAACCCAAAAAAATACAGTACAGACATAACCAACAAAACAATCAAGCCAATCAATAAGGATAATCCAACGGCTCGCCTCCTTCGTGCTGGTCCTCGGGTTGCTGCTTCTCTCACGGAAAATTAAGAGGTTGATTCTCTTCACCGTCTTTACCGTACATAGTAATAACACATAAATACATACAAAGAGGTGAGACAATTTGTCATCATTACCATCAGGCAGTATAGAAAACGATAAATACAAACATATATGTCATCAAAACATGTTATTACTACATGTATAACATTTCATAGAATATATCAGAATAATATAATATGCAGACTCCTATTGCACATGTACACGACACAAACCTACTCCATAGAGCTAAACACAACCAATCAGAGGGAATGATCCCGGAAGAACTTGTCTGTCAACTCGGCTGCCGCGAGTCACGTGCTACACAATCAAATTTGTCGTGACTCGCACAGTACACAGTCAAACTCATCGTGTACTACAGGCATTTTACAAGACAGTCCCCAACAAGATCGTGATTAAGAATAGTGCTTTGTCAAGATCACTAGTGTGTCATGCCCGGTACCACGGCCCAGAGGAGCTACCAACTGTCCACATGTGGAATTTCCGCACACTAATGCCACCAAGTTCAATAAATGAACAACACTATGCGTATCTCACCTAAACAGGGGTGTAATTCATCCTCTTAGGTATAACTCGTTAATGACACCAAAAACAACATATTCCTCAATACATGGTGCAAGACTCAAAAATTCACATATATCATAATATCATCAAATCACATGGTCAAGTGCCATAACTCGGCAGTACCATCCTTCAATATAACCAGGTCCAACCCGACAGCATACCGCTATTATTTTCAATCGCGTAAATATTTTATCGCATTTTCACAATCTCATGATTATTTTCCAACGTTTTCAAATTGCGTAGGTATTTTTCTACATTTTTTTTATCACGTAAATATTTTTAACGTTTCCAAATCGCATAGTTATTTTCCTATGTTTTTAAAATCATTTTCTCATTCTCGTAATATTTTTATATCATTTTCTCAAGCACGTAATATTTTTAAATCATTTTCTCAATCGCGTAATTTAAACATTATTATTTTAAATATGCGTAAAGTATTTCTATTATTTTTCACCGTATAAAATATTTCTTGATGTTCTAGATTAATTTTTGAAAACTTTTCGAAATTAATAAAAAATCCTTTTTAATAAAATACTTAGAGCGGTAAATAAATTTTAAAACGTATTCTCAATTATCATAATAAAAATTACTAAATTGAGTTCTCATTAAATAAATCTTTTAAAACTACCTTTAAGAAAATATATATATATATATATATTTTAATCTAAACACCAATTCTTGACTTGTTGGCCCAAAATTAATTTATTTTCCATAACCAAATATATAATCATTTCCTATCTCATTTTCCTTTGTAAAAAATATTTAATCCAATTATTTGTTACTTAATCCTCTAAAATCTATACTTGAAAAATAATTTTAGATTAAAAGTATATTGAATAGCATGTGACCGAAATTTATTATGTCTTCAACAAATCAAGCATTTGAAAACACTTACATCAAAATCAATCATACAATAAAGTAAAACCATAAACATTCAAGTAAATGAATCCTCATGGATTCTTCACCACACACACAATCCATTTTCATACTACCAAAATAGTTGATGAGATTAAATCTCCCTCTTACCTCTTGAAGACTATCCTTCTTGAAAGTTTCCTTAGAGAATTTTGTGTGGCTTCAAGAAAATACCTATCAAGCTTAAACAATTTACAAAATACAAAACTAAGCTTGAGAAAGAATAACCATGGATCAAACATGACTCAGAAATTTAAAAATAAATTTAGATATAGGAAACAAGAATTTTACCTAATAGGGTAGAAATTTAAACCTTGATTTCGAAGCTCAAGATGGTTGATTTTGAAGAAACTCACAACATAAAAGATGCTTAGAATGATGTTTAGCTTCAGGAAATGAGGTTGGATAAAATTGTTGAAGAGTGGAAGTGTGATTTGAGAGTGGTGGCCGAATGGCTCGAGAAATTGAGAAAAGATGAAGTTCTTCTTTGGGTTCTTGTGTTCTCGAAGAAAGAGAATGGAGAGAATAGATAGGAGTGATGGAAAATGAAGTGGAGAGGTCTCTTACACTATATATAGCCATGTGGTGCATTGGAGGAGTGGGTGGAATGATTTGTGATAATTGTTTGGTGGAGCACTCAAGGAGACAAGGTGGTGCATGCTAGCTCACTAAAGTGTATGATTAAGTGTGATGGAATCAAAATGATAGCCCAAAAATCATGTGCATTGTCTTGGAGTTACATGGAGTGAATGGATGGAAATTCATTGAATATTTGAGTGGGAGACAAGGTAGTTGAAGGATGACTAAACTCTAAGTGATCATAAATGATAGAATGCATTATTATGCATTATTTGAAGAATCATTTACCTTCTTGATGGATATGACCATGTGGCCTTGGTGGAATTCACTAACAAAAGAATCCCATTCCATGTTATAATGAAGTGCATGAGTTGTACGTGGGTCAAAGTGTTTTACCTCTTTGGTTTCTACATTAAACATACTAGGTCCACTAACATGATTATAGAATCTAGGTAAATAGAAAACTTAATTACTAAGGCTAGGTAATTAGGTTTATGATTTCACTAATGGTAAGTAGATTTATAACCTTAACCTAAGGTAAATAGATTTATGACTTTAACCTAGGGTGAATAAATTTTTATAACTTTAACCGACGGTAAATAAATTTATAACTTTAACCTAATGTAAATAGGTTTATAACTTTAACCTAAGGTGGATAGATTTATGATTTTGCCTAAGGTAAATAGATTTATGATTTTACTTATGTCTATTTCTCTACGTAGATTTTAACCGGTAGTTAATTTCAAATTGACAAAAATTACTACGGTAAAAACTAATTTTTACTGTCTAAAATTTACTGCAGTAAAAATTAAATTTTTACTGTAGTTCAATAATAACACGTATCTAGATAAATTGTCAAACAACGAAGATTTTCAAATACTGTTTCTGGTTTTGGGTTTAGTAAGATCCCCCGGCCCCACTGAACAATTCAAAAATTCATCCGGCCTGGGAAAATTATTATTTTCCTGACTCGGAATAATTCACACACAAAGATAAAAAACATTCATATAACAGTTAAAAAAAATTTACAACACACAGAAATTACAAAACAGTGCAGTTTAGTCGTTACTATAATTTATCAAAAATTGGGATGTTACAATTCTCATTGGCAATACTCCTCACCTCAATTCAACTCTGAGACCCTCTTCAAACTTATGACATTTCCACACCTCATCTGGCTGGATTTGAAAGTGATAACTTTGACAAGCACTCAAACTTTGCAACGTACTCGTTAACCGCTCTTCCACCTTGTCGTAGCCCAAGAAATTCCATCTCCTTGGCATGCCTTGCACTATCCGAAAAATATTTTTTCAGAAATACTTCACAGAATACCTCTCACGTAATTTCCCTTTCTTCAGCTTATAGTACTCTCTGAGTTGCTTTCCACAAATTTTCACCGTCTCCCATTAATATAAATGTGGCATAAGTCACCTTGCGGTCGTCCGCACATCCCATTCCTTCAAAAATCTTTTCTAGCTCTTGGATCCACAAACTTGCCTTCTCCAGATCAAATTCACCTCTAAAATATGGCAGATTGTTTCGATGGAACTCCGACAAATTCTAGACATCGACATTTGCTTCTTATTGTTGTGCAGCTTGTTGATTTTGTTGCATAATTACGTCTGCTATACACTGCGTTGCTTCTACAACCACTATCATTAGGTCATTATTGCGCCCCACGTTCACACGTGCACCTCTGTTATGAGTCATAACTTTCTTCACTAACAACCAAACAAACACAATAATAGTCAGATGTAATCTTTTAGGATTTAAACACAGAGAATCACACAACACAAGCAAAACAGACCTAACCATATAAACACAAAAGATTCTAACCAGGGCTCTGATACCAACTAATGTAACACCCATCGTAGGGTGTCATATTTAAGACTAATACTAATATAACTTACCCAAGTTATAAAAGAATTAATCTTGAAAAATACTGATTTCAAAATTTCATTTGCGGATAACGAAAAATAAATAAAACATGAGAATAATATTGTAACTGAATAAAACTCACCATAATGTACATAGATACTGAAACCTTGTTCACAAATAATTTACATAAATACATTCCACTCCAAAAGATAAATATGTACAACATATACATCAAAACATAACAGCTTCACTAAAACTCCTAAAGACTAAAGATTTGGGCCCTCGGAAGGATCCTCCTCCTTAGTATCATCACCAAAAAGCCCTGGCGGATACATGCATTGCTGGGCTGGCATCCTAGCAGACGACACCATTGAATCTTCTTGTGGGGTATAGACACTACCACCGCAAAGCTCTCGAATAGGCATCGAGAACTCCAAACGAACGGAAACATTCATTGACATGATTGGAACTCCATCACGTGTCCCACTAAGATTCATAGTCAAGTCTCCGGTATACACAAAGCGTTCTTTACCCATATCAAACCACCAAGCATCAGTTCCCTTATGGAACTGTACAGTAACAAAACCTAACACCTGATGCCTTGCCTCCATAAAAGCAAACACAATGAAAAACTATCAAGTATAGAAAATAGAATTTCCTGTCTCGTTGTCTCCATGATCTTCATTAAACATACACAATAAAGCAACACAATATAAAAAAGAGGTGAGATCCCCCAACATCAATACTAGTATGGTAGTGTAGAAAATGACAGTAAAAGTATACTGATACAATATTTATCACACCGATTCATGTTATCACATCATAGGTAACATATTGGATAACATATATATCACATCAATATGTAGACTAACTATGCATATGTACACAGACCAATTCCTACTCCATGGAGCTAATCACAATTTCGGAGAGAAAGAACAGGAGTATATATCTGTATATTGTCAGCCCCAAATCATGTGCCAAGATATAATATCAAAATGCACAAAATGGCTTATACAAGATACTCTCAACCAACCACGAAAAGAATAGCAACTCCGTCAAGATTGTTAGTGCATTTGCAAAGGATACCACGGCGCAGAGGTGCTACCATCTAGCCACAAATGACATTCTGTGCCCTGACGCCTCCAAGATCAATAATTGATCATAACTACGCAATTCTCACTCGCACAAAGGTGTAAATTCAACTCCTAAGCAACTTGCCTTTACCAACAAAGCTTACACATTTTTCAATGCATGATATGTGACCCAAAATACACATACAAATATTCTTATCACTATTTTTCACAAACACTTGCCATCACTTGGCGGTATCACTTTTTAATGTATTCGGGCCCACCATAACAGCCCGACAGCAAACTGCAGTTATTTCAAATCCTATAAACATTTTATCGCGTTTTCATAATCGCGTAACATTTTTCTTATGTTTTCAAATCGCGCAAGTATTTTTTAACATTTTTGCGATCGCAGAAATATTTTCAAACGTTTTCTAAATTGCGTAGAGATTTTTAAACATTTTCTCAATCATGTAGCGATTTTATACTATTTTCTCAATCGCGTAGCTTAAAAATCACTATTTTGAAATCGCTTAAGATTTTTCTAATATTTTTCACTTGCGTAAAATATTACTTAGCTTTCTAAACTCATTTATAAAATTCTCTATATAATGTAGGCATTTTGGCCTTATTTATAATATTTTCTTACTAAAAATCCTTTAAGTACTATTTTTTACTATTTCTTACAAGAATTGTACTTCTTTGGTATAGCTCAAAATTTTGTAACGCACTTCAACACGCAGAGGGTGAGCTATATGTTAGTGAATTTCAAGTTTTAATTTTATTTCTCATCATCACTTAATTACACTAAATTAATTCTAAAAATTTGTTCATTTTCTTTTTACTTCTAAAAACCTATTAAATTTAGTTCTTGTTAATTAATTACCTAAGTCTATACTTAGGAAAATAATTTTGGATCTAATAATAAAAATTTCACCACAAATAATAAAAATTTAAAGAATCAAGTGAATAAATCCTTATGGATTTTTCATCACAAACAATTCCATTTCCTCACCACCAACACATGGTCGATTAGGTTAATCTCCCTCTTACCTCAAGGAAGACAAAAATCCTTCTTGGTTGGTCTCCTATAAGTTTCGTGAATCACTCCAAGAAAACCCTAACAAAATTAAACCAAACCAAAGTCACAAACAAAGCTTGAAGATAAGAAACCAAGGATCAATCATGGTTTAGAAACTCAAGAATCAAACTTAGAAACAAGAACAAGAATTTTACCCTGTAGAATAGAAAACTCTAGCTTGATTTTCGTGGTAGTAGATGGAAGAACTAGGCTTTGTTCACAACATGAAAAGTTCTTAGAATAGTGTTTAGGTTTAGAAAATGAGGTTAGATAAAATTTTGAAAGCTTGGATGGTGCTTCTTAGGTGACTGGCCGAGAGCTTCACCAAGAGAAGAAATGGAGTTTTTGGTTGTTTGGAAGTGAGAGAATGGAGAGAATGGCTTAAGTTACAAAGTGTGGTGAAGATGAAATGGAATATCACCTTTTACATGTGCTTGCCATGGAAGTGCATAGAAAAGGAGAGTCAAAACTTTGTTAACACATTTATGATTAGCACATGCTTATGCCACAAAATTATCATGCTTTGATCACTTGATTTCCTATTGGTTTAAGCATAATGAATCATGACATGAATCACACATCCTAGAAGGTGCAAGAAACTCCTTGGCCGTGGGACTCAATGGTGTAGGGCAACCAAGTTTGTTCCATTTAGTTACTTCTTAAACTTAAGTTAACTTAGTTAGTTCATCTAGTTTCATGGCTAACTAGTCAAGCCATTTTTATTGACTTGATTCTATTGGTTTTCATTAAGCTTCAAGTCTTCTAATTGGTTCACAAAACAAGTCATCAAGACTTTATCTAAAGGCTATTATCCAATGGACAATAGTTATAGAAACTATTACCTAATAGGCAAAAGATATTGCTCGCAAGTCAGTAAGTATTATCCGCTGGATAATAAAATATAGAAATTTTTTATTTGATAAATAAATTCTAAAAATTATAAAATTGAGAACTGTGCCTCTCGGATTCAGGTTTAATAAGCTCTCCCAGCTCTGAATAAATTATCAAAGATTTTTCCCGACCCAAAAATTTTTATTTTCACAGCTCGGAGTAAATCACACACAAAGATAAAAAATAATCACAGAACAGTCAAAATAAATTTACAACACACATAATTCACAAAATAGTAAAATCAAGCATTTACTAATGAATAACAAATTTCAAGGTGTTACATGTCACGATCTGACTGGACCTATTGCTACTAGCACCTCCTCCATATGATTGTTATTACTGTTGATTTCCCAGTGGTCAAAAATATGATTTCCGTTGAGAACGATTAACATTACTGCAATTTCCCCTTGGGAACTGGATGTTTCAAGGTTACGGTTTCTCATGTTTTGCGATTGGTCTAACTTCTCAATTCGTCAACACTTATCCAACAAAGTTGGGAACTGCTCTATTCCCAAAGGTAGCATCGCCCGTTTAAGGTCATACCTCAATCCTTCTTCAAATGTCTGACATTTCCATTCCTTATCAGGTTATAGTTGAAAATACCATGAGAACTTTGACAAGCTCTTAGACTTTGCTGCATATACATTGACAGTCATCCCCCTTGCTTCAAGCTAAGAAACTCCATTTCCTTTGAGTGCCTGGCACTAGCTGGAAAATACTTCTCTAGAAACTTGCTCCGAAAGACTTCCATCGTAATAACTCTTCCTTTAGCTTCCAATAGTATTTGAGTTTCTGCCCACCAGTCCTCTCCATTTCTAACAAGCACAAAGGTAGCATGGGTTAACTTTTTATCATCTGTGCATCCCATTCCTCTAAATATCTTCTCCAACTCCTTGATCAAAAGATCCATTTTCTCTAGCTCAAATTCTCTTTTAAATTATGGTGGATCCTTTAAATTATGTTGTCGCTTTCTGTTGCTGGGTAGCCCTCTGGTTTTGTTGTACGATGACGTCTGCCATCCTTCGCATTGCTTCAACAGCTGCATCCATACTTTCATCATCTCATTTTCTATCCGCATGCACACCTTTACCACTTGCCATTACTTCTTTTCAAAGTCAACTAATCGAAATACAATAAAACCCAAAAGTAATCAACTTATATAATAATGTCTCCTTTTGGAAACCAAACACAAAGAGTTATACAACACAACAAGACAAGTCTAACCACAAACCTAATAGACTCAAACTTGAGCTCCTTCATTCTGCCTTCTATGGCGAGATCTCCTGTAAGCCTTCAACTCCCAAGCAGTTCCTCAAGCCAAACTTATGCCAAATATTCTTTATCTAAGAAAATCGACTCTCCTAAACCTCTTGGATTCCATAATCCATAATCCTTGCAAGTCCTATTTAACAACCCTTTATCAAACTCATTGGCTCAAATGACTTTAGTGGTACCACAACAAAGGGTGTATAAGCAAACAAATCATAAACGAGTTCAGTCATACTAGCTGGACTTCTTACCATAAGAACTCCTATTCCCCTATTATGCCTAGGTGAAATCATAGTTTCCTGTCCACACAAAACAATACATATTAAGTAAGTCAGTCCCCAATATCATGTAACTATGCAACAGTAGCTAGTAACTTTTAACCTATGGCAAGCCATGCATTTCTTTCCCAACATCTCAACTAAGAGATAAGGAAGTGCACGATACACAAGAAACTTCTAACATGTCTAAGCATAGTCAGTCCATACCCCGACTCAACAGGATGAATTACTCTAATACCAACTAATATGACAACCCGAACTTAATAACTATAGTATAATCATCATTACACCACAGCCACTAAATTCAAGCCTGCTACTAACTTGTGTAATGCCCCTTTTTGGATGGGGACAGTTACACCGAAGACAAAACTCAAAAGATAACACTAAGACGTGATTTATATATATATAAATAGTAACTTGTTCATTTATGAAGTATATAATAACTTGGTTGAATGGAAATTTAATGTATAATCATGCTTTGAGATTATGAACCTTGCTTATCTTTAGGCTAGGAATAGTCTTTGATTTGCTCGTTGCCTCCCTGAATTCTAAATTCTAATGCTTGTCTCTTTTTAGAATCACCTAAGGAATTAGGGGTTTTATTTGGGAATAAAGAGTCAATTGCCTAAGGAATTAGGATTTGATTACTTTAGAGAATTCGGTAACAAAATAGAAATAGTAACTTATGTTAATCCTAATTGATATGTAGTAGGTGAAATCAAATAAAACTTGATCCCAACTTTTTCATTAATTGCATTTTAGTCATTGTGCATACTAAGTGTTTGTTGAATTGCTAAATATAAAAACCAAAAATATTGTCATTGCTTTTGTTCATTTGTTGGCGTGTTAATCATTTTAGAGTACACTTTGACCCAAAATTGAGTTTAAATAGTAGTTAATTTTGTCAATTGGTATTTGGCCATCGATCTCTGGGAACGATATCTGGTATCTTACCATTTTTATTACTTGATGATCCGGTACACTTGTCGTGGTCACACCAACTCGCCATGGGGTCGCTACTTTTTCTTTTGGTGCTACTATATATCTGGAGTTTTATATGCCTGTCAAGGAGTTATAGGGTGATCTTCATTACACTCCTAGGGAGGATTCTGAGGTATCATCTGCTTGGACTCCCATTCGTTAAGACATGTCCCGACTGGGGAATTTGTCTGCTAGGGATTCTGAGGAGGATCCAGTGAAAGACCCTTCCTTCTAGGTGTTTGGACTTAGGCCAGATTAGGTTTTATTGTGGTAGCTGTACATATACTTTTGAGTACGTAAGTTTTATGTATTTATGTTGTCACTAAACTATGTTATATATATGAAATGTATATTATTTAGTTTACTATGTTTTTTGTTCTCTATATTCTATTAAGTTTATGTTATCTGCAAAAAGAAATTTTAAAACTCGTATATTATAATAATAAATCATTTATGACTTAGTTTTAGCTTTAAAATTTTTGGTTTGAATTGTAATTCCCAAAGGAGGGTGTTACAATATGTATATCTAAGTTTGGTTAAAAGTTGGAATGGATAAGATGGATACAATGAAAAGGCAACTATTATGGTTCTCTAAAACTATTAGTATGAATAACTAAATTTTGGGGGCAAAATTTTTAAAAGGAATGGAGAATTGTAACATCCTTTTTTTTACATATGTTAGACTTGTATAAAGTTGTAGAGGTAGCTTAATACTTGTTTAACATGTCAGCTAAATTTTGTGATGATTTGAGTTAAATGATTTGAGTTAATTTAGGCACTTTGCCGCAACACAGAATGTGCAAAATGACTAATTTAACTCAAGAAAAATAGCATAAATGCTATATTAAAGGAAATAGATATGGAAAAGTTATTTCCAGGTCATAAATGTGTGAAAAAAGATATGATTAAATTTTGATGGTAAACAGAGTCAATTTAGTATTTTTAAGGATATTGAGTGAGTATTTAAGTACTAGATTTAGTCACAGTGGAAATAGAAAATTATGGAAATGATAAAATAATTAAGAATTTAGATGGATCTTATAATTTATTCTAAGGTTGTCGGAAAGCAGGAAATTTGATTTAGTTAAATCAAAGTACTTTTAGCAGATACAAAATTAGCAAAAAAACAAAATTGCCCTAATGTTTATCTTTTAAAAAGTGAGAGTTTTCTCACTTTCTCATCTTCCTCGTACGTCTTAGTAGCAGAATGGTGAAAAAGAAAATATAGGAAGAAAATGGGAGAGGAAGAAGGAGAAAATAAAGTGAAAGAAGAAAGATCGAGGAAAGGAAAAGCAAGATTAAATAGCCATGGAAACCAAGGTAGGGGTCCTTGATTCTCACTCTTTTTTCCTTATCTTCATCTTCTTCTTTGAATGGTTTGATGAGGAATAGTGGTTCTTGGGTGAGAATAGAGAGTTAATGTTTAATTAAGAAATGAGAAATCTTGAGATCCATAGTTTTATAGTGATGAAACTATAGCTTCTTAGTGAGTAGTTTATAGAGATGTAGGCTGTAAATCATTTTGTTTATAATGATTTGATAATGTTTGAATATTTGAATCTCTAGTATTTGATGCTATGGAATTGATTGTTGGTGTTTTGATGTTTAAATGATGATAGAAATAGGTTATGTTGAGTTGGTTGATGCTTCGATTGAATTTTTGGAAAAACCAGAAAGTTACATGGAAGCCACGACACTCCCCAAGTGGAGCCGCGGTCTCCAATTCTCTGTGTCTCAAGAAACGGCTCCTGATAATAGGGAGCCATGACACAAAGAAAGTGGGAGTTGCGACCCTCTGTCGAAAATAGGCTAAAATGTTTATTGTTGTGTTAATCGCATATCTTGATCTATAGATATCGGAATAACCTTATTCAAGTGGCATTTGAAAGCTAACATGTAAGGCTATTGTCCTATTAAATTTTAGATTGTTTGAAGTTAGGATGCACATTTGGTGCAATCTTGAAAATCAATTTTTTTAAGGAAAATATTGAGATGTTTTGGGATAGTTTGAACTTGAATGGTTTGTGAGCCATTTGTTGTTCTCTTTTTGGCTAAGGTTGAGCTAGGATGATGTGATAAAAGGGTGTTAGATCCTAATTTTGATAGATTTTTCTATGTAATGTGTTATGTGTTGTTATTAAATGATGTAATGTTAAGAAGCATATTGATTTATGCATGTTATCAAATGATGTTGATGAACATGATATTGGGAAGCAATATAAAAGGAATGATAAAAGTAGATGAGGTTGAATGAGTCTCTCTCTACAATCATATAATGTAATGTACAAATGGAAAATTTAATGATTATGGTAATTGCTTCCCTATTATATGTAAAAAAGTATGATTATATACAAAGTAAAAGAAATGAAGTTTTTTTTTTTTAAATATTGTTGCATGTTTTGGTTTTCAGACTTGTTATTTGAGATTTTCATGTATTGTAAACTTATGACTTGGACAAAAGGGCTCTAAGTGGCTTGGACAAAAAGGCTTCAAGTGCCAAAATTAAAAATGTTTGGTAGTGCATGGAACAAAAGGGTGTCCTACCTACCTAGAAAACAATACAAGGAACAAAAGAGCTTATTGGAAATATTCAAATAACATGTGTTTTCTAAACCAAAATCTTTTAAGAATCATTGCATGAGCATACTTTAGGATTTCATTAGGTATAATCATACATCACCATGCATTGCATAAAATTAGCAATTGTATGGGCAATTGTCTTGTTTTTATTAAATGTGGAGATTAAGGATAAAAGCCTATTAGAAAAGGTTGAGAATAATATTTAAAGTGAATTAAGTGTTATTCCTAGTATGATGATAAATGTTTAAAGTACATGTTGTATGAATTAATTATTATGTAATTAATGAATTATTTTATAATTGAATGAACTGTCTATTTTAGGAACGAAAAGGACTGAGATTTGTCTTATACCTCTTTTTCAAATGATTAAGTACAATTTGTATTTTACCCCAAAGCAGCTGGATTTACTATGATGTCATGATTTAAATTTTACTACTGAGAATTTATTAATTCTCACCCCAGTTTTTGTTTCATGTTTTCCATGATAAATATAGTAAAGGATCAAAGAAAGCGCAAGGCAAGACGATGAAGACTTAGTTAAGTTGTTTATGTCATTATTTTGGTTCTGTAATTATATTAATAGTTCTGTATTTAAGTTTATATATGTAGTTTGTATAAGTTGTAAACTTAGATATATGATATAGATGTTTAGTAAAAAGTAAGTTTCCTAAGGAGTAAAATGTCTTGCTCTCTTACTTCTGCAAAGGCTCTATATAAATGTACTCGCTAATAGATATTGATTAGGTCGTTGATAATTGTGAAACAAGTTTAGTTTAGGTTGTAAATTTTACTCTTAAGTTAGAAAGTGTCATATTAATTCTATTTACTTAGTATACTTAAGGTACACTATAGTATTTAGAATTAGGGTGTTACATTATCAAGCACATGTTCAAGCTTGAAGGTTTAGTGTAAAATCTCAAGTGGTTCACTTGAGGACTGGGTGTAAGTCACAACGGGTGGCTGAACCAAGATAGATCCTTGTGTTTGCTCTTCTTAACTTTATCTCCTTACTTTGATGCTTTATTTTTATATGCTTGCTTGAATATTAATCATCTTGGCTTGTTTATTTGTGAGTGAAGTGATTAATCTCATTTATCTATTCACTTCAATCAATCAATAGCTTCAACAAAAATTGATATACAAGTGTTTTGTGAAAGATTTGAGAAAATATTTTATAAACTCAATTAACCCCCTTCTTGAATTTGAAGCCACTTGGTAACAAGTTATATCAAAATTAGACTCTTGTATAAAGAGCTTAATGTAATTTTCTACCCAACCTAGTGGTCCTAATTAGAGTTATAGTAGCTAAATAAAATTGATGAAAATTGTCTGATATTTGTGGCAATGATTTGGGTTGAGTTGAGCATATATCTATAACACTAAACGTGATAAATAACTCAAAATAACTAAGAAAATTATAAAATTAATAGCAATTGTCAAATAAAGGATGAAGAATTACTTGAAAAAAAATGAAATTCTAGAATTTTCTATATCACCAGAGAATATTAGAAAATTCATTAAAGGAATATAGAGATATCCTTATAATATAAAGTTACTAGATTTCCTCATATACTTTTTTGTCACTAGTTTTTTTAATTTTTTATCTCATTAACTTTACCTTTACCAATTTTATTTCACCTTTTCCCATTTCTCTCTCTCGTTCGTTCACCACTTGTTCTTTTTCTCACTCACTCGCTCGTCTCTCTCATTCACTCGTCTCTCCCGCTCGCTCGTCTCTCTCCCATGCTTGTCTCTCTCTCGCTCGCTCGTTTTTCTCGCGGGTTTGCTCACGCTGTTGCTCGATTTGGTTTGTTCTGATCATTTTCTGTCTTTTCTGTTTCTTTAATTTTCATTCACTTTCCCTCTTGTTTCTGTGTGTGTTGGAAAATAGAGGAATAGGGCAAGAAAAAAAAATAAAGGGAAGAAAAATGGAGAGGCGAAGCTTGAAGAATCAAATGGAACAAAGGAAAACCATGGGGTAGGGGATTTTCTTTCCTTTCTTTCTACTTTCTTGAGTTTCTGAAAAACTTGTGATTTGATAAGAATTTTGAAATGGAAAGAATGATTATATGTTGATTGAGGTTTACAAAATTGGTCCTTTGATTTTATTCCTAATGAAATTTTCCTTAACTTTGAAAGTGAGTTTGAAACCCATTTCTATTTGGGTGATTTAGTTGAGCTATGGATGCTTGTTTGACATGATTTTGATGTTATTGATTTGATATATGCTGTTTTGGTGTTGATTTGTTGTTGAAATGATAAAATTTGGGTGTTGGAACACCAAAACTGTGAGTTTCTAGCTGTTGGATTTTTGGACAGTATATGTATTCTGATTCTTTTATTTGAGAAATTGATTTTGATGCATTATTATGCTAATCTAAGAAATAAGAGATGACAATAGTTATACAAAGTGTTATGTAAACCATGATTATGCTTTTAATTGATTGTAAGTATTAAGAATTTTGAGATGATTTTAATATATTATGAATTTGATTGTGAAAGGACTATATATATATATATATATATATATATATATATATATATATATATATATATATCCAAATACATTTGAGAATTTATAATCTGATAGGATTAGATGAAATGAGATTGGTTGATGTTTAAGGCTCCAATGTTCATGACTGAGTTGGGTTAGGAGCAAAATATATTATGTTTGAATTGTTCATTTAAATTCAAATGAGATTTCCAAGTAACAATAAACTAATTTGTTTGAACAGGTTGCTTCCCTATTTTAAAATAGAAATTAGGATGCTTATATATCATAATTCATGGCTTGAACTATGTTAAAAATTTATGTCAAAGTGCTATCCTTTTGTGGTTGAGTTATAAGTATTTTTATATATACTTAAATTAGAGCTTGATTGATAGAGAAATTACAAAGGCAGAATGTTACCCTATTTAGATTTGTATATGGAAGATTTAAATATGTAAAATCATGGTTTATATATTGTTGAAAGGTCACGGCTGTGTTGGTTGTTTATATATGACCACAATTTCAGTTATCGGTTGATTGCCTATGATAATTGTAACATGTAACACGCTCCTTAGAGTATCACATATCTGACTCCCGACTCATAATATGAAAAGAAGTTTGCACAAGGTTTGAGTTATAAAATGTGAGTTTTAAAATTTCTTCTTACTGAAACATAAACTTATTGAAATTTATAGGTATTATTGAAAATATATTTAATATACAATATTGACACCAATTAATATTTAACAATTTAAAGAGAAATATAAAACTAACAGAAAACTCTCTCTTTTTAACAGTAGCAAACCCTATGACGGGTCCTACTTAATAGCATGGTACAACACTAACGAGAAAACTTAACATACTTATTCCTTCTTGTATACATCTTGATGCATCAGATATCTGCTCCTTGTTAACACTGCACACCAACGAGTCCTGAATGACCACTCCTCCATGTTGTCACCAAAACTCAGAATATCTACCACCTGTTATGTCTAAGACAACTCGTTCCTTCTATTGTATAATTTTAACAATACAGACATAGCAAGACAACATAGCAAAGAGGTGAGATCACTTACACCAATACCAACATGGCAGCACAGAGATAACACAAACAACAATATCATACAGGGATATCATACCAAACTTCTAATAATATATTCAATATTAATCAACTATCATCATCCAATCATATATCAATCCAAACATTGTTCAATTATTATAAACAACAATTATGATAATGCCCTCAACATTGTCTAATTATCATCATCATCATCCAAGTATTCAAAATAGTTGTCATAGCCAATATTCCTCAATTAATATATCATACTGGTATAAATGTTCAGATTCATGCATGCGCACATAGACTCAGTTTTTTTTTTCAAAAACAACTCCATGGAGGTTTTCACAAATTTCGAGGAGAATGCTCTGTTAATTGTCAGCCTTAGCCCAAAGACAATCTTCCAGTCATTGAAAAGAATCGTGTTCTTGTCGGGTATCGTCAATGCGTTGCAACGGACTGCATCGCCAAGTGGCATATGGTCCAGCCTTAGCCCACAGACAGATATCCACTGGTCGACCGCTGCACCTTGAGGCCCCCAAGATCCATCATAGACCTCACTATCAATTCTCATTCCCTCTTCAACCACAACGGCCAAAATAGCTATTAGCTATACTTTATACAATGCACGAATATATCAGTGCAAGTCCAACCACAAGGGCCAAAATAGCTATTAGCTATACTTTATACAATGCACGAATATATCAGTGCAAGTCCAACCACAAGGGCCAAATCTTTTCAATTTCATTTGTTCAATTTAATCATATGCCTTAATGCATATTTTTCCAATGCATGTATAATGCACCAATGCCAATCACAGGCAAAACTTGTCATTTTCTCATACAATGTCCATACACTGGTTCAACAGTAATCATACTGTATTTTTAATAGTGAAATCATGTTATCACATTTTCATGGTCACAAAACACTTTCGTCGTGTTTTCACAATCACGCAACATTTCTGTTACATTTTCACAATTCCGCAACACTTCTGTTGCATTTTCAAATCACGTATTAATTTTTCAACGTTTTCTCAATCGCGTAAAAATATTTACACGTTTCTCAAATAGCGTAGCGATTTTCCACCATTTTCACAACCGCGTAACTTAAAAATCATTCTTCTTAGTTGCGTAAATCATTTTCCATCATTCTCAAAATATTTAAAACACTTTCCAAATTTCATAGTAGTTTTCCGCCATTTTCACAATCGCGTAAAAATATTTTATTTCTTTTTAATCACAAATTGATTTTTCAACAGTAGTTCAAATTACGTAAAATATTTAAACGTAATTCAAATCGCATAAAAATATTTAACGTATTTCCAATCGTGTAGAAATATTTTACTATATTTCAAATCATTTTTTAAGCTGCGTAAATAATTTTTCACCATAATTTCATTACAAAAATATTTCTTAACCTTCAAAAATTCATTTTCAACTTTTCTCAAAATAATATAACTTTATACTTCATTTAATATATTTTCTTACTCAAGAAAATCTTTTTCCACAGTTCTTTACTCAAGAAATTCTTTTTCAAATATAACCCACAAAATCACTTTTCCATTGATTTAAATCAATGTTTCAAACTTTAAGAATTTCCTAATGTACTCCAAAACTCGAAAATCAGTTATACGTTAGTAAATTTTCAAAGCACCATTATATTCTTCATTTTTCCCAAATCATTTCCAAACACAACCTTCTTCAAAATAAATTGAAGTTCGAAAACACTTTCGTTTACAAAAACTTGATTTCTCAAGTGATAAATGCTCTAATTCCCTTTCCAAATTCTTGTGCAAAAATCATTTTGTTATAAAATCAAGGTATCCACAAGTCTTCAAAAATCGTGAACGTGTTTATTGAAAACTGTCAAATCTTTCGAGTGACAAAACACTTCATTTTATAAAATATCACTTTGTTCCATACAAATTTAGGCATAACCAATTTTTCAAAATCGTAGGGTATTTGGCCATTGAAGCTGTAACACCCTTATGGGGATGTCACATTTATAAAATAAAATAAAGATAAATAAAATCTACCCAAGTTGTAAAACATTTGTTACATAGTAATACGGGTTGTAAAATTTTTTCGGTTAAACAGAATATTACGAAATAAAATAACACGGAACATAAAATAAACAAACTATCATCACACATAATATACATATGGTTTTGTTTTAAGCGGTACAAATAATTTACAGCTATAATTATTTAAAACAAAATAGTAACCAAAGCAGTAAAAAGTCTATATATACAAACGCAGACACGTCCAAGTACGCATCATAAATATCTAACCCTCTAAAGGATCACTCTCAGATGAAACTTCAGGTGATAAGTATCCAAGATGCCTCGACCCTCTACGGACTCTAGTCCGTGCTGTCGACACTCTATTGATCTCACTAGGCGCATCAAACATACCACCCCAATGACGCCTTAGAGATAGCTGTAACTCCACATGTAAATACAATACAGTAGAAAAGATAGGCACTCCATCAAACTCTGTACGTATGGTCACAGTCAAACGCCCTATGTACGTAACCGAATCTCTGTCCTCCCACAGTCTCCAGGCTTCAGAGCCTCCGTGAAAATCCAACCTCACGAAACCAAAGAATCCTGGTAGCGTTATACTCATACAATCAATCCAATGGGTATGGATCGGATGGTTCTTGATCGTCAAACTGATCCTCGGCTTGTTGCTGCTCCTCGTCCTCGGGGTATACACACTCAAGAGGCTGTTCCTCTTCCTCAAACTCTTCTTTTAAAGACATAATTTAAAATACAGAAACACATACAATAAAGAGGTAAGACAATCTATATCACCATAAACATAGGAAATAAGAAAACGACAATACAACAGATATAGCAATTCATACAATATAACATACCATAACAGCATAAATAATAATATAAAGTAACATAGAAATTAAAAGTAACAGCATCACATAATGTCATATATATAAAATGGTACAGATAAACTAGTACGGATAAAATAGTATAGATAATAATATTATAATGCACAACACATAAATCATATGTAATGTGACTCAACCCTACTCCATGGAGCTACAATCACAGACATCAGAGAGAATGATCCGTAAAATCCATTAGTACCCCAGGCTGCCCAACCAAACTATTCCGCTGTCTCACTTTGCGTCTATAGCCCACTATCAAACGTCGTGTAGTAGCATACAGTCTCACGTCGTATACTACAGGCATTGCACTATCATAGATTTTACAAGATCTCGATTAAGTATAGTGCGTGTCAAGACCATTAGTGTGTTACCTGTTACCACGGCTGTAACACCCCAATTTTTAGAAAATGTTCCGAATGTACTGTATGCTGTTTTTCAAGCTTTCGTGTGAATGACCGTTGTGTCCCTATTTTACTGTTTCTCGATTTCTGCATGAAATACAAATACGTTTATACAGGCTCAAATTTTATTTGGTCTTTTTACGTAATTTGTTTCGAGACTGAGTAAAATAAAAGTTTTTCTCGAAGCTACTGTTTTAATTTTTCTCGGAAGATATACGTACAATTAATACCGTCTGTAATTTTATTTGAACTTTTTGGATGATTAGCTACGTTGTGGAAAAAAATGCAAAATGACCATTACGTCCCGAACGTCTTTTTGTACTATTTTTTGCTGTTTTTAATTGTTTTCTACTTGATTTAGTGTCCAATATTACTGTCTGTGATTTTATATGGACTTTTTGTGTGATTTGCTACGGGCGGAAAAATAATATTTTTCCGGACCGGTAAAATCTATTTTTAATTATTCGGAGGGGGGGATCTTACTAAACCCAATTGAATGAGCCTAAAATTAATCTTTTAATTTTTAGGATTTAAATCACAAATAAAATAATTTTGTATTATTTTAATATTATTTTATTAGTCAGTATAATTTAGTGACAGTGGACCCGGAAATGTTTTGCAGGACCCATGTTTAGCTAAACCAATTAACTTAGTAGCTTAATTAAACATGATTAGTGGAGGAATATTCTTGAACATGATGATAAAGCTTGATGACTAGGTTATTAGTGACTAAGCATGGTGACTAAGGCTAATGACTAGGTTAGGAGCAACCAATAGGAAACAAGCTTGCTAATCAAGGCTTAATCTTGACCTTTGATGCATCCAAGGGCTTGGATGAAGCCAAGCAAATGTCCACCTTGCATGGCTTGAAGTCTACGGCCATATGGCTTTGGGAGGACCAAAAATCTCTTCTCTTTCATGCAAATTCTCTCTTCTCTCTCATCCAAGAACCCTAAACACCATTGTTACTTCCTTTCTCACCTATTCGGCCAAGCTTGATACTACACCATTCAATCACCCAAAATTTCTTCTAACCAAGTTTTCTAAACCTAAACACAATTCTAAGAACATCTCTAGTTGAGAGTTCTTTCAAAATCTTACATTTGAAGCTTGAAAACCTACTTGGAAGTTTGTACCAAGGAGGTGAAATCTCTTGTTTTTCTTTTCTAAATTCTTTTTCAAAGTTCTAAGCCATGATTTATCCATGGTTTAGGTTCTTTTTCAATGGTTAGTAACTTGTAGTTTTTGTTTAAGTTTGTTAGGTTCTTGAAGGAGGAAAACCGTGACCCTAGGAGGAGTGAAAGAATCCATTTGTCTTCATTTAAGGTAAGAGGAAGACAAATCTTATCATCTATGGATGGTGGTAAGAAGATGGAGTGTGGTTTTGTGATTGTAGAATCCATAAGGATTCATTTGTGTGGTTGTTAGTAGCTTGTTAATATGGTTGTGTATTTGTTAATAGCTTTCCTATTTGTTGTTTGTAATAATTTGCATGTCTACAAGCTTTAAATTGCATGTCTACAAGCTTTGATTTAGGTTATATGTGTTAGAAATATATTGCATGTGTTAGAATTGCATGATAATGTATAGGATGTGAATAACATGTTAAGGATTGCATGAGTGTTCCAAAGAACACAATCCTAAGGCTCACGGCCATGGACACAAAGGGAGGACCAAAATGTTCTCATATTTTTCCTAAATTGAGATTTAATTAATCTAGGAGAATTAACAAGTTATTAGATTGTTTAGATTAGGGAAAATAAATTTAGAAATCAAATAGCATAAATTTCTAAGTTTCGGCCAACATGCCAAACCAAGTATCCATGGTTTCTAAAATTAAATCCAAACCTTTTCTAAGTATAAGAATGCAATATGTGTTAAAAAGAATTTTTCTAAAATGAGTTTTAAGGAAAAGAATCAATTAGAAATAAGTTTGAGAACTTAGAACTAATGATTTTGTTATTAGAAATGAAATACAAGAAACTTTCAAAAATTTCTAACATATAGCTCATGCTGTATTTTGAAGCATGTTAGTAGTTTTCAAAGGGATTAATTTTATGGTTTAAAAATTTAATAAACAGAATTTTTACGGTAAAATTAGGAAACCATTAATATAATTTTCTAAGCAAAATACTGTCAAATTTTAGTAAAAACGGACAAATAAGATAGAAAAGATGTCCAAAAGACAGTATACGGTATGGAAAATATTATACGTAGCTTAAAAGTATTATTTATTATTTCTGTTTATTTAAACAGTAATTTTTAAGGAATTCGGTCAAGAAAATAATTTAAAAATCTTACGCGATTGAGAAAACGTATTAAAAATCCTACGCGATTTTGAAAATAGAAAAATATATTTACGCGATTTCAAAACGTTTATAAAAATGACGAGATTGTGAAAACGCGATAAAATTTCTACGCGATTGACCGAAACAGTATTTTTCTGGATTTCTGTATTTTTTCTGCTGTCGGGCTATGAGGTGAACCCGTACAGGCTTTGAGACAGTATTTGTCCAAGGGGGACTTACTGTATATTTTTGCCATTGAGGGCATATATTTTTATACCTTGAGGGTATTCTGGTAATTTACCAATTTTTGGTGAATTTTGGTTGACGAGGTGAATCACATCGTGTTGTCGATGCGATAAACGTAGTGTGGTTCATTGTTCTAATGAACTTGGAGACATTAGTGTACGGGATTCCATATATGGATAGTTGGTAGCTCCGCTGGGCCGTGGTAACCGATAGCACACTAATGGACTCGACACGCACTATATTTAATCGAGATTTGTAAAGTCTAGTAGTACATTTGCCCGTAGTGTCACGACGTGAGACAGTGAACTACACCACGCCTGGATGGTAAATTCCCAGTGATGTGGAGCTATAGACGCAACGTATGACCGCGGAATAGTTGGCTGGGCAGCCGTGGTACTAATAGATTTTTGCAAGTCATTCCCTCTGATATCTGTGGTATCTGTGTTGTTTAGCTCCATGGAGTAGGAACGTGTCATATTTCATATGAGTATATCTGGAATCTTATTTTATTTTATCTGTCTATTTTTATCTGGTTAGTATTATGAGGATTATTTATCTGTTCTATTATTTTATCTGTGATGTTTTATTTTATCTGTGATATTATGTGTCGTTATGATAATTAAATCTTTTTCTTTATTCTGTTACTGATTTCTATTATAGCTTTTCATATTGCATGAATTGTATAACTGTTGTTTGACGTTTTCTTATTTACCATGTTTGTGATGATTTTAAATTGTCTTACCTCTTTTCTGTATTGTGTATATTTCCTGTATATTTATTTTACGCGGTAAAGAGTTTGAGGAAGAGGAAGAGGAATAGCCTCTTGAGGTTCTGTACCCCGAGGAGGAGGAAGATCAGCTAGCCGACGACCAGTTTGACGATCAAGAACCATCTGATCATCCATATCCATTGGATTGATTAGTTTTGGTATGGCAGTGCCTGGATTTTTGGGGTTCGTGACTCTCGAGTTTCACGGTGGATCGTTAGCGTGGCACATGAGAGGAGATAGAGACTCCGTGACGTATACGGGATGGATGACAGTGACCCTACGCCATAGGTTTGATGATGAGCCAGTGATGACGACGACGGTGTTTCTGTATTTAGAGTTACCTTTATCCATTAGGCGTCATTGGGGTTGTGTTTCCACTGAGCCTAGTGAGATGACACTCGTATCGACTGCGCGGTCTCATGTCCGCCGAGTGTCGAGGCATCCTGGTATTTATCTTCGATGAGTTTCACGAGAGTGATCCATCGAGGAATAAATATTTATGATGTGTATTTTTGGGCGCTCGTCTGTATGTATGTATATATTGACTCTTTCTTGTTTTGATTCTTGTTTCTATTTAAATATTTGTAGTTGTAGTTGTAAATTATTTGTATAACTTATAACTTGGAACATATGTATATTATGAGTGATGTTGTTCTGTTTATTTTATGTTTTCCGCATTATTTTTTTTTAATAATCTGTTTAACGTGAATTATTTTACGATCCATATTATTATGTAATAAATGTTTTACAACTTGGGTAGATTTTATTTATTTTCTTTATATATGTGACATCCTCCAAAGGGGTGTTACAACGGCCTAGAGGAGCGACCAACTATCCACAAATGGAATAATCCGCACACTAATGCCTCCAAGTCCATACAAAAATGAACCATACTATACTTATCACACCGACAACACGATGTTATTCATCTCAATCAAAAATCACCAATGATCAACCACATTGGCACAACTCAAATGTATGAATCAAAATAATTACTAAAATACCCTCAATGGTATCAGTATCCATTTTTATGGAAATGCCCTCAATGGCAAAATTACAAAAATGCCCTCAATGGCAGAAATTACGAAAATGCCCTCAATGGCAAAATTTCGAAAATACAGTATGTCCCACCTGACAATACTGTTCCACAACTGTCCAGGTCCACCACTTTGGCCCGACAGTAAAACTTACTGTTTTCGTCAATCGCGTAGAAATTTTATCGCGTTTTCACAATTTCATCGTTTTTACAAATGTTTTCAAATCGTGTAAATATATTTTACTGTTTTTGAAATCGCGTATTATTTTTCAAATGTTTTCTCAATCGCGTAAGATTTTTAAATCATTTTCTTGTCCGATTTCCTTAAAAATTATTATTTAAATAAACAGAAATAATATTTAATACGTTTAAACTACGTAGGCTATTTTTCATACTGTATAAAGTATATTGGATATCTTTTCTATCCTATTTGTCTATTTTTAGCAAAAATTGACAGTATTTTGCTTAGAAAATGTATAACAATGGTTTTCTAAGTTTTCTGAAAAAAAACCCTTTTTAATTTATATTACAACCATTTAATTATACTTTTGAAAACTACTAACGTGCTTCAAAACATAAAATGAGCTCTACGTTAGAAATTTTACAAAAGCTACTGTATTTTCTTCTAAACATTAAAATCATTAGTTTTAACTTCCTGAACTTAAATCAAATCATTTTTATGCCTCTAAACTCATTGTAATAAAATTCCTTTTTGTATTTGTTACTTCTCTTTGTTTAAAAACAATTTTAGAAATCATAAACACTTGGCTTTGACATGTTGGCTGAATTACCCAAATTTTGCCATTTGATCTTTAAATTCATTTTTCTTGCTCTAAATCAATTTTGTGTCTTATCAATTCACCTAAGTTATTTAAATCACTATTTTGGAAAATTGTTAAGAACATTTTGGTTCTCATTTTATATTGAGGCCGTGAGCCTTGAATGTGTGTTCTTTGGAACACTCATGCAAACCTTGCATATTATTCACATCCTACTAATTATTCTTGCATTTCTAACACATACAATATTTTTAAAGCTTATAGACATGCATATTAATACAAATCACAAATAAGAAAGCTATTAAACAAACAACACAAATGAATCCTTATGGATTCTACAATCACAAACAATTCCATTTTCCTATCACCACCCAAGGATGATAAGAATTAAGTCTTCCTCTTACCTTAAGTGAAGACAAACTCTCTTTCACTCCTTTCTATGGTTTCGGTTTCACCCTCCAAGGTCACCTATCAAGCTTAAACAATTTCTACAAGTTACTAACATTGAAAGAAAGCTTAAACCATGGATCAATCATGGCTTAGAATCTCGAAAAAGAGTTTAGAAATGAAAAACAAGAAATTTCACCTTCTAGGTAGAATCTCCAAAGTAGTTTTTCAAGCTTTAGATGATTGATTTTGCAAGAACTCTCAACTAGAGATGTTCTTAGAATTGTGTTTAGGTTTAGAAAAGTAGGTTAGAAGAAATTTTGGGTGAATTGATGTTGAAGATGGATGCTTGGCCGAATGGCTTCTTCAAAGTAGCATAAATGGAGTTTGTATTTTTGGAAGAGAGAGAAGAGAGAAAGTGTTAGAGAATGAAGTGATTTTTGGCTCTCCAAGGAGCACTTGGCCGTAGACTTCAATGCAAGGGAGGTGTCCCCTTGCTTGGCTCCATCCAAGCCTTAGGAATGATCAAAGGCTACAAATAACCCTTGGCCTCCAAGCTTAGTTCCTATTGGCTACTCCAAGCCTTGTCACATGCATAGTCATAAGCCTTGTCATAAGCTTGTAAATATCTCACCACTAATGATGCTTAAACCACTAATGATGTTTAATTAAGCTACTAATGTTGACAACTTTTACTAAACATGGGTCCCGCAATCATTTCTGGGTCCATTACCGCTTATTTGCACTGACTAATAAAATAATATTATAATAATATAAAATTATTTTATTTTACAGTTAAATCCTAAAAATTAAAAGATTAACAACAGTATCATTCAGAATTGGGTTTAGTAAGATCCCCCAGCTCCGAATAATTAAAATAAGATTTTCCCGGCCCGAAAATTATTATTTTCCTGACCCGGAGCAAATCACACAAAAAGTCTAAATAAAATCACAGACAGTAAAATAAAACAGTATTTCATACAGAAAAATAACAAACAGTACAAAAAGGACATAATGGTCATTTATCCTAAAGTTGAAAAACAGAAAACAGTACATTCGGGACACAACGGTCATTCACCAAAAGTTTAGGGTGTTACAGAAGCCATCAAACATTTTTCTTCTAACTCAGTTATTTATCATTTCTGTTTTTATACAAACAAAACCATTAAAATTTTGTTTTCAAAACCGCAAGACATATGGTTATAAAACCAAACCTATTTGTTCAAATTCATTTTTACTTTCTTTGCAAATCCTTTTTCACTTTCTTTGCAAATCTTTAAAATCAACATTGCCCGTTTAGTTTTTTGAAATCAAAACTATGTTCTTGTTCTCTTGAAAAACAAACCCTTTGTTTATTTTCCATATTCTTCAAATCATCCATTTTCATCATTCATGAAAATATTAATTTGTGAACACCTATTTTGAGGTGTCTTGGCTGAAATTCACTAAGTTCTAGGGACCCAAAAATCAATTCCCTTGTTCTTGAAAAATTTCAACATGAACCCTAATTAAGGGCATAAAAAACCATAGCCTTCTCCCTTGGTCATTGGAGCCAAAAATTGATTTCCTTTCCATCAACACATCATGGCATACACATACATATTTCATCATAAATACTACAAGCATGCCATATACTTATCATACATATTTTAAGCATACTATCAAAGCCATAAAATCATGCAAAGTATACCAAGTATAGGCAAATAATTAAAGCACATAAACACCCACAAATAAATTACAAGACCATGGATATGAATCCTCACATGGATTCACCATCCACCAAATATAAAACCATCTTTCACCACCATACTTGGTTGGTGAGGTGGATCTCCCTCTTACCTCTTGAAGATCCTCAAAAGCTCTTTGTTTTGCTTCTTTTTCCAAGTCCTTCACCACCAAGGGCTTCTCAAATACAAAACAAAATACATAAAAATTAGTATACTAAGCTTGATTAAGAGGAACCATGGATCAAACATGGTTTAGACCATGAAAAAGAGAGAAGAAATGAAGTTTTCTTATACTTCACCATAAACACTCCATCACATGGATCTTGAAGAAAGTCCATGAAGATGAATGATTTAGAGGAAATCTTCAACATGAAAGTTGTTTAGAATATCATGTAGATTCAAGATCTATGGTTGGATGAAATTAAAAGAGATTAGATAGTGGTTTTGGTGTTTTGGCCGAATGGCCTTCTTAAGAAGAGAGAATGGAGTTTTCTTTTGTTCTTGATCTTGTAAGAGAGAGAATGGAAATAATTGTTTTTAGTCTTTGGTAGAAAATGAAGATAGAAATGAAAACTCTTCCCACCTAGTAGTTGTCGTGGAGTGCATGGAGAGAAAGGTAATATTGTGTGTGTAGCTTTTTGTTTTTCTTTGATAAGAATGAAAGAAAAGTTGATAGGAAAGATTAAGTATAGAAATTGTCTTGCATTATTCATTGCATGACCATAGGTGAGTAGGAGAAAAATGAATCAATTATGGGTAGTTTGTCTCCAAAAAGAAGTGCATGGCCATATGATACATGTGCTAAGTCATCAAAAATTGACTTACTTTTATTTAGCTTCTTGTAGGTATAAAAACAATAGCCAAATGAATTAATTGCACAAATCTTGTCTCCTTCAAAATGAATAGCCATAGAAAACAAAATGGACGGCCACTATATTTGACTATTTTCATTGATATTTGATATAATTGAAGAAAAAAGAATTAAGTGCATTATTTTGACCATAAAAGAGTGCATGGCCGTATAGTGAGGAGAGAAAAGAATGAATTATTTGAGCAAATAATTGGTACTACATTATTTGATAGAAAAAGTGATGAAGTGATATAGCAAATACATAAAAAGATTTTGGCCCCCTTTTTCCTTGCATTGCCGTGGAGCTTCACAAATAAAGAAGCCATTTTATTTGACTTGGTCTCACTTTGTTTTACTTGAATTAGATTCTAATATCACAAAGTGAATTGATTATTAGAGCAATTTTCTCTTCCTCCACTGTAGAAGCAATAATTCTAAGTAGTCCAAATATTTATTCAATAGCTTATTTCCTATTGGTCCTTAGAGAGTCAAGCCATTATTCTTGACCAATTTCTATTAGTTTTTGGAAAGTCTAAGCCATTAAGTTGGACCAATCTCCACCATTAATTAAATCCACATCCAATGGTCACAAATGGTCCTAGCCACTTTGTAAGACCAAATCTCCACCCTTGATCAATTCTAAATCCAATGGTTGTAAATGGTCATAGCCATTATATTAGACTTATCCTACACCATTGATTAAATTGATGGTTGATATCAAAGTCTTCAATATTAGACTTGTTTCCTATTGGTCCATCAAAAATTATCATAACCACTAATTGTGGACTTAACAGTATAATTTCTATTTTTATCTGTGAAAACCTCACGAAAGATTATATTTACTGTATTTTTATCGCCCGATAATTAATACAGTACAAAACACAATACAAGAAACTTTTCTAAAACTGTCTCCAGATTCAGGTTTAGTAAGATCCCCTGTCTCTGTCTCAACAGTACAAATTTTTCTATGCGTAAAAAAATTTTCACGTTTTGGGACTCATCCCGGGCCCACGTAAGACCACTGGGACCCACAAACAGTCCAAAAACGGTTGGAGTATCATAAAAATTTCATAATCACCCATAAAATCACAAAAATTAGAAAACGCACAAATATCAAATCAGATTACGTAAAATAATTAAAACCTAACGGTAAAAATTAAATTACATAAAGTTTTTCCCGGCCCGAAAATTTTTATTTTCCTGACACGGAGTAAATCACTCAAAACTATCAAATACGCTGACGAAATAATTTAAATAATTTTATAGCGCTCAGAAATTACTAAACAGTAAAATTTAGTTAACTGTCAAAATTACTATTTACGAGATACGGAATTTTAGGATGTTACATAACACCCTGAAAATTAGTCATTATCACAATAACAATGAAATTGTACTATTTTATGATTTCTGAGTGTTATAAAATTATTTTGATTGTTCCGTGATTGTATTTGATTATTTTGAGAGATTTGCTACGTGTCAGTAAAATAATAATTTTCTAGCCAGGGAAAATCTTTATGTATTTTTTCGAAGCTGAGGGATCTTACTAAACCGAATTCCGAGAGATGCATGTCATGATCTTTTAATTTTTAGAATTTATTTGTGTAATAAAAATATTTTATATTTTTATTATTATTTTATTATCCAGTGGACAATAGGAGCCAGTAAAGATTTTAAGATTTACTGATAATGGACCAATAGGAATCAAGTCAATGTTTTTGACTTGAAAATTTCTAAACCAATGTAAACAAGTCAACGTTAGTGGCTAGGAATTTCTAAACCAATTAGATGTAGTCAATTTTGATGGTTGGACTAGTTACTAGGAAACTAGAAATTTAACTAAGTTAGTTATATTCTATGTAGTAACCAAATAGGATGGAAACTTAGTTTGTATTCCTTAGGGTTTCTAGTTACAAGAATGGATGCATAACATCAAGGTAACTAATTAGTTAGTAATGTAACTAGAAAACTAAATAAGTTAGCCTAAATCTAACTTGATCATTCTAAGAAGCACAGGAAGTAACTAAATGGAAGCAAACCAAATTAGTTCTCTAGGAACCACATGGTTTTGGAGGAGTCTAGGGTGTTCTAGAATAACTGATTCAAGTATAGCAAACTATTTAGTTAGTAATGTAATTAATTATCCTAACTAAGTTAACTTAAGTATACATAGAAACTAAATGGGATTAGTAACTTAGTTAGCATGCTATGATCACCATTAGGTTAGAAACTTCAAGAACATGTGACTAAGGCTTGGTTAAGCCAATTAGGAGCAAGCTTTGGGGAGAAGCTTTGCATTTGAGCCTTTGATGCAAGCTAAGGCTAGGATGGAGTCTTAGAAGTCAAAGAAAATGGCCACCTCCTTTGGAGTGCTACTACACGACATTGCATATCATTTAGAGACCAAATAGGTTAAGTTTAAATTCACCTAAGTCACAAATTCTCTCTACTCTTCATTTTCTTCTCCAAACAACCAAGAGAACTCCATTTTCTTCTCCAAGAGGCTATTCGGCCACTCTCCTAAACCAAGACCTCCAAGCTTCTAAAATTTTACCTAAACACATTTCCTAAACCAAAACCATATTCTAAGAATGTAACACCCCAATTTTTAGAAAATGTCCCGAATGTTCTGTTTGCTGTTTTTCGAGCTTTTGTGTAAATGACTGTTATGTCCCTATTTTACTGTTTCTTGTTTTCTGTATGAAATACAAATATATTTTACAGGCTAAAATTTTATTTGATCGTTTTACGTATTTTGCTTCGATACAGTAAAATAAAAATTTTCTCGAGCTACTGTTTTAATTTTTCTGGGTGATATACAGACAATTAATACTGTTTGTAATTTTATTTGAACGTTTTGGATGAATAGCTTCGTCGTGGGGAAAAATGGAAAAATGACCGTTAAGTCCCGATTGTACTGTTTTTAATTTTTCTATATGTTACAGTGCTTAAAATTACTGTCTGTGATTTTATTTGGACTTTTTGTGCGATTTGCTCCGGGACAGGAAAATAATATTTTTTTGGGCCGGGAAAATCTTGTTTTAATTATTCAGACTGGGGGATCTTACTAAACCCAATTCTGAATGAGACAATAATTAATCTTTTAATTTTTAGAATTTAACTGTCCAATAAAATAATTTTGTGTATTATTTTATTAGTCAGTATAATTAGATGACAGTGGACCCGAAAATGTTTTGTGAGACCCACGTTTAGCTAATACAGTTAACTTAGTAGCTTAATTAATCATCATTAGTGAAGGAACTCTCTAGAACATGATGACTAGCTTAGTGACTAGGTTAGTGTAATAATGAAGCTTAGTGACAAGGCTTAGTGACTAGGTTAGAAGGAACCAATGGGAGACAAGCTTGCTAACCAAGTTTTAATCTTGGCCTTTGATGCATTCTAAGGCTTGGATGAAGCCAAGCCATGGACACCTTGCATGGCATGAAGTCCACGGCCAAGCCACCCTTGGAAGACCAAAAATCACTTTGTCTTCATGCAAATTTCTCTCTTCTCTCTCTTCCAAAAACCCTAAACACCATTGATGTTCTCTTGGAGCTAGTTTCGGCCAAACCTAGTTCTACACCATCCAACCACCCAAAATTCTATCCAACCAAGTTTTCTAAACCTAAACACAATCCTAAGAACATCTCTAGTTGAGAGTTCTTGCAAAATCTTTCATTTGGAGCTTGAAAACCTACTTGGAAGATTCAACCAAGAAGGTGAAATTCCTAGTTTTTCTTTTCTAAACTCTTTTTCAAAGTTCTAAGCCATGATTTCTCCATGGTTTAAGCTCTCTTTCTATGGTTAGTAACTTGTGGTTTTGTTTAAGCTTGCTAGGTGATTTGGTGGAGTGAAACCGAAACCCTAGGAGGAGTGAAAGAATAGTTTTTGTCTTCATTTAAGGTAAGAGGAAGACTAATCTTATCATCTATGGATGGTGGTAAGAAGATGGAATGTGATTTTTGTGATTGTAAAATCCATAAGGATTCATTTGTGTATTTGTTAGTGGCTTGTTTATGTGTTTGTGTATTTGTTAGTACCTTTCCTATTTGATACTTGTAATAATTTGCATGTCTACAAGCTTTGATTGCATGTATACAAGCTTTGATTTAGGTTATATGTGTTAGAAATATATTGCATGTGTTAGAATTGCATGATAATGTATAGGATGTGAATAACATGCTAAGGTATGCATGAGTGTTCCAAAGAACACAATCTTAAGGCTCACGGCCATGGACACAAAAGGAGAACCAAAATGTTCTCATATTTTCCCTAAAGTGTAATTTAATTAACCTAGGAAAATTAACAAGAGATTGTATTGTTTAGATCAAGGAAAATGAATTTAGAAATCAAATGATCCAAACATATATTTCGGCCAACATGCCAAATCAAGAATTCATGATTTCTAAAATCAATTCCAAATTATTTTTAAGTATAAAGATGCAATATATGTTAAAAAGAATTTTTCTTCAATGAGTTTTAAGGAAATAAAATGATTTGAATTAAGTTTAAAGATTAAAATTAATGATTTTATTGTTAGAAAAGAAATACAGTAACTTTCAAAAATTTCTAACATATAGCTCATGCTGTATTTTGAAGCATGTTAGTAGTTTTCAAAAGGATTAATTATATGGTTTAAAAATTTAATAAACAGAATTTTTACGATAAAATTAGGAAACCATTAATATAATTTTCTAAGCAAAATACTGTCAATTTTTAGTAAAAACGGGCAATTAAGATAGAAAAGATGTCCAAAAGACAGTATACGGTATGAAAAATATTTTACGTAGTTTAAACGTATTATTTATTATTTCTGTTTATTTAAACAGTAATTTTTAAGGAGTTTGGACAAGAAAATGATTTAAAAATCTTACGCGATTGAGAAAACGTATTAAAAACTCTACGCGATTTTGAAAACAGAAAAATAAATTTACGCAATTTAAAAACGTTTGTAAAAACGACGAGATTGTGAAAATGCGATAAAATTTCTACGCGATTGATCGAAACGGTATTTTCCATATTCTTTCTGGATTTTCTGTATTTTTCTGCTGTCGGGCTATGAGGTGAACCCGTACAGGCTTTGGAACAGTATTTGTCCGGTGGGACTTACTGTATCTTTTTATCTTAGTTATACCAGTTTTTGGTGGATTGGTTGACGAGGGGAATCACATCGTGTTGTCGATGCGATAAACGTAGTGTGGTTCATTATTCTTATGAACTTGGAGACGTTAGTGTACGGGATTCCATATATGGACAGTCGGTCGCTCCGCTGGGCCGTGGTAACCGATAGCACACTAATGAACTCGACACGCACTATTTTTAATCGAGATTTCGTAAAGTCTAATAGTACATTGCCTGTAGTGCCACAATGTGAGACCGTGAACTACACCATGCTTTGGATGATGGATTCCATATGACTTGGGGCTATAGACGCAAAGTGTGACAAAATAAGCAATAGTTTGGTTGGGCAGCCGTGGTACTAATAGATTTTGCGAGTCATTCTCTCTCTGATATCTGTTTGTGTTTAGCTCCATGGAGTAGGATCGTGTCATATTGTATTTAATTATATCTTGAACATTATTTATTTTATCTGTTTATTTATTTGGTTATCGTTCTGAAAAATTATCTGTTTCTGAAATTATTTGTGATGTTATATTGTATGTGTTATTGTTTTATCTATGAAATCATGTGTTGTTATGATAATTAGATTTTTTACACTATACTGTTATTAAATTACTATCATGGCTTTTCATATTGCATGAACTGTATATCTGTTGTTTATCGTTTTCTTATTTGCCATGTTTGTGATGATTTTAGATTGTCTTACCTCTTTCTTTATTGTATGTGTTTTCTGTATTTTATTTTACGCGGTAAAGAGTTTGAGGAAGAGGAACAACCTCTTGAGATTCTGTATCCCGAGGAGGAGGAAGATCAGCAAGCCGAAGATCAGTTCGACGATCAAGAACCATCTGATCATCCATATCCATTGGACTGATTAATTTGGGTATGGCGGTGCCAGGATTTTTGGGGTTCGTAACACTCGAGTTTCACGGTGGATCGTTAGCTTGGCATATGCGAGGAGACAGAGATTCCGTGACGTATGCGGGACGGCTGACTGTGTCCCTACGTCATAGGTTTGATGACGAGCCAGTGATGACGACGACTGTGTTTCTACACTTAGAGTTACCTTTATCCATTAGGCGTCATTGGGGTGGTGTATCCACTGAGCCTAGTGAGATGACACTCGTATCGACTGCGCGGTCTCATGTCCGCCGAGTGTCGAGGCATCCTGGATATTTATCTTCTGATGAGTTTCCTGAGAGTGATCCATCAGAGGATTAAATATTTATGGTGTATTTTTGGGCGCGTCTGCGTATGTATATATTGACTCTTTACTGTTTTCTTTACTGTTTCTGTCTAAATATTTGTAATTGTAGTTGTAAATTATTTGTATAACTTATAACTTGGACCATATGTATATTATAAGTGATGTTGTTCTGTTTACTTTATATTTCCGCTTTATTTTATTTTAATAATATTCTGTTTATCAGAAATTGTTTTACAACCCATATTAATACGTAATAAATGTTTCACAACTTGGGTAGATTTTATTTATTTCTTTTTATATATGTGATATCCCCACAAGGGTGTTACAAAGAACATCTCTCGTTGTGAGTTTTCTCAAAATTATCCATCTTGAGCTTGTAATCCAAGCTTAAAGTTTCTACCAAAAAGGATAAACTTCTTGTTTCTTGACCCAATCTTTTAGTTTTGATTTTCTAAGCAATGATTGATCCATGGTTTACCTATTTCTATGCTTGTTGTTGATTTTGAAATTTGTTTAAGATTTTTAGGGTTTTTCTAAGGAGTTTCACAAAAAGCTTAGGAAGGAAAACTTGAAGGATTTGTCTCCTTTTTAAGGTAAGAGGGAGATTCATCTCACCAACCAAGTATGGTTGTGAGAGACGTATTTGTTTGTGAAGAATGGTGAATCCATGTGAGGGTTCATTATTCATGGTTGTGTAACTATTTTTTGAGTGTTTATGTGTTTGTTTTAATTGTTTATGCCTTATATGTTTTGCATGGTTTATTGTTTTTATGGCATGCTTATGATATATATGGTGCGAATATATTGTATATGCCATGATGGAAGTGAACTAGGAAAATGATTTTGGTTTCAATGACCAAGAGGCTTACGGCCTAGGCACCTAAAAATAGGTGTTTCCAAACTAAATTTTTTGTGAATGATTAAATTGAATGATTAGAAGGAAAAGGAAAAGGAAAAGAAAAGATATGATGGTTCCAATGACCATGTGGCTATGGTTTTGATGGTTTGAAAATGATTTTACTTTATGTAAATTTGTGATTTAGAAATGGGAAGTAATTGATTTTAGAGAAAGTGAGAAAAGAATTTTAGAAATAGAAACAAAGTGTTTTGTCACTTGAGAAATAGAAATTTCGGTTATAAGAGAAGAAGAGAGGTTGAAAGTGTTTGAACCTCAATTTATATTAAAGAGAACTGAGTTTTAGATCTGATTCAAGAATTATGATGAATACGTTGGGAACTTAAAATTTACTGACATATAGCTCACTCATTGGATTTTGAGCGCGTTAGGAAATTTTAAGTGAGAAAATGTGGAAAACAAAAGAAAAGAGATGGTATTAATTTTTGAAAAGCCAAAATGAGGTTTAGAAGGTTCAAAAATATTTTACATAGTGGAAAAATGGTGAAAAATACTTTTCGTAACTTAATAACGTGATTTTTAAGCTACGCGATTTCAAAAATGTCAAAAAATTGCTATGAGATTGAAAAATGACGAAATATTTTTACGCGATTGAGAAAAAAATGAGACAAAAGTGTTGCACGATTGAGAAAATGTGATAATATTATTACACGATTGAATATACAGTAAGATTACTGTTGGATCAATGAATGGACTCTATATGAGAAATGATGAGTTTTGCCTGTGATTGACATTGGTATATTAAATATGCATTGAAAAAGTCTGATGGACTGGATAAGGCTGATTGCCTAGGAGAGAATACACCCCTTGAGTGGGTGCGATATGCGTAGAATAAGTAACTAGTTGACCTTGGGGGCATCAAGGTGCGGATTGCTCACAATGGGCAGTTGGTAGCTCTTCTGTACTGTGAGTTAGACCGATGCAACACACCGATGATCTAGACTGAGACACTATTCTTAATCAAGATATGTTAAAGACTATTGTGTATATGCTAGATGTGCAAACACTTATGAGAATTGTGGCACGTGGTCTGAGGCATGCTGGTATAGATAGATCTTTTGGATCAATCTCTCCGACCTAAATTTATCTCCATGGAGTAAGAAAATGAGTTAGTGAGCATATGCATAACTTGAGCATGTTTGAATATTGAATGACATTTTATCTGTTTAGTGTTGATGAATGATGGAATGAAACGAAGATGTTTACTGTTTATTTTATTTGTATCATTGTATGGTATATTTCTATGATGTATAGTATGTGTTATCTCTGTGCTACCATATTGGTAATGGTGTAGGTGATCTCACCTCTTCGTGTATTATGTTGTATTATATTTATATTTGATAAAGACACTGAGCGAGGTACTGACCAAGAGGGTGAAGAGGAGCAGTTTCCTACAGAGGAAGCTGAGTTTTGACGAAATGGCAACCCGATTGAGTTTCTTTAGGTACGTCAGATTGTCGTTTGACGGGGGAGCTGGTGCATGGAGGATTAGTCCCAATGAGGAGGGACTAATATATCAGGGACATTTGATGGCCAACATGAGCAGGATATTTCATGGAGATCCATTCTTTTCTATTACTATTTATGTACATGTCAAATTTTTGATGTCGATTAGGCAATATTGGGGTGGTAGGTATCACATCCCAACGGAGATCAGTATAGTGTCATCTGCACGGACACCGGTCCATAGGACTTCGCATCAAGTTGGATTCCTGCCTGTTGAGGAATCTGAGGAGGACCCGTCTGAGGGTTCTGCTATCTAGTATACTTGGGTATGTTAGTTTAAATAATGTTTAAAATACTTTTGAGGACTATGTCTGTAAATATTTAATTATGTTAGTACTAAGACTTGTGTATATATATAATGTAAATTATTTGTGATGTTGTTTAGAGTTTTATATTCTGTTAAGTTTATTTTATTAATATTCCAGAAATTTTACAACTCATATTTACATTAGAAATTATATTTTAAATTTAAGGGGTAATTTGATAATTAAGTAACATAAATGTGATACCCTATGTTAGGTGTTACATTAGTTGGTAGCAGAGCCCAAGTTAGAGTCTTTTGGGTTTGTGGTTAGGTCTGTCTTGTTTGTGTTGTATGAATTCTCTGTGACTGGTTTCCGAAAGGAAACAATATTGTTTGAAAGATTGATATTAACTTTTCTTTATGTTGTCCAGTTTGAACTAAGAGAAAACGTAATGGCTGGACGAGGAAGATGCTGCAGAAATACTAGAGCAGGAGTTGGAAATGTTGGCGACGACAACCAAAACATGGCTGCAGCGGTAGCAGCAATGCAACGGATGGCTGATGTCGTTGTACAGCAAAACCAAAGGGCGACTTAGGACGCTTAAAGTTTGTCAGAATTCCGTAAGAATAATCCACCAAAGTTTCATGGAGAATTTAACCCAGAGAAAGCAAATTTGTGGATCAAAGAACTAAAAAAGATATTTAAAGGTATGGGTTGTATAGATAAACGGAAGCTTACTTTTGCAACTTTTGTGCTAGTAGAAGATGGAGAGGACTGGTGGGCAAGAGCCCGTAGATTGATACAAGCGGAGGAAAGAGTTGTGACAGGGCAGCTCTTTAAGTAGAAATTTCTAGGGAAGTATTTCCCAGCTAGCGTTCGACATGCTAAGGAGATGGAATTCCTTAGTTTGAGACAAAGGGCGATGTCCATAAGTGAGTATGCTGCAAAATTCGAAAGCTTGTCTAAGTTTTCAAGGTATTTTCAGATGCACCCGAACGAGGAGTGAAAGTGCAGAAAATTTGAAGAATGATTGAAACTTGACATTAAGTGAGCTATAGCAACCTTGGAAATTGATCAATTTCCAGCATTGTTAGACAAATGTCAAAAAGTTGAGGAAATTGATCATCAACGTGAGGTGAGGAATATGAACTTTGGACCTACACGGTTCCCAAGAGGAAAGGGTAGTAGTGGCAACTATTATCAGCAGAAACCATATGCCAAACCGACAGGAGCTCAGCCTCGGCAGCAATCTTTTGGGGGAAGTTCTATGGGAAACAAGACAAGTCAAGCTGGAAATTCTATACTTAAATGCTTTAAGTGTGGAAAAGACCATCTAACTAAAGATTGTCAACATAAAGGAGTCATCTATTATAGATGCGGGAAGCCTGGACATTTCTCCAGAGAATGTGATCAGCTAAAGGCAGAACCCTCTATAGGGAACGTCCGTACTGCGAGGCCACAGGCGGGTGGTCGTGTATATACTATGAGCAGGGAGGAAGCCGCAAAATCAGAAGACTTGATTATGGAGGAGTGTGCCATCTAAGGTAATCCTTTAACAGTACTATATGATTCGGAAGCAACACATTCTTTCATTGCATGTGATTGTGTGGAGCGTTTGGAATTGTCTGTGACTACTTTACCTTATGATGTGAGTGTTGCTACTCTTTCTGATAAGCTTGTAGTTACTTTAAAAGTATGTTTAAATTGCCCTGTCTGTGTTAGGGATAGAATCTTTTATGTGGACTTGATATGTTTGCCTCTTTCTAAGATCAATGTAATCTTAGGAATGGATTGGTTATCTTCTAACCATATCCTAATAGATTGTTCTAGTAAGACACTAGTTTTTCCTAAGGTTAAGGATTCTAGATTCCTAACGGCCACGCAAGTAGAAAAGTGTTTGAAGGAAGGAGATTAGGGATACTTATTGATATCTTCTTTGGAGGTGCAATGCGAAGATATTTTAAAGGATATTTTCGTAGTCAATGAATTTCTTGAGGTATTTCCTGAAGATATACCTGGACTACCGCCAGTAAGAGAAATCGAGTTTGCTATTGATATAGTACCTGGAGCTAGACCGATATCTATGGCACCTTACAGGATGGTACTGGCAGAGTTGGCAGAACTCAAGAAACAGCTGGAGGAGTTGTTAGAAAAGCAATTCGTGAGGCCAAGTGTGTCACCATGGGGAGCTCCAGTATTGTTGGTTAAGAAGAAGGATGGGACTTCTTGTCTATGTGTAGACTACCGACAATTGAACAAAATTACGATTAAGAATAAATATCCACTTTCAAGAATCGACGATTTGATGGATCAATTGTGAGGAGCCGCAATATTTTCCAAGATTGATTTATGTTATGGTTATCACCAGATTCGTGTGAAGGTGGAAGATATTCCCAAGACTGCATTTCAGACACATTATGGGCATTACGAATATCAAGTGATGTCGTTTGGTGTGACTAATGCACCAGCCATATTCATGGACTTCATGAATAGAATTTTCTGTTCGTACTTAGACAAGTTTGTTGTTGTCTTTATTAATGACATTTTAATCTATTCTCGAAGTCAAGAGGAACATGCTAAGCATCTTCGAGTGGTTCTCCAGATATTGAAAGAGAATAAGTTATATGCAAAATTATCCAAATGTTAATTTTGGTTAAGGGAAGTTCAATTTTTGGGACATGTGATATCGGAGGAAGGAATAGAAGTTGATGCTTCAAAAGTGGAGACGATTATTGAATGGGATGTAATTGGCTAGCTAACATTGATAGTTGTTTAGATGATAACAAACATGAAGATGATGAGAAGACCAAGTCCAAGACCTTCAAGAATAGCTTTAGGACTTAGGATCTTTGTAAGGAGACTTATTGGATATCTCATTGGTTTTGGACACAACGAAATATTTTCAAAATTGTTTTTCCAAACTTAAAGAATCATTTTTTGGATATTTGAAAGTATTTAAAACTGATTTTATATCAGGGGTATTCGAATACCCCATAAGGTATTCGAATAACATGCCTGACACTCGTATCCAGAATTGCTTTTAAAAGTAAGGTATTCGAATAACCATTTTGGTATTCGAATACACCTGATCTCAGAAAAACGTTTTTAGACTAAAGTATTCGAATACATTGATAGGTATTCGAATAACCATCTTCTAATTTGTTTTCACAAGCCTTTTTAAAACAAAGGTATTCGAATAACCTTATAGGTATTCGAATAACCTCCTTCAGAATTGTTTTTCACTGAACAGTGGTATTCGAATACCCAGGAAGGTATTCGAATAACTACGAGATCCTGATATGGAAGGGAACGGCCATTTTCTACAGTTAATGTGATATTAATTATACCCAACGGCTATTTTCCTCAAAGGCTCTATAAATAGAGACCTTGGGTCTCTTCTGAAGGTTGCCCAATGATCTAAATTATTATTTGCTTGTGCCAAAATATGATTTTCATTTTTCTCATATTTTCTGTGCTCTTTTCACCAAAATCTTGAGATATCCTTTAGAGAGCTTCATAGCACTTCAACTTGTAATATTTGCTCTAAGTGAGAGTTTCTCTTCATCTATTTTCTGCTTTTGTAAAAGGGTGAGGTATCCCTCAGTAAAAGGGTGAGGTATCCCTTGTTGTAAAGAAGGTGAGGTATCCTTCAAAGAGGGTGAGGTATCCCTCTAGTAAATAGGGTGAGGTATCCCTGTTGTGTAAAGGTTGCAAGCACCTGTTTTAAGCTTGTATTGAATAGTAAAAAATCTCGAACTGTGTTTCGAGGACTGGACGTAGGTCACAAGTGGTTGGTGGTTGAACTAGGATAAATGTTGTGTCTGCTCTTCTCTCCTTTATCTCTTTATTTTCAGTAATTTATTTATTATTGCTTAATTGTTTATTTACTATTCTTAAGGCATTTTATCATCTTTATATATATTCATTATATTGCTTCAAGAAATTTGTATTAAAAAGGATTTACGAAAAAGTTTTTAATTACTCAATTCACCCCCCTCTTGAATACTGAAGCCACTTAGGTAACATGTGGTATTAGAGTTAGACTCTTGTATAAAGAGCTTAGCCGCTTCAAGAGTACATGGCTTCATCAAATGGTTTTTCAGAAGCAACTTCCATAAATCGACCACCCTTTTTCAATGGGGATGGTTATGCATATTGGAAGGAAAGAATGAAAATCTTTATCGAGGCTATTGATCTAGATGTGTGGGATGCTGTCGAAAATGGCGCATTTATACCTACACGAGTTGTTGATGGTGTAAAAACCGAGACACCTAGAAATGATTGGTCTAAAGATGATAAAAGAAAAGTTCAATATAACTTAGTAGCCAAAAACATCATTACCACAGCTTTGGGGCATGATGAATTTTTTAGAATTTCAAATTGTAAAACTGCTAAAGAAATGTGAGACACTTTACAAGTTACCCATGAGGGTACTAGTGAAGTAAAGAGATCGAGAATAAATTCTCTTACTCGAGAATATGAATTATTTAGAATGAACCATGCTGAAAGCATTCAGGAAATGCAAAAGAGGTTCACCCACATTGTAAATCATCTTGCATCATTAGGAAAGAATTTTTCTAACGAAGATTTAATTAACAAAGTGTTGAGATGTTTGAGCAGGATTTGGCAACCTAAGGTGACAGCTATATCTGAATCAAGAGACTTGTCAACAATGACATTAGCTACGCTTTTTGGAAAACTTCAAGAGCACGAATTAGAACTCAACAGGCTTGACCTAAGTGAAGAAAATGATAAGAAAAATAAAAGGATTGCACTTAAAGCCACCACCTCCACTATCAATAATAGAGAAGAAGACAATGGAGATGACGTGGATAACATTGAGTTAAATGAAGAGAACCTCAGTCTTCTAGTGAATAAAGTCGGAAGGTTTCTCAAAAAGAAAGGAATTCAAAGAAGACCGTCTTTTTCCCCAAAGAAATTTGAAAAGAAGCCCTCAGAGGAAAGAAGAGCTTACATAGCATGGGATGACAATGACATGGACTCAACCGATCATTCAGATAGCGAGGAAGCCCATCTATGTCTTATGGCCATAGGAGAAGAAGATCAAGAAAGTGAATATGAGGTAAGTTCTAATCATAATTCATTACCTTCTTACGATGAATTACAAGATGCTTTTGAAGAGTTGCATAAGGAATCTCTTAAGCTCACTAAAATAATTTCTTCATCTAAGAAAACAATTTCTTCTTTAGAAAATCAAATTCTTATTTTAAAAGAAGAAATTAAAGAATTTAAAATTGAAAATGAGATATTAGGATTGATTAATGCATGCACAACTCACTCTTCATATGCTTCCACTTCTTCATCTTGTTCTTCATGTCATTTGCTTGAAAAAGAAATTGAAGATTTAAAGAACACTCTTGCAAAATTCACTCTCAGAAGAGATAACTTAAATATCATATTAGGAAAACAAAGAGTTGTTTTTGAAAAAGCTGGAATTGGATACAACCTGAAAAATCAGCACAAACCGTATAAAAATTTCTTTATTTATTCAAGTACTTCTAGTAGCCCATTTATTAAATGTTTTCATTGTGGGAAGAAGGGTCACAGTACTTCAACATGCAATGCAAGAAAAAATGTTAACATAAAAATTGGAACAAAAATGGTTTGGGTTCCCAAGGGAACTATACCCAAAACTGACACTCAAGGACCCAAGAAAATTTGGGTACCAAAAGCCAAAAATTGAAATGTGTTGTAGGTGTGCTTGAAGACCAAGAGCTGACTGTGACATTTTGAAAGTGGCTACTGCAAGCACAAGACCAGAAATAATTCCAAGCTCTCCTCCTAGTTCTCATAAAGCTTGGACTTGCGATCTTTGAATAAGTATTTCCATCATCGGGTAAGTTTTCCTCTCTCATTTTTGCATCTGTGCGTAAAAATCTATGTTTTTCTTATAGGTATATTCGAATACCATCATAAGGTATTCGAATACCATACATCAGTACAACAATATTATGTCTCTATAAAGCTAGAGTATTCGAATAACTAGAGACTTATCATATCAGTGTATCTCACATGCCTCTGGAGTATTCGAATACCTTCCAAGGCATTCGAATACTTGCACCTGCCTTGTCTTCTTTTCTGTGGTGGGTATTCGAATACAGTAAGAGGTATTATAATACCACATGGCTGAAATCCAAATTTACAGCCCGATCTCTATTCTGTTTCAATTTTTTTTTGCAAATGCAAATATAAATATATTTGACTCTATGGATATCATGCTTTTGATGAAATACATCTCATTTCTTTTGAGCCTAAATTTATGCCTTAAATGAAAATTACATGATGTTCTTAAATGCATATTCCTTAGCTTGTTCTTGCCTCTTCTTTTTCTCAAGAATATGTTGCATATTTAAATTCTTTGTAATACAAATGCTTAATGTAATTGGCTACTGTTTTGATAAATATATGAACGTGATAACAATTGCAACAAGTGGTATTAAACAAGTGGTCACTTGGCCAAATTAATCAACAAAATATCTTCTGCTCTTATGAACTTATTTGCTTATTATTTTGAATGCTTACTTGCTTATGAGTTTGACTAACCTCTATGGATCCAAAAATTAATGGATACCAAAGAAAGTACTTTGACTTGTTTTGTAGGGTTATAACTACCTCAAGCAAACTCTTAAATGAAAAAGATTATTCAACTTGAGGAAAATGAATGAAGAGAGACATGATGAGACTTTCTTCAAGAACAATGGAATGGAATACTCAATGGAAGAAAACTCAAACTTAAAGGACCAATAAACGAAGAACATTACAAAGAAGCATCTCTCTTTATCTAATTCAATAAGTATCTCTATCCCTAAGCGATTGTGATATTCTATATGATTGTATGATACTCGTTGATTAATTGATCTTAAATGATTAAATATTTTCCTTACATGAGTAGTATGCTTAGCATTGACAATGTGCCAAATTAGATATTATCTTGCTAATGTTGTCATTGCATATAAGGTAAATAAAGTTAGTTCTATACAATGCTCTGATCCCTATAACATATTTCATCAATGTAAAATGTTTAATATCTATGATTCTCTTGATATATGGTAGATTTATAAGAAATTGATAACAAGTGATAAATGTTTTACATTTTGATAACAAGTGGTATCAAATATAAATGAATCTCTTGGTAAATGTACATGACTATTGTGATGACTATACAATGCGATTGGTCGATCTATAAATGAATATATCTTTGCTCATGTGCTGAATATTGTGTTTATATTGCTAAATTTATAAAATTATACTCCGTTGTTATTCTTGTATGCTTTATCTTGCCCCATCTTTTTGATCATGACAAAAGGGGGAGAAAAAGCTTGAATTCTTTATTTGAGAAAAGTCAAGGGGAGAAATAAATACAAGTTCGGTAAGACAAAAATGGAAATTGAATTCCAAAAGTAAGGGGGAGCTGTTGTGCACATCTCTGATATAAATCACCTCTTATGAAAAAGAGGGGGAGTAAGTATCTCTAAACAACTTTGTGAATTCCAATTTATATGAACTAATTCTTTTCTCAAATGTTAGTTTGTCATCATCAAAAAAAGGGAGAATGTAATTGGCTAGCTAACATTGATAGTTGTTTTAATGATAACAAACATGAAGATGATGAGAAGACCAAGTCCAAGACCTTCAAGAATAGCTTTAGGACTTAGGATCTTTGTAAGGAGATTTATTGGATATCTCATTGGTTTTGAACACAACGAAATATTTTCAAAATTGTTTTTCCAAACTTAAAGAATCATTTTCTTGATATTTGAAAGTATTTAAAACTGATTTTATATCAGGCGTATTCGAATACCCCATAAGGTATTCGAATAACATGCCTGACACTCGTATCCAGAATTGCTTTTGAAAGTAAGGTATTCGAATAACCATTTTGGTATTCGAATACACTTGATCTCAGAAAAACGTTTTTAGACTGAAGTATTCGAATACATTGAGAGGTATTCGAATAACCATCTTCTAATCTATTTTCACAAGCCTTTTTAAAACAAAGGTATTCGAATAACCTCCTTCAGAATTGTTTTTCACTGAACAGTGGTATTCGAATAACTACGGGATCCTGATATGGAAGGAAACGGCCATGTTCTACAATTAATGTGATATTAATTATACCCAACAACTATTTTCCTCAAAGGCTCTATAAATAGAGACCTTGGGTCTCTTCTGAAGGTTGCCCAATGATCTAAATTATTATTTGCTTGTGCCAAAACGTGATTTTCATTTTTCTCATATTTTCTGTCCTCTTTTCGCCAAAATCTTGAGATAACCTTTAGAGAGCTTCCTAGCGCTTCAACTTGTAATATTTGCTCTAAGTGAGAGTTTTTCTTCATCTATTTTCTGCTTTTGTAAAAGGGTGAGGTATCCCTTAATGAATTTGTGAGGGTGAGGTATCCCTCAGTAAAAGGGTGAGGTATCCCTTGTTGTAAAGAAGGTGAGATATCCTTCAAAGGGGGTGAGGTATCCCTCTAGTAAATAGGGTGAGGTATCCCTGTTGTGTAAAGGTTGCAAGCACCTGTTTTAAGCTTGTATTGAATAGTGAAAAATCTCGAACTGTGTTTCGGGGACTGGACGTAGGCCACAAGTGGTTGGTGGTCAAACCAGGATAAATATTGTGCTTGCTCTTCTCTCCTTTATCTCTTTATTTTTAGCAATTTATTTATTATTGCTTAGTTGTTTATTTACTGTTCTTAAGGCATTTTATCATCTTTATATATATTCATTATATTGCTTAAAGAAATTTGTATTAAAAAGGGTTTGCGAAAAAGTTTTTAATTACTCAATTCACCCCCCTCTTGAGTACTGAAGCCACTTGGGTAACATAGGAAAGGCTGAAGACTGTATCAGAAATTAGTAGTTTTATCGGATTAGCCGATTACTATCAACGGTTTATAGAGGGGTTTTCTAAGATAGCAGGACCTCTTACCCAACTTACACGAAAGAATCAACCATTTGCATGGATTGATGCATATGAAGAAAGTTTTCAGGAATTGAAAAGATGACTGACTACTTCATCGGTAATGATTCTACCTGATCCGAAAGAAATTTTCAAAGTATATTACAATGCTTCATATCAAGGATTGGGTTGTGTACTTATGCAGAACCGTAAGGTGGTGGCATATGTTTCAAGGCAGTTGAAAGTGCATGAGAGGAATTATCCAACTTATGATTTGGAACTGGTAGCAGTAGTGTTTGCGTTGAAAGTGTGGAGACATTTTCTTTATGGGGACAAAGTTACGTCTATGTTCTGCTTATCATCCATAAACTGATGGTCAGTCAGAAAGGATGATTCAGCCATTGGAGGACTTATTGAGAGCTTGTGTTTTGGAACAGATTGGATGTTGGGATGAATTCTTACCATTGATAGAGTTCACGTACAAGAACAGTTTTCAATCGAGTATAGGGATAGCACCCTATGAGGCATTGTATGGGAGACGATGCAGAACGCCATTATGTTGGTATTAGGACGGTGAGAGGGCTATTTTAGGACCAGAACTTGTACAATAAACAACAGAGAAAGTAAAGATGATTCAAGATAAGATGAGGATAACTCATACACGACAAAAGAGCTATTCAGACAGGAGGAGAAGACCACTTAAGTTTGAGGAAGGTGACCACGTATTTCTGCAAGTGACACCTATGACTGGGGTTGGACGAGTGCTTAAATCTAAAAAGCTCACTCCAAAGTTTATCGGGTCGTATCAAATACTCTATCGGGTAGGTCTGGTAGCTTACTAGATTGCGTTACCACTTTTTTTGTCAAATCTTCACAATGTATTTCACGTATAACAACTACGGAAATATATTCCTAATCCTACCTATGTTATTGAACTAGACACAGTACAACTAAAGGAGAACTTAACCTATGAAACGTTCTTAGTCAAGATTGAGGATCGAAAGATGAAGCAATTGCGAGGTAAGAAAATTTCATTGGTTAAAGTAGTTTGGAACGACGTAAGCGGTGAAGCTACATGGGAACTGGAAGATAGAATAAAGGAGCAATATCCGTATTTGTTTTGAGTGTATGTTAAGTTTCGAGGATGAATTTTTTTTAGAGGGGGAGAGTTGTAAACCCGAAAATTAGCCATTATCACAATAACAATGAAATTGGACTGTTTTGTGATTTCTAAGTGTTATAAAATTATTTTGATTGTTCCATGATTTTATTTGATTATTTTGAGAGATTTGCAACGCGTCAGTAAAATAATAATTTTTTGGCCGGGGAGAATCTTTACATATTTATTCAGAACTGGGGAATCTTACTAAACCCAATTCTGAGAGATGCGTGTCCTGATCTTTTAATTTTTAAAATTTATCTGTGTAATAAAAATATTTTATATTTTTATTATTATTTTATTATCCAGTGGACAATAGGAGCCAGTAAAGCCTTTAAGATTTACCGATAATGGACCAATAGGAATCAAGTCAATGTTTCTGACTTGAAACTTTCTAAACCAATGGAAACAAGTCAACGTTATTGGCTAGGAATTTCTAAACCAATTAGATGTAGTCAATTTTGATGGTTGGACTAGTTACTAGGAAACTAGAAATTTAACTAAGTTAGTTATATTCTATGTAGTAACCAAATAGGAAGGAAACTTAGTTTGTATTCCTTAGGGTTTCTAGTTACAAGAATGGATGGATAACATCAAGGTAACTAATTAGTTAGTAATGTAACTAGAAAACTAAATAAGTTAGCCTAAATCTAACTTGATCATTCTAAGAAGCACAGGAAGTAACTAAATGGAAGCAAACCAAATTAGTTATCTAGGAACCACATGGTTTTGGAGGAGTCTTGGGTGTTCTAGAATAATTGATTCAAGTATAGCAAACTATTTAGTTAGTAATGTAATTAATTATCCTAACTAAGTTAACTTAACTATACATAGAAACTAAATGGGATTAGTAACTTATTAGCATGCTTTGATCACCATTAGGTTAGAAACTTCAAGAACATGTGACTAAGGCTTGGTTAAGCCAATTAGGAGCAAGCTTTGGGGAGAAGCTTTGCATTTGAGCCTTTAATGCAAGCTAAGGCTAGGATAGAGTCTTAGAAGTCAAAGAAAATGGCCACCTCCTTTGGAGTGCTACTACATGGCCATGCATATCATTTAGAGACCAAATAGGTTCAGTTTAATTCACTTAAGTCACAAATTCTCTCTACTCTTCATTTTCTTCTCCAAGTAACCAAGAGAACTCCATTTTCTTCTCCAAGAGGCCATTCGGCCACTCTCCTAAACCAAGACCTCCAAGCTTCTAAAATTTTACCTAAACACATTTCCTAAACCTAAACCATATTCTAAGAACATCTCTAGTTGTGAGTTTTCTAAAAATCATCCATCTTGAGCTTGTAATCCAAGCTTAAAGTTTCTACCAAAATAGGTAAACTTCTTGTTTCTTGACCCAATCTTTTAGTTTTGATTTTCTAAGCCATGATTGATCCATGATTTACTTATTTCTAAGCTTGTTGTTGATTTTAAAATTTGTTTAACATTTTTAGGGTTTTTCTAAGCAGTTTCACGAAAAGCTTAGGAAGGAAAACTTGAAGGATTTGTCTCCTTTTTAAGGCAAGAGAGAGATTCATCTCACCAACCAAGTATGGTGGTGAGAGATGTATTTGTTTGTGAAGAATGGTGAATCCATGTGAGGGTTCATTATTCATGGTTGTGTAACTATTTTTTGAGTGTTTATGTGTTTGATTTATTTGTTTATGCCTTATATGCTTTGCATGGTTTATTATTTTTATGGCATGCTTATGATATATATGGTACAAATATATTGTATATGCTATAATGGAAGTGAACAAGGAAAATGATTTTGGTTTCAATGACCAAGAGGCTTACGGCCTAGGCACCTAAAAATAGGTGTTTCCAAACTAAAATTTTCATAAATGATAAAATTGAATGATTAGAAGGAAAAGGAAAAGAAAAGATATGATGGTTCCAATGACCATGTGGTTACGGTTTTGATGGTTTGAAAATGATTTTACTTTATGTAAATTTGTGATTTAGAAATGGGACGTAATTGAATTTAGAGAAAGTGAGAAAAGAATTTTAGAAATGTAAACAAAGTGTTTTGTCACTTGAGAAATAGAAATTTCGGTTATAAGAGAAGAAGAGAGGTTGAAAGTGTTTGAACCTCAATTTATATTAAAGAGAACTGAGTTTTAGAACTGATTCAAGAATTATGATGAATACGTTGGAAACTTAAAATTTACTGACATATAGCTCACTCATTGGGTTTTGAGCACGTTAGGAAATTTTGAGTGAGAAAATATGGAAAAGTAAAAAAAAAAAGAGATGGTATGAATTTTTGAAAAGCCAAAATGAGGTTTAGAAGGTTGAGAAATATTTTACGTAGTGGAAAAATGGTGAAAAATACTTTTCGTAACTTAAAAACGTGATTTTATGCTACACGATTTCAAAAACAAAAATCGCTACGTGATTGAAAAACGATGGAATATTTTTACGCGATTGAAAAAACAAAGGAAAATTGCTATGCGATTGGAAAAAAAGGCGACAAAAGTGTTGCATGATTGAGAAAACGCGATAATATTATTACATGATTGAATATACAGTAAGATTACTATTGGATCAATGAATGGACTCTGTATGAGAAATGATGAGCTTTGCATGTGCTTGGCATTGGTGCATTAAATATGCATTGAAAAGGTTCGATAGACTAGATAAGGCTGATTGCCTAGGAGAGAATACACCCCTTGAGTGGGTGCGATATGCGTAGTATAAGTCACTAGTTGACCTTAGGGGCATCAGGGTGCAGGTTGCTCACATTGGGCAGTTGGTAGCTTTTTTGTACCATGAGTTAGACCGATGCAACACACCGATGATCCAGACTGAGACACTATTCTTAATCAAGATCTATTAAAGACTATTGTGTATATGCTAGATATGCAAACACTTATGAGAATTGTGGCACGTGGTCTGAGGCATATTGGTACAGACAGATCTTTTGGATCAATATCTCCGACTTGAATTTAGCTCCATGGAGTAGAAAAATAAGTCAGTGAGCATATGCATAACTTGAGCAAGTTTGAATATTGAATGACATTTTATCTGTTAAGTGTTGATGAATGATGGAAGAAACGAAGATGTTTACTATTTATTTTATCTGTATCATTGTATGGTATATCTGTATAATGTATAGTATGTGTTATCTCTGTGCTACCATATTGGTAATGGTGTAGGTGATCTCACCTCTTCGTGTATTATGTTGTATTGTATTTATATTTGATAAAGACACTGAGCGAGGTATCGAGCAAGAGGGTGAAGAGGAGCAGGTTTCTACTGAGGAAGCTAAGTTTTGACAAAATAGCAACCTGGTCGAGTTTCTTTGGGCACATTAGATTGCAGTTCCACAGGGGAGCTGGGGCATGGAGGATTAGTCCCAATGAGGAGGGACTAATATATTACAGACATTTGATGGTCAACATGAGCAGGATAATTCATAGAGATCCATTCTTTTCTGTTACTATTTATGTACATATCGAATTTTCGTTGTCGATTAGGCAGTATTGGGGTGGTAGGTATCATATCCCAACGGAGATCAGTATAGTGTCGTCTGCACGGACATCGGTCCATAGGACTTCGCGTCAAGTTGGATTCTTGCCTGTTGAGGAATCTGAGGAGGACCCGTTTGAGGGTTCTACTGTCTAGTATACTTGGGTATGCTAGTTTAAATAATGTTTAAAATACTTTTGAGGACTATGTCTATAAATATTTAATTATGTCAGTACTAAGACTTGTGTATATATATAATGTAAATTATTTGTAATGTTGTTTAAAGTTTTATATTCTATTAAGTTTATTTTATTAATATTCTAGGAATTTTACAACTCATATTTACATTACAAATTATATTTTAAATTTAAGGGGTAATTTGGTAATTAAGTAACATAAATGTGATACCCTACAGTAGGTGTTACAATAATAATGATGAATTTACACATTTTATTGTATACTTGATAATTTGATGTACAAAGAGATTTTGATTTACATTGGTATTATTTTGTACAATAGTACTTTGATGTATGATTGGTAAGAAGTTGAGGTTTAACGCTATGTTATTAAATTGATTAATGAAATGTTAATATATTATACTTTGAATTGAAATTGTTTGATGATAAATCAATACATTATGCTATGATATGAAAGTGATTCATGAATTTGAACACCTATGATGAGAAAAATGATGATATGTATATTTTGCATTATTGATGATACGATGATTAAAAAGATTTGATGAAAGATGATTTCCTCTCATAGGTATCCCTTTGTGGAACTAGGCTGAGTGAATTTTTGGATAAATTTTAGACATAAGGGAAGTCTTGAAAAATGCTAAAAGAGAAATTGAGAATCTCTCTTTACCAGAGTAATTGAGGATGAGGAAGACCTCCCTCTTTACTTGAGCTTCCCTAGTCATCAAGTAGTAGAAGGTGACTTTACTACTTGGGGTGATTCTAAATTCGAGATGGTTTGAAGATTTATGTGCGTCTTTCCTATCCCAGACGGCTACTAGTATGAAGATTTTTGTACGTCCTCTCTATTCTGGTAGTGATGGTAATGTCTAGATTGAGAATTTCTGCGTGTTCTCTTTATTAAACTGTGGTAGATAGGGCCTAGTTATCCAGAGTAGTCCTGTGTGACAAATTGATTATCATAAATGGGTTGAAGTGCACCAACTCGAAAGTTGACTACTACCAAGTGATTTAGTATTGTGAGGATGAATATTCCCTCCATACCATTTGATTTGAGATGACACGTGTCCTGTAACACCCTTGTGGGGATGTCACATTTAAAAAGAAAAATAAAAGAAAGATAAATAAAATCTACCCAAGTTGTAAAACATTTGTTACATAAATATACGGGTTGTAAAATTCTTCCTGTTAAACAGAATATTATTAAATAAAATAACGCGGAAACATAAAATCAACAGAATTACATCACACATAATATACATAGGGTTTTAGTCATAAGTTATACAAATAATTTACAACTAAAAAAAAATATTTAAACTGAAACAGTAAACAAAACAGTAAGAGTCAATATATACAAACGCAGACGCGCCCAAGTACACATCATAAACATTTAACCCTCTGAAGGATCACTCTCAGGAACCATATATACAGAAAACATGTAACGCCCCAATTTTTAGAAAAAATTCTGAATGTACTGTTTTCTGTTTTTCATGCTTTTGTATGAATGACCGCTGTATCCCTATTTTTCTGTTCTCGATTTTTGTATGAAAACAATTACGATAATACAGGCTCAAATTTTATTTGATCGTTTTACGTAGTTTGCTTCGAGACGGTAAAATAAAAATTTTTCTGAGCTACTGTATTAATTTTTCTGAAAGATATACAACTATATAATACTGCTGGATATTTTATTTGAACGTTTTGGACGATTACCTACGTTGTGGGAAAAATGGGAAAATGACCGTTACATCCCGAACGTACTGTTTTTGCTGTTTTTGCTGTTTTTAATTTTTTTCTTCTTGATTTAATGCCTGAAAATACTGTCTGTGATTTTATATGGACTTTTTGTGTGATTTGCTCGAGGCAAGAAAATAATATTTTTCGGGCCGGGGGAAAATCTTATTTTATTATTTAGAATTGGGGGATCTTACTTAACCCGATTCTGAATGAGACTAAAAATATTCTTTTAATTTTTAGGATTTAATCACAAATAAAATAATTTTATATTATTATAATATTATTTTATTAGTCAGTATATTTTAGTGACAGTGGACCCAGAAATATTTTGCGGGACCCACAATTAGCAGAACGGTTAGATCGGTAGCTTAATTAATCACCGTAAGCAGTAGAACTTTCCAGAACAGGCTGACTCAGCTAGCTGACTCAGCAGAGAATTTAATGAGCTGTGTGACTCAAAGATGTGAGTCACGACGGTATCGTAATCACATCGTGGTTGTCGGCGAGATAACGAGCGTGGTTCATGTTCTAATGAACTGGGAGTACTCATGAGCCAACCAATAGGAATTAAGCTTGCTCACCAAGGCTTGATCTTGACCATTGATTCATCCAATGGCTTGGATGAAGCCAAGCAAGGTGCCCACCTTGCACCCCACTTGATGGCTACGGCCAAGTGGTCTTTGAAGACCAAAATCACACTTCTCCTTCATCACTTTTCTCTCTTCTCTCTCATCAAAACCCTAGCCACCATTCTTGTTCATCTTCTTCACCATTTTCGGCCAAGACACTATCTACACCATCCAACCATCCAAAAATTTTTCTAACCAAGTTTTCCTAATCTAAACACCATTCTAAGAACCTTTCTAGTTGGAAGTTTCTTCAAAATCTTCCATTTAAGGCTTGGAAATCAACCTTGTAAATTTGACCTAGAAGGTGAAATATCATATTTTTCTTTTCTCTCTTCTTTTTCAAAGTTCTAAGCCATGATTTCTCCATAGTTTAGCTTCTTTTTCATGGTTAATAACATGTAGATTTTATTTGAGATTTTTAGGTATTTGGTGGAGTGAAAACCGAACCATAAGAGGTGTGAAAGCTAATCATTTGTCTTCATTTAAGGTAAGAGGAAGACAATTCTTATCATCCCTTGATGGTGGTAAGAAGATGGATTGTTTGTAGAATCCATAAGGATTCGGTTGTGGTGTGTTTATTGATGTGTATTTATTAATTTTTGTGGTTGCTAGTTGCTTAGGTGTTGTATGTTAGTAGCTTTCATGTTTGGTGATTGTAATAATTTTGCATGTCTATTAGCTTTTGATTGTATGTCTATAAGCTTTAATTTAGGTTTTATGTGTTAGAAATATTTTGCATGTGATAGAAATATAAATGCATGTGTTAGAATTGTATGATAAGGTATAAGATGTGAATAACATGTGTAAATTTGCATGAGTGTTCCAAAGAACACATTCCCTAGTTCACGGCAATGACAAAGTGTGAGGACCAAAATGTTCTTTTAATTTTTCCTAAAGTGTAACTTAATAAATTAGGAGAAATAAGAAGGTTTCAAATTGATTTGATCAAAGAAAAGGAATTTAGAAATCAAATGGTAAAGATTTAGTAAATTTTGGGCCAACATGCCTAAAGGATTTATTTGATTCAAAATCATTATTTTATAACATGATTTAATGAACTTAGATAAGATAATACCTTTGACATGATTTAGAAATCAAATGAAAAAGTTTTACGAAATTTGGCCAATATGCCAATATAGGTTATCATGGTTTCTAAACTTAGTTTCAAAACTTTTTCAATCAAAAAGAGACAATACAAGTTAAGAAGAAATTTTCTATAATGATTTTTGAAGAAACAAATTGAGTAGAATTAAGCTTAAAGGATTAAAACTAGTAATTTTATCATTAGGAAGTAAAATACAAAAATTTTGAGAAATTTTCTAACATATAGCTCACTTAAGGTTTTGAAGCATGTTAGAGATTTCAAAAAGAATTAAATGAAATGGTTAAAAATTAGGTAAATGGAAATTTTATGGATAATTTAGGAAACCATTATTATGATATTCTAAACAAAATACTGTCAATTTTTAGTAAAAATGAACCAATAAGATAGCAAAAATATCCAAAAGACAAGATGCGCGGTATGAAAAATTATTCAACGTAGTTTAAATGTACTAAGTACTATTTCTCACTGCTTTTAAACAAGTAATTTTAAAGGCATTCGAATAAGAAAATGATTTGAAAATCCTACGCGATTGAGAAAACGTATTAAAAATACTACGCGATTTTAAAAATAGAAAAATATCTTTACCCGATTTTTAAACGTTTGTAAAAACGACGGAATTATGAAAACGTGATAAAATTTCTACGCGATTGACCGTTACTATCTTTATACTGTCGGGAAAATGTGAACCCGTATAGATTATTTTTGAAAATCTTTCGCTGTCGGGAAAATGTGAACCCGTACAGGCTTTTGAAAATTTATATGCTGTCGGGAAAATGTGAACCCGTACAGGCTTTTGAAAATTTATATGCTGTCGGGAAAATGTGAACCCGTACAGGCTTTCCATCTATCTGTTATGTGTGCCAAGTTTTTGGTGGATTGGTTGACGAGACGAATCACATCGTGTTGTCGATGAGATAAATGTAGTGTGGTTCGTTGTTCTAATGAACTTGGAGACTTTAGTGTACGGGATCCCACATGTGGATGACAGCTTGGTAGCTCCGGGGCGTGGTTAACCGATAGCACACTATGGTACTCGACATACACTATATTTAATCAAGATTTGTGAAATCTAGTAGTATATTTGCTCGTAGTGCCACAACGTGAGACCGTGAACTACACCACGCCCGGGATTGATGGATTCTGTGTCGTGGGGCTATAGACGCAACGTGTGACAAAGCAAGAATAGTTGGTGGGGCAGCCGTGGTGCTATTAGATTTTGCGAGTCATTCCTCTCTCTCGATACTTGTGTTTTCTTTAGCTCCATGGAGTAGGATTTTGTTATATTATTTATTTATCTCTATGTCTATTTATTTCCATTTTATCTATTTTATTGTTTATCTATATTTTATTTGTTTATTTTATCCGGTTACCTTGTTACTATATTTGGTTAGTATATCTTATCTGTTTATTCTTATCTTTCTTATTTTATCCGTGATGTGATATATTGTTATGATATCTAAATCTTACTCTAATTTGTTATTCTTTCTGTTATAGTATTTTATAATGCATGAACTGTATACATGTTGTTTGTCGTCTTTTTATTGGCCATGTTGTGATGATTTTATGTTGTCTTACCTCTTTGTTATATGTATTTTCTGTTTATTTATTTTACGCGGTAAAGACTTCGAGGAAGAGGATCAGCCTATTGAGATCGTGTACCCTGAGGAGGAGGAAGATCAGCGTGCGGACGACCGCTTTACGATCAAGAACCATCCGATCATCCATATCCTCTGGATTGATTGTGTGGGATGGCGACGCCAGGATTTTTGGGATTCATAGAGCTGGTATTTCATGGAGGTGCTCGGCTTGGCATTTACGAGGGGCGATCGTGACTCGTGACGTATGCGGGACGTGTGACCGTGATCCTACGTCATCGTTTTGATGAAGAGCCCGTCATGACTACGACACTTTTTCTCGCACTTAGAGTTACCCTTATCCATTAGGCGTTATTGGGGTCCGAAAACCCCGAGCCTAGTGAGATAAGCATCGTATCGACGACGCGCGATCCCGTTATCGCCGTGTGTCGAGACATCCAGATATCTATCTCCTGATGATCATTTTCATGCTGAGAGTGATCCATCAGAGGATTAGATAATCATGATGTTTTTTTTGGGCGCGTCAGCGTATGTCTGTATATATTAACTCTTTTATTGCTTTCTTTACTGTTTTTGTTTAAATAGTTGTAGTCTTAGTTGTAAATTATTTGTACAGTTTATAACTTAATCATATGTACATTATTAGTGATGATGTTTTTTTTTTATTTCGTATTTTCCGCATTATCTTTTTATACCATATTTCTGTCTATCAGGAATTATTTTACAACCCGTAATAATATTTAACAAATGTTTCACAACTTGGGTAGATTTTATTTCTATTTCTTTTATTTTCTTTTATGTGTGACATCCTCCAAAGGGGTGTTACAAAACACATACAATAAAAAGGTAAGACAAATCTGTATCAACACATACATGGTAAATAAGAAAACGACAATACAACAGTTATACAATTCATACAATATAGAATGTTATAACGACATAAACATAATACAACATAACACAAACACAGTATAAGAAATTAATATCAACATAGATACAATATAAGAATTAATATCATAGATAAACGTATATCCATACATAATATAAATATAAAATCATCGATAAGGATATAATAATGCACCATATATATATATAAATATGCAATATGACACGATCCTACTCCATGGAGCTAAACACATACAGATATCAGAGAGAATGACCCGCAAGATCTATTAGTACCACGGCTGCCCAACCAAACTATTGCGCTGTCACACGTTGCGTCTATAGCCCCACGGCACATGGCGTGGTGCAGTTCACGGTCTAACGTTGTGGCACTACAGGTAATGTACTATTAGACTTTACAAGATCTCGATTAAATATAGCGCGTGTCGAGTCCATCAGTGTGTTGCCAGTTACCACGACCCAGCGGAGCTACCAACTGTCCGCATATGGGATACCGCACACTAAAGTCTCCAAGTTCATAAAGAAACTGAACCATACTACGTTTATCGCACCGACAACACGATGTGATTCACCTCGTCAATCAATCCACCAATTATCAACTAAATTGGCACAAACTCAATATATGATCTTAAAATTGTTTCCAAAATTATCAAAATACCCTCAATGGTATAAAATATGCATATTTACGCAAATGCCCTCAATAGCATATAAAAATTGCCCTCAAGGCTTGCCCTCATGGCAAAAATGTACAGTAAGTCCCACCAGACAAATACTGTTTCAAAGCCTGTTCGGGTTTACCACTTAGCCCGACAGCAAAAATATACAGTTTGATCAATCGCGTAGAAATTTTATCGTGTTTTCACAATTTCATTATTTTTATAAACGTTTTTAAATCGCGTAAATATATTTTTCTGTTTTTAAAATAGCGTAGGATTTTTAATACGTTTTCTCAATCGCGTAAGATTTTTAAATTATTTTCTTATCTGAATTCCTTAAAAATTACCATTTAAATAAACAGAAAATAATATTTACTACACTTGAACTACGTAGAATATTTTTCATATCGTATACTATCTTTTGGACATCTTTCCTATCTTATTTGTCCGTTTTTAATAAAAATTGACAGTATTTTGTTTAGAAAATTCATAATAATGGTTTTCTAATTTTTCTGTAAAAATTCTTTTCTTTATTTATTTAACCATATAATTACTTCCTTGAAAATTACTAACGTGCTTCAAAATGTGAAATGAGCTCTATGTTACAAATTTTATAGGAGTTACTGTTTTTATTTCCAACTATTAAATTCTTAATTTTAACCACTTAAACTTAATCTAAATTCTTTTATTTTTTCAAAATCATTGTTATAAAAATTCCTTTTTGTATTGTTTACTTCTCTTTAATTGAAAATGATTTGGAAAACAACTTTTGAAATCATAATTACATGGCTTAGGCATGTTGGCCGAAATGCTTCAATTTCCTCCTTTGATCCATAAATTCATTTTTCTTACTTTAAATTCATCTCTAACCTATTAATTTTCCTAGGTTAATTAAATCACACTTTTAGAAAATTGTTGAGAACAGTTTGGTTCCCATTTCTTGGTCAATGGTCGTGAGCCTTGTTGATGTGTTCTTTGGAATACTCATGCAATCCTTGACATATTATTCACATCCTATAAATTATCATGCATTTCTAACACATACGAAATTTATCAAAGCTTATAGACATGCAAATTAATACAAATAACAAATAGGAAAGCTTATAACAAACACACAAATGAATCCTTATGGATTCTACAACCACAAACAAATTCCATCTTCTTACCACCACCCAAGGATGATAAGATTTAGTCTTCCTCTTACCTTAAATGAAGACAAATATGCTTTCACACCTTTCCTAGGGTTTCGATTTTCTCCTTCAAATCACCTAACAAGCTTAAACAAATTTCTACAAGTTATTAACATTAAAGAGAGCTTAAACCATGGATAAATCATGGCTTAGAACTTTGAAAAAGAGTTTAGAAATGGAAAACAAGAAATTTCACCTTCTAGGTAAAATCTTCCAAGTAGGTTTTCAAGCCTCAAATGAATGATTTTGCAAGAACTCTCAACTAGAGATGTTCTTAGAATTGTGTTTAGGTTTAGAAAAGTGGGTTGGATAAAATTTTAGGTAAATGGATGGTGTATAGGGGTGCTTGGCCGAATAGCTTGAAAGGAAAACAACAATGGAGTTTGGTGTTCTTGGAAGAGAGAGAAGAGAGAAAATGCATGAAAAACTAAGTGATTATGGCCTTCCAAAGTCACTTGGCCGTAGACATGACATGAATGGGCAAGGAGGTGTCCATTTGTGTTGGCTCCATCCAAGCCTTAGAATTGATCAATGGTGAGGATTAAGCCTTGTTCTCCAAGCTTAGCTCTCATTGGTTCATCCTAGCCTTGTCACTTAACCTAGTCATCATGCTTAGTCACTAATTATGCCTAGTCATTAAGCTTAGTCACTAACCTAGTCACTAGCCTTGTCATTAGCTATCTGTTCTAGCTCAAAACGTTCTTGCTTTGTTAAACGTGGGTCCCGTAAGACATTTCGGGTCCATTGTCATTTAATTATACTGACAAATAAAATAATATTATAATAATATAAAATTATTTTATTTTACAGTTAAATCCTAAAAATTAAAAGATTATTTATCGTCTCATTCAGAATTGGGTTTAGTAAGATCCCCCAGCTCTGAAGAATTAAAATAAGATTTCCCCGGCTTGGAAAAACATTATTTTCCTGTCCCGGAGCAAATCGCACAAAAAGTCCAAATAAAATCACAAACAGTAATATTAAACACTGTATCATATAGAAAATTTAAAAACAGTACATTCGGGATGTAATGGTCATTTTCCCATTTTTCCCCACCACGAAGCAAATCATTCAAAACACTCAAATAAAATTATAGACAGTAAAATATATCAGTATATCACACAGAAAAATTTAAAATAGTAGTTTGAGAAAAATTTTATTTTACAGTCTCGAAGTAAAATATGCAAAACGACCAAAGAAAATCTTAGACTGTAATATATTTTTGTATTTCATACAAAAAAATAAGAAACATTAAAACAGGGACACAACGGTCTTTCACCCAAAAGTTTGAAAACAACAAACAGAACATTCGGGACATTTTTCCAAAAGTTGGGGTGTTACATGTCCTAAGAATATTATACATGACGGGTATTTGTTTTAAAATAAACATGAGATTTCTTGATATGTTTTGGAGAGTAGAAAATATAAGATTTGACGATATGATTTCTGATTTAATGACTTTAATCTTAGTAACCTTGAATATAAGGGATTTGAAACATTATATTTTAATAATATAACTAATAATTTTTAAGACATAAAACTTGATGATATTTTGACTATTTGAAAATATGAGATTGGTTAACATGATTTATGACTGGATGATATGAGACTTAAAGATATGATTTATAATGTGATTATGACGATTATGAATGATTTTCTTTTATAAAAAAAGGACTATATATTTCGGGAAGAGGAAGTACTCGTTTTGGCTTTCTGCCACCTTCCTAGTTTGAGATTAATCATTTTTAAGAGAAATTGATTTTTTCCCAAAATAGCTATAATTGTTGTGATAACACGTTTTTAACTAAACTACTGAGAATTTTCATGATTCTCACCAGCTACTTTCTATATTTCCATAATGATTCCAAGAAGGATCTACAGCTGACAATCGAGTTGAAGCATGAGTGAGCATAAGAATAAGGAGATAGTTTATTTAATTTGTTATTGATTTTGTATAGTGAGGTAGAAAAATGTATATAATGTTCAGCAAGGGATAATTTGTATATTACTCAGTTCATATTGTATGTATTCTATATTTCCACGAAAGGCTCATATTTTGTATATTATCAAATTATTTTATTTAAAAAATTTGTATATTCATAAGTAATGTACCAAATTTCTAATTACTGATACGTAAACTGGTTATGTCATTAGTATTAGTAATTTGGAATGCTATACTTAGCAGTTTCAAGAGAAAGTGATGGCTTTTTCAAATGTCTTTTCGAAAGGTTCTTCTCTATATAGACCTCCCTTTTTCAATAGGGATGTTTATGCTTATTGGAAATAATGAATGAAAATTTTTATTGAAGCAATTGATCTAGATGTGTGGGATGCAATAGAAAATGGTCATTTTGTTCTTATACATGTTGTAAATGGTGTAAGAGTCAATATACTAAGACGTGAATGGACCAATGATGATAAGAAAAATGTCTAATATAATTTGAAAGCCAAAAACATAATTACCACAACTTTGGGGTATAATGAGTGTTTTAGTGTCTCAAATTGTAAATTTGCCTAAGAAATATGGGACACTTTACAGATAAAGTATGCACAATCACTTTAATTATCTGGATGGAGAAATCTAGGCTTGATTGGCATATACAGGGAGATAGGAATACTGAATTCTTCCATAGATCTGCTAAAATCAGGTCTGCTACAAAGCAAATCTCTGTCTTGAAAAAGGGTGATAAGGTTTTGGACACCTCTACTGATATTGAGAAGCACATTTTGGACTATTATATGGATTTGTTTGCTTCTAGGAATGCTTGTCAGCCCAATGATCTTATTCAAAATGTGATTCCTTCTATGGTTACTCATCAAGATAATGTTATGCTCACTAATCTACCCTCATTGGAAGAAGTCAAAGCTACTGTTTTTTCTTTAAATGGCAATAGTGCTCCTGGTCCGGATGGGTTTGGTGGTTTTTTCTTTCATCGATACTGGGATGCAATTGCTCAAGATGTTCATAATGCTGTTCTTCAATTTTTTCAACAAGGTTGGCTTCTTCCAAATTTGAATTCTAATGTTGTTGTCTTGATTCCTAAGATCTCAGAGGCAGATAAGATTGAGCAATATAGGCCTATTGCATTAGCTAATTTTCAGTTCAAAATTATAACCAAGGTGTTGGCCGATAGATTAGCTTTGGTTGCCTCTAGGATTATTTCTAAAAATCAAAGAGGTTTTGTTAAAGGGAGGCAGATTGCAGATTGTATTTGCACAGCTTCTGAAGCCATTAACTTAATTGATAAAAAAGCTTATGGTGGTCAAGTTGCTATAAAGATAGACATTAAAAAAGCTTTTGACACATTAGACTGGAATTTCCTTCTTCAAGTGCTTCATTCTTTTGGTTTTGATGCCAAGTTTTGTAATTGGATTAACCTAATTTTACATTCAGCTAAGCTTTCTATTTCTATTAATGGCAAGGCTGTTGGTTTCTTTAATTGTAAGAGAGGGGTTTGGAAAGGTGATCCCTTATCTCCTATTCTTTTTTGTCTTGCTGAAAAAGTGTTAAGTAGAGGAATAACAAAACTAGTCAATGTGGTCAGTTACAACTTATGTCTGGTCCTAGAGGTGTTATGATGCCTAGTCATGTTTTGTATGCAGATGATGTGCTGGTATTTTGCAGAGCTTCTAAAAGGAGTCTTTTCAATTTAATGAATTTGTTCAAGGTTTATGAGCAGGCTTCGAGTTAGGTGGTTAGCAAAGACAAGTCTAAATTTTACTCGGGTGCAGCCTCCTTTTCCAGATCAGATGGTATTTCTTCAATTCTTGGTTTCAATGCTGGTTGTCTTCCCTTCAATTATCTTGGAGTGCCCTTGTTTAAGGGAAGGCCCAAAAGGGTTCACTTAATGCCAATTGCTGACAGAGTTAAAAATAAACTTACTTCTTAGAAAGGATCATTGTTGTCTTTGATGGTTTACTGGTTATGTCAATTATTTAGGGTATGCTAATTTATAGCTTCAGGATCTATGCCTGGCCTGCTAATCTCATTAAAATGGTGGATGGCTGGATCCGAAGTTTTGTTTGGTCAGGAGATATTAATAATAGTAAGTTGGTTATTGTTGCTTGGAGTAAAGTTTATAAACCTGTGCTGGAGGGAGGCCTTAGCATAAGGTCCATTAATTCTATCAATAAAGCAGGTATGCTTAAGCTGGGTTGGGAGTTACTTTCTTCCAATGATCAATGGACTTCTTTATTGAAAGCTAGAGCCTTCAGGAATAATAAACCTGTTAGTTACCATATTTCTTATTCGGTCTGGTTTGGTATTAAGACATTTATTCCTATCATTCAAGAGCACTCCTTGTGACAGATTGGCAATGGGGCTACTATCAATTTTTGGACTGATCCATGGCTGTCTAGCCCAGTTGTGGATATAATTGGTGTTCCCATTATTTTGCATAGTTCTTTGAAGTCAAAGTTAAGGATTTCATTGTCAATGGTAAGTGGTCAATTCCTAGTGATTTGGTTTCCAAGTTTCCTGCTTTGAAATCAGAAATTCAACAGGTTATAATTCCTTCTCAGCCTTGTAATGATTCTCTAATCTGGACTAAAACTGATACTGGAAATTTGAGTTTTAAGGATGCTTATAATTTTCAAAATCCTATTGGAAATGTTGTTCCTTGGGCTAAGCTCATATGGAGTAATTGCATTCCTTCTTCTAAATCATTTCTGCTATGGAGAATTATTCATGACAAAATGCCAACTGATGACAAACTTTGGTCTAGAGGGTGTACTGTCATGTCAGTTTGTAGCCTTTGTGGTCAGGCAGCAGAAACCACCCGTCATTTGTTTCTGGACTACAACTTTGCTAAGCATATTTGGAGCTGGTTTGGCAACATTATTAATATGCATGTGGACTGTTCCAGCTTTCTTTCCGTCCTTTCATTTTGCAGCAGACGTTGGAGTTCTCAGGCCCGAGATGTCATCTTAGCTGCTATCTTTTTTGTTCTTTGGGCTATTTGGTTCTGCAGAAACAGGGCTAGATTCCATAACAAAAATATTTTTGTGATATCAGCCATTAGTTTTTTTGTGGCTAATGTTTCTCTCTCTGGTAACTCGAGTGTTGGCAGCATGTCTTCTTCAATAACAGAACTCATGATCCTTCAGTCCTTTAAGGTTGCTTCTCATCCGAGAAAAATGCCTGTTATTAAGGAAGTTATCTGGTCTCCTCCTCTCTGTTATATGATCAAGTGTAATGTTGATAGTGCTACTAAAGGGTGTCCTGGTTCTGCCGGCTGTGGTGGTATATTTCGGGATAGTAGAGCTACTACTCTTGGTTGTTTTGCTTCTGGTCTTGGTATTAAAAATGCCCTTTATGCTGAACTCTCAACAGCTATTCTAGCTATTGAGATAGCCTTCAAAAAAGGTTGGTTTAATCTTTGGATTGAATGTGATTCTCAACTGGTTGTCTCTACTTTTAGCAATATTAATATTGTTCCTTGGCAATTACAAAACAGATGGAAGAATTGTTTAACATTATCCAAGCAAATGAGATTCTCTTGTTCTCACATTTATAGAGAAGGAAATGCTTGTGCAGACAAACTTGCTTGTCATGGTACTTCTATTTCAAGATTTGTTTGGTGTAATTTAATTCCTTCATTCATTGTTGAAGTTTTCTTTAAAAATAGGAATAATGTTCCTAGCTATAGATTTAAGAATTTTTAATTCTTCCATGGGTTTGGTTAATGTCCCCCTATATTTTCTTTTGTATTCTTTTTTCTTTTTTAATAAATTTATGGTTTACTACAAATGATTGATATTGGCAGGGGTGCCAACATAGTTGGGATGTCTGCTTTTAGAGTGATGCTTTTGTAAACCATTTGCTTTAAAAAAAATGGGACACTTTACAAGTAACCCATGAGGGTACTAGTGAAGTGAAAAGGTCAAGGATAAACATTCTTACTCTTGAGTATGAGCTATTTAGAATGAACCAAGGTGAAAGCATTCAAGAAATGCAAAAACGGTTCACACATATTGTAAATCATGTTGCTTCATTAGGAAAGACTTTTCCTAATAAACACCTTATTAACAAAGTCTTGAGATGTTTGAGTAGGCATTGAAATCTCTCAACCATGACCCTAGCCACAATTTTTGGCAAGCTCTAAGAACATGAATTGGAGTAAATAAACTCAACCAAAATGAGGAGCTTCACAAGAAAAAGAAGAGAATTGCTCTCAAGGCCACTTTCTTGATGGTTAAAGATGATGATGATAAAGATGATGGAGATGGCTTGGAGATTAATGAGGAGAATCTTAGCCTTCTAGTAAAGAAGTTTAGAAGATTCTTCAAGAAGAATGGAGCTCCAAGAAGACCTCCCATTCCCCCAAAGAACACCTATCACAAAGGGAAATGAACCTTATCTACTTTTAAATGCTATAAATATGGAGAACCACGACACATAAAGATGGAGTGTCCAATCTATTAAAGGAAAGTGAAAAAATATAAGAAGACATCCTCAAAGGATAAGAAAGAAAGAAGAGCTTACATAGCTTGGGATGATAATGATATGGATTCAACTGATAGCTTAGACAATGAGAAAGCCCATCTATGTCTCATTGCTAGGGAAGAAGAGGAAGAAGAAGATAACATGGAGGTAACATCCTTAAACTTTGAATCAAACTCTTTCTCTTCCTATGATGAATTACGAGATGTTTTTAAAGAATTGCATAAAGAATCAATGAGGCTTGCAAAAATAGTTTCATCATCCAAGAAAATAATTTCCTCTTTTGAAAACAAAATCTCTATTTTAAACTAGGAAATTGAGGAACTAAAAATTTAAAATGAAACTCTTGGACTTATTGATGCAAATTCCTCATGCATAACATGCTCTTTACATAGAAATGCACCTACTTCCTTTTCTTGCTCATCATGCAAAACTTTTGAAAAGAAAATTGAAGATTTGAAAAATACTCTTTCAAAATTTACCTTTGGAAGAGATAATTTGAACATATTGCTTGGGAAGCAAAGATATGTTTTTAAAAAGGTTGGTTTAGGGTACAATCCCAAAAACTAAAAAAAACTTTACAAGAATTTTATTGTTCCCTCAAGCACATCAACAAGTTCTTTCATAAAATGTTTTCATTGTGGAAAGAAAGGACATAATGCATCAACTTGAAATGTAAATAAAAAAATCAATAACAATATAAGGACTAAAATGGTTTGGGTCCCCAAAGGCATATTGCCAAAAACTAACACACAAGGACCCATGAAAATTTGGGTACCAAAAGCCAAAAATTGAAGTGTGTTGTAGGTGTGCTTGAAGGCCAAGAGCTAATTGTGATATCTTGAAAATGGCTACTGCAAGCACAAGACCAGAAATAATTTCAAGCTCTCTTCCTTGTTTCCATGAAGCTTGGACTTGCAATCTTTTGATAAGTGGAGACTTGTGTTATGATTTTCTAACTTTATGTCTTAAAAATGTTTCTACATGTTAACATTCTAGATAAGTATACTCCATGTTTGAAATGACATGTTGGATGATAACATCTTTGTGCTTTAGTTTTTGATCAATCATGTTCTTAAATTAATTTCTATGTTCAACAGTTTTATATCAATTTTTATATTGTTAAATCCATATCTAACATAACGCTTGCATGTCATATGACTGTTTCATTTCATTCTTGATTACCATGTATACATATGAAAATGTCTTTCTTGATCCTTAACTATTTTTTACCTTATTGGACATGTTGCTCTTATTTTTCTGATGTATTTCTGATTTTTTTTCGAATAAGGGTTGTTTCTATTTGAATAACATCTTCCAAAATTGTGTGGAAAATGTTTTAGAATAGATCTATTCAAATAGACTAAATGGCTATTCGAATAGAACTTAGTAGAAAAGCTAAGTTTATGTTTTTCCTGCGCAATTATTCAAATAGACTCAATTTTATTCAAGTAGACTCGTACTTTAAGAAGCGTTCTGCTACATAATGATAAATGTAATTGGTCTTTTGTTGAATTTGACTGAAAATGTAAATGCAATTGGCTAGTTGTTTTGATGTATATTTGTACTTGGCTGACTTGATAAATGAAATGAGGTTTTTTTCCTTTGAGTACTCTTTTATGTATGCATTATTGCTAAATTGTATGCTTTGTTGCTACATTTGTTGAACTTGATCAATTGTCTGCATTTGCTGCCTTGAATGAAAATAATATGATGAACTTGAATGAATATATTGAATATAAATTGCTTTAGCTCTATGCTTTATCTTGCCCCATCTTTTTTATCATGACAAAAGGAGAAGAAAAAATTGAGTTCTTTGTTGAGAAAAGACAGGTCTCTCTAAAACAGATATTGGGATTCCAAAAGTAAGAAGGAGTTATGCATCTATGAAATAAATCACATTTTACGAAAAAGAAGGGGAGTAATTCTCTCTAACAACTTTGTGGATTCTAATTTTATAAAACTAACTCTTTTCTCAATGGTTGTTTGTCATCATAAAAAAATGGGAGAATGTAATTAGCTATTGGCCATTGAAGATTGTTTTGATGATAACAAATATGAAGATGATGGAAGATCAAGTCCAACGTAACACCCTAAAAAACATGTGAAACTTGTATATAGATACAGAGGTAGCTAATATTTGCTTAACATTCCTTTTCCTCTTTCTATTTGGCTATTTAAGGCTTTCAAAATGAGATATTTTTCTCATTTCTCTTCTCACTTCTACGACTACAGCTAAGGAGAGCAAGAGAACCAACAAAGGAGCAAAAGGTCCATCATCAACCAAGGAGGAGGAATAGTTTAGTGGTGGAGAGAAGCTGCTCTCTGACTTCATTTCTTGCCATCGAGGTAGAGGGAACTTGATTTTCAACTCTTTTCTTTGGTTTTTTCTTCATTTTGTTCATGAGAGGGCTTAATGAGAGGAAGGGGTCTTTGAGTGTGATCTTTGTGTTCTTGGCCTATTTTCTTATTGTTGAACTTAAGGATAACTTGTTGTTGGTTTGTTGGATGCATGAGGATGAATTTTTCATCACTTGAACACCTTTGTTCCCTTTTAGGTTAAGAATTGGGAGTTTAGGTTTTAGGTTGATGAATGAATCACAAAGTGCTTGATTGGGTGAAATTAAAGTGGTATAAGAGTTGTAATATGTAAATAGGTCTTATTTGATGTGAGAAATCATGAGAAATTGAAGTTAGAGTGTTTGGAGCACCATTGTTCCTTAATGGAACAGTAACTCTGTAACATCCCAACTTTTGGGTAAAAGACCGTTGTGTCCCTGTTTTACTGTTTCTTATTTTTCTGTATGAAATACAGAAAAATAATACTGTTTGTTATTTTATTTGGTCGTTTTACATAATTTGTTTCGATACAGTAAAATAAAAATTTTATCAAATTACTGTTTTAAATTTTTCTCGTGTGAAAAACAGGATGTATAATATTGTCTGGTATTTTATATAATCGTTTTACGTATTTTTCTTCAAGACAGTGAAATAAAATTTTTCTTGAATCCATTTGTTTTAATTTTTTTGGTTGATATACAGACAAATAATACTGTCTGTAATTTTATTTGAACGTTTTGCATGATTAGCTACGTTGTGGGAAAAAATGGAAAAATGACCATTACGTCCCAAACGTGCTGTTTTTGCTGTTTTTGCTGTTTTTAATTGTTTTCTACTTGATACAGTGCTCAATATTACTGTCTGTGATTTTATATGGACTTTTTGTGTGATTTGCTCTGGGGTAGGAAAATGATATTTTTTCGGACCGGAAAAATCTATTTTCAATTATTCAGAGGCGGGGGATCTTACTAAACCCAATTCTGAATGAGCTTAAAATTAATCTTTTAATTTTTAGGATTTAACTGTCAAATAAAATAATTTTATATTATTATAATATTATTTTATTAGTCAGTACAAATAAGTGACAGCGGACCCGGAAATATTTTGCGGGACCCACGTTTAGTCATTAAGTGCTGTACACGTGGACCAATAAGGAGTTAGTCAAAATTGATGGCTATGACTCATCGCAACGGATCAATAGGACGATGACACGTGGCGTGACAACTCAGCAGTTCCAGAAGCTTCTTCGATGACTCGCCATGATGACACAGTCAGTGATGCAACCGTGACACAGATAGTGATGACTCGCCGTGCTGACTCAGCTGATGACTCGCCATGCTGATGCAGTCAGTGACGCAGCACTGTGACTCGCTATGCTGACTCATCTGCTCTAGAAAATATCTACGCTGACTCGCCATGCTGACTCACCCGTTCTAGAAAATTCCACGATGACTCATCATACTGACTCATCGTAGTGAGTCACATATTCTAGAAATTTATGACTCACTTTATGACTCATCAAGGGTAATCAGTAGAAGAAAAATAATCAATAATAATTTCTACTCTGTTAATATAAAATAAAAATCTATGTGTATTTTATTATCCATTGGATAATAGATACTGACTTTTTAAATAATAAATATTATTCATTGGTTAAAGTATGCTATAACATATAGTGTGCACCAATAGGAAATTGGTCAACAAAAATAGCAACCAATAAGAATCAAGTTAGCAAATATTTAACCAATAGAAATTGGTCAAAATTAATGGCTTGAATTTTTAAGAACCAATAGAAAACAAGCTTTTAAACAAATATTGGACTTCTTGAATTTGTGTGAAGCTACGGTGGAAGAGAAGAGAATTGCTCTAATTATTCAATTCACTTTGTGAATTCACGTAGAAGGCTTATTGGAATGCATGAAGAATGCCAAATTTAATAAAAGAAAGACTAGTCAAATTTAGTGGCTTTTCTTTGTTGTTTCTACGGAAATTTCAACTTTGCAAAGCCAATATCACAATTCTATTTTCCTATCTCTCATTAATTAACCAAGTATGACAAAGTCAATATTGATGGCTTCTTGTCATGAATACATTTACGGCAATTGAATGCCTTTAGGAAGGCAATTCCAACACTTCAATATATTCATGTTCTCCAAGCTTCTACGGCAAGTGCATGCTTTGTGGAGACCATTATTACATTTCACTTCATGCTTACTTTCAATGCATTTGTGACCATGCAATTGAAGATAGCAAAACAAAATATAATTATCACCTTTTCTCAATGCTTTCACGGCAAATACACTTGACTTCCAAGGCTCTTCACATTTGGTGAAAGGCAATATACTATAGTTAGCCATCTCACCTCATTATTCATTCTTTCTCTCAAAGTCATTCACGACCATGCATAGCCAAGTCTACCATCTTTCTCCAAATACATCAAATAAGCCAAAAGCTCTCAACTTTTCTTCTCTTTTTCTTCTCCAACCCTACGGTCTTCCACCATATCTCCATCATTTCTCTTCTATATCCTTTTCTATCTATATTCTTTTTCTCCAAAGAACCAAGGTCAAGCAACCAAATTTCTTTCCTTTTTCTCTCCCCCTTGAATTCGGCCAACTCACCAAAAATCCTCTTCCAAGCTTCTAAAAATTTAAATGACCATAGATCTTGAATCTCCATACCATTCTAAGGAACTTTCATGTTGGAAGTTTTTCCTAAATCATCCATTTTCACCATTGTTCTTCAAGCTCAAGGTGTAGGGTTTTAAGGTGAAGTTTATGAAATCTTCACTATTAATTTTATTCTTTCCTTTTAAACCATATTTTGATTCATGGTTTTCCTTACTCAAGCCTTAGATATTAATATTGTATGTTTTCTTTGATTTTTCAAGTAGCTCTTGGTGGAGAGGAATTGCTTGAAGGAGACATACAATGGCTTTGGAAGTTTCTACAAGAGGTAAGAGGGAGATTACCCTCATCAACCAAGTGTTGGTGGTGAGGAATATATGTGGTTGTGCTTGTAGAATCCATAAGGATTCGGTGGTGTGCTTGTTTTGATGTGTTAATTATTTGTGTGTTTGTTATTTGTGTGTTTGATAATTTGGTGCTTACTAGTAGGTTGTTGTGTATTTGTTAGTAGTCTTCTTATGTGATATTTGTAATAATTTGCATGTCTACAAGCTTTAATTTGCATTTCTAAGCTTTAATTTGCATGTCTACAAGCTTTGATAATATGGCATGTGTTAGAAATGCATGATAATATATAGGATGCAAATAATATGTCAAGGATTGCATGAGTGTTCCAAAGAACACATTAACAAGGCTCATGGCCATGATTTAAATGGGGAACCAAAATGTTCTCTTAATTTTCTTAAAAGGTGACCTAATTAACCTAAGAGAATTGGTAAGATATCCATTTGTTTAGATTAAGAAAAATGAATTTGGAAATCAAATGGCATAACCTTACATTTTCATCCAACATGTCTAACTTCAACACTTTGATTTCTAAAACTATTTTCTAGGGTAAGGATTAAATCAATGTAGACAATACAAGAGATTAAACATGTATTTAAAAGGTGAAAAATAATTTGGAAATCAAATGCAAAGTTTTTATCAAATTCGCCAACATGCCAAATTAGACATTCATGATTTCTAAAATTAATTCCAAGCTATTTTCAATCAAGAAGAAGCAATACAAGTTAAAGTAAATTTTCTACAATGAGTTTTAAAGAAATAAAGTAGTTAGAATTAAGTTTAAGAGGTTAATACTAATGGTTTTTACTTGTAAGAAGAAATACAAGTAGCTTTATAAAATTTCTAACGTATAGCTCATCGTGTGTTTTGAAGCACGTTAGGAATTTTCAAAAGTATAATTATTTGGTATTAATAAAAATGAAAAGGACTTTTAAATGGTAAATTTAGGAAACCATTATTATAATTTATTAAACAAAATACTTGTCAATTTTTAGTAAAAACGGATAAATAAGATAGAAAAGATGTCCAAAAGACAAGATATACGCTATGAAAAATATTCTACGTAATTTGAAAGTACTAAATATTATTTCTTGTTTGTTTTAAACAGTTATTTTAAGGAAGTTGGACAAGAAAACGATTTAAAAATCTTACGCGATTGAGAAAACATATTAAAAATTCTACGCGATTTTGAAAACAGAAAAATATATTTACGCGTTTTGCAAACGTTTGTAAAAATGACGGAATTGTGAAAATACGATAAAATTTCTACGCGATTAAACGTTACTGTATTTATTTTTGCTGTCGGAAAAATGTGAACCCGTACAGGCTTTGTATATTTTTTTCGCTGTTGGGCTATGAGGTGAACCCGTACAGGCTTTGTATATATTTTTCGTTGTTGGGCTATGAGGTGAACCCGTACAGGCTTTGGTTTGATTGACGAGGTGAATAACATCGTATTGTCGGTGTGATAAGCGTAGTGTGGTTCGAAATTGAATGGACTTGGAGACGTTAGTGTGCATAATTTCATATGTGGACAGTTGGTTGCTCTTCTGGGCCGTGGTAATTGGCAACACACTAACGGACTCGACACACACTATACTTAATCGAGATCTTGTAAAGTCTAATAGTACATTGCCTGTAGTGCCACAACGTGAGACCGTGAACTACACCACGCCTTGGATGATGGATTCCATGTGACGTGGGGCTATAGACGCAACGTGTGACAGCGCAATAGTTTGGTTGGGCAGCCGTGGTACTAATAGATTTTGAGGATCATTCGCTCTCTGATGTCTGTTTGTTTTTAGCTCCATGGAGTAGGATTGTGTCATATTGCATATGTTTATATGCTGTACATTATTATCTTTTATCTGTGATCTTATGATCATATGTTGTTATTATCTTTTTATCTCGGATCTTATATGTGGTTATTTCTTATATGTGGTTATTTCTTAGATGTGGTTATTTCTTATATTTTTTTCCATGATATTATATGTCGTTATTTAGTATATTTTTATCTGTGACCTTTCATTTGTGATATTTCTGTTGTTATGACATTTGATCTTTCTTTTATATTGTACTGTTATGATATTTTATATGGTATGAATGGTTACATCTATCCTGATAATGTTATTGCTGTTTATTTTATTAGGTTATATGCACATTAGAAATATTTGTAAATTGATAACATGACTATAATTGTGATATCTGTGTGTATGGAATGACTTTGTCATTCGTATTATTCTTTACTACCGTACTGGTACTGGTGAAAGGGGATCTCACCTCTTTCCTGTGTTGTTTTTGTTTGGTTTGTATTCTTCGAATTCGTATAGTAGGCGGAGCACATTCTTAACCCTAGGGGAGACAATATTCTGAAGATGGTGGCGGCGTCATTGAGTGGTCTTTCAAGTTTCAACAAGATGCAGTTGGTGAAGAAACAGACTATGTAGGTTGAATTTTTCTCGTTAGTGTTGTTACCGTGCTATTGGTAGTACCCGTCTTTGGGTTTGCTACTGTTTCTCTGAGTCTGTAAATATTACGTTTTAACTTATATGAAATGATTGGTGATGTGTATGTTAATCTGTTAAATTTAATTTCCATTTTACTTAAAATTTCCGGTAAGTTTGTATTTCCGCGACAAGAAATTTTAAAATCCATATTTTGAAACTCAAAGCTTTTATAAAATAATTTTAATTAGTTTTAAGATTTATTTATTTATTTAAAATGTGACGCCCTACGGAGGGTGTTACAAACTCCATTCTGTAGAATTCTCTACCACAGGGTCACGCCTTGGCGTGATTGAATCACGCATAGGCGTGAGAGGATCAGTTTTCAGTTTTGGTGAGGTAGAGAGTATCATGCCTAGGCGTGATAGAGATACACCTAAGAGTGGTTTCCTGGGAGTTATAGGGTTGTTGCACTGCCACTTTCACACCTAGGCGTGGGTGGTGGCGCCTAGGCATGACTTCCAATTTTGGTCAAGTGTTGAATCTTGATGTTTTGAGGATTCCTAAGTGTTGGGATCTTTCATGTAATCCTTTTTAAGTGTGATGAGACTTTAATAAGGGTATGTAATGAAGTGTTTATGTGATGAATGTAAATCAATTGGTATATTAATTATTATGGTATTTAGCATCATTGTTGTTCATACTTGAGAATAGATGAATGTAAAGCAATTATTATGTTGGGAATTGCGGATCAAAAGTCTCGCAGCAGAATAATAGAATTCCCTCACAGGATCCATGCGAAAAATCCATAATCCGAGTCTTTAAAAATTTACCTCTTGAAGCGTGATAACCACAAGCAAGGTGAATCACCAACACCGTAATAGTGACGATGTCTCTGCGGTATCCACACGAACAGACTTGCAAAAGGGAGTCACGCCTCTATTTCGTAGTGCTAACTGCGAAGAGAGGAGAAGAAGACCTCACTGTCTCTCACTCACTTTCTGTAGGTGCGGCTAGGGTTGTGATGTAACCTAGTAGCAGCCCCCTTAGCAGTATTATTTATAACAGTGGTTGCCTTAAGTGAATGTGAGCAGTAGCAAGGTAAGTGGTGCAACCCTAAACCCATCTGTCATGAGTTAGGCCCATAATTGAATCCGAGTCCAACTTGGATTCTGATTACTCCAATTTAGTCTGTTCTAAGTGTGCGACCCTGCAGGTTCTCATGACGTTGGTAGTAATATTAAAATCTCATTTTAATATTACAAACAGTGAGCGGTATCTAGCAACACATCACTACTACCCAAGTAATGAGAATGTCAGTGATTTGACATAACCTATCCGTGACCAATGTTTCCGTGTAGTTTAGTCCCTTTGTCCAGATATCCAGATTGAACACAAGGCATGGAATGTGTCACCCTTGTTAAGTTCAATCTTCAGTTTCCTGATTCCCGAGTAGACATAGTAATAACAAATGAGATCAATATCTCATATTGACTTATTTAAGCATGGCCATGCATTTCGTAGTCTCACTCAATCAGGGGGCCCAAAGATATCACTCCTGTTATGTAGGAGGGACAAATCCCATCTAGGTCACTCACATCCCTCCACATGTATCGCAGTATATCTAATAACTAACTTTATAATCATCTTGTTATAGATGACGTTTGATGGCATTAAAACACACAACTCCTCATGTAGGAATCGTAGTGATTTCGGTCAAAGGACCACATACACCATTATCACTATGAGAATCGCTTATGACACTCACGTAACGATCCACGTAGCGTTCTCATGGCGGGTCTGTCCAATACATCATTACTCTAATATGTATCCATGTGTAGACTTGATATCTCATATCCATGACCCGTGAGATGTGGTCATCAGTCTACGCACATACTAGTCTCAATGCATTATTGTTGTCCTAATTAACAATAATACTTGACTAGGGACATTTAAGAATAGTATTTTATCCAATAGGATCTCACGATCAAGTCATCCACTTGATGTCCTATGGTATCAAACTTACTATTCTAAGGACTTTATTATGTCTACCAAAAAGAACACAATAAATGAAATGCCTCATATAAAATAACATAATATAATGTATGTAAATACAAACAAAATGTATTGGCCACTAGGGCATACACCAACATATTATGCTAACTATTGTAGTACTTGACATCATTGTTGTTCATATTTGTGATTATGGATATAATTCAAATGGCATGCTAGTTATTGTAGTAATTTGAATCATTGTTTTCTATAATCATTTATGGAAAGAGGATGAGATCCTTACTTTTGGGTGATCATACATGATTGTAAGTGAAGAGGTAAAATATCTTCCCTATCATAGTGATGACTTGAGGATGGTTAATTACCTCACATTTGGAAAAAAATCTAGAATTGGGTTCCAGTGCTTGTTCAAGGCTTATACAATCAGGTTCCTTTGTTTTGTTCAAGGCTCATGCATGATATGACATTGCCATGAACTTGATATCATAATTGTTACCAAGTGGCCTCAAAACTCAAGAGGAGATGAATTGAGTTTATAAAATCTTTTCGCAAATCTTTGATTACTAATTTTTGTTGAAGCTATTAATTGATAGAAATGAATGAATGAATGAGATAGAAGGATATTGCACACAAATGAACTAGACAAGGGAGATAGAATTCAAGTGAATTAATAAAATAGTGCACAATATAAAGAAGTTGAGTTAGAAAAATAAATACTAAGCTTTATCCTGGTTCAGCCACCAACACTTGTGGCTTACATCTAGTCCTCAAGCAATTACTCGAGATTTTCACTATAACTTCAAGCATTAAAATAGGCGCTTGACAACCTTTACAAATTTGAAGCACTCAACACACGTTGGGATACCTTACCCTAGTGCTTGAGCCTCTATATTCAAAGGATACCTCACCCTTTCAGTTTGAAGGATACCTCACCCTCTCTTTTATAGATTCAACAAGGTTTGTATGGGTAGAAACTCTCTTAAAGAGTAGATAATACAACTTGAAACTTATGGGTATCAAAGATTCACACTTTAATGCTTAAAAACAGAGGATTGATTGAAACTGATAGGGAAACTCAAATTAATGCTCAACTAATGTTTTCAGATATGTTGTCTAACCTCTATCAATGTCCAACAACTTTTATTTATAGCTTATTAAAGAAAAGAGCTGTTGGAGAAGTGGTTGGGAGCATTAATGGCAGTTAACTAGCTGTTGTTTCCTTTTCTGATTCGTGTTCTTATTCGAATAACAATATTGTTATTCGAATAAGACTTCAAATAGCTCAGGGGCAATTTGCCTCTAGAACATGTTACTTATGTTATTCGAATAACCCCTTAAAAACTGTTTTCTAGAAAAGCTTGCTATTCGAATAACAACTTTGTTATTCGAATAAGCATTTGAAGGATTGCTTCTGAAAAATGTGTTATTCGAATAACACTTTGGTTATTCGAATAATACGTTATGCACCTTAATGATTTTGAACTGTTATTCGAATAACACAGGGCATTATTCGAATAAGGCTCAATCCAGTTGAGATTTTTGGCTTCTCTGACATTGGTTATTCCAATAACAAAAGTTGTTAGTCGAATAAGCCATTAGAAAATCATTTCTCATAGCTTTTAAAACTTGCCAATTTATCTCAAATGATCTAGTAAGCTTTTGGGCACATTGTATTTGTTTCTTTGAAAAACCAGAAACCAATTTGAAGCCTTAAAAACATGTGAGCTATTTGAGTTCTTTAAAACAATTAATTATAAAGCATTAGGTAAATCATTTATACTTTTACATAATGATCTAAGTCCTATTACTAGTCTTGAAGGTCTTGGACTAGATCTTGCCACATCTTCATGTTTGTTATCATCAAAACTAAGTTCTTCATGAGTTAATGACCAATCACATTCTCCCTCTTTTTGATGATGACAAACCAAACATTGAGAAAAGGGTTAGTTCAATTAAATTTAAAAAGGTTTTCAAAGCTTACTCCCCCTTTATTTTCAAGAGGTGTATTAGATTAGAGTTTTTGTGCAGCTCCCCATTTCTTTTGGAATCCCAGGATCTGATCTTCTATTCTTTTCTTAAAACATGCTAAAGATGTTAGATTTCTTTCTTCTCCCCCTTTTGTCATGATCAAAAAGATGGGGCAAGAGAAGTACAATACAGGCAGATATGAATTCATATATGTAAACCAACTATATAATTAATTACCAGAAGAATAGACAAAGCAATAATATGCAATTAAATACTACTTGTCATTTCATTAATTACAATATTTGGCCAATTACATTAATGGTTTCATAAACATGATTTGCCAAATGCAAAACACTAAAAAGCAAGAAAAAACAAAATCAAGATCCTAAGAACTAAGGATCCTATAGATACATGTCCGGTGGAGGAGGAGGGGTGCTGGGAACCTGTCCAGATATTAAGGCTCTCAAGGCAGCCTATTCACGCTCAATCGCCTCAAGCTTGTCAAATATGATGTTGTTGGTGTTCTCCATGTAGGCCTTGAGGTTGATCATGGTTGTCATAAGTTGGTCATTTGTCACAAGACCAACATTAGGAATAGTAGCAACAATAGCAGCATCCGCAGGAGCTTCTCCAGGCGCACTAGGGGCATCAACCTTAGCTTCTTCTAGCTCATCGGGATACACTTCAGCCTCCAAAGTTGTCTGGAACCATCTTCATTTTCTTCAGAGTGTATTCTCTGAGGATATTGAAATAAGTGAGCTTGACAGGTCACTTAGTTTCCCGAATTATGTTGTACTTCTTAACGAAAGCTGAGATGATCAGAGCATAAGGCAAATTGGAGTTTTCTTAGTTCTTTGCCTTCAGCATGTGTTTTCCAATGAAGTTGGGCCAGTTGATTCTCCAATTCTTTCTCAAGACCTAAACCATTAAAATATCATCCTCTATTAAATAAGCGTAGTTGCCACCACGGGGTACAAGGATGTAGGCATAGGCATAATGGAGCAACATATCCTGACTATTCAACGTCCCATTTTTTAACCCAACCTTAGGCCATTGCGTTCCTGGTTTTACGATGAGTGGCATGGCTTCTTCCTTGACGTACTCTTGTACGTATGGCCTATTATCCTCTTCAATGGTCATTCTTGTTAAATTCAGGTTAAAGTGCTCCATCCAGTCAGCCGGTGTGATAACAATTTGCTGGTCCTTGACTTTAGAGATGATATTTGGACCATCCAGCCCTAGGTTATAGTAGAAAATCTTCACCAAGTCGGGGAAGATGGTGTCATGTTAACTACATAGCTTGAGGACGCCTTGGTGCTTTAGAAAGTCTAAGAACTCGAACCCACCTTCATCTTCAAAAAACTTCTAGTCCATATATTTAGGTAGCACAAGGTTCCTGTTCTAGAATTGCTCTCTGAACCTTTTCAAGTTTTCATCATTGGATGAAAGCCTTCTGAGATCGAGAGGATTGTGGGTGGGAGCGATCTTCATACATGGACGCTTGGATGAGAAGGCCATTGCAGTATTTGGGTATGGGTATGATGTGTGAGAGTGAGATGGGGAGAGTGATGACTTGTGGAGAGGAAAAATAGAGAAGGAAGGACAAGATGAGAAATGAGGCTGGAAGACGTGTGGTTCCCTTTTATAACTCACATGTTATTCGAATAACAAAGGTGTTATTCAAATAACAAAGTGGCAGATTAAACGTCTTGGCTCACTGCCAAACGTTATTCGAATAACAATATGTGTTATTTGAATAACAGCGTTGAAAACAGCGTTGAAGCACGAAGGTCATGGCTTTTTGACATGTCTTATTCGAATAAGGTGTGTGTGTTATTTGAATAACTCAATAGATCTTGACTTCCTGCTAAGCTTTATTTGAATAACCAAAGCGTTATTCGAATAACATATCAATGAACAAAGGTTTTGATAACCTTCTGTGAGTCATTATTTGAATAAGGAAGTGTCTTATTCGAATGAGGCAAATATTTTTAAACACAAATGAGGGTTATTAGAACATGTTATTCAAATAAGATTCTTATTATTCGAATAATATAAACATAAAGGCATCAGTTAACCATATTTTCAGCATTAGATTGATGAGGATGCTTACCCAATCTTGTGGAGTACCTGCAAAACAAAGTTAGGGAAACCTCTGATGTCCAAGTCAGTAACGATTTAATGAAAATAAATCAAAGATAGGACATATTCAAGCATTTATTCATATGTAAGATTGATCAATTATGCCCAATTCTCTTCTAATGAAATAGAATGCTTCTTTTGCTAGAGGTTTGGTGAAGATATCATCTAGTTGCTTAGTTATTTCCACAAATTCAAGCATGCAATCACCTTTTTGAATATGGTCTTTTATGAAATGATGTCTTATTTCTATGTGTTTTGTTCTTGAGTGCAAAACAGGATTCTTAGACAAATTAGTTGCACTAGTGTTGTCACACCTTACGGGGATGTGATCAAGCTCAAGACCATAGTCTTTAAGTTGTAGTTTCATCCAAAGGATTTGAGCACAATAACTCTCAGCTGCTACATATTCAACTTCAGCTATTAACAACACCACATTATTTTGTTTCTTGCTATGCTAAGAAACTAGTGAGCTTCCAAGCAAGTGGCATGTCCCACTAGTGCTTTTCCTATCCATTTGGCATCCAGTAAAATTAGAATTAGAATAACCAATTAGGCTACAAGAGGCACCTTTAAGGTACCATAATCCCATTTGTGAAGTGCCTATTAGATATTTCATGATTCTTTTAACAACATTTAGATATGATTCTTTAGGATTGGCTTGATATCTAGCACACATGCATACAATAAACATAATATCGGGCCTACTAGAGGTAAGATAAAGGAGTGAGCCAATCATACTTCTATGTTTTGTAATTTCTACCGATTTACCTCATTCATCCTTGTCCAAGTAACAAGAAATGCCCATTGGTGTAGCCATTTGCTTTGCACCTTCCATTCCAAACTTCTTGAGCAACTCCTTGCAATATTTGGATTGACTTATGAAAGTCTCATCCCTTGTTTGCTTGATTTGAATACCAATGAATAAGTTGAGCTTACCCATCATGGACATCTCAAACTCACTTTGCATAATATTAGCAAATTCTTTACAAAGAGAGTCATTAGTAGCACCAATTATAATATCATCAACATATATTTGAACAAAAAGGATGTTATACTTTTTATGCTTGATGAAGAGAGTAGTGTCAACCTTTCCTCTAGAAAAGCCATTTTCTAAAAGAAACTTGTTCAACCTTTCATACCAAGCTCTAGGAGCTTGTTTTAAATCATACAAAGCCTTTTTCAATTTAAAAACATGGTTGGGCAGTTCAAAGTTTTCAAAACTAGGAGGTTGTTCCACATACACCTCTTCTTGTATAAAACTATTTAAAAAGGCACTTTTGACATCTATTTGAAAAAGCTTAAAATTTATGATGCATGCATATGCAAGTAGCATTCTAATGACTTCTAATTTAGCTACGGGAGCATAAGTTTTTTCATAATCTATGCCTTCTTCTTGATTATAACCCTTAGTTACAAGCTTAGATTTGTTTCTTATTATTAAGCATGTTTCATTAAGTTTGTTCCTAAAGACCCATTTGGTGCCAATTATGGGATGATCATTGGGCCTTGGAACTAACTCCCAAACTTGATTTCTCTCAAATTGGTTTAGTTCATCTTGCATGGCCAAGATCCAATGTTCATCATTAATGGCCTCATTTATGTCTTTAGGTTCAACTTGAGAGACAAAAGCCATATGGTTTCATACATCTCTAAGAGAGTTACGAGTGATTACCCCTTTTGATACATCACCTATTACTTTGTTAAGAGGATGATATCTTGATGTTCTCCATTCCTTGGGAAAGTCCATGATTTGAGAATCCTTTTGTATTGGGGAACCATATAGGCTCTCTTCTTGCTTCTTGACTTCTTTTTCTTTGCTTTCTAGGTGAGTCCTTGCCAAAATTTTTGCAACGTTATCAACAAACTCCTTTCTCGACTTATTTTGATTAGTTTCATCAAAGGCAACAAGTATGGACTCTTCTATGGTCATAGTTTGTTTATTGTAAACTCTAAAGGTCTTACTATGTATAGAATAGCCAAGAAATATTCTCTCATCAGATTTTGCATCAAACTTTCCCAAGTTATCCTTTCCATTATTTAAAACAAAGCATTTTCATCCAAAGACATGAAAATGTGAAACATTTGGCTTCCTTCCTTTGTATAATTCATAGGGAGTTTTCTTTAAAATTGGCCTTATTAGAGCCCTATTCATAACATAACAAGTGGTGTTAACAACATCCGTCCAAAAATACTTAGGAAGGTTGACCTCATTGAGCATAGTTCTTGCTATTTCTTTTAAAGATCGATTTTTCCTTTCTACAACATCATTTTGTTGTGGTGTTCTAAGGGCAGAAAAATTATGCTCAATTCCATGTTCATCACAAAAGGTTTCAAATTCATGGTTTTCAAATTCACCACCATGGTCACTTCTTTTGGATGCAATACAAAAACCTTTTTTTTGTATAACTTTAGCAAGCTTTTTGAATGATTGAAAAATATCATTTTTGTGAGACAAAAATAATGTCCATGTAAACCTAAAAAAATCATCCACAATCATTAAAGCATAGTAATTCCCAACAAAGCTCATAGTTCTAGAGGGACTAAAAAGATTCACTTGTAAAAGTTATAAAGGTCTAGATGTTGAAACCACATTTTTAGCTTTAAAAGAAACCTTTACTTGTTTCTCCTTTTGACATGCATCACAAAGTTTATCTTTTTCAAATTTGAGCTTTGGAAGTCCAATTACTAGTTCTTTAGAAACCATCTTATTTAAGTGATCCATGTGAATGTGAGTAATTCTTCTATGCCGCAACCATGAATCATTTTCTTTAGTCATAAAACATTTAACATCATTTGAGGAAATGTCATCAAGGCTAATCATATATATGTTATTAACCCTATGACCAACAAACTTAACATGCTTATCATCCTTACCCTCAATTATACAACAATTACAATCAAATATTACTCTATTGCCTTTATCACACAATTGACTAATGCTAAGCAAGTTATGTTTGAGTACTTCAATAAGCAAAACATTATCAATGGATGAGGAAGGAATCTTACCAACTTTACCAACTCCAAGGATTTTCCTTTGTTGTTGTCATCATATGTCACGTGACCATTCTTCTTGAGGACAAGGAAAACTTGGAGCCATCACTGGTCATGTGCTTGGAGCACCCACTATCAAGATACCAACTTGAACTCTTGGTCTTCGAGCACACCTATAACACATATTCATATTTTAATCTTTGGTACCCAAATTTTCTTGAGTCTTTGTGTGTTAGTGTTAAGCAAGGTGCCCTTGGGGACCCAAGCCATTTTAGTTCCAACATTTGTGTTGATTTTCTTCCTCACATTATATGTTGATGCACTATGCCCTTTCTTTCCACAATGAAAACATTTAATAAAGGGACTACTTGAGGTACTTGAGGAAACAAAGAGATTCTTGAGAAACTTTTGTTGATTGTTGGGATTATACCATAAACTAGCTTTTTGGAAAAAATATATTTGTTTCCCTTGTTGGGAATTTGCGGATCAAAGTCTCGCAGCGGAATAACAGAATTCCCTCACAGGATCCATGCGAAAAATTCATAATCCGAGTTTTTAAATTTTTTTTACCTCTTGAAGCGTGATAGACACAAGCGAAGTGAATCACCAACACCGTAATAGCGACGATGTTTCTGCGGTATCCACACGAACAGATTTGCAAAAGGAGTCACGCCTCTGTTTTCGTAGTGCTAGCTGCGAAGAGAGGAGAAGAAGACCTCACTATCTCTCACTCACTTTCTGTAGGTGCGGCTAGGGTTGTGATGTAACCTCGTAGCAGCCCCCTTAGCAGTATTATTTATAACAAAGGCTGCCTTAAGTGAGTGTGAGCAGTAGCAAGGTAAGTGGTGCAACCCTAAACCCATCTCATGAGTTAGGCCCACAGCTTGAATCCGAGTCCAACTTGGATTCGATTACTCCAATTTAATCTGTTCTAAGTGTGCGACCCTGCAGGTTCTCATGACGTTGGTAGTAATATTAAAATCTCATTTTAATATTACAAACAGTGAGCGGTATCTAGCAACACATCACTGCTACCCAAGTAATGAGAATGTCAGTGATTTGACATAACCTATCTGTGACCAATGTTTCCATGTAGTTTAGTCCCTTTGTCCAGATATCCAGATTGAACACAAGGCATGGAATGTGTCACCCTTGTTTAGTTCAATCTTCAGTTTCCTGATTCCCGAGTAGACATAGTAATAGCAAATAAGATCAATATCTCATATTGACTTATTTGAGCATGGCCATGCATTTCGTAGTCTCACTCAATCAGGGGGCCCGAAGATATCGCTCCTGTTATGTAGGAGGGACAAATCCCATCTAGGTCACTCACATTCCTCCACATGTATTGCGGCATGTCTAATAACCAACGTTATGATCATCTTGTTACGAGATGACGTTTGATGGCATTAAAACACACAACTCCTTATGTAGGAATCGTAGTGATTTCGGTCAAAGGACCACATACACCATTATCACTATGAGAATCGCTTATGACACTTACGTAACGATCCACGTAGCGCGTTCTCATGGCGGGTCTGTCCAATACATCATTACTCTAATATGTATCCATGTGTAGACTTGATATCTCATATCCATGACCCGTGAGATGTGGTCATCAGTCTACGCACATACTAGCCTCAATGTATTATTGTTGTCCTAATTAACAATAATACTTGACTAGGGACATTTAAGAATAGTATTTTATCCAATAGGATCTCACGATCAAGTCATCCACTTGATGTCCTATGGTATCAAACTTACTATTCTAAGGACTTTATTATGTCTACCAAAAAGAACACAATAAATGAAATGCCTCATATAAAATAACATAATATAATGTATGTAAATACAAACAAAATGTATTGGCCACTAGGGCATACACCAACAATCTCCCACTTGCACTAGAGCCAATCAAGCATATTTCTAATGCCTAAAGACCTAGTGTGACCCTCATGCTTCATTGTGCAAGAGGCTTCGTCGATGGATCAGCAATGTTATCATCTGTTGGTGCTCGCATATCTTCACATCTCCTCTATCGATGATTTCTCGAATGAGATGGAAGCGCCTAAGTATATGTTTGGATCGGCCGGGTGAGATCTGGGCTCCTTAGCTTGTGCAATGGCTCCATTATTATCACAATAGAGGTCCACCGGGTCCACAATGCTAGGAACTACACCAAGCTCAATAATGAACTTTCTAATCCAAACGGCCTCCTTTCTTGCATTGGAGGCGAGAATATACTCACCTCTGGTAGAATCGCCGATTGTCTCCCTGCTTTGAACTCTTCCACTCACACCCCTACACCATTCGGGCAATAAACAAAACCCGATTGCGATCCGGAGTCGTCCTTATCGGTTTGGAAGCTAGCATCGTGTAACCCTTTACTACTAGTTCCTCTTCGGCTCCATATACCAAAAACGAATCCTTAGTTCTTCTCAAGTACTTAAGGATGTTCTTGACAAACACTCCGGTGACTCTCACTGGATCGGGCGGTACCGCTCGTCATGCTCAAAGCATACGAGATATCCGGTCGAGTACATAACATGGCATACATGATAGATCCAATTGCAGATGCATATAGAATCTTACTCATGCGATCCCTCTCATCCTGGGTGGAAGGGGATTGAGCCTTAGATAGGCTTATACCATGCGACATAGGCAAGAGTCCTTTCTTGGATTCATGCATGTTAAAACGTCTTAACACTTTGTCTATGTATATACTCTGACTTAGGCCAAGCAATCTCTGCGACCTATCTCTATAGATCCTGATACCTAATACATAGGTGGCTTCGCCTAAGTCCTTCATAGAAAAGCACTTCCCTAACCAAGTCTTTACGGACCGTAGGGTAGGGATGTCATTTCCAATTAGTAGTATGTCATCTACATACAATACTAGAAAGACAACTGTGCTCCCACTAACCTTCTTGTAGACACAAGATTCTTCTTCATTTTTGATAAAACCAAACCGTTTGATTGTATCATCAAAACGAAGATTCTAGCTTACGGAAGCTTGCTTCAATCCATAAATAGATCGTTGCAACTTGCATACCTTTGTAGCATCCTGTGGAGTGGCAAAACCCTCGGGTTGTGTCATGTACACATCCTCGAGAAGATTTCCATTAAGGAAAGCAGCTTTGACATCCATTTGCCGATTTCATAATCATGGTATGCTGCAATAGCAAGCAAGATCCGAATGCATTTAAGCATCGCAACCGGGGAAAAAGTCTCATCATAGTCTACACCATGAATTTGCTTGAAACCTTTAGCCACCAATCGCGCCTTAAAGGTATGCACATTACCATCCATGTGGGTTTTCTTCTTAAAAACCCACTTGCACCCAATGGGTTTTATCCCTTCAAAGGGTCAACCAAGGTCCATACCTGGTTGGTATACATGGATTCCATTTCAGATCTCATGGCCTCAAGCCATTTTTCAGATTTTGGGCCAATAATGGCTCCCTGGTAAGTCACAGGCTCATCTTGATCCATGAGTAATACGTCACCTTGTTGAGTCATGAGAAATCCATATCTCTCTGGTTGACGACGTATCCCGTTAGACCTACGCGGGTCTTGTGCTACTAGAGCAGATTGTGGTTCCACAACGATTTGTGGAGGCTGCTCTATTTCCACCATTGGTTCGTTGCTACTTTGTGAACTTTGAATTTCTTCAAGTTCTACTTTCCTCCCACTGATTCCTTTGGAGATAAACTCCTTTTCTAGGAATACAACGTCCGTGCGACAAACACTTTGCCCTCGGTAGGATTATAGAAATAGTATCCCTTGGTTTCCTTAGGATACCCCACAAAGAAGCATTTATCGATTTTGGGCCAAACTTATCGAAACTTGACGTTTCACATAAGCCTCGCAACCCCAAATCTTCATAAAAGACATACTTGGGTCTTCTCCCACCACATCTCATATGGTGTCTGTTGAACCGTCTTAGATGGAACACGGTTAAGTGTGAAAGCTGCTTGTTAACGAGCATGTCCCCGAAGGAGCCTGGAAGGTCTGCATGACTCATCATGGATCGGACCATGTCCAACAAGGTCCGATTCCTCCTTTCAGAAACACCATTCCATTGTGGTGTTCCAGGAGGAGTGAGTTGAGATATTATCCCACACTCTTTCAGATGATCATCAAGCTGTTGGCTTAAGTATTCACCTCCTCGATCTGATCGAAGGATTTTAATACTCTTGCCAAGTTGGTTTTGTACTTCATTCTTGAACTCTTTGAACTTTTCAAAAGATTCTGATTTGTGCTTCATAAGATATACAAATCCATATCTACTGAAATCATCGGTAAATGTAATGAAGTACTTGAAAACCGCCTCTAGCTAGTGTGTTTAGTGGCCCACATACATCACTATGTATGAGGCCCAAAAGATCACTAGCCCTTTCACCTTGTCCGGAATGAAGGGCCTTAGTCATCTTTCCCAATAAACAAGATTCACATGTCTCATATGATTCGTAATCAAACGAGTCCAAGAATCCATCTTTATGGAGTTTGGAAATGCGTTTCTCATTTATATGGCCCAAACGACAATGCCGAGAGATAAGTCGGGTTCATATCATTTGACTTGAACCTCTTTGTATTTACGTTATAAATGGGCGTTTCGAGATCAAGGACATAAAGTCCATTACTCAAATGTGCACTACCATAGAAAATATCATTCAAATAAAGAGAACAACTTTTGTTCTTAATTATAAAAGTAAAACCCTTCTTGTCCAAACAAGAAACAGAAATGATATTCCTGCTAATAGCAGGCACAAAATAACAATTATCCAATTCAATTACAAGCCCAGTTGGCAAAGCTAATAAATAAGTCCCTACGGCTAGTGCAGCAACCTTTGCTCCATTTCCCACTCGTAGGTCGACTTCGCCCTTAGTCAATGGTCTACTGCTCTTTAGATCCTGCACATTTACACAAATGTGAGATCCACATCCAGTATCTAATACCCATGATGCAGAAGTAGATAAATTGACTTCTATAACAAAAATACCTGAAGTGGAAGTCTCACTTCCCTTCTTCTTCTTGAGCTCCTCTAGGTACTTGGCACAGTTCCTCTTCCAATGTCCGGTCTGACCGCAGTGGAAGCATGTACCTTCCTTAGCCACTCCACCCACTGGTTTCAAGCTAGAAGTGCTAGGCTTGGACTTTTCCTTGCCCTTACCCTTCCACTTGTCCTGGGGCTTTTTCTCAACCGTTTCTTGCCCTTATTCTTATGGACCATCATTATGGCCTTTCCTTTGCCTTTGTTTATGTTATGCTCAGCAATTCTCAACATGCTTAGCAGCTCTGGTAGTGGTTTGTCAATTTCATTCATGTTGTAGTTCATGACAAATTGACTAAAACTATCCGGCAACGATTGCAGGACTAAGTCAGTGGCCAACTCTTGGCCCATAGGAAAACCGAGTCTCTCAAGGTTTTCAATGTACCCAATCATCTTGAGTACATGAGCACCAACGGGGCTTCCTCTACCACTTACACCGAAAGAGTGCTTTGGAGACCTTATATCTCTCATGTCTAGCCTTTGCTCTTGATAAAGCTTTTTGAGGTGTACGATCATATCGTATGCTTCCATGTTCTCGTGTTGCTTTTGGAGCTCGAGTTCATGGTGGCTAGCATTAGACATCCAATGTCCAAGGCATCATCTTGATGCTTCTTATAAGCATCTCTTTCAAACTCTAGGGGCATTAGCGGCGGTGGTTCGGAATAGGTTGTTCTAAAACATACGCTTTTTCTCTTGCTTGAGGACAATCCTCAAGTTCCCGTACTACCAGTCTAGGAAATTTGTCCCAGCACAACTTGTCCTTCTCAAGGACCGATCGCAATGATAAGTTACTTGATGTGTTTGTTGCCATGGTAATCTATCAACAGAAATATGCAAAATATAAGAATTATGCTATAAACATATTTAACAAGGTCTTTTAATTAAATACGTCTCCCACTATTTTTATTCAAATCAATGACCCTCAGCATTGACTTGGAAAATCCCATTGGAAGATTTTCTAGTGGGCCAAGATCCATATTTCACCTAGTTTTGAGTCAGCTTTGGTGATCGCCCAAAATTCAGATTATTTAGGTAGGAAACTCTTTCCAATTACATCACATGCAACTCTTGGATAGTTGGGTGAATAACACTTATTCTAATCCATCTAATGGACTAAAGCCCAACTTCATGCCTCTAAGCCTTCAATCCTATTGAAATGGTCTAGTTAAGTCAAACCCAATGGTTAACAATTGGATATTACTATTATCCTATCGCATCTTACTAATATAGATAAAGGCACCCTGCTTTGTGGACCTACACTGGATCGATATTAGTCTTGACGAGTGTCACGCATTGGAAGGCATCACATAATGACTTAATATTTTCTTTGAAGGAATTTTATTATTCGATCTCACCATTTATTAAACTTGTTTAACATACCATAAGCATAATCCATGCATCTCATACATATAAAGCATATAATAAATGTGACATGGTTATGGCCTCTAAGAGAGTAGCATTAATTAATGCCAGCTTCACCAAGCGTCTCCCACCAACGTCCTCACTTGATGTCGTCTCCTTGTCTCCACATGAAGATTACATTATAGAAACCTCTTTTACATTCGAGGGGAGTTAGATGAGAAGAGAATGTACAATCAGAATGTAGAGAGAAAGGCACGACACGCAGGTCGTATTTAAAATAACCAAAATAGCATAAAATAAAGACTAAGGCCATAACCATGCACCATGCATCTCTAAGAATACATAAACACAAAGCAATAACACATTATTATTTTGTGAATTATAAAAACAGATTTGAATATTGCACTTTCGGATATCACACATCACGAAACGGGGTTCGGGGCAGCAAAGCCTCGCAGCGGAATAACAGAATTCCCTCACAGGATCCATGCGAAAAATCCATAATCCGAGTTTTTTAAATTTTTTTTACCTCTTGAAGCGTGATAGACACAAGCGAAGTGAATCACCAACACCGTAATAGCGACGATGTTTCTGCGGTATCCATACGAACAGACTTGCAAAAGGAGTCACGCCTCTGTTTTCGTAGTGCTAGCTGCGAAGAGAGGAGAAGAAGACCTCACTATCTCTCACTCACTTTCTGTAGGTGCGGCTAGGGTTGTGATGTAACCTCGTAGCAGCCCCCTTAGCAGTATTATTTATAACAAAGGCTGCCTTAAGTGAGTGTGAGCAGTAGCAAGGTAAGTGGTGCAACCCTAAACCCATCTGTCATGAGTTAGGCCCACAGTTGAATCCGAGTCCAACTTGGATTCTGATTACTCCAATTTAATCTGTTCTAAGTGTGCGACCTGCAGGTTCTCATGACGTTGGTAGTAATATTAAAATCTCATTTTAATATTACAAACAGTGAGCGGTATCTAACAACACATCACTGCTACCCAAGTAATGAGAATGTCAGTGATTTGACATAACCTATCTGTGACCAATGTTTCCGTGTAGTTTAGTCCCTTTGTCCAGATATCCAAATTGAACACAAGGCATGGAATGTGTCACCCTTGTTAAGTTCAATCTTCGCTTTCCGATTCCCGAGTAGACATAGTAATAGCAAATAAGATCAATATCTCATATTGACTTATTTGAGCATGGCCATGCATTTCGTAGTCTCACTCAATCAGGGGGCCCGAAGATATCGCTCCTGTTATGTAGGAGGGACAAATCCCATCTAGGTCACTCACATTCCTCCACATGTATTGCGGCATGTCTAATAACCAACGTTATGATCATCTTGTTACAGATGACGTTTGATGGCATTAAAACACACAACTCCTTATGTAGGAATTGTAGTGATTTCAGGTCAAAGGACCACATACACCATTATCACTATGAGAATCGCTTATGACACTTACGTAACGATCCACGTAGCGTTCTCATGGCGGGTCTGTCCAATACATCATTACTCTAATATGTATCCATGTGTAGACTTGATATCTCATATCCATGACCCGTGAGATGTGGTCATCAGTCTACGCACATACTAGCCTCAATGTATTATTGTTGTCCTAATTAACAATAATACTTGACTAGGGACATTTAAGAATAGTATTTTATCCAATAGGATCTCACGATCAAGTCATCCACTTGATGTCCTATGGTATCAAACTTACTATTCTAAGGACTTTATTATGTCTACCAAAAAGAACACAATAAATGAAATGCCTCATATAAAATAACATAATATAATGTATGTAAATACAAACAAAATGTATTGGCCACTAGGGCATACACCAACATCCCTAGCAATACATTCAAGTTGTCTCTTCCAAAGGTGAATTTTGTAGGTGTGTTTTTCAAATCCTCAATTTCATTTTCAAATGTTTTACAAATGAACAAGATGAGGGTATGGGTACATTATTATGTGAAGAACAAATCATGCATGATGAGTTAGCATCAATAAGTCCAAGAGTCTCATTTTCAACTTTGAGTTCTTCAATCTCCTTAGTTAAAATAGAAACTTTGTTTGACAATAAGGAGATTATTTTGTTGGAAGTTAAAACCATTTTAGTAAGTCTCATGGATTCATCATGTAAATCTTGTAATATATCATGTAATTCACTATATGAAGGAGAAGGTTCAAGATTAGATGAGGTTATCTCAGTTTCATTTTCTTCTTCTTCTTCTCCACTTGCCATGAGGCAAAGATGAGCTTCTTCACTTTCCGAATCATCGGTGGAATCCATATCATTGTATTCCCAAGCAATGTATGTTTTCCTTCCTTTTCTATCCATAGAGGGTCTATTTTTATACTTCTTAATTTTCTTTTGATAAGCCGGACACTCCATCTTCATGTTACCAAGTGGCCTCAAAACTCAAGAGGGGGTGTATTGAGTTTATAAAAACTTTTTTCAAATCTTGTGTAAAATCTTTAATTACCAATTTTTGTTGAAGCTATTAATCGATAAAAATGAATGAATGAATGACATAGAAGGATATTGCACATAAATGAACTAGACAAGGGAGATAGAATTCAAGTGAATCAACAAAACAATGCACAATATAAAGAAGTTGAGTTAGAAAAACAAACACCAAGCTTTATCCTAGTTCAGCCACCAATCCACTTGTGGCTTACGTTCAGTCCTCAAGCAATCACTCGAGATTTCCATTATTTCTTCAAGCTTGAAAACATGTGCTTGACAATCTTTACAAATTTGAAGCACTCAACACACCTTGGGATACATAACCCTTGTGCTTGAGCCTTTATATTGAAGGGATACCTGATCCTTTCAGTTTGAGGGATATCTCACCCTCTCTTTTACAAATTCAACCAGGTTTGTATGAGTAGAAACTCTCTCAAAGAGTAGATAATACAACTTGAAACTTATGGGTATCAAAGATTCACACTTTAATGCTTAAAAATAGAGGATTGATTGAAACTGATAGGGAAAGTCATATTAATGCTCAACTAATGTTTTCAAATATGTTGTCCAACCTCTATCAATGCCCAACAACTTTTATTTATAGCTTATTAAAGAAAAAAGTCATTGGAGAGGTGGTTGGGAGCATTAATGGTAGCTAACTAGCCGTTGTTTCCTTTTCTAGTTCGTGTTCTTATTTGAATAACAATATTGCTATTTGAATAAGACTTCAAATAGCTCAGGAGCAATTTGCCTCTAGAACGTGTTATTCGAATAACACTTATGTTATATGAATAACCCCTTAAAAACTGTTTTCTAGAAAAACTTGTTATTCGAATAACAACTTTGTTATTCGAATAAGCATTTGAAGGATTGCTTCTAAAAAACGCGTTATTTGAATAACACTTTGGTTATTCGAATAATACTTTATGTACCTTAATGATTTTGAACTATTATTCATATAACATAGGGCATTATTCAAATAAGGCTCAATCCAAATGAGATTTTTGGTTTCTCTGACATTGATTATTCCAATGACAAAAGTTGTTATTCGAATAAGCTATTAGAAAATCATTTCTCATACCTTTTAAAACTTTCCAATTTATCTCAAATGATCTAGTAAGCTTTTAGGCACATTGTATTTGTTTATTTGAAAAACCAAAAACCAATTTGAAGCCTTAAAACATGTGAACTATTTGAGCTCTTTGAAACGGTTAATTATAGAGCATGGAGTGAATCATTTATACCCTTACATAATGATCTAAGTCCTACTACTAGTCTTGAAGGTCTTGGACTAGATCTTGCCGCATCTTTATGTTTGTTATAATCAAAACCAAGTTCTTTATGAGTTAATAACCAATCACAATAACATTATTCATTACATACTTAGGATCTTGCATAAACACAATCATTAGACATAATTTGGCATAACATGACGAATGTACGGGCAGTTGCCGCCATGACATTTAAATTCATGACATGCAATTGTATGGGCAGTTGCATATTCTTTTTGAATGTATAAATGCTCGTTTTGGAATACTTCTACTGAGAATTGTGATTTCTCACCTCGATTGTGTTGCCATGTAAATCCAAATATGAGTTCTTCAAAAGGGAAATAGAAGATGTATGAAGACTAGTATAGTTTATATGCTTTATATAGTTAAAGCTTGTGTATAATATACTTGATATGGTTTATATAAAGTTATGTATTATAATGTGCCCTGTTGAGGCAATGATGTATATATAACCTTTAGTTCATCGTGGCTCTCCATAATTATTTGTATGAATGTTATGGATTTAGTTTATGATATGAGTTAGAAGTAACATAGCTAGTATTGGTTATTCTTATATATTTATCATATATATCGGGATATCAGTATTGGGATGTTACATTCAAGACCTTCAAGAATAGCTTTAGGACTTAGATCTTGTTACCAAGTGGCTTCAATACTCAAGAGGGGGGTGAATTGAGTTTATAAAAACTTTTCACAAATCTCTTGTAAAAAGCTTAATTACCAATTTTTGTTGAAGCTATTGTTTGATAGAAATGAATGAATAGAGAGATTAGAGGGTTTACACATACAAGTAAATCAATCAAGTAAGATAGAATGCAAGATAACTAATAAAATAGTACACAAAATAAATGAGATGAGTTTAGGAAGACAAACACAAGGCTTTATCCTGGTTCAACCACTAATCCACTTGTGGTCTACGTCCAGTCCTCAAGTAAACACCCGAGATTTCTACTATATCTTCAAGCTTCAAACAGGTGGTTGATAATCTTTACAAGATAGAGCACTCAATACACCTTGGGATGCCTCACCCTTGTGCTTGATTCTTTATTTCCAAGGGATACCTCACCTTTACAACTTTGAGGGATGCCTCACCCTCTCTTTACAGATTAAACAAGCATATAGATGAATAGAAGCTCTCTCAAGAGTGAATATTACAACTTGAAGTCCTAAGAGTATTAATGATTCACTTGATGATGATCAAAATAGAGAATATATGAACAATGATAGTAAAACTCGTATTAATGCTCAACTAGGTTTTTTAGACTTGATTGATCAACCCCCATAAATGCCCAACAACTTGTATTTAAAGCCCATTTAAGATTAAAGCCGTTGGAGGGTGGTTGAGAGCATTAATGGCAGCTTACTATTCATTATTTCCTCTTCTGGTTTGTGTTCTTATTCGAATAACAACTTTGTTATTCAAATAAGGCTTCAAATAGCTCAGGGGCAAGTTCCCTCATTCGAATAACACTTATGTCATTCGAATAACAACTTATAGATTGGTTTCTGGAAAAGCTTGCTATTCGAATAACATTGTGGTTATTCGAATAAGTTATTTTTGAAATGCTTCTGAAAAAGTGTATTATTCGAATAACACTTATGTTATTCAAATAATACATTAAGTGCCTTAATAATTTTGAACTGTTATTCGAATAACACAGGGCATTATTCGAATAACCCTTGCATAGATGAGATTATTTGGCTTCTCTAACATTGGTTATTCGAATAACAAAAGTTGTTATTCGAATAAGCCTTTAGAAAATTCATTTCCTATAGCTTTTGAATGTTGCCTATTAATCTCAAATGGTCTAGTAAGCTTTTGGGCACTTGTGTTTATTTCTTTGAAAACCAAAAACCAATTTGAAGTCTCAAGAATATGTGAGCTATTTGAGTTCTTTGAAAAGGTTATTTATTGAGCTTTAGGTGAATCATTTATACTTTTACATAATGATCTAAGGCCTATAACTACTCTTGAAGGTCTTGGATAAGGTCTTGACACATCTTCATGTTTGTTATCATCAATACTAAGTTCTTCATTAGTCAATGGCCAATCACAGATCTTTTTGTAAATGTAAAAGGAGTTCACACTTAAGTTCTAAACTTATTTTTCAAGAACCCAAATAGCACACATATTTTCAAAGCTTTAAAATGGTTTTTGGTTTCTTAAGAAATAGCATTTAATTGCTTAAAAGCTTGTTGGATCTTTTGGAAACAATTGGCTAGTTTTAAAAGTTGTTAAAAAGTGTTTTCAAATAGGTTTATTTGAATAAAGGTTTCTTTATTAAAATAACCAAAGTCAAAATGTCAAGATTTCCTTATCATGAAGCGTTATTCAAATAACACAGGATATTATTTGAATAAAGATTCATATCAAGCTTACGCGCCTCTGTTTTAAAAAGATTTATTCGAATAATAATATTATTCGAATAAAAGTGTTTTTCAGAATCTAGTCTTAAAAAGCTTTATTTGAATAAGCAAAGGGTTATTCGAATAATCAGATCCAGAAACCATTTTCCCTTCTGCTATTAATAGTTTTATTCAAATAGCATAAGTGTTATTTGAATAAACATAATACCAGAATCAGAAAATAACGGCTAGTTAGCTTGCAATTAATGCTCCAACTACTTTCAACGGTTCTTTAATTCATTGGACTATAAATACAAGTCTTTGGGCATTAAAAAAGAGTTGGAAATCAATCTGAAAAGTCTTGTTGTGCATTAATACAAGTTCATCCAGCCTTGATCTTTAATTCTCTATTTATGAGCTAAAAGTGTGAATATCTTTCTACTCATTGAGCTTCAATTTATAATATCCATTCTTTTGAGAGTTTATCTTTCTTATACACTTTGATTTCCTATAAAGAGAGTGAGGTATCCCTCTAGAGAAAAGGGTGAGGTATCCCTTTATAATGAAGAAGGTGAGGTATCCCTCTAGAAAAAAGGGTGAGGTATCCCTCAAAGGATGTAAAGGGTGAGATATTCTTATTTTGAGGCTCAAGCACAAGGTTGAGGCATCCCAGAGGTATTGAGTGCTCTCAGTTATAAAGATTGTCAAGCACCTGTTCAAGCTTGAAGGTTTAGTGAAAAATCTTGGATGGTTCACTTGACGACTAAACGTAGGTCACAAGGGGTGGCTGAACCATGATAAATCCTTGTGTTTGCTCTTCTCAACTTTATCTCCTTACTTTGATGCTTTATTTTTATATGCTTGCTTGAATATTATTCATCTTGACTTGTTTATTTATGAGTGAAGTGATTAATCTCATTTATCCATTCACTTCAATTAATCAATAACTTTAACAAAAATTGATATACAAGTGTTTTGTGAAATATTTGCGAAAACATTTTATAAACTCAATTCACTACCCTCTTAAGTTTGAAGCCACTTGGTAACACCATTTTCCCAGATAAGAATTTGAAATGGATGACATTGGACTTAGAAGTACTCTTTGAGAAAGAGGTTAACAGTTAAAGTTGTGAAGAAGAAAAGAAGTGAAAGAAAGAAAAAGCAAGAAGAGAAAACAAAAAAAGAAGAAAAGAAAAAGAGAAGAAAAAAGAAAAAAAATGAAGAAGTAGAAAAAGAAAAGAAGAAAGAAAACTCGACAAGAAGAAGAGAAAGAATAAGGATGTTGGATGAAGCCCCAAAATCCGAGAAGAAAAAGAAGAAGAAAAAACTGCTTCAAAATCTGATGAGAAAATTGAGAGAAAGAGAAAAGTGGTTGATGTACTAACCAATAAAGCACGAGAAAGAGGAACCAAAAGAAAACTTGACATAGTTATTGAGGAACAAGAGATTCCAATCTCCCATAACGATGAATCTCCTAAAAAAATTATTTCTGAGGTTTCTGAGTGAGAGAAACTTGCTGAGAAAACTGTTGAGAAAGTTGTTGGACCCATTTCCATGCAAGAAGTTTGGGAAAAACAACATGAGGTTCTAGAAGTCTTTACCACAGCTATCCAAAATCTTTCTAATGTTGATGCCCTTGTAAAACCCTAATATCGGTAACCTAGTATACATGGAATATACCTGGCTTTGCAATATTAGCAATGTTACTTCTACCTAAAACAACCCTCTAATCCCATAATATTCATTCATCCAAATAAATAATTATGGAGAGCCACGAAAAACTAAAAGTCATATAGATACATCATAAGCCTCACAAGGCACATTGTAAATATATAACTTTATACAAACTTAAAGCAGTATAAATATATACAAGCTTTACATTACTAAGCATAAAAACTACTCTAGTCTTCATACTTTTTTTTTCCTGCTTCCACCTAGATTTACATGACAACATACGAGGTGAGAATTCACAAAGTATACCAATACCAGCAATTGTAATATTCATAAAGAATTAGACAACCTATAAAGCAAGAGATTATACCTGCAACAAATAAATGAGGCACTGCTCAACACTAGTAGAAAATACATATGACTCTATGACACGCAAGTGACAGATAAGGCAATCGCCTATAACTGCCAACAAATGCAATGCTTCATGATATGATGTATAGTTATGCTCACACAAGGTCCTAATATTATGAGTATGCAATGCAAATGCAGGTTTTTACTTTTAAGGAAAACACATGCTACTAGCTAATCCCCAAGAACTGCGTTCCTTTGTATATACTGGGTAGGGTAGGCTCCAAGCCCTGACACTATCTGGTGATGTGTGGACTCGTTCCCCTCACAAAAGTAAGAGTACTACTACCAACCCCATGTACCGGTAACCCTAACCTCTTGAGCCTTCGCTCTGAGAATTCAGATCCAGCACCTTCTCCTCTAGTCACATGGTTGTGCACACCATCTCAGGTTACAATACATAGGAAAAAGCAAAATAGCAAGTTTGAAAATAAAACATGCAAATGTTATTTTGAAAATCGTGCACTCATCACAAGGTTCACCCTAACCAAGTGAAAGAGCATAAACTAGCCAAGTAAACTTAGCTTACTCATGCATATAACCCCACCTTATCACTTCATAAGTGATATCAAATGTAACCACATGTTGCTTAAGGTTCTAGACATTACCTTATAGCATTTCATCACACTTGGATACCCAAGGTTCCACCAAATCCTGTCAGAAGGTTCATCCTAACCAAGTGAAAGAGCTATACTAGAAAACATGCACTCTTGCCTCAACTCTACCTCATGGAGGAACCAATTCATGGCCCTAGCAATACACGAAGCTTAACCTTGATGAACAATGAAGCATACACCATTTATGCATCTTAAGCTCAACTTGAACTCATAAGGAGCAATCTATGCATATAGATAGGCATACTATGCCACACAAGCCCACACAAGTTGTTTCTAGTACACCTTTTCTTCACTTCCCAAGTGACACCAAAAGCATGTTCATGTTGATTAAGGTATTAGGTACTCACCTATGGCATACTACATCTCAAAGGATGCCTAAGGTTTCTCAACACTACCCTTTGGCCTTCCACCACACTATAGATGCCTAAGGTTTCTCAACACTATCCTATGGCATTCCACCACACTATGGATGCCTAAGGTTTCCTCAAATATCCATTCATGCTAAGTGGTTGTCCTCTCTAAGGAATACCTACTATTAGTGTCTCAACACTAACACTTTTGTATCTAGAACCTCACACCGTCACTTCATAAGTGATTTCAAGTCAACCTCATGTTGAACAAGGTTCTAGGTACTTAAGCACATCACAAGGTTCACATAACCGAGTGAAAAAGGAAACTAGCATCACTCCACCCTGCTCACCCTTATCACACAAAGGGGGCAAGATCAAGTTCCTAGTACTCTCTATTACCCATTTTGAGTAATTAAGAAGACAATTGTTTCACACATGCATTCTAGTTCAACTTCACACATAAAGGAACACTCATGCACTTAGACAATTGAACATGGTTCAACCTTATCACACAAAGGAACTAACAACCTTTCCTCACAAGATCTCAACTCCACCTTAGCCAAAAAGAAAGCAACACATGGCTCATATACCATTCAAGCTCAAATCAACCACCAAGGAAGCAACTAAGGTTTTGGTTATCTTGAGTATTCATACTCACCAATCAATCTTATATCATGGCCTAGGGTATTACCATCTCATCAATTCAAGCATGATTGTATCTCATTACATCACCTTATGCTAAGATATCTTGCATTCCCTAGCAAAACACACAAAGAAAACTAATTTAGGCCATTTTTAGGGGGAGTGTCACGGTTCTACACATTTTGTGTCGTGGCTCCATGGTCTCAACTTCAATTCCCTAAGTAGCAGAGAGGGGAGTGTCGTGGCTCCACATGGGGAAGTGTCACGACTCCCCTTCAAAATTTTGGGTTATGCAAAATTCCGCATAACCTCACCCGAGACCCACCATTTTTAACCCTTCCAAGGTGTTTCCAATCATAAACATGATCCCTAAACACCTATAAACATCAAATACATCACATTTATATATTCAAACTAACCAAGCATGATTTTGGAATCAGAACCCTAAGCTCCTATACCTATTTTACAACTCTCAATCCAAAGGGTTTAATTGATATAACTATGGTTCAAACCATAAATCATGCATAGCTCAACCCAAAAACTAACCCATTTCTAAATTTGTAAGAGTTCCTTCAACTCAAACTCAAGAAAACACAACCAAACCCATTTTTCCATTCCAAATCCACAAGCCACAAACATGAAGAAATGGAATAGACATGGAGGAAGAAGATGAAGAACACCCCTACCTCTTGAAGATGAAGATCCAATCTTTGGCCTTCCCTTTTGCTCCATTTTCGTGCTCCCCTCCCCTTATGTTGTTGCTTCCATAAGAGTGAAATGAAGATTTCACTTTAAAGATGAGCAATAAGGGCATTTTGGTCATTTTACTCAACTTCACATCTGTTAAGAACACTTAGATTTCACCAAATCAAGTTTCCTAACGTCCAACAAGATTAAAATAAATCCTAAGATTTATAAAAAATCTTGTTTCACCAATTTCATATTTTTTCATATTTGCGACTAGTCAATCCGGCATTAAAACACACTCACAATATGCTTAAAAATACCAAATAACCTTAGTTAACTCTAAAAAATTAATCATATCACATTCCACACATTTGTGACCTAGAAATATATTCTCCATATTTATTTCCATTAGCTAAGCCCTTTATGCTACTATCTAAGACATTTTAAGTTACTTTCAGTTTTTTGTGTTACAGCAAAGTGCCTAAACGAGCTTAGATTATCACAAATTTAACAAGCATGCTAAGCTCATATTACGTTACCTTTGTAACTATATACAAGCCTAACATGATGTTGAGGATGTTACACCCCTATTGAAACTTCAAAGGAAATTGAACCTGCTAAAGTTCAAGAGGAAATCCCTAAGAAAGCTCAGGAAATTGAGCTTGAGAAACCTATTGAAGTTAAGAAAGCAAAAGAAAAAAGAAAGATGGTCATTGTAGTAGAAGAAGAACATAAAGCAGAGAAAGAGGAATTGGACATTGAAGAAGAAGTAAGAAAAATTGATGAAGCTATGGAAGTAGGAAGATTAAGGAGACTGAAGATGCAAAATGAGCAAGCAGTTCTAGTTTTCCTAAGTTGTCTGACCTAAACCTAAAAAGTATGATCTACATCCAACCTTCTGAACCTTTATTCCATACTCCACCTTCTTCACCATTTGCTAGATCACCCAAGTAAGATTAGACTCTACCTGCTAAGTCTAGTGATACTAAAATTCTAGAAACACCACCTGTTATACCTCTACATTTATTCAGAGACCAACTTTAGATGTTGATGCTAAGATAGTTGCTGCTAAAGCACTATCTAGATTGGTTGACAAGGTAATTGATGTTGCTACCATAATGGAACAAGCCTCTCTGAACCCTCTTGAAATGTGTTTTGAAGTTTCATCTGAAAAGAATATTCTAAGTGATGAGTCTAAAAAGGTTTCTAAAAATGAGAAATCTGAGGAAGTGCCTACTGAAATGATTTTTGATGGTGAGAATACTACAAATGAAGTTCCTACTTTGGAAGCCCTTACTGTTGAACCTAAGTTTGGGCCCTAACTTGGCCATTGTGCTTTGGTACCCTATGCATTATCAGAAGACTAAGCTTGTGTGGTCAGTTGAAGAACAACTTAGATGGATGAATACCAAACTAATAAATCTCACGCAAGAATAGAGTAATATGAGGAATAAAATGAATTAAGGATTCTATGAAGTACTCTCTGCCATAAAGGAGTTTAAAGGACATTTTAGACAATTTGAGGCATGGTGGGTTCTAAAGTATGAAATGGAACTCCAACTTGGAACCACTTGATCTTATAGGCTTAAACACTTCCAAACTCGTCACCCAAATCCTTCTGCTCCTATCAATATCCCTTTTGATTTTGATTCTAACTCTGATGAAGCTTACAATTTTTATTGTTACTAGTGTCAAGTTGCATTTATTTGTTGTCTTTTTGTGATGACAAAGGGGGAGTAAGGAATAGAATAGTTGTTATTCTTCCTAAACCCCTTAGTCTTATGCTTTTGATGCAACTTCTTGTTATAGTTTTCTAGTTTTTTGATGAACTGTCATGGCTCATGAATGATAAATTAATGAAAATAGTACATACTTTGATCATTTTGTGCACAAATTTATTTTGTTATCTTGCTCTTATATTATATGTTTTGATCCTCTTATAACCTAAACTCAAAAATCTTAACTTTTAAGGATGGTTAAGTTAAGGGAGAGTAAATAAGCTTGTAAGATAAATCAGAAAACTATTATATCAAAAAACTCAAGAAAGCTTAAGAATCTAATGGTTTGTCATCATCAAAAAGAGGGAGATTGTAAGCGTCAAAGTCTTAAGACCCTGACCTTTATTCTTAATCTGTTTTGTTTTATAAAGTTTTGATAATAACAAACTGTTGTTATCTAAATGTTCTAAAAGTTTGCATCAAAAGGCTCATAGATTACGTTGCTCATTCTTAATGGATTATATCTTTTGAATTAGCTTTAATAATTCTGAATTGTGTGAGCTATTCTAATAGTTTGTTGAAGTGTGTTAAGTTCTTAAAAGTTTTATCTTGAAGATAACACTTAACTTCAATCAAACTCAAAGAACTTACAGTGCTCAAAAAGCTAATGCTAAGAAAGCTACTCTTCATGAAGCTACCCTTTAGAAAGCTACTTGCCGAAAAAGCTCTCCACCATAAAGCAATTTGCTCAGAAAGCTCTCCATCATAAATATGTGTTCGTGGGACTTCAACTTAGAAGATCAAAGTCTCTTAGGAATGTCTTTCAGAAAGTTAAGAAAGATGCAAAAAGCTGCCACCAGAAGACAAAATAACGACTATATCTTCTCAACGAGTCTCAAGACATAATATTGTTCTATTTAATGAAGCGCAACATCTATAATCTCTTCAAGACATATAAATTGAAGCTGCTGAAGTTTAATAATGAAAGAGAAATCGTGGTTGTTGAAGTGCATTTAGATTTCTCAATTTTCAATTCTCTTTGAAAAACTTTCTAATCATATCAGTTTCTATTATATTGCTTTTTTTATAGCAATACTCTATCTCTGCTTGTACATTCTTTCTATATCTTTTACGTAGAGTTTAGTGCTTTGATTCTAAGAATTGTAATCCACTCTTTGAGTGTCTGAGCGATCAAACACAAGCCTATCTCTTATAACTTTGTAACCTTGACCAGGTAGTGGCCTTTGAGGTTTTTGAGTGAGCCTAAAGAGGTTGAGTGTAAAAATAATACTTGTAATCTAGCTTGGAGAGGTTATGGTGGAAGAAAGACTACCCAGTTATATAAAAATCTCAGTTGTGTGCTGGAGACTAGAAGTAGGCAAGTGGTTTGACTAAACCAGTATAAAATCCTGTGTAAAGCCCTCTCTATCCCTATATTTTTACTGCTTGAACTTCACCTTCTAAACTATGATATTTTAAGTTCTTCTAAGTAAAAAGATCTATTTGTGAAAACTGTTTTCTGGCTTTAAACACTAGTAAAAGTTTTTCAAACTTTAAGAATGGTATTTTCTAAGCATTTTGCTAGTTTTCTGAACTTAATTAGTATTAGGTTTTTGATAATCATTTTTTAGTAACTTAGTTTCTGAACTAAGCTTTCTGAAGTCTTTTACAACTCTCTTATCATTTTATCCAAGTTTATACACTTTAAGAAACTTGTTTAAGTTTCAGATAATGGTTTAGAATTAAAAAAAAAATACAATTCAACTCCTTTCTTGTACAAAAGTCATCTTCTTCCTACTTAGAGGAGGGAACCCACCTAACAAAATTATGGTGGGAACCTAAGTTAAACAACATGGTGAGTCCAAAAGACCAAAATTATAATTAGTCCTCAATTCAAGTTTTAAATTTGTGTGGCAAGTTAATGGGCTTTTAGAAATGTTTTTATAGCTCTAAGTGGTACCTATGCTTAGGTGTTACAACTTTGAACTCAATTGCAAGTGTGAAAAAACAAAACAATTAAAAATAAAAACAAAATATTCATTATAATTTAATTACAATGTTTCAACACTTATTTTCACTCTTAATTTTAGTAAGAAAAGCAATCATATTTATAATCTATAATATATGCAATACATAGGTTGTTCTTTGGAAACTTTTAACAGTAGTCATCTTCTCATAGAAATTTTTTCTCATAACATTACTCCCGCTAAATACTTCTTCTTGGTTTCTTAACTTCATTCCATATTTTTTTATTACTTAAATTTCCATTATGTATGTATTTATCATTTTTCTTACTTTTCTCCCCTTAAGGTTATTTTTCTGATTGTCTGTATTCTTCTTCATAGCATTTTCGTTGTCGTTTTCTTCTAGAGTTTGGCTCATCGTTGTCTATCATCATTTATTATTCAAATAAATATATAGGATTTTTGAAGCATTGTGAGGTTTATGTCATTCAAATCTCTTCAAAAAGATGTGTTTTCTCTTTATTACTTCATCTATATACACTACAAAAAAACTGGTGTTTAACCACGGTTATTTGGCTATGGTTTAACAACCGTGGCTAATCTATTTAAAAAAGGTTCATTTCTGCTCAGCGCCAAAGCCTTCAGTGCTCGCGCCTCATTTCTATTCTCTTCTCCCTCGTTATTTCCCATTTCTGCTCCCCCCTCTCTCTTTCTCCCTGTTACCTCTCTCTCTTCCCATTGACTGCCATCCCACCACCGTCTGACTATACAAGACGTCGCATCCCCCGCCGAAAACCGCGCTCAGCAGCCGCGCCACCCACGAGCCAACACGTCCTCTCCCCTCACTTGAAACCCAAACCACCTAAGGAACCTTCAACACTTGCGCGTAAATCGATCTCTACTCGAGCCAACCACCCAGATGCACTACCTGCAACCACCTCAGACTCGAGCCAGTCATCCGTCGGCGCCCACCAGGCGTAGGTCTCCGTCGCCGTTCTCGTTCTACCACCGCCATCGAGGTGCTCACCGGTTCTCCTTTGTTTCTTTTCCTTTTAATTACTGAATTAGTGGGTTTCTACTTGTTTTTTTAATTACCGTGCTCACCCTTTTAATTGCTTTTTCCTGTAAACTACATTTATAGGAACCAAAAATCAGTTGCCTTTGAATGTATATTTAAACAAAAAATCTTTTAATTACTATTTAAATATATGTTGTCGGTGCTCGCAGTTGCCTTTCATTGCAAGGTTTGGATAAGAAGTACCCTGTTTCGTTGCTGGCCTCACTTGTGCAATCCAAGAGTTGTAAGAAGCAGATGGTGGCAGCTGGGGCTTGTGTAAATGCGCAGAAACTTGTTGAGATGGATGTTGAGAGATCTAAGAAACTCTTGGAGAGCCTTGGTCGTGGTAAGATATGGGGAATTTTTGCTAGACCCTAGAGATTAAGATATTCTTCATTTTCCTAAATTATGGTACAGGAACAGGCATTGATTCATTGATCTGTATGTATGATAGGTGTGTTTGGGGTTTCTTTTTCCCCCTTTTTCTTGTAATAGTGAATAATTGATGTTTATTTCTCTTGTAAAAGTAAGTTTTGTCAAATGATATATTTGAGAACTTATGTTTATGCTCCATAGACCATAACTCACTGATAAAGTATTGCCGTCTAATAATCTGTTCATATTATTTTGTACAGTGCATTTTTATTTATATTGCAATGCAGTGATATAGTGCGACTTGTCACATAGCTCAGTTAGGAATCGTGATGCATTGATTCAGGAGAAGGGAGTTAATTGCTAAAATGCTTTGCATATAATGCTTTTACTTGTTATGCGATTGAATTAGTTCAGATTAGATTGATATTTTCATTTTTCAAGATAGGCTCCTAGGACTAGGAGAAGGTAACATCTTGTATTCGATATGACTGATTCTGTGGTGATTAATAGCGAGTAGGCAGTAGCTATAACTTCTGTTTGAATATTAATGCTTTCTGGAGCAACGCCAATGCGAGTCAAGAAGGAATACTCATTATTCAACCAAAAAAAAAAATGAAGGGATACTCATTCACCAACGTCCTGATTTAATATGGAGTAAGAAGAGTTGAAGAAACTTGCCTTAGTAAGTTTCATGTAGTGTAAGTTATTTTATAGGAACCAAAGGTAAGCTTGCTGTATAGAAACTTGTGCTTTGATTTTCATATAATGTATTGGAAAGGGTGCTGAGAGCAATTGAAGTGTTCTTCAAAGTTCTAAGTGTCAATGGAAAACAAACTGTAATGGATGCTTCTATTGAATTATGAATGGTTTATTGATTTCCATATTGATAGGAAAGCATTGATTTGAAGCAGTTGTTTTCATTATTTAAGATATGGATCACTTGTGGTCTTCCAATATTTTTTCACTGTCCCCTATGCCCTTTCCAACTACATTATTTTTACGCCTCTTCTTTTCTTTTTCTTTTTTTGGGGGGCGGTGTTCGATATTATGAGCTGTTTGGATGGAATTGATAATTTATGATATATTAATATTGTTCTCTGTTTTCAACTTATGCAGGACATGCACCACAGTTTCATGGACTTTTCGAGGATTTTATGAGAAGGTGATTCTAGATTAATAGGTTATACTTTAGCTTGTGGCTTTTTTTAATTGTTTTTACAAATTACTAATATACTTTATATCTGTACTTGCTTGCTATTTCTTTAAAGCTTATAAGGTGATTCCCGAATTGCTTGGACAATTTTTGTGTCTTTGGACATAAAATTTCGTATCTTTTACATAGCAGCCATGCGCCAAAATTTCAATATAAGATATTTAATACTTAACTGTGACATGGGCTACATTTTCTGTTTGTTTCCTTTCTCATGGTTAGCTGCAAATATCTTGTCTTTAACCATTCTTCATTTAGAGTTTAATATGACATAGGTTTATTTCATTAGTATTTTTCCTATTTGTAAAATGTCAGAAAACCTGTATCAAATATTGTGCCTTTAGAATCATGTACTATGTTACCCTTGTCTTTTTAACCCTTACTTCATTGTTGTTGTTTCTGATATACTACTGCATGTGCTTCTTGATTATGAAAGGTAAAATTAATTTTAAAGATCGCTTCTTGAGAATTGTTTTCCTCATTTTGCAATGTCTGCTTTGTCTAGCTAAATGCAAAGTCAATGATTTCTTAGGAACAAGAGGCCATATTAAGCCACTTAACTCAGGCGATTAGTTTACATAAAAATCTAACTACAAATGCTAAGAATGACTCTTAAATGTTGAATGAAAAAAAAGGAATATTTGATTTTCCAGCTAGCGTTTTATGAAAAACAACAATGATTTTCATAGGGCATCAAGAGAGCAAGAAAAACATCATGTAACTTGCAAAATTATTTTAGAAGTAACATGAATATGTTGGAGTAGATTCAAAAGGTTTCTTATATTTCATATTAGATATTACATATAGATTGCTACTTGCTACCAGCAAATGGAAGGCAACTTAAAGTTGAAAGAGAATAAAAATGAAGAAGGCACATGTCCTGTCCTCCTTATATAATCTGCTCTTTCGGTAGTCCCCAAAGTTTTTTCATTCAGCTTGACTTGTGCATTACCGTGCTTCTCTTCAGCTATCCTCTTAGTTGCAGCCAGTTTATTTGTTAAACTTTCTTGTGCCAAAGTTTTCATTCTCTCAGCTTTCACCTAGTAATCATATTAAAACAGCATTTCTTAAAAGACCGTATCATCAATATAAGCAATATTAAAGATTAGACATGGGTTCAAGCAAATTTGAGTAACACAATGTAAATGTGTCAGGTAATATCACACGCACAACAAAATCTGCTGTTGCACAATTGTAATTAGTATGAGACACATCACCTTATATTTGAGTATATATGTAAGAATTAAAGTGTAATTATATAAAAAATATGATAGAATTAATTATAATTAAATGATAAAAATTATATACATATAAAATGATAAATGTGCTTATATAATGTGCCTATTGCTTCCCATCAAGAGCCTATGAATATTGAAAATCATGTAAAAGCTTATTTATGTTTTGCAGTGTGACATGCATCCTTCATTTGGGCCACATACAAAGAAAAGTTACACGCCTCGCTCTGTGTAAACATCCATTTGAGTTCCTCAATGTCCATTGCTCACTTGATGGCAGGTAATAACCATTGTCTCTGTTTTTATGTTCTTTCACTTTAGGTTTTTATTTCCCATTTAATTCATGCTACTTATGTCCAAGTGTAAAGGGAAAGAAGTGTTCTGTTGTATTTGTACGAATATACTTCTTATTCTTAAGGGATGATTTTAGGAGTCAAGTAGAAAATGTTGGTCAATAGGTTCAAAAGGATTTAGCCAATGATTTTAGGTCTAATGGTGCTTCCAATGAAGAATGTAAAAGATGAATTAGATATTTGTGATTGTATTTTGGAATAACAGGGATATTAATATCTGGTTGTTGAATATGGAAGTTTTTATTTTTGTCTGGTTAAGATTATACTACTATGTATACACATAGTTTTCATGATTACTAAACATTATGCACTAGGGCTGCTTGGCTGCCTAGCAACCTATTGCAGACCATTTTAACTTAAGTTAGATTCCTAAATTGGTTTTGACTCCAAAAAGCTAGATATGAAATGATATTCTGGATTTTAAAAAATTGCAATCTTATTGTAAACATTGAAGGTATTATTTCATAATATTAGCCAGTTTAAAGGTTGTCAAATTTATCAGCTCCTACCTCCTAGTATAATCTCTTGGTACAGGAACTTCTATTAATTTTTAAAGTACAAAAAATAAGGATGTAACAAAATGCCAAATTTATATAGCATATGAAACTACTTAATTTGTAGTAACTAATAAGACCGAATCAATTATACTATATTTTATCCGTCAATGTTGCCCTACAATATATTTTTGTCTATCACTTCTTTAGATGCCTAATTGAAAGGAATGGTTGAAATTGTGTGCGTTGTTTTTGTTTAGTTTTTGCTTTTTGTTGAAAGCTAAATTTGTGTTCTTATAGCATAACCTTTTATACTTTAACAGCATCCATGATTACATATTTGAGGAAAATGTTTGCCTACTACTTAGGAAAGTGTCTCTTTTTGTGATATGATTGGGAAGAAACTAATTTTTTTTTAAAAAAAAACATTAGCCACGGTTTAACCGTGGCAAACCAAGTTTATGAATATAAAAACACCCGTAACATTAGCCACAGTTTAACTGTGGCTAACTATTAACTTAGCCACGATTAAACCGTGGCAAAAGTATTGTATTGAATAAATTTTAATTAAAATTAGCCACGGTTATTATTTAATTAACCACGGTTCTAACCGTTGGTAACAAAATGTTGCCACGGTCTTACAAACCGTGGCTAATGTGCTAAAAACCGTGGCTAATGTATTAGCGACGCCTTATTTAGCCACAATTGATATAACCGTGGCTAAATATATTTACCCACGGTTTTTAGGGTATTAGCCACGGTTAAAACCGTGGCTAAATATAGTTTTTTTGTAGTGATAAGGCTTCAACTACAAATTAGTTTCGTTTTCAATCTCTGTTTTCTTTACTCTATCATTTCATTTTTGGAAACTATATTGTTCAGGTTTATTCTCTACTAAACATGTCTTCTGCCTTTGATCCTGTTACCAAAATCACCACTGCAAATGAATCATGGAAGTTGAATGTCAAAATCATCCGTCTTTGGATTATTCCAAGCTTCAACAACCCTGAGGTCCCATTTTCCCTTGAAATGGTTCTTCTAAATGAATCAGCAAAAAAGAAATAGATATTTTTATTATTGAAGATATCTTTTGTAACATTCTTCTAGCTAAGATATCTGGATTTTTCTACCTGTGTTTTTTGTGCATGTTAATGAATATTATTGCTATTGTTAAACATTATTTTGTATGTTTAGAAATTTTTATATTAATTTATTTTGCTCGTGTGAGTGTTATGGGGTAGGAATTAGCACAATGTAATCTCAGAAAAATTAATAAAGCTAGTATAGAGACTTGCTTGACATATGTTTAAAGTATGCAAATAAGTGTATAGGGAAGTAAGTAAGTAAATATAGAGCATAACAAAAGGCTCAGAAAAAAAAATATAGAAGATAGGTACAATATCTTTTGTAGAGAACTCAGAAATAAAATTAAATTTAAATGATATAAAATTTTGTGTATAAAGTATTTATATGAGAAATTAAGCCGTCTAGGTAACTAGTAATCATACTAACTAGTAGCTAGAGTGAGAGAAGTAATCATTACATCATAATCTCATATAAGAGGTAGTGAGAGAAATTACCATTTAGATTAATTTCTATCGGTAAACACTTTTTAGTTATGGTTACGAAAACCAATATAAATCCAGAAATTACCTATGTGTCTTAAACCTAACCTAATCACTTAACTCTAGTTAAAAGTCAAAGAAAATCCCAATCTAATCCTAGTTAACCTACAGTCTACCCATTTAAGTAACTTCATCGTCGCAATCTGAATCATGATGAGAAGACAAAAAAAAAAGAATTTTGAAAATAATAGAATCGCCACTAATATTTATTTAAATCAAGAAAATATTAGAAAAATCATTTAATTAGAAAAATTAGTCTTTTGAAAAATGAGTTTGGATTTGGAAATCGATTACAGGTAGAGAATGTGTTAGCACTATATGCTACCCATTCTAGGAACGGTACCTTAAGTTAATTGTACAAATTTTAATAATCTCAAATATATTTATTTTACTCCATTTAAAAAATATTGTAACTATTTATAAAAAAAAAATGAAACAACTAAATTATAAAAATTAATTTTGGCTTGACATAAATGAATTCCCGCTCCTACGTATCTCCTGGTGTATTGAAAATTCAAAGCCATATTTTTTTAAAAAATATTTGTTGGTTGGCTTGTTTTAATTATAAAAAATTGTCCATTTATTATTATTTTTTTAATTTGAATAAACAAGTTGTCACGACTCAGTTAATTTAATTAATTATTGAAAGATGAAACTTGACGTGACACTTGAGACATCACCTATAAACGATTGTAATTCAAATAACACTTTTAAAAAAAATTAAATTTTTCAAATCAACAAATTTAATTTTCAATGCAACATTTGATTGTCAATTAAAATACACATTAATAATACATAAACATGTCATGTAACCTGAATTGATAGAAAAATAAGAATAGACTTTATCATATTAATACAAACTCAATTTAATTCCCAAGAATACAAAGTCACATCATAATTACACTGAGACCAAGCAAATATCAAAATGCATTCAACATCATAATTATAACATATCATTGGAATGCCATAGCACATAAAATAAACTTCACCAGCATATAATCTAATACAAGTTTGCATAATGTTTGGTAAGATAACGTACCTATTGGCAAAAAAATTAGGGAATTCTATTTAGTTAACCTGCACACACCTCATACTTTTACTAATCTCCACCTCTAACTCTAACTCTAACTCTTCATGTGACAAGCTCTCTTCTTGTATGTAATTGTGTGTAATTGTCTCCTTGTGAATGGGTGAAAGTTTTATTTATAACCGATTATTAAACCTTAATTCCCATGTAAATATCAATCCATTAATTAATTACAAAAAATCTCAACAAAATTAGCCTCCTAAATTATATCATGATTTATTTTAAGAAAATCGAATTATGAAATCTCATTTAAATGCATTCCCTCTTTTTCTTTTTTATTGAATCATCACAATCTCTTATTTCGAGTCTTTTCTTTTAAATCTTGAATTTTTTTAAGAGGATCAAATCATGATTGCTCACTAAAAGCACATCCTTCAATTATTTTTTAAGAAAATCAAATCATGATTTCTTATTAAAAGTATATCCCTTATTTTTCAAGAATATGAAATCATGATTTCTCATTAAAAGCATATCCTTCAATTATTTTTTAAGAATATCAAATCATGATTTCTTATTAAAAGCATATCCTTTATTTTTAAGAATATCAAATCATGATTTCTCATTAAAAGCACATCGGTCAATTATTTTTTAAGAAAATCAAATCATGATTTCTTATTAAAAGCATATCTTTCTTTCTCTCTCTCTCTCTCTCTCTCTCTCTTTTTCTCTCTCTTTCTCTTTCTCTTTTCTTGTACAAATAATAAGAAAAAATAGTGATCTAAATAAGATGGAAGTAAATAAAACTTGAAAAAATATTATGTGTTCAAAACATTGCAATTAAGCATCATTTAACACAAAATTATTAGTCCTTCATTAAGCAACAAAAATAAAAAATTTATGGATAAAATTGAGTATCAACAACTACCTTCCTTTGCTTTACATTTAAACTAAATTGAAAACAAAGTAATTGATTCAATTTTGTCCATGAAAATTTTTCCTTTTTTTTGTTATCTCCCCTCCTTTTTTTTAACTGTATAGAGTGTGTAGATCGATGGAAACACAATGACCATTAAAAAAAGGTAAAAACGTGGGGTATTAGGACCTCGAAAGGTAAAGGGCACGAGTATATAGACCTAGAGACTTGAAGGAAATAGGTACGAGGAATTAGAAACTTAAAGATAATAGGTACGAGGATAAAAAAACTAGAGGTTGTGGGTGCAGGGACCTGGAAAACTAAAGGCAATAGGTATGGAGACCCGTTGAAGCTTGATAGAAATGTAAAAAGCTTATGAAGTCAGATACTTGTTGAAGCTTAACAAAAGGGTAAGAAAGATCACGGAGCCGAGTATTCGCCAAAGGTTGACAAGAATAAGGTAAGAAGCTTGCGGAGTCAGGTATCTGCCAAAGCTTAATAGAAAACTTCAAGAAGAAATGTAAAAAGCTTGCCGAGTCAGGTATCTACTGAAGCTTAACAGAAAACTTAAAGTAGAAATGTAAAAAGCTTGCCGAGTTGGGTATCCATTGAAGCTTGAGAAAGAACTTAAAGGCAAAAAAGTAAAAGCTTGATAGAAAACTTAAAGGCAAGAAGGTAAAAGCTTGCCGAGTCAGGTATCCGTTGAAGCTTGATAGAAAACTTAAATGTAGAAGGGTAAAAAGTGTAACATCCTCCCTAACCTATTAATCTTAATGATGGTTATAGTACCTATTAACCCTTGTGTAAATCACTTATTAATTTTGATGATTTTTTGAGTTAGTTTGAGTATAATGTTATAACACAAGACATGAAAAATAACCTTGAAATTAGAATCGAATGCTTAAATAGTGAATTAAATATGAAAAATTTATTTTTAGGTCATAAATAATTAGACTGAATTATGATAATTTTTGGGGAATTAAATAAATTATTTTGGTATTTTTAATAAATAAAATAAGTGTTTAAAAAATCAAAATTACATAGGAGAGTAGCTAGACAAATTATGAAAATTTATGGACTTGTTAAATAGAGGATGTACTTTATTTTAAAAACAATTACGAGTTAAGGCAGATACCTGTAAACAAATACATGTTAGAGCAAATACATATTAGTTACTTCCTTAATGTTATATTAACATGAAGAAAAGTAATAGAGCCTAATAGCTACTAAATGATGTATATGGGAACTAAATGAGATCTTAGAATCTTCTACAACACTTATGAAAATTAGAAAATTCATTAGTGAAAGATCAAAGTATCCCTGAGAGACAAGTCTATCGCATCAAATGTTAACCACACAACTTGACCTTATCTCTTTATTCTCCTTCCACCGCCCTTCACTTCTATCATTATCTCTACTTTGACTTTCATTTTCCTATCCTTATCCATGGTTCAACAACAAAAAGAGAAAGAAAATAAAAGAAATAGAAAAGGGAGAGAGAAAGAGTGAGGTTGTAAACAGAAGAAAGAAATGAAATAGAAGGTGGAGAAAGAAACTCCATGGAAGCTGCGACCTTCCAGCCCTTGTACGAGGATCTTAGCTTGATCATCTCACTTGGATCAAGTTAGGAAGGATGCTAAACTCCTCAAGTTCTTCCCAACAGTGCCAAAAATTACACCATCAAGCCAAGTTCATCATTTTTCTCTTCAATTTCACCACACAATAGGGAGCCTAGGTAGGGTGGTTTCTACCTAACTTTACTCATCTCATCTTCCACATCTCTTGGATGATATTTATGTGTTAATTGGACTAAAAATTAATTATGCATGTTGGTATTTAGGAAAGTAAACTCTCGGGTTTGCCATAGGAATGGAGTGTTCTCTTGGATTGTTGGCTGAGAACAAAAATGGGCTATGTATGCTCATCTCGATGTTTAATTAGTAATTTAGATGATTATAGTAATAAGAGTTGTTTGCACTTAGTTCATTAGTGTGCTCTTACATTGTGCATTTTGTAATACTCCAAAAATTGTTTATTTTATGATAAATATTAATTTTATAATATTTGTGATTTTTAAGAATTTTTCTGGAATTATTTGAATTACTTGAATATTTTAATATTTTTCTTGATTTACATACGCACTGAGCAAAGTCGGGAAAATGAAATTTTTTTCTTGGGACTGGTAAACCTTAAACTATGGAAACGTCGATGGGGGATTTTACAAAACCCAAGGCCGCGCACAGTTTACGAGATTTAAGTTTTACGATATTTTTATCTGATAAATAAAAATCACAGAATAATTTTATTATCCGTTGGACAATAAATACCGATTTTTGTTAACTGCAACTTTTGCCCACTGATAAAAAACTTAATACAGTGTTAGTCATATTTTAGAGAACACTTTAATGACATCACAAGATGACCTCACTTGAATACATCACTTTGACTTTTCAAAAAGTGAAAATTTAGCTTGTTGAAGAAGCTTGGAGGAAGCTTCCAAGCAACTTCCTATTGGCTTGTTGGAGAAGTCAATCTTGTAATGCCCTTTTTCTTAATACCGCGAAGAAGGAACATCACACCATAATATAAAGAAACAAAATAAATTGCAGAAACTAATAGTTACAGTGATTAATTAAGAACCCGGTTCATTTTAACATGTGATTAAATAATTTGCACTCTTGAATGGTAAAATAATTGAGTACTGAAATAGGTATATATACAGATATTTTTTTTGTTTTGCTTTGAAACAATGGTGAATAAATAATAATAATCATAGGCACAATAGAATCGACACTAAATTTAAAATCATGCATTCACAATATATATATTATATGCATCAGCCTGTTTAATTACATTACAAATTATACAAAAAATAAAAGATGTACCCACCCGAAGAGATACAAATATAACAAATACGACAAAACATCAGGCTTCCCCAAAAAGATAAACGGTTAGTCATCAGTAGCCACCGACAGTATCAATCCCTACGACTGACGAGAAGGGACCGTAGTCGGGTCCTCCTCAGGGTCCTCTTCATCCGATGAGATTGCCATCAGAGCAACTGAATTTCAGGCAGAAGCTCGAGCAGTGGAGAGGAAAGAATCCTCTTGAGGGGTGTAGAACATATCAGTCCACAAATCCCTCACGGATAGGTAAAATTCCAAAATGACAAAAGCAAAAAATTCAAAGACAAGAGTGTCGTAGCGGCCCCAAGCTAATAACACCGTCAGCTCCCTGCGGTACACGCATTGGTCCGTCTGCACATGTTTGTGCCAGCAATCTAGTCCTCCTTGGAAGGTCAGCTTGACGTACCCTAAAAATCGGCAGGAGCGCGGCGACATTCTCAGTAGACTCTAGTCGTAGTGCTGCCAGAAGCCCGGAAACTCAAGTGTTTCATTTTCTTCCTTACCAGTGTTTCTCAGAAGTATACAAATAAACAAAAATACAGAAAATACAGGAAGAGGTGAGACACCCAGCTTCCAGTACCAATATAGCAGTAAGAAAACAAAATGGCACTGGACGCCCATATATCAACACAATTCGTATACCCAATCATAGTAATAATTAAAATTCACAGTAAAAGCATAACAACAGTAAATAGCAGTAAAGATTATCAGCAATAGACATACAACATCAATATTTCCAACAGTCAGTAATTCAAGCAATCAAATAATTATACAATAATAATAATAGATATTTTTCCACAATTATAAATGCTCATGCTCAATGAATTATGAGACTGACAGTTCACAATGCAAATGGTACCAAAATTCCTACTCTATGGAGCTAGACATAAATTTTTTTGGAGTGAATGATCAAGGAGTAATGCCAGTATCTCGTTAGCCTTAAAAATAGTGTGCTCATCTCATAAAATATTTTAGCAAAATGGCTCATACATGACACCTCAATAGTTGATCGCGATATAGGACAGTGTCTCAGTCCAGATCATTGGTGTGTTTGCATCAGTCTATCTCATGACCCCAGTGGAGCTACCACTGCCCATTGTGAGACACTCACACCCCGAAGCCCCCAGGGCCAACCACTATGACCTTATGCTTAGTCTATTCACACCTGCACATAGGTGTTATTCAAACTCCGAAGCATACATTGCCTTTCCAACAATGTCCAATGGACAACACATATGCATGACGACGCAATGTACATCAATGATACATTCATCATAAAGCATACCACAATGGCATATATATACATTTCTCATCATCAACTTGTTATAAATACATCAAATACATATTATCAAGTGCTTAGTCCCACATAGGGAATCACAACAACATAGAATCAATCCTCAACATCAATATGTATTTAGGGTTCATCTATTATCACAAGTCCACATTATGGATTCATCTTCTCAAAGTCTTAAACTTAGGTCAATTATGACAAATTTTAGGTTAAGTAACCCTTCAAAACCGTGGCCCTCTTAAGTGTTATTATTCAATTTAATTTTTTCACTTCATTATGGATTTTGCATAGCTCTAAACTCTTAATTTCCAAGGATACACAAAGGCATCATTTGAACCCTAATCTTTCTCTAAAAACTGTGGTCTCCATAGGTAATCAAAGTTCTAATTTCCTTCCATTTTATGCACTAGCCTCTTGACACCTAATCACTTAAATTTTAGTTCACACAAAATCAGTCTAATCCCTCAAAATTTAAACCAAAACTGTGGCCTCACATTAAGGTAGGAAACCCTCAAATTTTTGCATTCATTAATTCTAACATTATCACTCAACATTTGATTACATAAGCTTCATCTTATTTGTGTGCAAAAACTAACTTACATCCCAAAATCCTAGTCAAAACCATAGCCTCCATATGTGATAGGAATTTCTAAATTTTTCATTTATCAATTCCATTATTATCAAACCATTTATATAATCAAGTTTCAATCTTCCTCAAGGTCACACAAGGTATGCAAATCAACCAAACAAGTAAGCACATAAATATGGATTTCTCCATCAAACAAACACACAAGGTCTCCTCACCACCAATAATGGTAGAAGTGAGTTAATCTCCCTCTTACCTAAAGGAAGAACACAAAAATGATCTCCTACTTGCTCCTTGAAGGTTCAGTTTTTAGAGCTCCAAGAACCCTAGAATTTCAATCACAAAGAATCAATATCAAGCTTGTTAAAAGATGGATCTTTGGTCTCCAATGAAACCATAGATCACAAAAATGAAGAAAAAGAAGAGAAAAATGGAAACTTTACCTCAAAGTTAGAAGCTTTGTCTTGGAAGACAATGAAGATGAAGATGGATTTTGAAAAAATTTTCTAAATAGAAAGTGTAGAGGAGGTTGAGGTGAGTGTAGAAATGGTGTTTATCAAGAGGAAAGTGAAGAGAAATGGTTGCTAATGGGGGCTGCAATTTCATATGGAGAGGGGAGAAGAAGAGAGAAGGTGGAGAGAAAAATGAAGAAGAAGAAGTTAGAGAGAGAAAGTGTTATAGGAAAATGTAATATTTTTGAGTGAAATGATTAAGTGTGGAGGCAAAATTTTGCCTCCCTTGGAGTGGCATTGCCGCTGCAATGGAGAGAAGAGATGGGGAGATTTTTGGTTTCCCTAACAAGCCATAGGCATTCTTGTCCTTTGGTGGTCAAAGCTTCTCAAAGAAGCTTTGATTAAAATACAATAAATTTGAATTAAAATGAGTGTGATTAGACTTAAAGTATATTACATTAGGATAATGTGATAGGGTTTTTAATACATGTTATTATCCAATGGACAATTGTTACAGTTGACAGAAGTCGGTATTAATTATTTGGCAGATAAAATTTACACAGCGATTTATTATTTTGTCAGATAAAATTTCTCAAAAAACGTGAAACCTCCTAAACTGTGTCCAGTCTTGGGTTTAGTAAGATCCCCCATCGACGTTTTCACAGATCAAGGTTCTTGGAAAAAATATCTCATTTTCCCAGCTCAGCTCAGTTTGCACGTAAAATGAGAAATAATATTAAAATATGTCCAGTCTAAAAAAAATGCAAAAAAAATCCTAAAAATTACAAATATTGGAAAATGAATATTTATCACAAAATAAATAAAATTTGGGGTGTTACAACTCTCCCCAACAAATACGAATTTTGTCCTCGAAATTTTTATACCTTAGAATAGTTTTGGGTATTGCTCCTTCATCTTGTCCTCTAGCTCCCATGTCGCATCTCTAGTTGCTTCATTCCAGATCACTTTCACCAATGAAATGTCTTTTCCTCTGAGTTGCTTCATTCTCCTATCCTCAATCCTTACAGGAGTCGTTTCATAAGTCAAGTTTTCCTTTAATTGTACTGAATCAGGTGCTATGACATGATTAGGACTCAGAATGTATTTTTGAAGTTGTGACACACGAAAGACATTGTGGAGATTGGAAACAAAAGGTGGTAAAGCTATTTGGTAAGCAACGGGACCTACCCAACGAAGAATTTGGTAAGGTCCAAGGAATTTTGGAGTGAGCTTTCTAGATTTGAGAAGCCGGCCGACCCCAGTCGTAGGCGTGACTTTCAAGAACACATGCCCTCCTTCCTCAAATTCAAGAGGCTTCCTCCTTTTGTCCGCATAGCTCTTTTGTTGACTCTGAGTCGTTCTCATCCTTTCCTGAATCATCTTAACCTTCTCAGTCATCTGGTGAATAAGATCAAGCCCAACTGTGAGCCGCTCTCCGTCTTGATACCAACATAAAGGTGTTCGGCATCTTCGTCCATATAGTGTTTCATAGGGTGCCATCCCTATGCTTGAATGGTAATTGTTATTGTAGGTAAATTCTACTAATGGTAAAATCTCGTCCCAACTTCCACTCTGCTCTATAGCACAAGCTCTTAGCAAATCTTCCAATGATTGGATGGTTCTTTCTAATTGACCGTCTGTCTGAGGATGGTATGTAGAACTCAAACGTAGCTTTGTCCCTATTGCTTCTTGAAGACTTTGCCAAAATTTTGATGTAAATCTGGGATCTCTGTCGGAAATGATACTCGCAGGCACACCATGTAATCTGACAATTTCACCGATGTACAACTAAGTCAACTTCTCCAATGGATATCTTATATTGATTGGCAAAAAGTGTGCTAACTTCGTAAGTCGATCAATAATTACCCATATTGAATCATATCCTCTTCTGGTCTTTGGCAACCCTTCAACAAAGTCCATGGCAATACTATCCCATTTCCGTTCGGGAATAGTCAAGGGTTGCAACAATCCTGACGGTCTTTGATATTCAATCTTCGTTTTCTAACAAACCAAACAAGAAGATACGCATCTAGCAATATCTCTTTTCATTCCATGCCACCAAAATTGTAACACCCCAAATTTTATTTATTTTATGATAAATATTCATTTTCTAATATTTGTAATTTTTGAGAATTTTTTGAATTTTTCTGAGAATGCATAATATTTTAATATTATTTCTCGTTTTGCGTGCAAACTAAGCGGAGTTGAGAAAACGAGATATTTTTTCCAAGAACCTTGATCTGTGGAAACATCGATAGGGGATCTTACTAAACCCGAAGCCGAACATGGTTTACGAGGTTTCACGTTTTTTGAGAAAATTTTAACAGACAAAATAATATATCGCTATGTCAAAATTTATCTGCCGGACAATTAATACTGACTTTTGTCAACTGTAACAATTGTTCATTGGATAATAACATGTATTAAAAACCCTATCACATTATCCTAATGTAATCCACTTTATTTCTAATCAAACTCACTTTAATTTAAATTTATTGTATTTTAATCAAAGCTTCTTTGAGAAGCTTTGACCACCAAAGGACAAGAATGCCCTTAGCTTGTTGGGGAAACAAAAAATCTCCCCCTTCTCTCTCTCCATTGTCGCGGCTACCTTGCCCAAGGAGGCAAAATTTTGCCTCCTCACTTAATGCATAATACTCAAATTACCTCATTTCACCATAACATTTTTTCTCTCTAACTTCTTTTTCATTTTCTCTTCGCCTTCTCTCTTCTTCTCCTCCTCCTCTACGAAATTGCAGCCGTTATCTTCAATCATTTCTCTTCACATTTTTCTTCATAAACACCATTTCCATACTCACCTCAACCTCCTCCACACTTTCTATTTAGAAACTTTTTTCAAAATCCATCTTCACCTCCATTGTCTTCCAAGACAAAGCTTCAAGCTTTAAGGTAAAGTTTTTATTTTTCTTCTTCTTTCTCTTCATTTTCGTGTTCCATGGTCTCTTTGATGACCATGAATCTCTTCTTTTTCAACCCTTGATGTTGATTCATTGTCTTGAAATTCTTAGGGTTTTGGAAGCTCAAAACCGAAACCACCAAGAAGCAATAGGAGATCATTTTTGTGTTCTTCCTTTAGATAAGAGGGAGATTACTCACTTCAACTAATTTTGGTGGTGAGGGAACCTTTGTATGCTTACATTATTTTAGTGATTTTTGTACATTTATATATTCTTGAATTAGATTAATGTTTGAATGGTGATCTTGAATGTGTTGGATGTGTTGAAAATGCTTGATCATGTTAGGGTTGTTAAATGAAAAATTTGGAGTTTCCTACCCTAATGTGATGCCACGGTTTTGACTAGAATTTAGGGATAGAAATTTGTTTTTGTATACCAATAAAATGAAGCTTATGTGATTAAAGGTTGAATGATAATATTAAAATTAATGAATGAAAAATTTTAAGGATTTAATACCCCAAAGTGAGGCCATAGTTTTGATCTTGAATCCTAAGGGAATGGATTGATTTGGTGTGAAATAAAATCTAAGTCATTAGGTAACAAGTAGCTAATGCATAAAGTGGAAAGAAATTGGAACCTTGATGACCAAGTAAGGCCACGATTTTTAGGGGAAATTAGGGGTTAAATGATGCCTTGATCAATCTTTAGAGATTAAGAATTTAGAGACATGCATAATCCATAATCAAGTGGAAGAATTAAATTGAGTAATAACTCTTCAGAGTGCCACGGTTTTGAAGGATTATTTAACCTAAAATTTTCATGATTGACCAAAGCTTAAGACTTTGAAAATGAGGATCCATAATGTGGACTTGTGATAATTGATGAACCATGACTATATATTGATGTTGAGGATTGATTCCATGTTATTATGAAATCCCTATGTGGGCTAAGTACTTGTTGATTGTGTACTTGAGGAACTTATGACATATTGATGTTGAGAAATGAATATATATGCCATTGTGGTATGTTTATGATAAATGTATCATTGATGAACATACATGATGTACATTGCGTTGTCATGCATATGTGTTGTCCGTTGGACATTGTTAAAAAAGCGGTGTATGTAACACCCTCCCTAGGGTATCACATGTCTAACTCCCGACTCATAATCAAAAAGAAGTTCGCACAAAGTTTGAGTTATAAAAGATAGGTTTTAAAATTTCTTACTTACTGAAAAATAAACTTACTGAAATTTATAAGTAATACTGAAAAATATATTTAAACTAATTTAAACTCATATAACAAATACCGCTTAATATTTAACAATTATTCAAGAAATATAAAACTTATAGACTCTTTTTTTTAACTAATAGTAGTAACCCTATGACATGTTCTACTTAATAGCACGGTATAACACTAACGTTAAATCTTAACATACTCGTTTTCTTCTCTTGTATCTAACTTGATGCATCAGAACTCTACTCCTTGTCTATCCAACATATCTTCGAACTTGAGACAGCCACTTTTCAATGTTTTCATCTATCTCTGAGTATCTACCATCAGTTTCTTCTTGGAAAACTCGTTCTATCTATTACGTATTTATTTCACAACACAAACCCAACCAAAACATAAAACAAAGAGGTGAGATCACCAACACCAATACCAACATGGCAGCACAAAGATTACACAAGCAGCATATCATACAGATAGATCATACCACAATTATGATCATGCCATCAACATTAATCAACTATCATCATCCAATCATTTATCAGTTCAATTATCATAAACAACAATTACGATAATGCCCTCAGCATTATCATCATCAACATCCAAGTATTCAAAACAATTGTCATAGCCAATATTCCTCAATTAATATATCACACAGATATAAATGTACTCATATAATGCATGTGCATTTAGACTCAATGTTCCTACTCCATGGAGCTAAACTCAGATCAGAGAAATGATCGAAAAAATCTATCGGTACCATATGCCTCAAACCACGTGCTATAATCCTCATTTTGATTTTGCACATCTAGCATATACACGATAGTCTTTATCAGATCTTGAATAGGAATAATGTCTCGGTGAGGATCATCGGTGTGTTGCATCGGTCTAACCTACGAGAAGAAGCGCGACCAACCACCCGTGTAAGCAACCCGCACCCCGATGCCCCCAAAGTCAACAAGTGACTTACACTACGCATATCGCACCCACTCAAGAGGTGTGTTTCTCCTAGGCAATCAGCCATATCCAGTCCTCATCGGACCATTCCAATGCATGTATAATGCGCCAAATACCAATCACAGGTATATCTCATAATTTCTCAGATATAGTTTATACAATGCACGAATATATCAGTGCAAGTCCAACCACAAGGGCCATTCTTTTCAAATTCGTTTGTTCAATTAAATCATATGTCTCAACGCATATATTTTTTTTTTCAATGCATCTAAAATGCACCACGTGCCAATAAAAGGCAAAACTCGTTGTTTTCACAAACAGTGTTCACACACTAGTTTTACAGTAATCATACTATATTTTTTTAATAACAAAATCATGTTATCATGTTTTCATAGATATAAAACACGGTTGTCGTGTTTTCACAATCCCACAACATTTCTGTTGTACTTTTAAATCACGTATTAATTTTTCAACGTTTTTCTCAATTGTATAAAAATATACGTTTCTCAAATTGCGTAGCAATTTTCCACCATTTTCAACATCGCGTAACTTAAAAATCATTCTTTTAAGTTGCGTAAATCATTTTTCATCATTCTCAAAATATTTAAAACACTTTCTAAATCTCATAGTAGTTTTCCGCCATTTTCGAAATCACGTAAAAATATTCTCTTATTATTCAAATCACGTAGTGATTTTTCAACAATATTTCAAATATCGCAAGAAAATATTTAAACGCTTTCCAAATCGCGTAAAATATTTAAACATTTTTCAAATCGTGTAGAAATATTTTACTTGTATTTCAAATCATTTTTAAGATCGTAAAATATTTTTCAACATTTTACAATCACGTAAAATATTCCTCAATATTCCAAAACACTATTTTGGACTTAAATAAATCAATATCATTTTCAATACGTTTTTCAAATTGCGTAAAAATATTTTAAAAAATCACATTTTTAAGATAATGTAAAACATTTTTCATCACAATTTCATTACGTAAAATATTTCTTAACCATCAAAAATTCCTTTTCAACTTTTCTCAAAATAATATGACTTTGTATTTCATTTTTCACATTTTCTTACTAAGAAAATCTTTTTCCAAATTATAATCCACAAAAATCATTTTTCCATTGATATAAATCAACGTTTCAAAACTTAACATTTTCTAACGTATTTCAAAACTTGAAAATAAGTTATACATTAGTAAATTTTCAAAATACCATTATATTCTTCATTTTTCCCAAATCATTTCCAAACACAACCTTCTTCAAAATAAATTGAAGTTCAAACGTTTTCAACCCCTCTTTGTTTTCCGTTACGAAAATTTCTATTCTCTCAAGTGATAAAACACTCTAATTCCCTTTCCAAATTCCTTGTATTAAATCAAGTTACGTTTCCACTTTGAAAATCACTTTGTTCATAAAAATCAAGGCATTACAAGCCTTCAAAAACATGGACATGACTGTTGAAACCATCAAATATTTTTCCTTCTAAATTGATATGGTTTTACACAAACAAAACCATTAAACTTTTGTTTTCAAAATCGTAAGATTTATGGTCATAGAAACCAAACCCATTTGTTCAAATTCATTTTCACTTTCTTTGCAAATTCTCAAAATCATTTTTCACTTTCTTTGCAAATCCTTTGTTCATTTCCATTTTTCATTTAAAACTCATGTTTAGTAAAATACTTAGAAACTTTTTACACCAAATAAATCAATAAAAATCCTTCTAAAACCGTGTTCATGTATTCTTTGAAAAATAAACCCTTTATTTATTTTCCTTGTTTTTCTAAATATCTCATTTCATCATTCATGAAAATATAAATTTGTGAACACCTATCTTGAGGTGTCTTAACCGAAATTCACCATGTTTCTAGGGATCAAAAATTTATTCCCTTGTTCTTGAAAAATTTCAACATGAACCCTAATCAAGGGTATCAAAACCGTAGCTTTTCCTTGGCTATTGGAGCCAAAAAAATTGTCTTCTTTCCATCATCAAATCATGGCATACACATACATACACATCATATATATATATATATCAAAAGCATGCCATATTATCATCATGCATAGTATAAGCATACCATCAAAATCATAAACTCATGCAAAGCATATTAAGCATAAATGATTAATCAAAGCTCATAAACACATATAAATTATTACATGACCATAGATATGAATCCTCACATGGATTTAACATCCATCAAATATAAGACCATCTCTCACCACCATGCTTGGTTGGTGAGATGGATCTCCCTCTTACCTCTTGAAGATCTTCAAAAGCTCTTTGTTTTGCATCTTTTTCCAAGTCCTTCACCACCAAGGGCTTCTCAAATACAAAACAAAATACATAAAAATTAGTATACTAAGCTTGATTAAGAAGAACCATGGATCAAACATGGTTTAGATCATGAAAAAGAAGAGAAGAAATGAAGTTTCCTTACACTTCACCATAAATACTCCATAACTTTGATCTTGAAGAAAGTCCATGAAGATGAATGATTTGGAGGAAATCTCCAACATGAAAGTTGCTTAGAATAAGGTAAGGATTCGAGAAATATGGTTAGTTGAAATTAAAGAGTGATGGAAGGTAGATTGGAGGGTCATGGCCGAAACCTAGAGGAGAAGAGAAATGGAGAGAAAATTTGCTAAGTTTAGCTTCTTGAAATTGACAAAGAAAGACCAAGAATGAGTAATAATGGTGGTCTTCAACTTTGCTACTCACTTAAGCCACCAAAACCGTAGCCCCCCCTCCAATGCATTCTCCTTGAGTGCAAATTGATCAATAATGATCAATAATGATGCAACATTGACCAAGACATCTAAAATGACATAAAGCTTTTTCTTTAGCTCCAAAAACAACCACAAAACCGTCCCCCCTCTTCCTAATGCATTCATGTAGTTGTCATCTTTTTCAAGCCATTATTTGAAGCCTTTCTAGCCATTGATTAATTCAATGGATAGGATTTAGGTAGACTTTTGATTTTAGAAGACTTAATCTAGGCCATTGGATTTTTCTCCTTGAAATTCTAGCCATTAGATGTGTCTCCAAAATTAAGGGTCAAGATTGCTCCTTCTTACTTTTAATCCAAGGGTCATAATTAGTCTTTGCTACTTTTTAAGACTAATTCTCCACCATTGATTAAATCTTCATCCAATGGTCATAAATGATCTTTGTTACTTTACAAGACCAAATCTCCACCCTTGATTAATTCTTCATCCAATGGTCATAAATGGTCTTTGTCACTTTTTGAGACCAAATCTCTACCATTGATTAAATCCAAATCCAATGGTTATAAATGGTCATAGCCATTTTATTAAACTTATCCTACACCGTTAATTAAATCAACGGTTGATATTAAAGTCTTCAATATTGAACTTGTTTCCTATTGGTCCATCAAAATTGTCACAATCACTAATATTAACTTAATAGTATAATTTCTATTTTTATCTGCTAAAACCCCACGAAAGAATATATTTACTGTATTTTTATCGCCTGATAAATAAATACAGTACAAAACACAGTATAAGAAAATTTTCTAAAACTATTTCCAGATTCAAGTTTAGTAAGATCCCCTGTCTCCGTCTAAACAGTACAAATTTTTCTATGCGTAGAAAAATTTTTACTTTGCGGGACCCTTCTGGGCCCACGTAAGGTCACTTGGGCCCACATACAGTAAAAAAAAAATCATAATCATCCACAAAAATCACAAATATTAGAAAACGTATGAAAATCAAGTCAGATTATTAAAAATTATTAACAGTCAAAAGAAATAAATATTTAAAGATTTTCTCTGGTCCAAAAATTATTATTTTCCTGACACGAAGTAAATCACTCAAAACGATCAAATACGTTGATGGAATAATCAAAATAATTTTACAGTGCATAGAAATTACTAAACAGTAAAATTTTATTAACTGTCAAAATTATTGTTTAAGAGATAGGAAATTTAGGGTGTTACAATACTCCCCCTCTAAAAGGAAATTTCATCCTCGAAATTTGACAACATGATTTCACACCCTCAGAATAAATATGAATATTACTCTTTCATCTTTCCTCCCAGTTCCCATGTAGCTTCCTCTCTTACATCTTTCTATACTATTCTAACCAACAAAATCTTTTTGCCTGACGTTCAACTTCTCCTGATCAAATAGATATCTCAAACTCCTAGTTACTGAAGATATTGAATGTTACTCCAGAAAGAAAGTATCTCCATATCTCTGATACCAATACAGCGGCTACCAACCTTCATTCATGCCTAGAATAGTTTTTCTCAAATGACTTCAATTTCCTAAAATCATACCCTACAACTCTTCTATTTGGCATAAGCACATATCTTAAGCTCTGATGTAATATGTCACTGTTCACCTCTAATGGTTCACTAGGATTAGATAAAACTAATACTAGAGAAGTACTTCAACCATATTTCAATTCCTAAAAAATTTTCTTATATGCATCAATCTATATGAACGCTTAATCCTTTTTGATAAGCTGGGTGAGAAGTCCTATGATCCAAAATTTTTTTCAGGATTTCCATTACTGTCTTTTTGACTTTCCCACTGAAAAACTATTTTTAAACTTTGAAGGATCCACCACGCTCACGCTGCGCCACTCCGATACTATGACATGGATATAAATAAGAATATCCTTTTTTGCAAAATATTCTTTCTTGCAAATGCAATATATGAAAGAACATTATAGAGGTTTAGGAAGAAAAGATAGCGAAATGATCTGATATGTTACCAAACATATTCAACAAGAATTTGATTTTGCCTGATATGAGTTTTTCTGGAATACTAGTACTTTACTGGATGGTTGAAAAATAACCAATCCATTTCGAAGATCATATCTGTTTATGAAACAGATCAAACTAACACAAAATTTTGAACAACAGATCAAACTAACACAAAATTTTGAACAACAGATCAAACTAACACAAAGATTTGATCTATAACAATATTTGAATAACACAAGTAGCTCGATCGGCTAAGAATAGAAACAGAAATAAACAAATCAAAGGATAACGAATAACTCTAACATATAATTGATCTACTCAATCATAAGCCACACAGAATAAGTTGCTCACAGAAATATTCAGTAGGGTTTATAGGATTAGCTCCAATGATGCAATCTTCATTGTTTAAATCTTACGCTCATAACACTTCCATTCCGCTTAGAGTAATGACTTTCCCTACTACCCAAGATTTTACTAACAGAAAACTTTGTTTTCAAAGAGCATAATCTCTAGAAAACTGTGTCCAAACTTTCCACAAATTATTTTCTTTAACGTATAATCCTTCGTTAAGTGCCCCTTTCCACATCACGTACTGCTTCTGGTTTCTCAATGGTCGTGAATACATCTTTCGTCCAAATCAATTACTTTCTCAATATCCTAAAAAGAAAACCAAGTTCCAAAATTACGAAATCTTATATTCCAAGACTGATTCTCTTTCATCAGATCCTGAACTTCAACTTCCAGTTTTCGCTGTTCAGCGATCCTCTGTTCATGTGGTCGTCTTTCCACATTGCTCCCATAGCTGCAACTGCATTACTAGTAACATGTTCCGCTTCCTCACACGTACATCTACCATGAGTCATTTTTCTTTCTTCAAAGATGGACAAACGAAAATACAATGGATCTGATATCCATTATAAACAACATTGTTTCCTTTCGGAAAACAATAACACAAAGAACACAACACAAACAAAAAAGACCTAACCACAAACCCCAAAAGACTCAAACTGTGCTCTGATACTAACTAATGTAACACCCTCCCTAGGATATCACATGTCTGACTCCCGACTCATAATCAAAAAGAAGTTCGCACAAAGTTTGAGTTATAAAAGATAGGTTTTAAAATTTCTTACTTACTGAAAAATAAACTTACTGAAATTTATAAGTAATACTGAAAAATATATTTAAACTGATTTAAACTCATATAACAAATACCACATAATAATTAACAATTATTCAAGAAATATAAAACTTACAGACTTTTTTTTTAACTAACAGTAGTAACCCTATGATAGGTTCTACTTAATAGCACGGTATAACACTAACGTTAAATCTTAACATACTCGTTTTCTTCTCTTGTATCCAACTTGATGCATCAGAACTCTACTCCTTGTCTATCCGGCACATCTTCGAACTTGAGACAGCCACTTTTCAATGTTTTCATCTATCTCTGAGTATCTACCATCAGTTTCTTCTTGGAAAAATCATTCTATCTATTACGTATTTATTTCACAACACAAACCCAACCAAAACATAAAACAAAGAGGTGAGATCACCTACACTAATACTAACATGGCAGCACAGAGATAACACAAGCAACATATCATACAAATATATCATACCACAATTATGATCATGCCATCAACATTAATCAACTATCATCATCCAACCATTTATCAGTTCAATTATCATAAACAATAATTATGATAATGCCCTCAGCATTATCATCATCAACATACAAGTATTCAAAACAATTATCATAGCCAATATTCCTCAATTAATATATCACATAGATATAAATGTACTCATATAATGCATGTGCATTTAGACTCAATGTTCCTACTCCATGGAGCTAAACTCAGGTCGGAGAAATGATCGAAAAGATCTGTCGGTACCACATGCCTCAGACCACGTACTATAATCCTCATTTTGATTTTGCACATCTAGCATATACACGACAGTCTTTATCAGATCTTGAATAAGAATAGTGTCTCGGTCAGGATCATCGGTGTGTTGCATCGGTCTAACCTACGGGAAGAAGCGCGACCAACCACCCGTGTAAGCAACCCGCACCCCGATGCCCCCAAGGTCAACAAGTGACTTACACTACGCATATCGCACCCACTTAAGAGGTGTGTTTCTCCTAGGCAATCAGCCATATCCAGTCCTCATCGGACCATTCCAATGCATGTATAATGCACCAAATACCAATCACATGTATATCTCATAATTTCTCATATATAGTTTATACAATGTATGAATATATCAGTGCAAGTCCAACCACAAGGGCCATTCTTTTCAAATTCGTTTGTTCAATTAAATCATATGTCTCAACGCATATTTTTTTTTAAATGCATCTAAAATGCACCACGTGCCAATAACAGGCAAAACTCGTTATTTTCACAAACAGTGTTCATACATTGGTTTTACAGTAATCATACTATATTTTTTTTAATAACAAAATCATGTTATCATGTTTTCATAGTTATAAAATACTATTGTCGTGTTTTCACAATCCCGCAACATTTTTGTTGCACTTTTAAATCACGTATTAATTTTTCAATGTTTTTGTCAATTGCATAAAAATATACATTTCTCAAATTGTGTAGCAATTTTCCACCATTTTCAAAATCGCGTAACTTAAAAATCATTCTTTCAAGTTGCGTAAATCATTTTCCATCATTCTCAAAATATTTAAAACACTTTCTAAATCTCATAATAGTTTTCCGCCATTTTCGAAATCACGTAAAAATATTCTCTTATTATTCAAATTGCATAGTGATTTTTCAACAATATTTCAGTCGCGTAAAATATTTAAACGCTTTTCAAATCGCGTAGAAATATTTAAATATTTTTCAAATCATGTAGAAATATTTTACTGTATTTCAAATCGTTTTTAAGATACGTAAAATATTTTTCAACATTTTACAATCACGTAAAATATTCCTCAATATTCCAAAACACTATTTTGGACTTAAATAAATCAATATCATTTTCAATACATTTTTCAAATTGCGTAGCTTAAAAATCACATTTTTAAGATACGTAAAACATTTTTCATCACAATTTCATTACAAAAAATATTTCTTAACCATCAAAAATTCCTTTTCAACTTTTCTCAAAATAATATAACTTTGTATTTCATTTTTCACATTTTTTTACTCAAGAAATTTTTTTTCCAAAATATAATCCACAAAAATCACTTTTCCATTGATATAAATCAACGTTTCAAAACTTAACATTTTCTAACGTATTTCAAAACTTGAAAATAAGTTATACATTAGTAAATTTTCAAAATACCATTATATTCTTCATTTTTCCCAAATCATTTCCAAACACAACCTTCTTCAAAATAAATTGAAGTTCAAATGTTTTCCACCCCTTTTTGTTTTCCGTTACAAAAATTTCTATTTTCTCAAGTGATAAAACACTCTGATTCCCTTTCCAAATTCCTTGTATTAAATCAAGTTACGTTTCCACTTTGAAAATCACTTTGTTCATAAAAATCAAGGCATTACATAAAAATCAAGGCATTACAAGCCTTCAAAAACATGGACATGACTGTTGAAACCATCAAATATTTTTCCTTCTAAATTGATATGGTTTTACACAGACAAAACCATTAAACTTTTGTTTTCAAAACCGTGAAATTTATGGTCATAGAAACCAAACCCATTTGTTCAAATTCATTTTCACTTTCTTTGCAAATTCTCAAAATCATTTTTCACTTTCTTTGCAAATCCTTTGTTCATTTCCATTTTTCATTTAAAACTCATGTTTAGTAAAATACTTAGAAACTTTTTACACCAAATAAATCAATAAAAATCCTTCTAAAATCGTGTTCATGTATTCTTTGAAAAATAAACCCTTTGTTTATTTTCCTTGTTTTTCTAAATATCTCATTTCATCATTCATGAAAATATAAATTTGTGAACACCTATCTTGAGGTGTCTTAACCGAAATTCACCATGTTTCTAGGGATCAAAAATTTATTCCCTTGTTCTTGAAAACTTTCAACATGAACCCTAATCAAGGGCATCAAAACTGTAGCTCTTCCTTGGCTATTGGAGCCAAAAATTGTTTTCTTTCCATCATCAAATCATGGCATACACATACATACACATCATATATGTATATATATATATATATATATATATATATATATATATATATATATCAAAAGCATGCCATATTATCATCATGCATAGTATAAGCATACCATCAAAATCATAAACTCATGCAAAGCATATTAAGCATAGGCAATTAATCAAAGCTCATAAACACATATAAATTATTACATGACCATAGATATGAATCCTCACATGGATTCAACATCCATCAAATATAAGACCATCTCTCACCACCATGCTTGGTTGGTGAGATGGATCTCCCTCTTACCTCTTGAAGATCTTCAAAAGCTCTTTGTTTTGCTTCTTTTTCCAAGTCCTTCACCACCAAGGGCTTCTCAAATACAAAACAAAATACATAAAAATTAGTATACTAAGCTTGATTAAGAGGAACCATGGATCAAACATGGTTTAGATCATGAAAAAGAAGAGAAGAAATGAAGTTTCCTTACACTTCACCATAAATACTCCATAACTTTGATCTTGAAGAAAGTCCATGAAGATGAATGATTTGGAGGAAATCTCCAACATGAAAGTTGCTTAGAATAAGGTAAGGATTCAAGAAATATGGTTAGTTGAAATTAAAGAGTGATGGAACGTAGATTGGAGGGTCATGGCCGAAACCTAGAGGAGAAGAGAAATGGAGAGAAAATTTGCTAAGTTTAGCTTCTTGAAATTGACAAAGAAAGACCAAGAATGAGTAATAATGGTGGTCTTCAACTTTGCTACTTACTTAAACCACCAAAACCGTAGCCCCCCCCCTCCAATGCATTCTCCTTGAGTGCAAATTGATCAATAATGATCAATAATGATGCAACATTGACCAAGACATCTAAAATGACATAAAGCTTTTTCTTTAGCTCCAAAAACAACCACAAAACCATCCCCCCTCTTCCTAATGCATTCATGTAGTTGTCATCTTTTTCAAGCCATTATTTGAAGCCTTTCTAGCCATTGATTAATTCAATGAATAGGATTTAGGTAGACTTTTGATTTTAGAAGACTTAATCTAGGCCATTGGATTTTTCTCCTTGAAATTCTAGCCATTAGATGTGTCTCCAAAATTAAAGATCAAGATTGCTCCTTCTTACTTTTAATCCAAGGGTCATAATTAGTCTTTGCTACTTTTTAAGACTAATTCTCCACCATTGATTAAATCTTCATCCAATGGTCATAAATGATCTTTGTTACTTTACAAGACCAAATCTCCACCCTTGATTAATTCTTCATCCAATGGTCATAAATGGTCTTTGTCACTTTTTGAGACCAAATCTCTGCCAATGATTAAATCCAAATCCAATGGTTATAAATGGTCATAGCCATTTTATTAAACTTATCCTACACCGTTAATTAAATCGACTGTTGATATTAAAGTCTTCAATATTGAACTTGTTTCCTATTGGTTCATCAAAATTGTCACAATCACAATATTGACTTAATAGTATAATTTCTTTTTTTATCTGCTAAAACCCCACGAAAGAATATATTTACTGTATTTTTATCGCCCGATAAATAAATACAGTACAAAACACAGTATAAGAAAATTTTCTAAAACTATTTCCGGATTTAGGTTTAGTAAGATCCCCTGTCTCCATCTAAATAGTACAAATTTTTCTATGCGTAGAAAAATTTTTACTTTGCGGGACCCACCTGGGCCCACGTAAGGTCACCTGGGCCCACATAGGACCACCTGGGCCCACATACAATAAAAAAAATTCATAATCATCCCCAAAAATCACAAATATTAGAAAACGTATGAAAATCAATTCAGATTATTAAAAATAATTAGCAGTCAAAAGAAATAAATATTTAAAGATTTTCTACGGCCCAAAAATTATTATTTTCCTGACACGGAGTAACTCACTCAAAACAATCAAATACGCTGATGGAATAATCAAAATAATTTTACAAGTGCACGTAAAATTACTAAATAGTAAAATTCTGTTAACTGTCAAAATTACTGTTTAAGAGATAAGAAATTCAGGGTGTTACAATGTATGCCTAGGAGTTTGAATAACACCTATGTACGGGTGTCAGTAGACTAAGCATAAGGTCATAGTGGTTGGCCCTGGGGGGCATCGAGGTGAGGGTGTCTCACAATAGACAGTGGTAGCTCCACTGGGGCCATGGGATAGATCGATGCAAACACACCGACGATCCGGACTGAGACGCTGTCCTATATCGCGATCAACTGTTGAGGTGCCTTGTATAAGCCGTTATTGCGCAACTATTTTTATGTGATGAGCACACTATTTTTAAAGGCTAATGAGATACTGGCATTACTTCTTGATCATTCACTTCGAAAATGTTTATGTCTAGCTCCATGGAGTAGGAATTTTGGTACTATTTGCATTGTGAATGGTCAGTCACATAATTCATTGAGCATGGGCATTTATAATTATGGAACGTATCTGTTTTTATTACTGAGATAATTATTTGATTGCTTGGACTGTTGAATGTTAGAAATGTTAATGTTGTCTGCTCGTTATTGATAATACTTACTGTTATTTATTATTGTTCGGTCCTTACTATTAATTATAATTATTACTGCAATTTGAATGTATGAACTGTATTTATATGTGGGCGTCCATCACCGTTCATTTTCTCGCTACTGTTTTAGTACTGAAAGCTGAGTGTCTCACCTCTTTCCGTATTTTTTATATTTTCTGTATTTTTGTCAGACTGTGTTTCTGAGAAGACACTCGTGAGGAAGAGAAGGAAACAACTGAGTTTCTGGGTTTCTGGCCACACTACGATTAGAGCTGCTGAGGATGTCGTCACGCCCAAACCACTTTTTGGGGTACATGAAGTTGACCTTTTATGGAGGACCTGATTGCTGGCACTTATATGTGCAGACTGATCGATGCGTCTACCACGAGGAACTGACGGTGTCTTTAGCTTGGGGTCGCTGTGACCCTCCTGTCTTCAATTTTTATGCTTTTGTTATTTTAGAGTTTTACCTACCTATTAGGGATATGTGGACTGATATGTTCTATACTCCACAAGAGGACTCTTTCCTCTCCACTGCTCGGGCTTTGGCCAGGAATTCGTCGTTCCGATGGTGATTTCGTCTGATGAAGAGGACCTTGAGGAGGACCCGGCTACGGTCCCTTCTCGTCAGTCTTAGGGACTGATACTATAGGTGGCTACTGATGGCTAACCATTTATCTTTTTGGGGAAGCCTGATGTTTTGCTAGTATGGGTGTAAATTTGTAACTATCTTGGGTGGGTAAAGCCTTTACTTTTTGTATATTTTATGATGTAACTAAACAGGTTGATGCATATAATATATATGTATAAATATTGTGAATGTATGGTTTTTAGTTTATGTTGATTTTATTGTATTTGTATTTACTCTTACTTTCTTTTATTACAAAAAAAATTACAAAAAAAATGTGGCACGTATTTCAATGTTCAATTATTTCACTATCAAGAATGCAAACTATTTAATTTTGTGTTAATAATGAACCGGGACTTAATGAATCACCGTAACTATTATTTTCCGCAAATTATTTTGTTTCTTTTGTACTATGGTGTGACGTTCCTTCTTCGCGGTATTAAAAAAAAGGGGTGTTACACTGTCTTGGTATCAGAGCCCCAGTTTAGGTTTTCTTTTGGGTCTTGTGGTTTTGGACTGTCTTGTTTGTGCTGTGTGACTCTCTGTGTTTGGTATTCTGCAAGAATACATCTGACTTTCTTTGTGTTTTTTATAGCTTGATTTGAGGAGAAATTATGGCTCATCGAGGAGACATGACTGCTGCAATCGAAGTAATTCAGAAGATGGCTAAAGTTATGCTGCAACAAAACCAACAAACGGATCAACAGCAAGCGAGGACTGCACAACAATTGGAGGCTACTGCTGATGCCTAGAACCTGGCAGAGTTTCATCACACTAACCTTTCACAATTTAAGGGAGAGTATGATCCTGAGAAGGCTACTCTGTGGATCAAAGAACTACAAAAGATCTTCACGGGCATGAACTGTGCCAACGACAAGGAAGTGACTTATGCTACGTTCATGCTGATTGGGGACGTAGAGGATTGGTGGACCGGAGAGCAGAGGTTATTGGAAGCAGAAAATCAAGCAATCAATTGGGAATTGTTTAAGGAGAGATTCTTGAATAAGTATTTCCCGGAAAATGCTAGGCATGCTAAGGAGATGGAATTTCTTAGTTTGCGATAGGGAAATATGACTGTGAGGGAATATGCTGCCAAGTTTGCGAGTTTGTCTAAATTCTCAACCTACTTTCAACATCAACCGAACGAGGTATGGAAGTGTAGAAAGTTCGAGGAAGGTCTACGGCATGACGTGAAGAGAGCCGTCATAACTTTGAAGATTACTCAGTTCTCGGAACTACTTGATACGTGTTGCAGAGTAGAAGACTTAGACTAGGCACGTGATGCAAGAAACAAAGACTTTGGGCCTTTTCGGTCTCAAAGAGGAGGAAGCAGTAATGCTAACCGTTACCAAAAGAAGCCTTATTCTAGACCACCTAGAAATCAACAACTGAAGCCACTAGGTGGAAGTCCTCGAGGAAGTCTGGGCAGAACTAGTCAAACAATGGCGTCTATGCCGAGATGCATGAAGTGCAGGAAGGAGCACTATACGAAGGACTGCACCATTAAAGGAATTATCTGCTTCAGATGCGAGAAACCTGGACACGTTTCTCGTGATTGCAATTAACCTAAGGCGGAACCTTCTGTCAATACTGCTAGAACTGCTAAACCGTAGGGTGGAGGTCGGGTTTACACCCTGAGTGGTGCTGAAGCCTCCGAATCCGAAGATCTTATACAAGGGGAAGGTCTCATCAAAGGTAATCTTTTAACTATACTGTATGACTCAGGTGCAACACATTCTTTCATTTCCTATGACTGTGTAAAAAGACTTAGTTTACCTGTATCTTCCTTACCTTTTGATTTGACTGTTTCAACTCCCACTACTAAACCTGTTCTTACTACCAAAGTCTGTTTAGATTGTCCATTGATTATTGAAGGTCGAATCTTTTTCTGTTGACTTGATCTGTTTGCCATTATCTCAATTAGATGTGATCTTAGGAATGGATTAGTTATCTTCTAACCATGTCCTATTAGATTGTTCTTTAAAAACCATAGTTTTCCCTTTGGATGAGAATTCTAGATTTTTGATGGCGAACCACGTGAAAGCTTTCTTAAAAGAAGGAGGTCGATGATACATGTTGTTGTCTTCTTTGAAAGTCAAGAATGAGGCTGAAGTGGACGCAATTTCTGTGGTTCAGGAGTTTCCTGAAGTTTTTCCTGAAGATATACCTAGTTTGCCACCGGAGCAGGAGATCAAATTTGCCATTGATCTTGTACCTGGAGCTGGTCCTATTTCTATAGCGCCTTACGAATGTCGCCTACAGAACTAATTGAGCTAAATAAGTAACTAGAAGAGCTTTTGGAGAACCAAATCGTGAGACCCAATGTATCACCTTGGGGAGCATCGGTATTGCTAGTTAAGAAGAAAGACAGTACTTCAAGGTTGTGCGTGGATTATCATCAGTTAAACAAGGTCACGATCAAGAACAAGTATCCATTGCTGAGGATAGATGACCTGATGGATCAGTTGAAAGGAGTTGTTGTGTTTTCTAAGATCGATTTATGATTAGGCTACCATCAGATCAGAGCGAAAGTGGAAGACATTCCCAAAACGGCTTTCCGTACTCGTTATGGAAACTACGAGTACTTGGTGATACCTTTTGGTATGACTAATGCACCTGCTATTTTCATGAATTATATGAATAGAATCTTCCGTCCTTATTTGGACAGATTCATCATTGTTTTCATCGACGATATCTTGATCTTTTCGAAAAACCAGGAGGATCATGCCGAGCGTCTCAGCATAGTTCTTCAGACTTTGAAGGAGAAAGAGCTATATGCCAAGTTGTTGAAGTGTGAGTTTTGGTTGGACGAAGTTAAAATTTTGGGGCATGTGATTTCAAGGGAAGAAATTGTTGTAGATCCTTTGAAGGTAGAAGTTGTTCTTCAATGGGAAAGACCGAAGACAGTGACAGAGATTTGAAGCTTTGTTGGATTAGAGGGCTATTACCAGAGATTTATCGAAGGATTCTCTAAGATTGTTGGACCTCTCACTCAACTCATAAGGAAGAATCAAGCTTTTGAATGGACGGATGCTTGTGAAGAGTGTAACACCTTCCCTAGGGTATCACATGTCTGACTCCCGACCCATAATAAAAAAGAAGTTCGCACAAGGTTTGAGTTATAAAAAGATGGGTTTTAAAATTTCTTTCTTGCTGAAACATAAACTTACTGAAATTCATAAGTATTACTGAAAATATCTTTAGTATACAATATTGACACCAATTAATATTTAACAATTTAAAGAGAAATATAAAACTAACAGAAAACTCTCTCTTTTTAACAGTAGCAAACCTTATGACGGGTCCTACTTAATAGCACGGTACAACACTAACGAGAAAACTTAACATACTTATTCCTTCTTGTATACATCTTGATGCATCAGATATCTGCTCCTTATTAACACTGCACACCAACGAGTCCTGAATGACCACTCCTCCATGTTGTCACCAAAACTCAGAATATCTATCACCCGTTATGTCTAAGACAACTCGTTCCTTCTACTGTATAATTTTAACAATACAGACACAGCAAGACAACATAGCAAAGAGGTGAGATCACCAACACTAATACCAACATGGCAGCACAGAGATAACATAAACAACAATATCATACAGGGATATCATACCAGACTTCCAATAATATATTCAATATTAATCAATTATCATCATCCAATCATATATCAATCCAAACATTGTTCAATATACACAATAATGTCGTCAACATCATTTATCATCATCATCATCCAGTATTATTCAACAGTTCAGTTATTCCTTGATTTATATATCACACTGATATAAATGTACTCATATAATGCATGTTCATTTAGACTCAATGTTCCTACTCCATGGAGCTAAAACTCAGGTTGGAGAAATGATCGAAAAGATCTGTCAGTGCCAAGTGCCTCAGACCACGTGCTATAATTCTCATTTTTGCACATCTAGCACATACTCGACAATCTTTATTAGATCTTGAATAAGAATAGTGTCTCGGTCAAGATCATCGGTGTGTCACGTCGGTCTAACCCATGGTTATAGTAGTGCTACTCACTACCCACTGTAGGCAACCCGCACCCCGATGCCCCTGAGGTCAACCAGTGACTTATACTACGCATATCGCACCCACTCAAGAGGTGTACGTTTCTCCTAGGCAGTTAGCCAAATTCCAGTCCATCGGACCATTCCAATGCATGTGTAATGCACCAAATACCAAATCATAGATAGAATACCAATCACAGGTTTAACTCATAATTTTTCAAAATATACTTTATACAATGCACTAATATCTCAATGCAAGTCCAACCACAAGGGCCATACTTTTCAATTTCATTTGTTCAATTTAAATCATATGCTTCAACGCATATTTTTCCAATACGCTGAGTGCCCTAAATACCAAATACAGGCATCTCTTTCCAATGCATATAAAATGCATCAAAAGCCAATCGTAGGCAAAACTCGTCATTTTCTCACACAGTGTTCATACACTGTTTTGGCAGTAATCATCATATTATCATGTTTTTATAGTCATAAAATACTTTTGCCATATTTTCACAATCGCGTAACATTTTTGTTACGTTTTCACAATTCAAAAACGTTTCTGTTATATTTTCACAATATCATAACACTTCTTTTACATTTTTACAATATCGTAACACTTTTGTTACATTTTTAAAATTCCAAAACGTTTTTATTACGTTTTCACAATACTGTAACACTACTGTTACGTTTACAAAATTTCGTAACATTTCTGTTACGTTTTCAAAATGTTGCAACTCTTCTGTTGCACTTTTAAATCATATAATAATTTTTTCAACATTTTTTTTAATTGCGTAAAAATATACGTTTCTCAAATTGCATAGTATTTTTCCACTGTTTCAAAATTTCGTATCTTAAAAATCATTCTTTTAAGTCGCGTAAATCATTTTCCATCATTCTCAAAATATTTAAAACACTTTCTAAATCTCATAGCAGTTTTTCGCCAAATTCACAATTGCGTAAAAATATTTTATTTCTTTTTAATCACAAATTAATTTTTCAACAATAGTTCAAATTACGTAAAATATTTAAACGTAATTCAGAATCGCGTAGAAATATTCTACCATATTTTCAATTGCATAGTTTAAAAATTACGTTTTTAAGATACGTAAATAATTTTTTACCATAATTTTCATTACGAGAAAATATTTCTCAACCTTCAAATATTCTTTTTCAACTTTTCTCAAAATAATATAACTTTATACTTCATTTAATACTTTTTCTTACTCAAGAAAATCTTTTTCCACGATTCTATACTAAAAAAAAATCCTTTTCCAAATATAACCAACAAAATCACTTTTCATTGATAAAAATCAATGTTTCAAACTTTAAGAATTACCTAACGTACTTCAAAACTTGAAAATCAGTTATACGTTAGTAAATTTTCAAAACACCATTATATTCTTTATTTTTTCCAAATCATTTCCAAACACAACCTTCTTCAAAATAAATTGGAGTTCAAAAACATTTTCATTTACAAAAACTTGATTTTTCCCAAGTGATAAACGCTCTAATTCCCTTTCCAAATTCTTGTGCGAAAATTATTTTGTTCTAAAATCAAGGTATCCGCAAGTCTTCAAAAACCGTGAACATGTTCATTGAAAACTGTCAAATCTTTCGAGTGACAAAACACTTCGTTTTATAAAATATCACTTTGTTCCATAAAAATTTAGGCATAACCAGTTTTTCAAAAATCGTAGGGTATTTGGCCATTGAAGCCATCAAACATTTTTCCTTCTAACTCAATTATTTATCATTTCTATTTTCACACAAACAAAACCATTAAAATCTTTGTTTTCAAAACCGCAAGACATATGGTTATAAAACCAAACCCATTTGTTCAAATTCATTTTTACTTTCTTTGTAAATCCTTTTTCACTTTCTTTGCAAATCCTTTTTCACTTTCTTTGCAAATCTTTAAAATCAACGTTTGCCCGTTTCGTTTTTCAAAATCAAGTTTAATAAACACTTAGAAACTTTTTACACAAAATAAATCAATAAAAATCCCTTCAAAACCGTGTTCTTGTTCTCTTGAAAAACAAACCCTTTGTTTATTTTCCATATTCTTCAAATCATCTATTTTCATCATTCATGAAAATATTAATTTGTGAACACCTATTTTGAGGTGTCTTGGCCGAAATTCACCATGTTCTTAGGGACCAAAAATTAATTCCCTTGTTCTTGAAAATTTTCAACATGAACTCTAATCAAGAGTGTCAAAAACCGTGACCACTCCTCCTTGGCCATTGAAGCCAAAAATTTATTTCTTTCCTTCATCAAATTATGGCATACACATACATACACATCATATATATATATATCACAAACATACCATATTCTCATCATACATAGTATAAGCATATCATCAAAGCCATAAAATCATGCAAAGCATACCAAGCATAGACAAATAATTAAAGCACATAAACACCCACAAATAAATTACAAGCCTATGGATATGAATCCTCACATGGATTCACCATCCACCAAATACAAAACCATCTCTCACCACCATACTTGGTTGGTGAGGTGGATCTCCCTCTTACCTCTTGAAGATCCTTAAAAGCTCTTTGTTTTGCTTCTTTTTCCAAGTCCTTCATCACCAAAGGTTTCTTAAATACAAAACAAAATACATAGAAATTAGTATACTAAGCTTGATTAAGAGGAACCATGGATCAAACATGGTTTAGATCATGAAAAAGAGAGAATAAATGAAGTTTCCTTACACTTCACCATAAATACTTCATCACATGGATCTTGAAGAAAGTCCATGAAGATGAATGATTTAGAGGAAATCTTCAACATGAAAGTTGTTTAGAATATCATGTAGATTCAAGATCTATGGTTGGATGAAATTAAAAGAGATTGGATGGTGGTTTTGAGTGATATGGCCGAATGGTGTGTTTAGGGAGAGAAATGGAGTTTTCTTTGGTTTTGCTTCTTGATACTTGAATGAAAAGATGAAGATGTAATAATATGGAGGATGGAAATGAATTCTTTGGTCTCCTTTAGGGTGCATGGCCGTAGCTTCACTTGGAGAGACAAGATAGAAAACTTTTGATAAAGTCTTGGCTTTTTGGAGGAGACAAAGATGAATCATGATAGCAATAATATGGTCTTCCATCCTATCCATGCTCTTAAGCTTCCAAAACCGTTCCCCCCTCCAAGCAATTTCCTAAGGATACAAACAAAGCAATAATGATCAAGAATGATGTAACATTGACCAAGACAAGTAATAATGGTCATAAAGTTTTTCTTTAGCTCCAAAATTCATCACAAAACCGTCCCCCCCCCTCCATTTTGCATGCATTAATGTTGTCATCTTTTTCAAGCCACCATTTAGAGCATTTTAGACCATTGATTAATTCAATGGTTAGGATTTAGGTAGACTTTTGATTTAGAAGACTTAATCTAGGCCATTAGATTTTTCCTTCTTGAAATCTAAGCCATTAGATGCATCTCCAAAATGAAGGGTCAAGATTACACTTTCTACTTTTAATCCAAGGGTTATAATTAGTCAAAGCCATTTTTGATGACTAAATCTCCACCATTGATTAAATCTAAATCCAATGGTCTTGATTGATCCATCTCCACCGTTGATTAAATTCAAATCCAATGGTCACAAATGGTCCTAGCCACTTTGTAAGACCAAATCTCCTCCCTTGATCAATTCTAATTCCAATGGTTATAAATGGTCATAGCCATTTTATTAGACTTATCCTACACTGTTGATTAAATTGACGGTTGATTTCAAAGTCTTAAATATTGGACTTGCTTCCTATTGGTCCATCAAAAATTATCATAACCACTAATTGTGGACTTAACAGTATAATTTCTATTTTTATCTGGTAAACCCCACAAAAATTATATTTACTGTATTTTTATTGTCCGATAAATTAAATATAGTACAAAACACAGTACAAGAAATTTTCTAAAACTGTTTTCGGATTCAGGTTTAGTAAGATCCCCTGTCTCCGTCTCAATAGTACAAATTTTTCTATGCATAGAAAAATTTTAACATTTTGGGATTCATCCCGGGCCCACGTAAGACCACTGGGACCCACAAGCAGTCCAAAAATGATCAGAGTATCATAAAAATTTCATAATCACCCATAAAATCACAAAAATTAGAAAACGCACAAATATCAAATCAGATTACTTAAAATAATTAAAACCTAACGGTAAAAATTAAATTACATAAAGTTTTCCCCTACCAAAATTTTTATTTTCCGACGACACGGAGTAAATCACTCAAAATGATCAAATACGCTGATGGAATATTTAAAATAATTTTACAGTGCTCAAAAATTACTAAACAGTAAAATTCTGTTAACTGTCAAAATTACTGTTTATGAGATACGAAATTTTAGGATGTTATAATACTCCTACTCTTACGGAAATTTCGTCCTTGAAATTTCATAACCATGATTTCACACCCTCAGAATAAATATAAATATCCTTCTTCTATCTTTTCTTCCAACTTTCATGTAATTTCACCTCTTGCGTTATTCCAAACGATTTAAACCAATGAAAGTCCTTTATCTCTTGTTCACTTCTACTGATCAAACATACATCTCCATAAATTTTTCTATGGTTTTCCATTACCGTCTTAACTTTTCACATAAAAGAATTGTTTTAACCTTTGAAGAATCCACCACGCTTTCACTGCGCCACTCTGATACATTAACATGGATACAAATATAGAAATATCCTTTCTTGCAAGATATTCCTTCAATTGTAGGAGATGAAAGAAAACATCATGGAAGATAACAAAACGAATCGAATATGTTATCAAACATATTCAGCAAAGAATTGGATGTAACCCGATTTTCAAAAATGAATTTTCTCTGGATTACTCACACTCTGTTGAAATAATCTCATAGGATATGGTTGGAAAATAACCAATCCATTTTCAAAGATCACATCTGTTTATGAAAGAAATAAACAGATCAAACTAACACAAATTTTGATCTATAACAATAATTTGAATAACACAAGTAGCTCGATCGGCTAAGAATAGAAATAGAAAGAAATAGACCAGAGGATTACGGATAACTCTGAAATATAATTAATCTACTCAATCATATTACACAAAGAACAGGTTTCCTCCCAAAGATATGCACTATGATCAAAGAATTACCTCTTGCAGTATAGTCTCCCTTGTTTAGGTCTTCAGCTCAGAACACTCCCGTTCCATTCAGAGTAACAACTTCCCTTACTATCTAAAATTTTGCTAACATAAAACTCTATTTTCAAAGAGCATAATCTCTGGGAAAATATATCCAACTTTTCCATAAATTGTTTCCTTGACATACATTCCTTCATTAAGTACCTTCTTTCACATCACTTACTGCTTTGGGTTTCCTCAATGGTTGTAAATACATCTTCCGTCGAAATCAATTACTTTCTCAATATCCTAAAAAAAATACCAGGTTCTAAAATTACGAAATCTTATATTCCAAGACTGATTCTCTTTCATCAGATCCTGAACTTCAACTTCCAGTTTTCGCTGTTCAGCGATCCTCTGTTCGTGCAGTCGTCTTTCCACATTGCTCTCGTTGCTCCCATAGCTGCAACTGCATTACTAGTAACATGTTCTACTTTCACACAAGTACAACTATCCCGAGCCATTTCTTTTTTTTTTCTTCTCGAGGCGTGCGGATCGAAATACAATGGATCTCATATCCATTATAAACAACATTATTTCCTTTCGGAAAATAATAGCACAGAGAACACAACACAAGCAGAATAGACCTAACCACAAACCCCAAAACACTCAAACCGTGCTCTGATACCAACTAATATAACACCCTCCCTAGTGTATCACATGTCTGACTCCCGACTCATAATCAAAAAGAAGTTCGCACAAGGTTTGAGTTACAAAAAGATGGGTTTTAAAATTTCTTTCTTGCTGAAACATAAACTTACTGAAATTCATAAGTATTACTGAAAATATATTTAGTATACAATATTGACACCAATTAATATTTAACAATTTAAAGAGAAATATAAAACTAACAGAAAACTCTCTCTTTTTAACAGTAGCAAACCCTATGACGGGTCCTACTTAATAGCACGATACAACACTAACGAGAAAACTTAACATACTTATTCCTTCTTGTATCCATCTTGATGCATCAGATATCTGCTCCTTGTTAACACTGCACACCAATGAGTCCTGAATGACCACTCCTCCATGTTGTCACCAAAACTCAGAATATCTACCACCCGTTATGTCTAAGACAACTCGTTCCTTCTACTGTATAATTTTAACAATACAGACACAGCAAGACAACATAGCAAAGAGGTGAGATCACCTACACCAATACCAACATGGTAGCACAGAGATAACACAAACAACAATATCATACAGGGATATCATACTAGACTTCCAATAATATAATCAATATTAATCAACTATCATCATCCAATCATATATCAATCCAAACATTGTTCAATATACACAATAATGTCATCAACATCATTTATCATCATCATCATCCATTATTATTCATCAGTTCAGTTATTCCTTGATTTATATATCACGCTGATATAAATGTACTCATATAATGCATATGCATTTAGACTCAATGTTCTTACTCCATGGAGCTAAAACTCAGGTCGGAGAAATGATCGAAAAGATGCTCTCAAGACCAAGTGCCTCGGACCACGTGCTATAATTCTCATTTTTGCACATCTAGCACATACTCGACGTTTTATCGGTCTTGAATAAGAATAGTGTCTCGGTCAGGATCATCGGTGTGTCGCGTCGGTCTAATCCACGGTTACAAAGTGCTACTCACGCCCACTTTGCCCATTGCAACCGCACCGCACCGATACCCCCAAGGTCAACAAGTGTCTTACACTACGCATATCGCACCCACTCAAGAGGTGTACGTTTCTCCTAGGCAGTTAGCCATATTCTAGTCCATCGGACCATTCCAATGCATGTGTAATGCACCAAATACCAAATCATAGATAGAATACCAATCACAGGTTTAACTCATAATTTTTCAAAATATACTTTATACAATGCACTAATATCTCAATGCAAGTCCAACCACAAGAGCCATACTTTTCAATTTCATTTGTTCAATTTAAATCATATGCTTCAACGAATATCTTTCTAATACGTAGAGTGCCCCAAATACCAAATACAAACATCTCCTTCCAATGCATATAAAATGCATCAAAAGCCAATCGTAGGCAAAACTCGTCATTTTCTCACACAGTGTTCATACACTGTTTTGGCAGTAATCATCATGTTATCATGTTTTTATAGTCATAAAACACTTTTGCCATATTTTCACAATCGCGTAACATTTCTGTTACGTTTTCACAATTCAAAAATGTTTCTTTTACATTTTCACAATACCATAACACTTCTTTTACATTTTTACAATATCGTAACACTTTTGTTACGTTTTTAAAATTCCAAAACGTTTTTATTACGTTTTCACAATACCATAACACTACTGTTACGTTTACAAAATTTTGTAACATTTTTGTGACGTTTTCAAAATGCTGCAACTCTTCTATTGCACTTTTAAATCACATAATAAGTTTTTCAATGTTTTTCTCAATTGTGTGAAAATATACGTTTCTCAAATCTCATAGTATTTTTCCACTGTTTCAAAATCGCGTATCTTAAAAATCATTCTTTTAAGTCGCGTAAATTATTTTCCATCATTCTCAAAATATTTAAAACACTTTCTAAATCTCAAAACAGTTTTTCACCATTTTCACAATCGCGTAAAAATATTTTATTTCTTTTTAATCACAAATTGATTTTTCAACAGTAATTCAAATTACATAAAATATTTAAACGTAATTTAGAATTGCGTAGAAATATTCTACCATATTTCCAATTGCGTAGTTTAAAAATTACATTTTTAAGATACGTAAATAATTTTTCATCACAATTTTCATTACTGAAAAATATTTCTCAACCTTCAAATAATTCTTTTTCAACTTTTCTCAAAATAATATAACTTTATACTTCATTTAATACTTTTTTCTTACTCAAGAAAATCTTTTTCCACGATTCTATACTAAAAAAAAAATCCTTTTCCAAATATAACCCACAAAATCACTTTTCGTTGATATAAATCAATGTTTCAAACTTTAAGAATTTCCTAACGTACTTCAAAACTCAAAAATCAGTTATACATTAGTAAATTTTCAAAACACCATTATATTCTTCATTTTTCTCAAATCATTTCCAAACACAACCTTCTTCAAAATAAATTAGAGTTCGAAAACATTTTCGTTTACAAAAACTTGATTTTTCTCAAGTGAAAAACGCTCTAATTTCCTTTCCAAATTCTTGTACAAAAATCATTTTGTTATAAAATCAAGGTGTCCGCAAGTCTTCAAAAACCGTGAACGTGTTCATTGAAAAATACAAAATCTTTCGAAACACAAAACACTTCTTTTTATAAAATATCACTTTGTTCCATAAAAATTTAGGCATAACCAGTTTTTCAAAAATCGTAGGGTATTTGGCCATTGAAGCCATCAAACATTTTTCCTTCTAACTCAATTATTTATCATTTCTATTTTCACACAAACAAAACCATTAAAATCTTTGTTTTCAAAACCGCAAGACATATGGTTATAAAACCAAACCCATTTGTTCAAATTCATTTTTACTTTCTTTGCAAATCCTTTTTCACTTTCTTTGCAAATCCTTTTTCACTTTCTTTGCAAATCTTTAAAATCAACGTTTGCCCGTTTCGTTTTTCGAAATCAAGTTTAATAAACACTTAGAAACTTTTTACACAAAATAAATCAATAAAAATCCCTTCAAAACCGTGTTCTTGTTCTCTTGAAAAACAAACCCTTTGTTTATTTTCCATATTCTTCAAATCATCTATTTTCATCATTCATGAAAATATTAATTTGTGAACACCTATTTTGAGGTGTCTTGGCCGAAATTCACCATGTTCTTAGGGACCAAAAATTAATTCCCTTGTTCTTGAAAATTTTCAACATGAACTCTAATCAAGAGTGTCAAAAACCGTGACCACTCCTCCTTGGCCATTGAAGCCAAAAATTTATTTCTTTCCTTCATCAAATTATGGCATACACATACATACACATCATATATATATATATCACAAACATACCATATTCTCATCATACATAGTATAAGCATATCATCAAAGCCATAAAATCATGCAAAGCATACCAAGCATAGACAAATAATTAAAGCACATAAACACCCACAAATAAATTACAAGCCTATGGATATGAATCCTCACATGGATTCACCATCCACCAAATACAAAACCATCTCTCACCACCATACTTGGTTGGTGAGGTGGATCTCCCTCTTACCTCTTGAAGATCCTTAAAAGCTCTTTGTTTTGCTTCTTTTTCCAAGTCCTTCATCACCAAAGGTTTCTTAAATACAAAACAAAATACATAGAAATTAGTATAATAAGCTTGATTAAGAGGAACCATGGATCAAACATGGTTTAGATCATGAAAAAGAGAGAATAAATGAAGTTTCCTTACACTTCACCATAAATACTCCATCACATGGATCTTGAAGAAAGTCCATGAAGATGAATGATTTAGAGAAAATCTTCAACATGAAAGTTGTTTAGAATATCATGTAGATTCAAGATCTATGGTTGGATGAAATTAAAAGAGATTGGATGGTGGTTTTGAGTGATATGGCCGAATGGTGTGTTTAGGGAGAGAAATGGAGTTTTCTTTGGTTTTGCTTCTTGATACTTGAATGAAAAGATGAAGATGTAATAATATGGAGGATGGAAATGAATTCTTTGGTCTCCTTTAGGGTGCATGGCCGTAGCTTCACTTGGAGAGACAAGATAGAAAACTTTTGATAAAGTCTTGGCTTTTTGGAGGAGACAAAGATGAATCATGATAGCAATAATATGGTCTTCCATCCTATCCATGCTCTTAAGCTTCCAAAACCGTCCCCCTCCAAGCAATTTCCTAAGGATACAAACAAAGCAATAATGATCAAGAATGATGTAACATTGACCAAGACAAGTAATAATGGTCATAAAGTTTTTCTTTAGCTCCAAAATTCATCACAAAACCGTCCCCCCCTCCATTTTGCATGCACTAATGTTGTCATCTTTTTCAAGCCACCATTTAGAGCATTTTAGACCATTGATTAATTCAATGGTTAGGATTTAGGTAGACTTTTGATTTAGAAGACTTAATCTAGTAATTAGATTTTTCCTTCTTGAAATCTAAGCCATTAGATGCATCTCCAAAATGAAGGGTCAAGATTACACTTTCTACTTTTAATCCAAGGGTTATAATTAGTCAAAGCCATTTTTGATGACTAAATCTCCACCATTGATTAAATCTAAATCCAATGGTCTTGATTGATCCATCTCCACCGTTGATTAAATTCAAATCCAATGGTCACAAATGGTCCTAGCCACTTTGTAAGACCAAATCTCCTCCCTTGATCAATTCTAATTCCAATGGTTATAAATGGTCATAGCCATTTTATTAGACTTATCCTACACAATTTGATTAAATTGACGGTTGATTTCAAAGTCTTAAATATTGGACTTGCTTCCTATTGGTCCATCAAAAATTATCATAACCACTAATTGTGGACTTAACAGTATAATTTCTATTTTTATCTGGTAAACCCCACAAAAATTATATTTACTGTATTTTTATTGTCCGATAAATTAAATATAGTACAAAACACAGTACAAGAAATTTTCTAAAACTGTTTTCGGATTCAGGTTTAGTAAGATCCCCTGTCTCCGTCTCAATAGTACAAATTTTTCTATGCATAGAAAAATTTTAACATTTTGGGATTCATCCCGGGCCCACGTAAGACCACTGGGACCCACAAGCAGTCCAAAAATGATCAGAGTATCATAAAAATTTCATAATCACCCATAAAATCACAAAAATTAGAAAACGCACAAATATCAAATCAGATTACGTAAAATAATTAAAACCTAACGGTAAAAATTAAATTACATAAAGTTTTCCCCGGCCCGAAAATTTTTATTTTCCTGACACGGAGTAAATCACTCAAAATGATCAAATACGCTAATGGAATAATTAAAATAATTTTACAGCGCTCAAAAATTACTAAACAGTAAAATTATGTTAACTGTCAAAATTACTGTTTACGAGATACGAAATTTTAGGATGTTATAATACTCCTCCTCTTACGGAAATTTCGTCCTTGAAATTTCATAACCATGATTTCACACCCTCATAATAAATATAAATATCCTTCTTCTATCTTTTCTTCTAACTTTCATGTAATTTCACCTCTTGCGTTATTCCAAACGATTTTAACCAATGAAAGTCCTTTATCTCTTGTTCACTTCTACTGATCAAACATACATCTCCATAAATTTTTCTATGGTTTTCCATTACTGTCTTAACTTTTCACAAAAAAGAATTGTTTTAACCTTTGAAGAATCCACCACGCTTTCACTGCGCCACTCTGATACATTAACACGGATACAAATATAGAAATATCCTTTCTTGCAAGATATTCCTTCAATTGTAGGAGATGAAAGAAAACATCATGGAAGATAACAAAACGAATCGAATATGTTATCAAACATATTCAGCAAAGAATTGGATGTAACCCGATTTTCAAAAATGAATTTTCTCTGGATTACTCACACTCTGTTGAAATAATCTCATAGGATATGGTTGGAAAATAACCAATCTATTTTCAAAGATCACATCTGTTTATGAAAGAAATAAACAGATCAAACTAACACAAAAATTTTGATCTATAACAATAATTTGAATAACACAAGTAGCTCGATCGGCTAAGAATAGAAATAGAAAGAAATAGACCAGAGGATTACGGATAACTCTGAAATATAATTGATCTACTCAATCATATTACACAAAGAACAGGTTTCCTCCCAAAGATATACACTATGATCAAAGAATTACCTCTTGCAGTATAGTCTCCCTTGTTTAGGTCTTCAGCTCAGAACACTCCCGTTCCATTCAGAGTAACAACTTCCCTTACTATCTAAAATTTTGCTAACATAAAACTCTATTTTCAAAGAGCATAATCTCTGGGAAAATATATCCAACTTTTCCGTAAATTGTTTCCTTGACATATATTCCTTCATTAAGTACCTTCTTTCACATCACTTACTGCTTTTGGTTTCCTCAATGGTTGTAAATACATCTTCCGTCGAAATCAATTACTTTCTCAATATCCTAAAAAAAATACCAGGTTCTAAAATTACGAAATCTTATATTCCAAGACTGATTCTCTTTCATCAGATCCTGAACTTCAACTTCCAGTTTTTGCTATTCAGCGATCCTCTGTTCGTGCAGTCGTCTTTCCACATTGCTCTCGTTGCTCCCATAGTTGCAACTGCATTACTAGTAACATGTTCCACTTTCACATAAGTACAACTATCCCGAGCCATTTCTTTTTTTTTTCTTCTCGAGGCGTGCGGATCGAAATACAATGGATCTCATATCCATTATAAACAACATTATTTCCTTTCGGAAAATAATAGCACAGAGAACACAACACAAGCAAAATAGACCTAACCACAAACCCCAAAACACTCAAACCGTGCTCTGATACCAACTAATATAACACCCTCCCTAGGGTATCACATGTCTGACTCCCGACTCATAATCAAAAAGAAGTTCGCACAAGGTTTGAGTTACAAAAAGATGGGTTTTAAAATTTCTTTCTTGCTGAAACATAAACTTACTGAAATTCATAAGTATTACTGAAAATATATTTAGTATACAATATTGACACCAATTAATATTTAACAATTTAAAGAGAAATATAAAACTAACAGAAAACACTCTTTTTTTAATAGTAGCAAACCCTATGACGGGTCCTACTTAATAGCACGGTACAACACTAACGAGAAAACTTAACATACTTATTCCTTCTTGTATCCATCTTGATGCATCAGATCTCTGCTCCTTGTTAATACTACACACCAATGAGTCCTGAATGACCACTCCTCCATGTTGTCACCAAAACTCAGAATATCTACCACCCATTATATCTAAGACAACTCGTTCCTTCTACTGTATAATTTTAACAATACAGACACAGCAAGACAACATAGTAAAGAGGTGAGATCACCTACACCAATACCAACATGGTAGCACAGAGATAACACAAACAACAATATCATACAGGGATATCATACTAGACTTCCAATAATATAATCAATATTAATCAACTATCATCATCCAATCATATATCAATCCAAACATTGTTCAATATACACAATAATGTCGTCAACATCATTTATCATCATCATCATCCATTATTATTCATCAGTTCAGTTATTCCTTGATTTATATATCACGCTGATATAAATGTACTCATATAATGCATGTGCATTTAGACTGAATGTTCTTACTCCATGGAGCTAAAACTCAGGTCGGAGAAATGATCGAAAAGATTTGTCGGTACCAAGTGCCTCAGACCACGTGCTATAATTCTCATTTTTGCACATCTAGCACATACTCGACAGTCTTTATCAGATCTTGAATAAGAATAGTGTCTCAGTCAGGATCATCAGTGTGTCGCGTCGGTCTAATCCACAGTTACAGTAGTGCTACTCACTGCCCACTGTAGGCAACCGCACCCCGATACCCCCAAGGTCAACTAGTGTCTTACACTACGCATATCGCACCCACTCAAGAGGTGTACGTTTCTCCTAGGTAGTTAGCCATATTCTAGTCCATCGGACCATTCCAATGCATGTGTAATGCACCAAATACCAAATCATAGATAGAATACCAATCACAGGTTTAACTCATAATTTTTCAAAATATACTTTATACAATGCACTAATATCTCAATGCAAGTCCAACCACAAGGGCCATACTTTTCAATTTCATTTGTTCAATTTAAATCATATGCCTCAACGCATATCTTTCTAATACGTAAAGTGCCCCAAATACCAAATACAAACATCTCCTTCCAATGCATATAAAATGCATCAAAAGCCAATCGCAGGCAAAACTCGTCATTTTCTCACACAGTGTTCATACACTGTTTTGGCAGTAATCATCATGTTATCATGTTTTTATAGTCATAAAACACTTTTGCCATATTTTCACAATCGCGTAACATTTCTGTTACGTTTTCACAATTCAAAAACGTTTTTGTTACATTTTCACAATACCATAACACTTCTTTTACATTTTCACAATATCGTAACACTTTTGTTACGTTTTTAAAATTCCAAAATGTTTTTATTACGTTTTCACAATACCATAACACTACTGTTACATTTACAAAATTTTGTAACATTTTTGTTACGTTTTCAAAATGCTGCAACTCTTCTATTGCAGTTTTAAATCACATAATAATTTTTTTAATGTTTTTCTCAATTGTGTGAAAATATACGTTTCTCAAATCGCATAGTATTTTTCCACTGTTTCAAAATCGCGTATCTTAAAAATCATTCTTTTAAGTCGCGTAAATCATTTTCCATCATTCTTAAAATATTTAAAACACTTTCTAAATCTCATAACAATTTTTCACCATTTTCACAATCGCGTAAAAATATTTTTTTTGTTTTTAATCACAAATTGATTTTTCAACAGTAATTCAAATTACGTAAAATATTTAAATGTAATTTAGAATTGCGTAGAAATATTCTACCATATTTCCAATTGCATAGTTTAAAAATTACATTTTTAAGATACGTAAATAATTTTTCATCACAATTTTCATTACAGAAAATATTTCTCAACCTTCAAATATTCTTTTTCAACTTTTCTCAAAATAATATAACTTTATACTTCATTTAATACTTTTTCTTACTCAAGAAAATCTTTTAACACTATTCTATACTAAAAAAAATCCTTTTCCAAATATAACCCACAAAATCACTTTTCGTTGATATAAATCAATGTTTCAAACTTTAAGAATTTCCTAACGTACTTCAAAACTCGAAAATCAGTTATACATTAGTAAATTTTCAAAACACCATTATATTCTTCATTTTTCTCAAATCATTTCCAAACACAACCTTCTTCAAAATAAATTAGAGTTCGAAAACATTTTCGTTTACAAAAACTTGATTTTTCTCAAGTGATAAACGCTCTAATTCCCTTTCTAAATTCTTGTGCAAAAATCATTTTGTTATAAAATCAAGGTGTCCGCAAGTCTTCAAAAACCGTGAACGTGTTCATTGAAAACTGTCAAATCTTTCAAGTGACAAAAGACTTCGTTTTATAAAATATCACTTTGTTCCATAAAAATTTAGGCATAAGCAGTTTTTCAAAAATCGTAGGGTATTTGGCCATTGAATCCATCAAACATTTTTCCTTCTAACTCAATTATTTATCATTTCTGTTTTCACACAAACAAAACCATTAAAATCTTTGTTTTCAAAACCGCAAGACATATGGTTATAAAACTAAACCCATTTGTTCAAATTCATTTTTACTTTCTTTGTAAATCCTTTTTCACTTTCTTTGCAAATCCTTTTTCACTTTCTTTGCAAATCTTTAAAATCAACGTTTGCCTGTTTCGTTTTTCGAAATCAAGTTTAATAAACACTTAGAAACTTTTTACACAAAATAAATCAATAAAAATCCCTTCAAAACCGTGTTCTTGTTCTCTTGAAAAACAAACCCTTTGTTTTTTTTTCATTTTCTTTAAATCATCCATTTTCATCATTCATGAAAATATTAATTTGTGAACACCTATTTTGAGGTGTCTTGGCCGAAATTCACCATGTTCTTAGGGACCAAAAATTAATTCCCTTGTTCTTGAAAAATTTCAACATGAACTCTAATCATGAGTGTCAAAAACCATGACCACTCCTCCTTGGCCATTGAAGCCAAAAATTTATTTCTTTCCTTCATCAAATCATGGCATACACATACATACACATCATATATATATATATATATATATATATATATATATATATATATATATATATATATATCACAAACATACCATATTCTCATCATACATAGTATAAGCATATCATCAAAGCCATAAAATCATGCAAAGCATACCAAGCATAGACCAATAATTAAAGCACATAAACACCCACAAATAAATTACAAGTCCATGGATATGAATCCTTACATGGATTGACCATCCACCAAATATAAAACCATCTCTCACCACCATACTTGGTTGGTGAGGTGGATCTCCCTCTTACCTCTTGAAGATCCTCAAAAGCTCTTTGTTTTGCTTCTTTTTCCAAGTCCTTCACCACCAAAGGTTTCTTAAATACAAAACAAAATACATAGAAATTAGTATACTAAGCTTGATTAAGAGGAACCATGGATCAAACATGGTTTAGATCATGAAAAAGAGAGAATAAATGAAGTTTCCTTACACTTCACCATAAATACTCCATCACATGGATCTTGAAGAAAATCCATGAAGATGAATGATTTAGAGGAAATCTTCAACATGAAAGTTGTTTAGAATATCATGTTGATTCAAGACCTATGGTTGGATGAAATTAAAAGAGATTGGATGGTGTTTTGAGTGATATGGCCGAATGGTGTGTTTAGGGAGAGAAATGGAGTTTTCTTTGGTTTTGCTTCTTGATACTTGAATGTAAAGATGAAGATGTAATAATATGGAGGATGGAAATGAATTCTTTGGTCTCCTTTAGAGTGCATGGCCGCAGCTTCACTTGGAGAGACAAGATAGAAAACTTTTGATAAAGTCTTAGCTTTTTGGAGGAGACAAAGATGAATCATGATAACAATAATATGGTCTTCCATCCTATCCATGCTCTTAAGCTTCCAAAACCGTCCCCCCCTCCAAGCAATTTCCTAAGGATACAAACAAAGCTATAATGATCAAGAATGATGTAACATTGACCAAGACAAGTAATAATGGTCATAAAGTTTTTTTTTAGCTCCAAAATTCATCACAAAACCGTCCCCCCCTCCATTTTGCATGCACTAATGTTGTCATCTTTTTCAAGCCACCATTTAGAGCATTTTAGACCATTGATTAATTCAATGGTTAGGATTTAGGTAGACTTTTGATTTAGAAGACTTAATTTAGGCCATTAGATTTTTCCTTCTTGAAATCTAAGCCATTAGATGCATCTCCAAAATGAAGGGTCAAGATTACACTTTCTACTTTTAATCCAAGGGTTATAATTAGTCAAAGCCATTTTTGATGACTAAATCTCCACCATTGATTAAATCCAAATCCAATGGTCATTGTAACATCCCAGGACTGCCTGCAGGATTGACGGGTGTCTCCACAAACCAACATGAGTCTTTTCAGCGTGCTTTGTCCTCACTCACACGCATCCTAGGAAACTTCCCAAGAGGTCACCCATCCCACAATTACTCCAAGTCAAGCATGCTTAACAATGGAGTTCTTATGTTCTAGGCTCCCGAAAAGAAGTTGCAACTTGTTGATATGACTACGCCTAATCAATTCCTTTAAGCCATCCTTAACTATGCAGTCCCATACCTGCACAGTCTTTGAATCCCTCTCATTCCGGTGCGTATTCAATTCATTCATGGGACCCTTCGTCTAGAAGCATGCCAGGAGCCGCTCCTTGTACGTGCTTCTCATGCACCGACGTCCATTCCCCGCCCTCATCAACCCCGGGACACCACATGCCTACCAGCTTCTGCCTGGTTCGTCCCCAAACCACACCGTACTGGGAGAGGTCCTGTCTCTGATACCATCTATAACATCCCGGGACTGCCTACAAGATTGACGAGTGTCTCCACAAACCAACACGAGTCTTTTCAGCGTGCTTTGTCCTCACTCACACGCATCCTAGGAAACTTCCCAGGAGGTCACCCATTCCACAATTGCTCCAGGTCAAGCACGCTTAACAATGGAGTTCTTATGTTCTAGGCTCCCGAAAAGAAGTTACAACTTGTTGATATGACTACGCCTAAGCAATTCCTTTAAGCCATCCTCAACAATGCAGTCCCATACCTGCACAATCTTTGAGTCTCTCTCATTCCGGTGCGTATTCAGTTCATTCATGGGACCCTTCGCCTAGAAGAATGCCATGAGTCGTTCCTTGTACGTGCTTCTTATGCACCGGCATCCACTCCCCACCCTCATCAACCCCGGGACATCACATGCCCACCAGCATCCGCCTGGTTCGTCCCCGAACCACATCGTACTGGGAGAGGTCCCATCTCTGATACCATCTGTAACATCCCGGGACTACCTGCAGGATTGATGAGTGTCTCCACAAACCAACACGAGTCTTTTCAGCGTGCTTTGTCCTCACTCACACGCATCCTAGGAAACTTCCCAGGAGGTCACCCATCCCACAATTGTTCCAGGTCAAGCACGCTTAGCAATGGAGTTCTGTAGGGGAGAGTTGTAACACCCCAATTTTTGGTTAATTATGTTTTTGCCCTTATAGTACTGTTTTCTGATTTTTGTGTGTTATAAAATTAATTTGACTGTTTCGTAATTGTATTTGATTGTTTTGTGTGATTTGCTCTAAGTCAAGAAAATAATAATTTTCGGGCCGGGAAAAATCTTGTTTGATTATTTGGAGCTGGGCGATCTTACTAAACCCAATCCGAATAATACATATATCAATCTTTTAATTTTTAGGATTTTTTTGTATAATAAAAATATTTATCATGCAGAAAAATCTGTGGGACCCACGTTTGCCTTGTGGGACCCACATTTGCTTTGTGGGACCCACGTTTGGGTTTGTGGGCCCCACTTTTAGGAAAAATTTACCAACGTAAAAGGCTTGTAAAATTCTAGACCAAAAGGTTAAAAATTCATAAAAATGGTTAGATTTAATAGATTAGTTAATTTAAAATCTAATTAAGTTAATCTAAAGGGGTTAAGTGATAATTAAATAGATTAAAACCTAATTAGTTTTTATCAAATTTTAATTAGACAAATGTATTAGTATAATTAAGTAGAAGATTAAGGATTCTAAAGTAAACTAATGATTAACTAAAATACAAAGGAATCTAACTAACTTTTAATTAATCATAACTAGGAGGATTTAAGCATAAATAAGTTATTAAAAAATCAATCAAAATTGATTGATTCTCCTATAGCATTTTCGGCCTTATGCATGAATTATGCACTCAAAATTCAACAAGGAAGCAACCAAGAAGTTGCTAAATGCTTAGTCATCCACCATCCAAATAATAATGTTAGCAAATTGTCAACAAAGGAGACAAAGCTCCATAATTTGTGTCCTATGGCTATTATTAAGCCAAATTTGTCAAACAAAAAAAAATGGATAGCTTTTTGCTTGAAGTCCTACGGCATATCAACTAAAATTTCCTAACATTCTATATCATTCACTCTTTTCTCTCCTACCCAAAGAACTCAAGAAAATTTCCTAAGTTTCCATTTTCTCTACCATTCGGCCAACACCACTTCTAACCCTTCCACTCATTTAAAATTTTATCTAACATCATTTCTTAAACCTAAACCATATTCTAAGAACATCTCTAGTTGTGAGTTTTTGCTAAATCATCCATTGGGAGCTTGGAAAATCACTTTGAAGTTTCTTTCCTATAAGGTGAAAATTCTTGTTTCTTGTTTCTAATTTTATTTTAAATGTTCTAAGCCATGATTGATCCATGGTTTATTTTTTTTTCAACCATAATTTATGACTTTATAATTTGTTTAAGCTTGTTAGGATTTTTGTTGAAGCTACACAAAATTTCTAAGGAGGAGTCCAAGGAGATCTTGTCTTCCTTATAGGTAAGAGGGAGATTTAATCTCATCAACCATGTGTGGTGGTGAGAAAATGGATGTAATTGTGGTGAAGAATCCATAAGGATTCATTCACTTGGTTGTTTGTTGTGTGATTAATTTTGTGTGCATGTTTATTGTCTTTTCTAGTTGTGATTAATTTTGTGTGCATGTTTATTGTTTTTTTATTTGTGATTTATTATGCATGCAAGCATGTTTATAGCTTTGATATTTGGTATGTGTTTTATTATTGCTTTAATATATGGTATGTGTTCATAAATATATGTATATGTTCATGGATCTATGATAATTATTGTTGGATGTGCAAATATGTTGAGATTTGCAAAAGTGTTCCAAAGAACACAAGATGAAGAGCTTATGGTTTTTACTATGAAGAGAGAACCAATATGTTCTCAACCATTTTCTAAAAGGATAACTTAGTTGATCTAATTAAGTTAAAGGATTTTTTCAATGATTTAATGGATGAAAAATAATTTTAAACATGGTTTGTATAAAAATGGTGATTTTTGGCCAAAAATATATTTTAATGTTTAATTGATCCAAAATTTATTTTCTAAGTGTAAACTAGTTTATTGACCTAAAAAGAATTTATTTACAATGGATTTTCAAGAACCAAATAAGTAAACAAATTTTTATTAGAAGTCTAGTGTATGAAAGAAATAAATTTTTGACACTTGAAAATACTTACCTTTGAGTTTTAAAGTATGTTAGCAATTTTTAAAGTGTATTTTATGGTTATAATTAAATAAAGGAATTTTTAAAAAGAAAACGTAGAAAATATTACTTAGTGGATTTTCTAAATGAAATGTTATCAAAATTGATTAAGAATGAGTAAGTATTGAAGAACATTTCAAAATGGCATTTAGAAAGCAAGGAAATATTTTACGTAGTTAAAGAATAAAATTAACTATTGAAGAATTTATTAAAATCAAATTTTTGGGAAAAACGTCAGAAATTTTTACTTAGAGTAATTTTTGTAAGAAAAATGGAGTATAATGTTCAACTAATATTTTTAGTTTGGAAAGTTTCAAAAATTTAATTTGGAACGTCAAGAAATATTTTATACAGTGAAAATAGTAGAAATAGCTTACGCGTATTTAAAATGATGATTTTTAAACTACGCGATTGAGAAAATGATTTAAAAATGTTACGCAATTGAGAAAATGATTTAAAAATGTTACGCGATTGAGAAAACTTTTAAAAATATTTACGCGATTGAAAAACGTTTGTAAAGTGTGAGGTAATTGTGAAAATGGGATAAAATATTTACGCGACTTATGGAAACAGTAAGTTTTTACTGTCGGGTCAAGGCGGTGGACCCGGACATGTTGGGAAATAGTACTGTCAAGTGGAGACATACTATTTTTTTGGAATTATTAATACTAAGGGTATTTTTGTAATGATGGTGACAATGAGGATATTTATGTAATTATGATTTATGGTGATACTGAGGGTATTTTTGTAATTATGGATCATTACATACATAGAGTGGTATGTCAATTTGGTTGAAATTGACAATTGACTGACGAGATGAATTACACCGTGTTATGGGTGTGATAGGCGTAGTGTGTTCATGTGGAGAACTTGGAGGCGTTAGTGTGCAGTAGATTCCACATGTGGACAGTTGGTAGCTCCTCTGGGCCGTGGTAACTGAAAACACACACTAGCGATCTCGACAAATACTATTCTTAATCAGGATCTATTGGGGACTGTCTGGTACTATGCCTGGACGTACACGACGTATTTGACTGTGTACTATTTACACGACGTATTTGACTGTGTACCATTCACACGACGTATTTGACTGTGTGCTATTTACACGACGTATTTGACTGTGTAATAGTTGGTTGAGGCAGCCTGATGTACGGACATGTCTACCGGATCATTCTCTCTGATGTTGTGTTTAGCTCCATGGAGTAGGAACGAGTCTGAGTATATGGCATATTTAATCTGCATTACTGTGTGAATAGTTATAATTTGATTTATGATATTTTGCATGTGTGATAATGTGAATAGTTATAATTGGATATTTTGCATGTGTGATAATATGAATTGTTATATTAATTGTTATATTTGTTTGTATTGTCGTTTTCTTACTGCTATGCTGGTAATGATGTAGATTGTCTCATTTCTTTATATATATTTTTTGTATTATTATTTATGTTCCGTAAAGTCGTTGAGGAAGTAGAAGAGGAGCAACTGTTGAATTGTCAATACAACGAGGAGCAGCAACCGAGTGACCAGTTCGAGGAAGGCGAACCTCGAAATCATCCATATCATATGGATTGATTGCAGTGTGGTACGGTGTTACCGAAGTATTTCTGTCTTCCGATGATCTTCCTGAGGAGGATTCTTTGGAGGATAAGAACTTTTAGTGTTATGCTTGGGCTAGTTTATGGTTTGTTTTAAACCAGACAGTTTGCAGTTTTAATTAAATAGTTTGTCATATGTAAATTATTTGTACCTATTAAAAACAAAATTATATGTATAATTATGGTGTGTATGTAATAGTTTGTTTTATTTTATGTTCTGTTTATTTTATTTTATAATATAATGTTTAAGAAAAAAAAATATTTTTACCACCTATATTATATATATTACGTAATAATTTATAACTTGGGTAGAGGTTATTATTATTGTTCGAAAATGTGACATCCCTATTAGGGTGTGACATTTTAGTTGGTATCAGAGCCCAAGTTAGAGTCTTTTGATGTTGTGGTTGGGTATGTTTTTGCTTGTGTTGTGTGATTCTCTGTGATTGGTATCCAAAAGGATACATCTGACTTTGTTTTGTCTTGTTTGATTGAAGAAAAAGATGTCTAGCGGAAGAGGAATGCGTGCAAACATGAACCGTAATGTTGACCCAATGATTGCAGCTGCTGAGGCTATGCAGCGTATGGCAGAGGTGATTACACAACAAAATGAACGAGCAGCTCAACAGCAAGATGCGACTGCTGATGCTCTAAACTTGTCTGAGTTTAGGCGCAATAACCCGCCGCAGTTCAGAGGTGAATTTAATCCCGAGAAGGCGAGTCTTTGGATCCAAGATCTCAAAAAGATATTTGAAGGAATAGGGTGCGCCAATGATCGAAAGGTGACGTATGCTACATTTATGCTGAGAAGGGATGGTGAGAACTAGTGGAGAGGAACCCGATGCTTACTACAAGCTGAGGGAACTGAAATTACCTGGGAGGTATTCTGTGAGGTATTTCTGGAAAAGTACTTTCCTGCTAGTGCTCAACATGCCAAGGAGATGGAATTTCTTGGTTTACGTCAGGGTAATATGACTGTCAATGAATATGCTTCTACATTTGAGAGCTTGTCTCAGTTCTCAGACTATGCTCAAACTCGACAGAATGATACGTGGAAATGCCGTAAGTTTGAGGAAAGGCTAAGGGTAGAGTTGAAGAGAGGAGTGCTACCCTTAAGGATGAACCAGTTTCATGCTTTGGTGGACACATGTGTACGACTCGAGGAGTTGGAGCCGTCACGCGATCCAAGGAATCGTAACTTTGGACCAACTAGGTTCCAAAGAGGAGGCAACAACAACAACAATAACAACCGATTTCAACGCAAGCCGTATTCGAGACCACCGGGGAGTCAGCCTCAACGTCCATCTAACGGGGGAAGTTCTAGTGGCAACAAAGCTGGTACGAATGTGGCGTTTACGCCAAGATGTTTTAAATGTGGAAAGAGTGGCCACATATCTAGAGACTGTTCAATCAAAGGGCCAATCTGTTTCAAGTGTGGAAGGCCTGGGCATGTTTCTAGGGAATGTAACCAGTCAGAAAAGAAGCCAGTTGTGAGCAATGTTCGTGCTACTCAGCCGCGATCTGGAGGGCGAGTGTACACGATGAGCGGAGCTGAGGCTTCTCAGTCTGAAGATCTTATTCAGGGGGAAGGTGTCGTAGCAGGTAATCTTTTGACTGTACTATATGATTCAGGTGCGACGCATTCATTTATTGCGTATGACTGTGTGGATCGGTTGAAATTGCCTGTGTCTTCTTTGAGTTTTCAATTGATTGTTTCTACACCAACTGCCAAGCCTGTTGTTACATCTAAAGTATGTTTGAACTGTCCTATTACCATAAATGATCGAGTCTTTTCGGTCAATCTAATTTGCTTACCTCTTGTTGAAATAGATATAATATTAGGAATGGATTGGTTATCTTCTAACCATATCCTATTAGACTGTGCTAATAAAACCTTAGTTTTTCCTAAGGATGAGGATTCTGGATTTTTAACTGCCGTCAAAGTCAAATCTTTGTTGAGGGACGGGCTTCAAGGATACATCTTGCTGTCTTCTTTGGAAGTCAAGAGTGAAAAAGATGTGAATGCTATTCCAATCGTGAATGAGTTTCCGGAAGTTTTTCCTGATGATGTACCTGGCTTACCACCGCAAAGGGAAATCGAGTTTGCTATTGATTTGGTACCAGGAGCAGGTCCTATTTCAATTGCACCATATAGGATGTCGCCATCGGAGTTGGTGGAGTTGAAGAAGCAATTGGAGGAATTGTTGGAAAAGCAGTTTGTGCGACCGAGTGTTTCGCCGTGGGGAGCGCCAGTATTACTAGTCAAGAAGAAGGATGGAACTTCTTGTCTTTGCGTAGACTATCGTCAGCTGAACAAGGTCACAATAAAGAACAAATATCCACTTCCAAGGATCGATGATTTGATGGACCAGCTGAAAGGAGCAGCTATTTTCTCTAAAATAGATCTGCGATCAGGTTATCATCGGTTCGTGTCAAGGTAGAGGATATATCTAAAACAGCTTTTCGAACTCGTTACGGGCATTATGAGTATCAGGTGATGCCGTTCGGAGTGACGAATGCTCCTGCAATATTCATGGACTATATGAATAGGATTTTTCGTCCATACCTAGACAGATTTGTCATTGTTTTTATCGATGACATTCTGATCTATTCCCAAAATAAGGAAGAGCATGCTGAACATCTCAGTATAGTTCTCCAAATTTTGAAGGACAAGAAGCTGTATGCAAAGTTGGCAAAGTGTGAGTTTTGGTTAGAAGAAGTTCAATTTCTGGGCCACGTGATTTCGAAGGAAGGTATTGCGGTGGACCCATCGAAAATAGAAACTATTTTGCAATGGGAGAGGCCGAAGACGGTAATTGAAATCCGAAGTTTTGTTGGATTGGCCAGATATTATCGGAGGTTCATTGAAGGTTTTTCTAAGATAGCTGGACCTCTTACGCAACTCACAAGGAAGAGTCAAGCTTTTGATTGGACGAAAGAATGTGAGGCAAGTTTTCAAGAGTTAAAGAAGAGATTGACGACTGCACCAGTACTGATTTTGCCAGATCCTAACGAGGCTTTTGAGGTGTATTGTGACGTTTCTTACCAAGGGTTAGGATGCGTGTTGATGCAGAACAGAAATGTGGTAGCCTATGCTTCCAGACAACTGAAGGTTCATGAGAGGAACTATCCAACGCACGATTTGGAACTCGCTGCAGTGGTTTTTGCATTGAAAGTGTGGAGACATTTTCTGTATGGAGCTGTGTTCAATGTCTTCAGTGATCACAAGAGTTTAAAATACATGTTCAGTCAAAAGGAATTGAACATGGGCAGAGGCGATGGTTAGAGTTCTTGAAGGACTATGATTTCTAACTTCAATACCATCCGGGAAAGGCGAATGTGGTGGCGGATGCTTTAAGTAGAAAGGTGATTAGTGTTTCTACCATGATGATAAAGGAGGAAGAATTGATCAATCAGTTTAGAGATTTACGGTTGTCAGTGGAATTGGCACCAGGAAGGATTCGTCTAAGTAAAGTTATTATTTTGAATGACTTGCTGGAAGAAATAAAAGAAAAACAGGATAAGGATCCATATTTGTTAAATGAGAAAGAATTTTTGAAGCAAGGTCTTAAGGCAACGGTTGAGGAAGGATCTGATGGAATCTTAAGATTTAAAGGAAGGATTTCTCTACCTAATGATCCCGAGCTAAAGCAAGCGATTTTGGATGAAGCTCATGCTAGTAGGTTGAGTATGCATCCGGGGATGACAAAGATGTATTAAGATTTAAAGCGGATGTTTTGGTGGCCAAGGATGAAGAGAGATGTTGCGGAACGTGTGGCGTCTTGTCTAGTTTGTCAAAAAGCAAAAGTGGAACATCAAAGACCAACCGGTATGTTACAACCTTTAACTATTCTTGAGTGGAAATGGGATAGTATCTCGATGGATTTTGTCACCGGATTGCCAAGAACTAAGAAGGGTCATGATTCTATATGGGTTATAGTTGATAGGCTTACGAAGTCAGCGCACTTCTTGCCGATCAATAACAAGTATTCGTTGGAACGATTAACCCAGGTGTACATTAGTGAAATTGTTAGACTTCACGGTGTACCCTCAAGTATAGTTTCTGATAGAGACCCGAGGTTTACGTCAAGGTTTTGGCGAAGCCTACAAGAAGCCATGGGGACGAAGTTACGTCTAAGTTCTGCTTATCATCCGCAGACTGATGGTCAAACGGAGAGGACTATTCAATCGCTGGAAGATCTGTTGCGTGCTTGTGTGTTGGAACAACAAGGGAGTTAGGATGAATTTATGTCTTTGATAGAATTCACCTACAATAATAGTTTTTACTCAAGTATAGGGATGGCACCCTATGAAGCACTTTATGGGCGACGATGCCGAACACCTTTGTGTTGGTATCAATGGGGAAAGTATGATCATTGGACCTGATCTTGTGCAATAAACTACGGAGAAGGTGAAGATGATTCAGGAGAAAATGAGGACAACTCAGAGCCGACAGAAAAGTTATGCTGATAAGCGGAGGCGACCTCTTGAATTTGAAGAAGGTGAGCATATATTTTTGCGAGTAACACCTACGGCTGGTGTCGGAAGGGTTATCAAATCTAGAAAACTCACTCCTAAATTCATTGGACCTTATCAAATCATTCGTCGAATAGGTCCTGTAGCCTACCAGATAGCTTTACCACCTTTTCTATCCAATCTTCATAATGTATTCCATGTGTCTCAGTTGAAAATATATTCCTGATCCAACACATGTCATTCAACCTGATGAAGTACAACTGAAAGATAATTTGACATATGAGACACTTCCTGTTAAGATTGAGGACAAGAGAGTGAAGCAGCTTCGAGGGAAGATGATTGTTTTGGTAAAGGTTAAATGGAATGAGATAACAGGAGATGCTACTTGGGAGCTAGAAGACAAAATGAGGGAGCAGTATCCACATCTTTTCTGAGGTACGATAAAATTTCGAGGACGAAATTTCTGTTAGTGGGGGAGAGTTGTAACACCCCAATTTTTGGTTAATTATGTTTTTGCCCTTATTGTACTGTTTTCTGATTTCTGTGTGTTATAAAATTAATTTGACTGTTTCGTAACTGTATTTGATTGTTTCGTGTGATTTGCTCCTAGTCAAGAAAATAATAATTTTCGGGCCGGGAAAAATCTTGTTTGATTATTTGGAGTTGGACGATCTTACTAAACCCAATCCGAATAATACATATATCAATCTTTTAATTTTTAGGATTTTTCTGTATAATAAAAATATTTATCATGCAAAAAAATCTGTGGGACCCACGTTTGCCTTGTGGGACCCACATTTGCTTTGTGGGACCCACGTTTGGGTTTGTGGGCCCCACTTTTAGGAAAAATTTACCAACGTAAAAGGCTTGTAAAATTCTAGACCAAAAGGTTAAAAATTCATAAAAATGGTTAGATTTAATAGATTAGTTAATTTAAAATCTAATTAAGTTAATCTAAAGGGGTTAAGTGATAATTAAATAGATTAAAACCTAATTAGTTTTTATCAAATTTTAATTAGACAAATGTATTAGTATAATTAAGTAGAAGATTAAGGATTCTAAAGTAAACTAATGATTAACTAAAATACAAAGGAATCTAACTAACTTTTAATTAATCATAACTAGGAGGATTTAAGCATAAATAAGTTATTAAAAAATCAATCAAAATTGATTGATTCTCCTATAGCATTTTTCGGCCTTATGCATGAATTATGCACTCAAAATTCAACAAGGAAGCAACCAAGAAGTTGCTAAATGCTTAGTCATCCACCATCCAAATAATAATGTTAGCAAATTGTCAACAAAGGAGACAAAGCTCCATAATTTGTGTCCTATGGCTATTATTAAGCCAAATTTGTCAAACAAAAAAAAATGGATAGCTTTTTGCTTGAAGTCCTACGGCATATCAACTAAAATTTCCTAACATTCTATATCATTCACTCTTTTCTCTCCTACCCAAAGAACTCAAGAAAATTTCCTAAGTTTCCATTTTCTCTACCATTCGGCCAACACCACTTCTAACCCTTCCACTCATTTAAAATTTTATCTAACATCATTTCTTAAACCTAAACCATATTCTAAGAACATCTCTAGTTGTGAGTTTTTTTGCTAAATCATCCATTTGGAGCTTGGAAAATCACTTTGAAGTTTCTTTCCTATAAGGTGAAAATTCTTGTTTCTTGTTTCTAATTTTATTTTAAATGTTCTAAGCCATGATTGATCCATGGTTTATTTTTTTTTCAACCATAATTTATGACTTTATAATTTGTTTAAGGTTGTTAGGATTTTTGTTGAAGCTACACAAAATTTCTAAGGAGGAGTCCAAGGAGATCTTGTATTCCTTATAGGTAAGAGGGAGATTTAATCTCATCAACCATGTGTGGTGGTGAGAAAATGGATGTAATTGTGGTGAAGAATCCATAAGGATTCATTCACTTGGTTGTTTGTTGTGTGATTAATTTTGTGTGCATGTTTATTGTCTTTTCTAGTTGTGATTAATTTTGTGTGCATGTTTATTGTTTTTTTTATTTGTGATTTATTATGCATGCAAGCATGTTTATAGCTTTGATATTTGGTATGTGTTTTATTATTGCTTTAATATATGGTATGTGTTCATAAATATATGTATATGTTCATGGATCTATGATAATTATTGTTGGATGTGCAAATATGTTGAGATTTGCAAAAGTGTTCCAAAGAACACAAGATGAAGAGCTTATGGTTTTTACTATGAAGAGAGAACCAATATGTTCTCAACCATTTTCTAAAAGGATAACTTAGTTGATCTAATTAAGTTAAAGGATTTTTTCAATGATTTAATGGATGAAAAATAATTTTAAACATGGTTTGTATAAAAATGGTGATTTTTGGCCAAAAATATATTTTAATGTTTAATTGATCCAAAATTTATTTTCTAAGTGTAAACTAGTTTATTGACCTAAAAAGAATTTATTTACAATGGATTTTCAAGAACCAAATAAGTAAACAAATTTTTATTAGAAGTCTAGTGTATGAAAGAAATAAATTTTTGACACTTGAAAATACTTACCTTTGAGTTTTAAAGTATGTTAGCAATTTTTAAAGTGTATTTTATGGTTATAATTAAATAAAGGAATTTTTAAAAAAAACGTAGAAAATATTACTTAGTGGATTTTCTAAATGAAATGTTATCAAAATTGATTAAGAATGAGTAAGTATTGAAGAACGTTTCAAAATGGCATTTAGAAAGCAAGGAAATATTTTACGTAGTTAAAGAATAAAATTAACTATAGAAGAATTTATTAAAATCAAATTTTTGGGAAAAACGTCGAAAATTTTTACTTAGAGTAATTTTTGTAAGAAAAATGGAATATAATGTTCAAATAATATTTTTAGTTTGGAAAGTTTCAAAAATTTAATTTGGAACGTCAAGAAATATTTTATACAAAGTGAAAATAGTAGAAATAGCTTACGCGTATTTAAAATGATGATTTTTAAACTACGCGATTGAGAAAATGATTTAAAATGTTACGCGATTGAGAAAATGATTTAAAAATGTTACGCGATTGAGAAAACGTTTTAAAAATATTTACGCGATTGAAAAACGTTTGTAAAGTGTGAGGTAATTGTGAAAATGGGATAAAATATTTACGCGACTTATGGAAACAAGAAGTTTTTACTTGTCGGGTCAAGGCGGTGGACCCGACATGTTGGGAAATAGTACTGTCAAGTGGAGACATACTATTTTTTTGGAATTATTAATACTAAGGGTATTTTTGTAATGATGGTGACAATGAGGATATTTATGTAATTATGATTTATGGTGATACGAGGGTATTTTTGTAATTATGGATCATTACATACATAGAGTGGTATGTCAATTTGGTTGAAATTGACAATTGATCGACGAGATGAATTACACCGTGTTATGGGTGTGATAGGCGTAGTGTGTTCATGTGGAGAACTTGGAGGCGTTAGTGTGCGTGATTCCACATGTGGACAGTTGGTAGCTCCTCTGGGCCGTGGTAACTGAAAAACACACACTAGCGATCTCGACAAATACTATTCTTAATCATGATCTATTGGGGACTGTCTGGTACTATGCCTGGACGTACACGACGTATTTGACTGTGTACTATTTACACGACGTATTTGACTGTGTACCATTCACACGACGTATTTGACTGTGTGCTATTTACACGACGTATTTGACTGTGTAATAGTTGGTTGAGGCAGCCTGATGTACGGACATGTCTACCGGATCATTCTCTCTGATGTTGTGTTTAGCTCCATGGAGTAGGAACGAGTCTGAGTACATGGCATATTTAATCTGCATTACTGTGTGAATAGTTATAATTTGATTTATGATATTTTGCATGTGTGATAATGTGAATAGTTATAATTGGATATTTTGCATGTGTGATAATATGAATTGTTATATTAACTGTTATATTTGTTTGTATTGTCGTTTTTACTTCTTGCTATCTTGGTAATGATGTAGATTGTCTCACTTCTTTATATATATTTTTCACTGTATTATTATTTATGTTCCGTAAAGTCGTTGAGGAAGTAGAAGAGGAGCAACTGTTGGATTGTCAATACAACGAGGAGCAGCAACCGAGTGACCAGTTCGAGGAATGCGAACCTCGAAATCATCCATATCATATGGATTGATTGCAGCGTGGTACGGTGTTACCGGAGTATTTCTGTCTTCCGATGATCTTCCTGAGGAGGATTCTTCGGAGGATAAGAACTTTTAGTGTTATGCTTGGGCTAGTTTATGGTTTGCTTTAAACCAAACAGTTTATGGTTTTAATTAAATAGTTTGTCATATGTAAATTATTTGTACCTATTAAAAACAAAATTATATGTATAATTATGGTGTGTATGTAATAGTTTGTTTTATTTTATGTTCTGTTTATTTTATTTTATAATATAATGTTTAAGAAAAAAAAAATATTTTTACCACCTATATTATATATATTACGTAATAATTTATAACTTGGGTAGAGGTTATTATTATTGTTCGAAAATGTGACATCCCTATTAGGGTGTGACAGTTTCACGTCCAGTAACGGCTTAAACGCCTTCTATGAGTCGAGGATAAGCTTCCCATCCAATTTTCTTATAAATTGGAAAACAGGGTCTTTTAGAGTCAGATTCCCAAGACTGTAGCGTTTTTCTTCATCCTTGAAGAGATTCCACAAATTAAGAATTTCACCCTGCATCAATCTATAAGAACGCGTCTCAAGAGTCAATAAGATATCATCTAATGACTCCTTACTCAGTCCATTCTTAATGAATGATCTATTTGCGGAAACCATCCCCAAAGAATGACATTGCATGTTACAATTCCATCGTCCACATTTGTAACAAACTTGTAACATTTTTGCTCTTCTCCTTTTAGAATACAAACTTCTTCCAAGACCTGGCATGTATGAGTCAAATGAAATTGAAGACTCACCTGCTAGTCAGACCTTTGCTTCAATTATCCAGTGTATATCTTCTGGCATACCTTTGTGCATTAACAGTCTCAATTTTTCACATCGAACTTTGTAGATTTTTTTCAGAGCATTTTGAGGGAGAGAAGGAAAATGTTTTCTCAGGTTTGAAAGAATGACATCCATTTTAAAGGAGAAGAAGCATTCAGTTATTTTGGGAAACTGAAAAACAAATCGACTTGAGAGTCACGGAGTACCGTATCTGCCACTTAACTGGCAACACAAAGAACTCATCAACTTGGTTTTTTCAGAAATGATTTGAGCCTTTGTCCATTGACTTTAAACACATTACCATTCCTAGGATTCTCAATATCTACGGCCCCATGAGGATACACGTGTTTGACAACAAAAAGACCACTCTGCCTATATCTCAATTTTCTAGGGAATAGGTGCAGGCGAGAATCATAAAGCAGAACTTTTTGACCAATTTCAAATGATTTTCTCAAAATTGTCTTGACTGTGGATTTTATTGGATTTGTCTTTTGACAATTTTCACAACTTTTGCAAAAAGTATAGCAGTCCTTAAATAAAGTGGGCCAATAAAATCCACACTGCAAGATTTTTGTAGTTATTTTCTTTGAAGAAAAGCGACCTCCATATGTTTCTGAGTGACAAAATTTAATGACTCTACCTACCTCACTGTCGGGCACACATCTTCGAAAGATTTGGTCCGCATAATATCTGAACAAGTATGAGTCATCCCAATAAAAATTTTTCACCTCTGTCAAAAATTTTCTTTTATCTTTGTGCGTCCATTGAGGTGACATCTTTCCTTCTTGTTTTTCAGTAAGAGACGAGGAAATTACCACAGGAAAGCTTTGCTTTTCTCCCAAAAATGTGTACTTCAACCCAGCAGGTAATGGTTTTAGTTCCGGTGTGGGTACTTCTTCATGGGCATTATCATTCATGGGTTTTAGCTCTTCGAATTTTGGCTTTCTTCCTTTGTATTCTATTTCCTCTGTACAATCAAGCAAATCAAATGAATTAATTAAACAAACTTCTAATGGGTCAGAAGAACTCCCTTTTTGAAGATGATCATCTATAATGGCTTCAATTCCTTCAACTTCCTCATTTTCATCAAGGACTTCCTGTGGTTACTTGCACATGTTAAAAACATTGAGATCCAGTGTCATGTTTCCAAATGTTAACTTCACCATTCCATTTCTGCAATTTATCAAAGCATTAGATGTTGCTAAAAATGGACAGCCTAAAATAACAGGAATTGACTTGCAATTATCAACTAGAGGTTCAGTATCCAAGACAATGAAATCCACAGGATATATGAATTTATCAACTTGAACCAACACATCTTTCACTATTCCTCTTGGAATTTTAATTGATCTATCGGCAAGTAGAAGAGTTACAGAAGTTGGTTTTAACTCACCCAAGTTGAGTTGTTGATAAACTGAATATGGAAGCAAATTGACACTAGCACCAAGATCAAGTAAAGCTTTTTCAATTTTATGTTCTCCAATAATGCATGAAACTGTAGGACAACCAGTGTCTTTATATTTCAACGCATTATTATTCTGAAGAATGGAACTTACCTGTTTAGCCAAAAATGCTTTCTTTTTCACATTTAATTTCCTTTTAACAGTGCACAAGTCCTTCAAATATTTGGCATAAGAAGGAATCTGTTTGATAGCATCTAACAAAGGAATATTGACTTTCACTTGTTTCAAAATTTCAAAAATTCCAGTGTTATGGTCCAATTCCTTTGGATTATTCAATGCTTGAGGAAATGGGGGTGAAGGCGAGAGTTTGATCGCCTTTTGGTCAGCTTCTTCATTTTCTTGGGGAATTGGTTCATCTTCTTTCTCACAAGGTTCAGGGATTTGTTTTTCAACAACCTTTTCACTCCTAAGAGTTATCACTGACTGGACTTGGTCTATTTGTTGGTTTTCTGAACTCCCCTCATTTAGACTGTACTGACCTTTGGGATTTGGTTGAGGTTGAGAAGGAAATTTTCCTTTCTCGTGAATGGTGAGTGCAGAAGAAAGTTTAGCAAGAGTGTTTTTTATGTCATTCATGGTTTGATTGTTTTGTTTATTAATGGCCTCTTGCTTTTCCATGAATGCATGCAGTGTTTCTTCAAGGTTTTTCCTATATGGTGGGACATAAGGTGCATATCCTTGAGAATTTTGAGAGTCCTGTTGTGCCTGAGGAGGTGGTGGTTGCACAAATTGTGACTGATTATTATTCCTCTAACTGAAATTCGGGTGATTTCTCCATCCCAAATTGTATGTATCTGAAAAAGAAGAAGTAAATGGCTTTTTAAAATTATTCATTGCATTTACTTGCTCATGTACAACTTCTTTAAAAATAGGAATGTTAGGACATTCGTGTGTTGAGTGTCCTAAGTCATCACAAATACCACAAATTTCTTAATTTTGTACAGATTTGTTTTCTTTTGCTTTTCTTAATTCCATGGCTTCAACCTTTCTAGCCAAACTGGCAAATCTAGCATTTAGATCTTCCTCTTGACTAAGGTGATATTTTCCTTTATTAGCACTTGCAAGATTAGATCTAATTGAATTTTCAGAAATATTAGTAATATGCCAAGATTGAGAATTTTCAGCCAACTGGTTGAAGTAGTCTAAAGCTTCATCAGGTTCTTTATCAAGAAACTCACCATTGCACATTGTTTCCACAAATTGTTTAGTTTCAGGAGTTAAACCTTCATAAAAAAAGCTTATAGTGCGCCATTTTTCAAAATCATGATGTGGGCAAGAATTTAACAAATCTTTAAATCGTTCCCAACATTGAAAATATGCTTCATTTGAATTTTGGGAAAAATTGTGGATTTGTCTTTTCATAGCATTGGTTTTATGGGTTGGAAAAAATTTCTTCAAGAACTCACTTTGCATTTCTTGCCATGTGCCAATTGATCTTGGATTCAAAGTGTTAAGCTAAGATTTTGCTTTATCTTTTAAAGAAAAAGGAAACAATTTAAGCTTAACAATCTCTTTAGTGCAATTTTGATCATTGAAGGCAATACATACTTCCTCAAATTCTTTCAGATGTAAATATGGACTTTCAGATTCTAAACCATGAAAATTAGGAAGTAAAGAAATCATACTTGGTTTAAATCTAAAATTATTTGCATTGAGTGGAAAGATAAAACATGATGGACTAGAACTTCGAGGTGGTTGCAAATATTCACGCATGGTTTGCAACGGTTGATTTTCATGTTCATCATGTACACTTTCATTGTCAGCCATTGTGTCAATTATGTGTGATTGTGATTCAAACAAGTCAATATATAAAGTACCAGAATTAATTTTAACTAAACGACCAGAATTTAAATCACGATACCAATTAAGCATAAATACATAAATAACTAAAAATAAATAAACAAAAAATAATGTACAAGCTGGCGGTGTCACCCACCATTAAATATTAACAAGGATGTGGTATAAACCAACCACCCAAAAATAAAAATAAAAATAAAGTGCGAAAAATTAAAATACAAAAAATAAAGTGCAAAAAGTAAATTTAAATATGAAAACCGGAGAGTGACAGAGCCCCACAGAGAGAGTCATGATTTATGAAAAATGGCGGATATAACAAAAAAGAGAAGAAAGAAGAAATATTATTTCATTAAGTTAGATTGCGGAAAAATAAATAACAGAAAAGTAAAAGGGAGAGTTTCCCCCACTAAGTTAGTGCGTAAAATAAAAGGGAGAGTTACCCCCACTGACGAAAAAAAAATGACGAAAATAAATAAATAAAATTAAAAAGTAAAAATAAATGACATAAATATAAAAGTTAGAAAGTTAGTATGTTAGCAAGTTAGTAAGTTAGAGTTAGATAGTTAGAAAGTTAGAGAGTTAGTAAAGAAACCGAAAGATCGGCAAGCCGATCTTTTGCTCCGGTGAGGGAGAAGAGAGAATAGATTTTATTAAAGAAAACAAACCTCAATAAATCAAAACTTCAAATCAAGTCCCCGGCAACAGCGCCAAAAACTTGATGTGTGGGATTTTAGAGGATGCAAACCCAAGTGTAGGTTGTGTCAAGTAATAAATTTCTCGGGAGTCCGAGGTCGATCCACAGGGAATTGATAAAGAAAAATTAATTGAGGTATGAAAAGGATTTGTCACAACACCAAAAGTAATAAAAGATGTTCACAAATGAATTTAAGAACTTGCTTGGGTTAGGAGATCCACTCTTGGTAATAAATTAAAGGTAAGATTATTTCTCTTTTTAACTCAATTGAAATCCACACTCAACGGAGGTTCCAATCGGAAAATATAACATTCAAAGTTCAATTATATATGTAATCATATTATGATTCCTTTAATTATCTACCAACATTTGTAAATGAGTTCAAGCATTCACTGCTCCAATCCTATTGTCTACAATAAATCAAGATCTCCATTAACAAAGAAGGTTTCTAAATTGATTGGAAACAAAATACAACACATATAATGTTCATTTAATAATATATCATTTAAGCCCAAGAAATAAAATAATCTAACCTTATTTCATTACCAAGAGCTTCACTTTTTCACCCAAGCAAGATGAAGATTTAGTTACTCATGGATAAGAAGAAAGAAAGAGAGAAGAAGAGAAAGATGAACATGACTTCAATTTAGAACAAGAGAAAATTACAACAAAGTAAAACAAGAAACAAGCATAACCACAACTTGTAACAAACTAAGCCTAACACCCAGTGTTTAACACTTGAGTGCCTTTTATAGAAGAGTAGGGATACAAAATGACAAGGAGAATGATTAAGAGTAGGTGGATTAGTGGGTGGAGTGGTTGGATGATTGGTTAGGTTGTTGGATTATTGAATTAGTGGTTGGATTATTGAGATTCTTTGTCTCTGAAATCATTCATTGCTTAACTCATTGATTTCGTCATTTTTGAGCCAAGTGGTCTTCATGAAAGTTCTAGGAAATTGTCTAAGCTTTCCAATGGCTCTGGAATCACCTAAAAATTCGTCCTACAGCCCAAGATATGACTTAATTACTATAGACTATTCAGGCCCAGTTTCAGCACCTCTGTTTTGAATTTCAGACCCAATATCACCATCAAGGAGCCCGAATCAAGTTTTGTGTTCAACATGAAAGTTGTAGATATGGGTCTTAACTTTCAGATTCCAAATTTTCAGCCCATTTTATAAGCCTAAACTTGAATTATGCTCTGATTACTGTATACTGTTCAAGTTTCAGACACAAAACTCGTGTTCTGTCTTCTAAGCCCAATTAGCTCTACTAGATGTCTGATTGAGACTTTGAGCTCTTCATCAAAGTTGTAGAGCTCTCTCTTATCTTTCCTACAAGGTAAAATTAATAATTATCAGACATTTAGAACTCAAGATATGGCCGAAATACAGAAACAACATAAGACCAAAATAGTGCTAAAAAAATCAATTAAGTCCAATTTGAGTCCAAACTTACAAAACATAACTAGGCTTAATCAATTAAGTACATAGAGAGTGTAAATGACTAAAAATGAAGGTTTATTAATGTATAAAATATGTTATCATCAAAGCTTACTCCAAAATTCCTTGGACCTTACCAAATTCTTCGTCGGGTAGGTCTCGTTGCTTACCAAATAGCTTTACCACCTTTTCTTTCAAATCTCCACAATGTTTTTCATGTGTCACAACTTCAAAAATACATTTCGAGTCCTAATCATGTCATAGCATCCGATTCAGTACAATTAAAGGAAAACTTGACTTATGAAACAACTCCTGTAAGGATTGAGGATAGGAGAATGAAGCAACTCAGAGGGAAAGACATTTCATTAGTGAAAGAGATTTGGAACGAAGCAACTAGAGATACGACATGGGAACTAGAGGACAAGATGAATGAGCAATACCCAGAACTGTTCTAAAGTATGAAAATTTCGAGGACGAAATTCTTATTTGTTGGGGAGAGTTGTAACACCCCAAATTTTATTTATTTTATGATAAATATTCATTTTCTAATATTTGTGATTTTTGGGAATTTTTCTAGATTTTTCTGAGAATGCAAAATATTTTAATATTATTTCTCATTTTACGTGCAAACTGAGCGGAGCCGGGAAAATGAGATATTTTTCACGAGAACCTTGATCTGTGAGAATGTCGACAGGAGATATTACTAAACTCGGGGCTGGACACGATTTACGAAGATTCGTATTTTTCGATAAAATTTTTACAAATAAAATAATAAATCGCTATGTCAAAATTTATTCGCCGAACAATTAATACTGACTTCTGTCAACTGTAATAATTATCCATTGGATAATAATATGTATTAAAAATCCTATCACATTGTCCTAATGTAATCCACTTTATATCTAATTAAACTCACTTTAATTCAAATTTATTGTATTTTAATCAAAGCTTCTTTGAAAAGCTTTGACCACCAAAGGACAAGAATGCCATTGGCTTGTTGAGGAAGCCAAAAATCTCCCCCATCTCTCTCTCCATTGCCGCGGCTACCTTTCCCAAGGGAGGCAAAATTTTGCCTCCTCACTTAAAGCATAATACTCAAATTACCTCATTTCACCATAACATTTTCTCTCTCTAACTTTTTCTTCTTCATTTTCTCTCCGCCTTCTCTCTTCTTCTCCTCCTCCTCTACAAAATTGCAGCCCTCATCTTCAACCATTTATCTTCACTTTTTTCTTCATAAACACCATTTCCATACTCATCTCAACCTCCTCCACACTTTCTATTTAGAAACTTTCTTCAAAATCCATCTTCACCTCCATTGTCTTCCAAGACAAAGCTTCAAGCTTTAAGGTAAAGTTTTCATTTTTCTTCTTCTTTCTCTTCATTTTCGTGTTCCATGGTCTCTTTGATGACCATGGATCTCTTCTTTTTCAACCCTTGATGTTGATTCATTGTCTTGAAATTCCTAGGATTTTGGAAGCTCAAAACTGAAATCACCAAGAAGTAATAGGAGATCATTTTTGTGTTCTTCCTTTAGGTAAGAGGGAGATTACTCACTTTAACCAATTTTGGTGATGAGGGAACCTTTGTATGCTTACTTTGTTTTAGTGATTTTTGCATGTTTATATATTCTTGAATTGGATTAATGTTTGAATGGTGATCTTGAATGTGTTGGATGTGTTGAAAATGTTTGATCATGTTAGGGTTGTTAAATGGAAAATTTGGAGTTTCCTACCCAAATGTGATGCCACGATTTTGATTAGAATTTAGGGACAGAAATTTGTTTTTGTATACCAATAAAATGAAGCTTATGTGATTAAAGGTTGAATGATAATATTAAAATTAATGAATGGAAAATTTTAAGGGTTTAATAACCCAAAGTGAGGCCACAGTTTTGATCTTGAATCCTAAGGGAATGGATTGATTTGGTGTGAAATAAAATCTAAGTCATTAGGTAACAAGTAGCTAATGCATAAAGTGGAAAGAAATTGGAACCTTGATGACCAAGTGAGGCCACAGTTTTTAGGGGAAATTAGGGGTTAAATGATGCCTTGATCAATCTTTAGAAATTAAGAATTTAGAGACATGCATAATCCATAATTAAGTGGAAGAATTAAATTGAGTAATAACTCTTGAGAGTGCCATGGTTTTGAAGGATTATTTAACCTAAAATTTTCATGATTGACCAAAGCTTAAGACTTTGAAAATGAGGATCCATAATGTGGACTTGTGATAATTGATGAACCATGAATACATATTGATGTTGAGGATTGATTCCATGTTATTGTGAAATCCCTATGTGGGCTAAGTACTTGTTGACTGTGTACTTGAGGAACTTATGACATATTGATGTTAAGAAATGAATATATATGCCATTGTGGTATACTTATGATAAATGTATCATTGATGAACATACATGATGTACATTGCGTCGTCATGCATATGTGTTATCCGTTGGACATTGTTGAAAAGTCGGTGTATGCCTAGGAGTTTGAATAACACCTATGTGCGGGTGCGAGTAGACTAAGTGTAGGGTCATAATGGTTATAGGTGTTATTCAAACTCCTAGGCATATATCGCCTTTCCAACAATGTCCAGCGGACAACATATATGCATGACGATGCAATGTACATCAATGATACATTCATCATAAAGCATACCACAATGGCATATCTATACATATCTCATCATCAACTTGTCATAAATCCATCAAATACATATTATCAAGTGCTTAGTCCCACATAGGGAATCACAACAACATAGAATCAATCCTCAACATCAATATGTATTAGGGTTCATCTATTATCACAAGTCCACATTATGGATTCATCATCTCAAAGTCTTAAACTTAGGTCAATTATGACAAATTTTAGGTTAAGTAACCCTTTAAAACTGTGGCTCTCTTAAGTGTTATTATTCAATTTAATTCTTTCACTTCATTATGGATTTTGCATAACTCTAAACTCTTAATTTCCAAGGATACACAAAGGCATCATTTGAACCCTAATCTTTCTCTAAAAACCGTGGTCTCCATAGGTAATCAAAGTTCTAATTTCCTTCCATTTTATGCACTAGCCTCTTGACACCTAATCACTTAAATTTTAGTTCATACAAAATCAATCCAATCCCTCAAAATTCAAGCCAAAACCATGGCCTCACATTAAGGTAGGAAACCCTCAAATTTTTTTATTCATTAATTCTAACATTATCACTCAACATTTAATTACATAAGCTTCATCTTGTTTATGTGCAAAAACCAACTTACATCCCAAAATCCTAGTGAGAACCGTAGCCTCCATACATGATAGGAATTTCTAAATTTTTCATTTATCAATTCCATTATTATCAAACCATTTATATAATCAAGTTTCAATCTTCCTCAAGGTCACACAAGGTATGCAAATCAACCAAACAAGTAAGCACATAAATATGGATTTCTCCATCAAATAAACACACAAGGTCTCCTCACTACCAATAATGGTAGAAGTGAGTTAATCTCCCTCTTACCTAAAGGACAAACGCAAAAATGATCTCTTACTTGCTCCTGAAGGTTCAGTTTTTAGAGCTCCAAAAACCCTAGAATTTCAATCACAAAGAATCAACATCAAGCTTGTTAAAAGATGGATCTTTAGTCTCCAATGAAACCATAGATCATGAAAATGAAGAGAAAGAAGAGAAAAATGGAAACTTTATCTCAAAGTTAGAAGCTTTGTCTTGGAAGATAATGGAGATGAAGATGGATTTTGAAGAAATTTTCTAAATAGAAAGTATAGAGGAGGTTGAGGTGAGTGTAGAAATGGTGTTTATGAAGAGGAAAGTGAAGAGAAATGGTTGCTAATGGGGGCTGCAATTTCGTATGGAGAGGGAAGAAGAAGAGAGAAGGTGGAGAGAAAAATGAAGAAGAAGTTAGAGAGAGAAAATGTTATAGGAAAATGTAATATTTTTGAGTGAAATGATTAAGTGTGGAGGCAAAATTTTACCTCCCTTGGAGTGGCATTGCCGCGGCAATGGAGAGAAGAGAGGGGGAGATTTTTTACTTCCCCAACAAGCCAAAGGCATTTTTGTCCTTTGGTGGTCAAAGCTTCTTTGAGAAGGTAATGTGATAGGGTTTTTAATACATGTTATTATCTAATAGACAATTGTTACAATTGATAGAAGTCAGTATTAATTGTCTGGCAGATAAAATTTACACAGTGATTTATTATTTTATCAAATAAAATTTCTTGAAAAATGTGAAACCTCATAAATTGTGTCCAGTCTCAGGTTAGTAAGATCCCCCATCGATGTTTCCACAGATCAAGGTTCTCAGGAAAAATATCTCATTTCCTCTGCTCCGCTCAGTTTGAATGCAAAATGAGGAATAATATTAAAATATTCTGCGTTCCCAGAAAAATCCAAAAAAATTCTCAAAAATCACAAATATTGAAAAATGAATATTTATCACAAAAAAAAAAAATTTGGAGTGCTACAAATCTCCTCTCTCCTTTAGTAACTCCACGGCAATGTGAGGGGAGGAGGGAGCCAAAATTGTTTTCATCTCACTTAAGTCACCTTTCACTTTACATTCAAACTTTCCTATCATTTTCTCTCTCTACTTTCTCTTCTTCCATTTTCTCTCATTTTCTCTCTTCTTCTTTTTCTCCTACCTTTTGCCACCTCCACCATTGTAAAAATTTCATCCAACCACATTTTCTTAATCTCTATCACATTCTAAACACCTTTCTAGTTGAGACCATTTCCGAAAGCTTCCATTTTCATCATCTTTCTTCAAGAGCAAAGGTTGAAGCTTTTGAGGTAAACTTTTGATCTTCACTTTCTCTTCTTCATTTTCGTGTTCATGTTCCTCTTTATTACCATTGATCCACTCTTTTTCAAGCCTAGAATGTTGATTTTATGAGTTGAAATCCTTAGGGTTTTGTGGAAAGCTTGGCTGAAATCTTCAAGGACATCAAGGGAGATCTTTTGCTTTCCATTTTCTTTAGTAAGAGGGAGAACATCCTCATGATGAATTGTTTAGAAATGGAGGATCCATGTGTGAATTTCTCTTCTTGTTTGTTTGATTCATAATGATTTGTAACTATGTGCTTGTATGATTTTGTTGTTTAATGTTGTTTTGTTATGTTGCTCGGATAAATTGTGCTATTTGTATGCTTGAAATCATGTATGGAAGACAAGGAATTCTTTCTCTTTTGGAAGAGAGGCTCACAACCTCATGGCCTAAAAATGGTGAAACTTAAGAGGAAAATTAAGAATATTAGTATTTTTGGACATCTAGGATAATTAAGAGGAAAATTTGTAATCAAAGTGAAACTTGAATAATTAAGTGACTACATACTAAAATGGGGAATTCATAAGATGGAAAAATAAAAGAAATGAGGACTTTAATATAATACTATAATGACTTATCACCTTTAAAGGAAAATGGGTGTAAGTGAGACTTTGAGACTCATAAGACTTTAAATAAATAAATTTTGTTAGTGATAAAGAGAAATGTAAATTTGAATAGAGAAACAAGGATCGAAATGATAATGTTATTATCGTGCCCGTAAGTGAAATCTTGATATATTGATAATTACTATGAATTATGATGGTGTATGATCATAGATTGCATGACATTGATGATATTATGTATGCAGGTGTGCATTGAGGCATTCATCATACCTTGTGACGTCATGTGATCTGTTGTATGGCTGTATGAGCCTAGGAATTGAATTACACCTTCGTATGGGTGCGATGGGCCTAGTGTAGGTCTTTATTGACCTTGGGGACGTCGGGGTGTGGGGTGTCTGCAATGGCCAGCTGTTAGCTCCCCTGGGTCGCGGACCAGACCAATGCAAACACACCGACGATCCTAACTGAGACACTCACCCTAATCAGGATCTGGTATAGATTGTCTTGTATAAAGCCTTGTTGCGCAAACATTAATTTTTATTGAAAGCACTTGATTTATGGCTGATGAGATACAGATATATCTTCCGATCATTATCTCCGAAATATTTGTCTAGCTCCATGGAGTAGGAATTGAGTACATTGTGCACATGTATAGTGGGTCTGCATACCCTCATGACATTTCATATATGTTTATTTATTTAACATTGATTGACTTATTGAACTGTTATATTATTAATATTATTCTTACTGTCGATATTTGATATTATTGATTTATGTAATTGGTTGGTATTTCTATCCGTACTGTCTTTACACTGCCTATTGGTAATGATGTCAGATTTCTCACCTCTTTGTGGTGTTGTGTTATTTCACTGTATATTATGATTAATTAAAGACCAAGAAGGACTTGAAGAGGAACTACCCCCTCTTGATTTGTCATAGCTGCTGCACCAAAATGACGTCAAGATTGCGTATTTTGGGTTATGTGCACGTGTATTTTCATGATAGAGCAGACGTATGGTCAGTCAACTTGGCTAATGAGAGAGTTACATACACTGGAGAGCTGACATTGGTTTTTCGTGGGGATCTTCATCATCTCCCTGTTTTGTCTTTCTCAGTATCTGTTCAGTTAGTGTTTAACATATCTATCCGAGAATGGTGGAATAACTTCCACTATACTCCTCATGAGGATAGTGTTATGTCCTCTGGGCAGATGCCTGTCCATCAGGGTATACCTCCTACTGTGGTCATTTTTTCTAAGGAATTGGAAGAGGATCCTTCTGAGGACCCTATGGTTTAGGTATGTAGGATTTAGGCTGGTCGTGTCTTTTTGCTAGTCAGTCTTGATTGATCATCTGTACATTTTTTAGTACGTATATGTATTTGGAGCACCATTCTTTTTGTAAGTATTTTGGGGTACAAATTTGTATATGATCCACACGAACCAGTTGATGTGAACACTTATGTATATGCAATATATATATACTTATCCATGATGTTATATAATCTATCTGCTTGTTTGTTTGTTATCCGCACATATAAGAATATTTTACGTCAAATGTTAAGGTTTTAATAATTACTGATTTTATAACTTGGGTTAATTTTACTTCATATTTCGCGTTAACTTGATTGAAATTTTGAATTTGTGAAGTCGTGACGTCTTCCTCCTTTCAATGAGGAAAGGGGGCGGTATGTTACACTAGTTTTGTATCAGAGCATAAGTTTGAGTCTTCTTTTGGGAATTGTGATTAGGTTTGTCTTGTTTGTGCTGTGTGATTCTCTGTGTTTAGTATTTTGAAAGGATAGATCTAATTTTCCTTGTATTTTGTATAGCTTGAATTGAAGAGAATCGATGGTGCGTAGACAAGAAGTTGAAAGTATGGTTATAGCTGCAGAAGCAATGCAATGAATGGCTGACGTTATCGCACAACAAATGAAAGAGCTACTCAACAATAAGAGAGGGCTGCACAATAGTTGGAAGCATCAGCGGACATTCAAAATCTGTCAGAGTTCCGTCGTAACAACCCTCCACAGTTTAATAGGGTATTTGATCTGGAGAAGGCTAGTCTGTGGATCAAGGAGTTGGAGAAAATTTCCAGAGGCATAAACTATGCGAATGACAAGAAGGTAACTTATGCCACTTTCATGCTGATCGAAGACGCAGAAGAGTAGTGGAACAGAGAACAGAGACTGTTAGAAGCTGAAGGTCGAGCAACCACCTGGGAGATATTCAAGGACAGATTCTTGGAGAAGTATTTCTCAGCGAGTGCAAGATATGCAAAAGAGATAGAGTTCCTCAGTCTAAGGCAAGGGAATATGATTGTCAGCAAGTATGCTGCAAAGTTTGAAGGCCTATCCACATTTTCAACATATTTCCAACATCAGCTAAATGAGGTGTGGAAGTGTCAGAAATTTGAAGAATGATTGAGGCATGACATGAAAAGGGCGGTCATTGTGGTGTCCCGGGGTTGATAAGGGCGGGGAGTGGACGCTGGTGCATGAGAGGCACGTACAAGGAGTGGCTCCTGGCATGCTTCTAGGCGAAGGGTCCCATGAATGAACTAAATACGCACCAGAATGAGAGGGATTCAGAGACTGTGCAGGTATGAGACTGCATAGTTGAGGATGGTTTAAAGGAATTGATTAGGTGTAACCATATCAACAAGTTGCAACTTCTTTTCGGGAGCCTAGAACATAAGAACTCCATTGTTAAGCATGCTTGACTTAGAGCAATTGTGGGATGGGTGACCTCCTAGGAAGTTTCCTAGGATGCGTGTGAGTGAGAACAAAGCACGCTGAAAGACCCGTGTTGGTTGGTGGAGACACTCACCAATCCTGCAGGCAGTCCCGGGATGTTACAGATGGTATCAGAGACGGGACCTCTCCCAGTACGGTGTGGTTCGGGGACGAACCTGGCGGAAGCTGGTGGGCATGTGGTGTCCCGGGGTTGATGAGGGTGGGGAGTGGACGCCGGTGCATGAGAGGCACGTACAAGGAGCGGCTCCTGGCATGCTTCTAGGCGAAGGGTTCCATGAATGAACTAAATACGCACCAGAATGAGAGGGATTCAGAGACTGTGCAGGTATGAGACTACATAGTTGAGGATGGTTTAAAGGAATTGATTAGGCGTAACCATATCAACAAGTTGCAACTTCTTTTCAGGAGTCTAGAACATAAGAACTCCATTGTTAAGCATGCTTGACTTGGAGCAATTGTGGGATGGGTGACCTCCTGGGAAGTTTCCTAGGATGCGTGTAAGTGAGGACAAAGCACGCTGAAAAGACCCGTGTTGGTTTGTGGAGACACTCGTCAATCCTGCAGGCAGTCCTGGGATATTACAATCATAACCTTGAAGATCAACCAATTTTCAGAACTGTTGGATATGTCGCTGGGTGGAGGATTTGGATCAAGCACAGGACATGAGGAATCGTAACTTTGGACCGTCTAGGTTCCAAAGGGGAGGAAAACAGCAACTGGTTTTAGTGAAAACCATATTCCAGACCATCGAGAAGTCAACAACAACAACCTCGTGGAGGTAGTCCTAGTGGAATTCGATTTGGTCCGACTGGAATATTTTCTTCAAAGTGTCTCAAGTGCGGAAAGGATCCTCCTACAAAAGATTGCACGATTAAGAGGATCATTTGCTTTAGATGTGGGAAGCTTGGACATCTATCCAGAGATTATAACAATCCCAAGGCAAAACCCTCTGTTAGCAATATACGTACTGCAAGACCTCAAGCTGGAGGAAGGGTCTATACTTTAAGCGGAGTTGAAGCCTCAAATTTTGAAAATCTGATTACGGGAGATGGAGACATAGGAGGTAATCCTTTAATTGTACTGTATGACTCCAGGGCAACGCATTCTTTTATTTCCTATGATTGTGTGAATCGATTAGGATTGTCTGTGTCTTCTTTACTTTTTGATCTAACTGTTTCTACTCCTACTGCTAAACTTGTCACTACTGTAAAAGTTTGTCTAAATTGTCCTATTTATGTTGAAGGTCGCCAAGTATGTGTCTTCTTGCTTAGTTTGTCAAAAGGCGAAGGTCGAACACCAAAGACTTTCTGGAATGTTACAACCTTTGACTATTCCCGAATGGAAATGGGATAGTATTACAATGGATTTCGTGATTGGATTGCCGAAGACCCAAAGAGCACATGACTCAATATGGGTAATTGTTGATCGACTTACGAAGTCTGCATACATCTTATCGATTAACATAAGATACTCAATGGAAAGGTTGACTTAGGTATATATTGGCGAGATTGTTAGACTTCATGGTGTACCTTCTAGCATTATTTCTGATAGAGATCCAAAGTTCACATTAAAGTTTTGGAAAAGTCTACAAGCAGCTATAGGAATAAAACTTTATTTGAGTTCTGCATATCATCTGCAAACGGACGAATAGTCTGAGAGAACAATTCAATCTTTAAAAGATTTGTTAAGAGCTTGTGTCCTAGAGCAAAGAGGAAGTTGGGATGAAATCTTACCCTTGATCGAGTTCACTTAGAACAACAGTTTCCACTCAAGTATAGGGATGGCACCCTATGAAGCCCTGTATGGACGACGCTGTAGAACACATTTGTGTTGTTATCAAGACGGAGAACATCTCACGTTGGGGCCTGATCTTGTACAACAGATGACAGAAAAGATTAAGGTGATTTAGGAGAAGATGAGGACAACTCAAAGTAGGCAGAAGAGCTATGCGGACAAGAGATGGAAGCCTCTAGAGTTCGAGGAAGACGATCATGTGTTTCTAAGGGTTACACCTATGACGGGTATTGGAAGAGTTATTAAGTCCAGAAAACTCACTCCTAAATCTCGATTTACGTGCACACTGAGCCGAGTCGGGAAAATGAAATATTTTCCTCGGGACTGGTAAACCTTGAACTGTGAAAACGTCGACAGGAGATTTTACAAAACCCGAGGTCGCACACAGTTTACGAGGTTACGTTTTACGAGATTTTTATCTGATAAATAAAAATCACAGAATAATTTTATTATCTATTGGACGATAAATACCGATTTTTGTTAACTGCAACTTCTGCCCACTGATAATAAACTTAATACAGTGTTAGTTATATTTTAGAGAACACTTTAATGACATCACAAGATGACCTCACTTGAATACATCACTTTGACTTTTCAAAAAGTGAAAATTTGGCTTATTGAAGAAGCTTGGAGGAAGCTTCCGAGCAACTTCCTATTGGCTTGTTGGAGAAGCCAATCTCCTCTCTCCTTTAGGCAACTCCATGGCAATGTGAGGGGAGGAAGGAGCCAAAATTGTTTTCATCTCACTTAAGTCACATTTCACTTTACATTCAAACTTTTCTATCATTTTCTCTCTCTACTTTATCTTCTTCCATTTTCTCTCATTTTCTCTCTTCTTCTTCTTCTCCTACCTCACGACCACCACACCATTTTCCACCTCTACCTTTGTAAAAATTTCACCCAACCATATTTTCTTAATCTTCATCACATTCTAAACACCTTTCTAGTTGAGACCATTTCCGAAAGCTTCCATCTTCATCATCTTTCTTCAAGAGCAAAGGTTGAAGCTTTTGAGATAAACTTTTGATCTTCACTTTCTCTTCTTCATTTTCGTGTTCATAGTCCTCTTTATTACCATTGATCCACTCTTTTTCAAGCCTAGAATGTTGATTTTATGAGTTGAAATCCTTACGGTTTTGTGGAGAGCTTGGCCGAAATCTTCAAGGACATCAAGGGAGATCTTTTGCTTGCCATTTTCTTTGGTAAGAGGGAGAACATCCTCATTAACCACTCATGGTGGTGGGGGATGAATTGTGTGTTGGAAATGGAGGATCCATGTGTAGATTTCTCTTCTTGATTGCTTGATTCATAATGATTTGTAACTATGTGGTTGTATGATTTTGTTGTTTAATGTTGTTTCGTTATGTTGCTTGGATAAATTGTGCTATTTGTATGCTTGAAATCATGTATGGAAGACAAGGCATTCTTTCTCTTTTGGAAGAGAGGCTCACGGCCTCATGGCCTAAAAATGGTGAATCAAGACAACACCTTGTAATAAAATGAAATTTTAGCAAATGATTGATAAGTCGATGAAAATTTTGGAACCTTGAAACCTTGGTATAGGTCACGGCCAAGAGGAAGAAAATTAGGAAAACTTATGACTAAGTTGGTAATGAATTTGAACTTATGAGTTTAAGTGGAAAATGAGTTGATTAAGGAATTAAAACAATGGATTAAGAAGATGAAAATGAAATTCTATGAACCTAGGGTTCACGGTTAAGAAGCAGGAAAAATGGAAGTATTGGGTAAATTTTAAAGTAACTTGGAATTTAGAAAAAAAATATATTAAAAGTGAGTTAATTAAAGAATTGAAATAAATAAGCAAGAAGAGGAATTTTGAAACTTAAGAATATTAGTATTTTTGGACATCTAGGATAATCAAGAGGAAAATTCGTAATCAAAGTGAAGATTGAATAATTAAGTGACTAAATACTAAAATGAGGAATTCATAAGATGAAAAAATAAAAGAAATGAGAACTTTAATATAATACTATAATGACTTATGACCTTTAAAGAAAAATGGGTGTAAGTTGCAACACCCTAATGGGGATGTCACATTTCCAAATAATAATAATAATAACCTCTACCCAAGTTATAAATTATTATATAATATATAATAATATAGGTTATAAAAATATTTTTTTTATACCACATTATATTATAAAATAAAATAAACAGACACATAAAATAAAATAAACTATTACTTACACACTATAATTATACATATGATTTTGTTTTTAATAGGTACAAATAATTTACATATTATAAACTGGTTAATTAAAAACAGTAAACTGTCTGGTTTAAAGCAAACCATAAACTAGCCAAAGCATAACATTAAAAGTTCTGATCCTCCGAAGAATCCTTCTCAGGAAGATTATCAGAAGACAGAAATACTCTGATAACACCATACCACACCGAAATCAATCCATATGATATGGATGATCTCGAGGTTCACCTTCCTCGAACTGGTCACTCGTTTGCTGCTCCTCGTTGTATTGACAATCCAACAGTTGCTCCTCTTCTACTTCCTCAACGACTTTACTAACATAAATAATAATACAGAAAATATATACAAAGAGGTGAGAAAATCTACATCATTACCAGCATAGCAGTAAGAAAACGACAATACAAACAAATATAACAGTTAATATAACAATTCATATTATCACACATGCAAAATATCATAAATCAAATTATAACTATTCACATTATCACACATGCCAAATATCAAAAATCAAATTATAACTATTCACACAATGATGCAGATTAAATATGCCATGCACTCAGACTCGTTCCTACTCCATGGAGCTAAACACAAACATCAGAGAGAATGATCCGGTAGACATGTCCGTACATCAGGCTGCCTCAACCAACTATTACACAGTCAAATACGTCGTGTAAATAGCACACAGTCAAATACGTCGTGTGAATGGTACACAGTCAAATACGTCGTGTAAATAGTACACAGTCAAATACGTCGTGTACGTCCAGGCATAGTACCAGACAGTCCCCAATAGATCTTGATTAAGAATAGTATTTGTCGAGATCGCTAGTGTGTGTTTTCAGTTACCATAGCCCAAAGGAGCTACCAACTGTCCACATGTGGAATCTACTGCACACTAACGCCTCCAAGTTCTCCACATGAACACACTACACCTATCACACCCATAACATGGTGTAATTCATCTCGTCAGTCAATTGTCAATTTCAACCAAATTGACATACCACTCTATGTATGTAATGATCCATAATTACAAAAATACCCTCAGTATCACCATGAATCATAATTACATAAATATCCTCATCGTCACCATAATTACAGAAATACCCTTAGTATCAATAATTCCAAAAACAGTATGTCTCCACTTGATAGTACTATTTCCCAATGTGTCCGGGTCCACCACTTTGGCCCGACAGTAAAAACTTACTATTTCCATAAGTCGCGTAAATATTTTTAAATCATTTTCTCAATCGCGTAGTTTAAAAATCATCAATTTAAATACACGTAAGCTATTTCTACTATTTTTCACTGTATAAAATACTTCTTGATGTTTCAAATTAAATTTTGAAACTTTCCAAAACTACAAATATTATTTAGACATTATTTTCCATTTTTCTTTACACAAAATACTCTAAGTCATAATTTTTGACGTTTTCCTAAAAAAATCGATTTTAATAAATTCTTGTTCAGTTAATTTTATTCTTTAACTACGTAAAATATTTTCTTGCTTTGTAAATATCATTTTGAAACGTTCTTCATTACTTGCTCATTTTTAATCAATTTTGACAGCATTTAGTTTAGAAAATCCACTAAATGATATTTTCTACGTTTTCCTTTAAAAATTCCTTTATTTAATTATAACCATAAAATACACTTTAAAAATTGCTAACATACTTTAAAACTCAAAGGTAAGTATTTTCAAGTGTCAAAAATTTATTTTCTTTTATACACTAGACTTCTAATAAAAATTTGTTTACTTATTTGGTTCTTGAAAATCCATTGTAAATAAATTCTTTTTAGGTCAATAAAACTAGTTTACACTTAGAAAATAAATTTTGGATCAATTAAACATTAAAATATATTTTGGCCGAAAATCACCATTTTTATACAAACCATGTTTAAAATTATTTTTCATCCATTAAATCATTGAAAAAAAAATCCTTTAACTTAATTAGATCAACTAAGTTATCCTTTTAGAAAATGGTTGAGAACACATTGGTTCTCTTTTCATAGTAAAAACCATAAACTCTTCATCTTGTGTTCTTTGGAACACTTTTGCAAATCTCAACATATTTGCACATCCAACAATAATTATCATTGATCCATGAACATATACATATATTTATGAACACATACCATATATTAAAGCAGTTATAAAACACATACCAAATATCAAAGCTATAAACATGCTTGCATGCATAATAAATCACAACTAGAAAAGCAAATAACATGCACACATAAACAATCACAAATAGAGAAGACAATAAACAACCAAGTGAATGAATCCTTATGGATTCTTCACCACAAATACATCCATATTCTCACCACCACACATGGTTGATGAGATTAAATCTCCCTCTTACCTATAAGGAAGGCAAGATCTCCTTGGACTCCTCCTTAGAAAATTTGTGTAGCTTCAACAAAAATCCTAACAACCTTAAACAAATTATAAAGTCATAAACTATGGATGAAAAAGATAAACCATGGATCAATCATGGCTTAGAACATCAAAAATCAAATTAGAAACAAGAAACAAGAATTTTCACCTTATGGAAAAGAAACTTCAAAGTGATTTTCCAAGCTCCAAATGGATGATTTAGCAAAAACTCACAACTAGAGATGTTCTTAGAATATGGTTTAGATTTAGGAAATGAAGTTGGATGAAATTTTTGATGGATTGAAGTATATTGAAGAGGTGATGGCCGAATGGTGTGGGAAATGAAGACTTAGAAGTTTTTCTTTGGGTTCTTGATAGAAAGAGAAATGGATGAAGATTTGGAATGATTGAAATGAAAATAATGAAGTGAATTTAGTCTTCCTCCATTATGCATGACCGTAGGATACTCAATAAGAGAGCTAGCCATCTTTTTTGACAAATTTGGCTTAATAGTAGCCTTTGATGACTTGGATGATGGATGACTTACTTCTAGACTTCATGATTGCATTTTGATTGAATAATTGGATGCATAGTTATAGCATATGGCCGAAAATGCTATAGGAAGCTCAATCGATTGTTGATTGATTTTTAATAACTTATTTATGCTTAAGTCCTCCTAGTTAGGTTTAATTAAAAGTTAGTTAGATTCTTTTGTATTTTAGTTAATCATTAGTTTACTTAGAATCCTTAATCTTCTACTTAATTATACTAGTACATTTGTCTAACTAATATTCGATAAAAACTAATTAGGTTTTACTCCATTTAATTACCACTTAAACCCTTTAAATTAACTTAATTAGATTTTAAATTAAGTTTTAAATTAACTAATCTACTAAATCTAACCATTTTTTATGGATTTTTAACCTTTTGGTCTAGAATTTTACAAGTCTTTTACGTTAGTAAATTTCTCCTAAAAGTGGGGCCCACAAACCCAAACGTAGGTCCCACAAAGTAAATGTGGGTCTCACAAGCCAAACGTGGGTCCCACAGATTTTTCTGTATGATAAATATTTTTATTATTCAGAAAAATCCTAAAATTTAAAAGATTGATATATGTATTATTCGGATTGGGTTTAGTAAGATCGCCCAGCTCCAAATAATTAAACAAGATTTTCCCTGGCCTAAAAATTATTATTTTCTTGACTCAGAGCAAATCACACGAAACAATCAAATACAGTTACGAAACAGTCAAATTAATTTTATAACACACAGAAATTAGAAAACAGTACAATAAGGGCAAAAACATAATTAATCAAAAATTGGGGTGTTACAACTCTCCCCCACTAACAGAAATTTCGTCCCCGAAATTTATCGTACCTTAGAAAAGATGTGGGTACTGCTCCCTCATTTTGTCTTCTAGCTCCCAAGTAGCATCTCCCGTTATCTCATTCCATATAACCTTTACCAAAACAATCATCTTCCTCGAAGTTGCTTCACTCTCCCGTCCTCAATCTTAACAGGAAGTGTCTCATACGTCAAATTATCTTTCAGTTGTACTTCATCAGGTTGAATGACATGTGTTGGATCAGGAATATACTTCCTCAGTTGAGACACATGGAATACATTATGAAGATTGGATAGAAAAGGTGGTAAAGCTATTTGGTAGGCTACAGGACCTATTCGACGAATGATTTGATAAGGTCAAATGAATTTAGGAGTGAGTTTTCTAGATTTGATAACCCTTCCGACACCAGTCGTAGGTGTTACTCGCAAAAACACATGCTCACCTTCTTCAAATTCAAGAGGTCATCTCCGCTTGTCAGCATAACTTTTCTGTCAGCTCTGAGTTGTCCTCATTTTCTCCTGAATCATCTTCACCTTCTCTGTAGTTTGTTACACAAGATCAGGTCCAATGGGCATACTTTCCCCATCTTGATACCAACACAAAGGTGTTCGGCATCGTCGCCCATAAAGTGCTTCATAGGGTGCCATCCCTATGCTTGAGTGAAAACTATTATTGTAGGTGAATTCTATCAAAGACAGAAATTCATCCCAACTCCCTTGTTGTTCCAACACACAAGCACGCAATAGATCTTCCAGTGATTGAGTAGTCCTCTCCATTTGACCATCAGTCTGTGGATGATAAGCAGAACTCAGACGTAACTTAGTCCCCATGGCTTCTTGTAAGCTTCACCAAAACCTTGGCGTAAACCTCGGGTCTCTATCAGAAACTATACTTAAGGGTACACCGTGAAGTCTAACGATTTCACTAATGTACACCTGGGTTAATCGTTCCAACGAAAACTTGATATTGATCGGCAAGAAGTGTGCTGACTTCGTAAGCCTATCAACTATAACCCATATAGAATCATGACCCTTCTTAGTTCTTGGTAATCCGGTAACAAAATCCATTGAGATACTATCCCATTTCCATTCTGGAATAGTCAAAGGTTGTAACATACCGGCTGGTCTTTGATGTTCAACTTTAGCCTTTTGACAAACCAGACAAGACGCCACACGTTCCGCAACATCTCTCTTCATTCTTGGCCACCAAAACATCCGCTTTAAATCTTGATACATCTTTGTCATCCCCGGATGCATACTCAACCTACTAGCATGAGCTTCGTCCAAAATCGCTTGCTTCAGCTTGGGATCATTAGGTATATAAATCCTTCCTTTAAATCTTAAGATTCCATCAAATCCTTCCCCAACCGTTGCCTTATGACCTTGCTTCAAAAATTCTTGCTCATTCAACAAATATGGATCTTTATCCTGTTTTTCCTTGATTTCCTCTAGCAAGTCATTTAGAATAGTAACTCTACTTAGATGAATTCTTCCTGGTGCCAATTCCACTGACAGCCGTAAATCTCTAAACTGATTGATCAATTCTTCCTCCTTTATCATCATAGTAGAAACACTGATCACCTTTCTACTTAAAGCATCCGCCACCACATTCGCCTTTCCCGGATGCTATTGAAGTTGGAAATCATAGTCCTTCAAGAACTCTAACCATCGCCTCTGCCTCATGTTCAATTCCTTTTGATTGAACAGGTATTTTAAACTCTTGTGATCACTGAAGACATTGAACACAGCTCCATACAGAAAATGTCTCCACACTTTCAACGCAAAAACCACTGCAACGAGTTCCAAATCATGCGTTGGATAGTTCCTCTCATGAACCTTCAACTATCTTGAAGCATAGGCTACCACATTTCTGTTCTGCATCAACACGCATCCTAACCCTTGATAAGAAGCGTCACAATACACCTCAAAAGCCTCGTTAGGATCTGGTAAAATCAGCACTGGTGCAGTCGTCAATCTCTTCTTCAGCTCTTGAAAACTTGCCTCACATTCTTTCGTCCAATCAAAAGCTTGACTCTTTCTTGTGAGTTACGTAAGAGGTCCAGCTATCTTAGAAAAACCTTCAATGAACCTCCGATAATATCCGGCCAATCCAACAAAACTTCGGATTTCGGTTACCGTCTTCGGCCTCTCCCATTGCAAAATATTTTCCACTTTCGACGGGTTCACCGCAATACCTTCCTTGGAAATTACGTGACCTAGAAATTGAACTTCTTCTAGCCAAAACTCACACTTTGCCAATTTTGCATACAGCTTCTTGTCCTTCAAAATTTGGAGAACTATACTGAGATGTTCAGCATGCTCTTCCTTATTTTGGGAATAGATCAGAATGTCATCGATAAAAACGACAACAAATCTGTCTAGGTACGGACAAAAAATCCTATTCATATAGTCCATGAATATTGCAGGAGCATTCGTCACTCCGAACGGCATCACCTGATACTCATAATGCCCGTAATGAGTTCGGAAAGCGGTCTTTGGTATATCCTCTACCTTGACACGAATCTGATGATAACCTGATCGCAGATCTATTTTAGAGAAAATAGCTGCTCCTTTCAGCTGGTCCATCAAATCATCGATCCTTGGAAGTGGATATTTGTTCTTTATTGTGACCTTGTTCAGCTGACGATAGTCTACGCAAAGACGAGAAGTTCCATCCTTCTTCTTGACTAGTAATACTGGCGCTCCCCACGGTGAAACACTCGGTCGCACAAACTATTTTTCCAACAATTCCTCCAATTGCTTCTTCAACTCCACCAATTCCGATGGCGACATCCGATATGGTGCAATTGAAATAGGACCTGCTCCTGGTACCAAATCAATAGCAAACTCGATTTCTCTTTCTGGTGGTAAGCCAAGTACATCATCAGGAAAAACTTCCAGAAACTCATTCACGATTGGAATAGCATTCACATCTTTTTCACTCTTGACTTCTAAAGAAGACAGCAGCATGTATCCTTGAGCTCCGTCCCTCAACAAAGATTTGACTTTGACAGCAGTTAAAAATCCAGAATCCTCATCCTTAGAAAAAACTAAGGTTTTATTGGCACAGTCTAATAGGATATGGTTAGAAGATAACCAATCCATTCCTAATATTATATCTATTTCAACAAGAGGTAAGCAAATTAAATTGACCGAAAAGACTCGATCATTTATGGTAATAGGACAGTTCAAACATATTTTAGATGTAATAACAGGTTTGGCAGTTGGTGTAGAAACAATCAATTGAAAACTCAAACAAGACACAAGCAATTTTAATCGATCCACACAGTCATACGCAATAAATGAATGCGTCGCACCTGAATCATATAGTACGGTCAAAAGATTACCTGCTACGACACCTTCCCCCTGAATAAGATCTTCAGACTGAGAAGCCTCAGCTCCGCTCATCGTGTACACTCGCCCTCCAGATCGCGGTTGAGTATCACGAACATTGCTCACAACTGGCTTCCTTTCTGACTGATTACATTCCCTAGAAACATGCCCAAGCCTTCCACACTTGAAACAGATTGGCCCTTTGATTGAACAGTCTCTAGATTTGTGGCCACTCTTTCCACATTTAAAACATCTTGGCGTAAACACCACATTCGTACCAGCTTTGTTGCTACTCGAACTTCCCCCAACCGATGGACGTTGAGGCTGACTTCCCGGTGGTCTCGAATACGGCTTGCGTTGAAACCGGCTATTGTTATTGTTGTTATTGTTGCCTCCTCTTTGGAACCTAGTCGGTCCAAAGTTACGATTCCTTGGGTCACGTGATGGCTCCAACTCCTCGAGTCGTACACATGTGTCCACCAAAGCATGAAACTGGTTCATCCTTAAGGGTAGCACTCCTCGCTTCTGTTGGGAATTGCGGATCAAAAGTCTCGCAGCGGAATAATAGAATTCCCTCACAGGATCCATGCGAAAAATCCATAATCGGAGTTTTTAAAAATTTACCTCTTGAAGCGTGATAATCACAAGCGAGGTGAATCACCAACACCGTAATAGTGATGATGTCTTTGCGGTATCCACACGAACAAACTTGCAAAAGAGAGTCACGCCTCTGTTTCGTAGTGCTAGCTGCGAAGAGAGAAGAAGACCTCACTATCTCTCACTCACTTTCTGTAGGTGCAGCTAGGGTTGTGATGTAACCCAGTAGCAGCCCCCTTAGCAGTATTATTTATAACAGTGGCTGCCTTAAGTGAGTGTGAGCAGTAGCAAGGTAAGTGGTGCAACCCTAAACCCATCTGTCATGAGTTAGGCCCACAATTGAATCTGAGTCCAACTTGGATTCTGATTACTCCAATTTAATCTATTCTAAGTGTGTGACCCTGCAGGTTCTCATGACGTTGGTAGTAATATTAAAATCTCATTTTAATATTACAAACAGTGAGTGGTATCTAGCAACACATCACTATTACCCAAGTAATGAGAATGTCAGTGATTTGACATACCCTATCCGTGACTAATGTTTCCGTGTAGTTTAGTCCCTTTGTCCAGATATCCAGATTGAACACAAGGCATGGAATGTGTCACGCTTGTTTAGTTCAATCTTCAGTTTCCTGATTCTCGAGTAGACATAGTAATAACGAATGAGATCAATATCTCATATTGACTCATTTGAGCATGGCCATACATTTCGTAGTCTCACTCAATCAGGGGGCCCGAAGATATCACTCCTGTTATGTAGGAGGGACAAATCCCATCTAGGTCACTCACATCCCTCCACATGTATCGTGGTATGTCTAATAACCAACTTTATAATCATCTTGTTACAGATGACGTTTGATGGCATTAAAACACACAACTCCTCATGTAGGAATCGTAGTGATTTCAGGTCAAAGGACCACATACACCATTATCACTATGAGAATCGCTATGACACTCACGTAACGATCCACGTACCGTTCTCATGGCGGGTCTGTCCAATACATCATTACTCTAATATGTATCCATGTGTAGACTTGATATCTCATATCCATGACCCGTGAGATGTGGTCATCAGTCTACGCACATACTAGTCTCAATGCATTATTGTTGTCCTAATTAACAATAATACTTGACTAGGGACATTTAAGAATAGTGTTTTATCCAATAGGATCTCACGATCAAGTCATCCACTTGATGTCCTATAGTATCAAACTTACTATTCTAAGGACTTATTATGTCTACTAAAAAGAACACAATAAATGAAATGCCTCATATAAAATAACATAATATAATGTATGTAAATACAAACAAAATGTATTGGCCACTAGGGCATACACCAACAGCTTCAACTCTACCCTCAGCCCTTCCTCAAACTTACGGCATTTCCACGCATCATTCTGTCGAGTTTGAGCATAGTCTGAGAACTGAGACAAGCTCTCAAATTTAGAAGCATATTCATTGACAGTCATGTTGCCCTGACGTAAACCAAGAAATTCCATCTCCTTGGCATGTTGAGCAACGCGCAGAAAGTACTTTTCCAGAAATACCTCACAGAATACCTCCCAGGTAATTTCAGTTCCCTCAGCTTGTAGTAAGTGTCGGGTTCCTCTCCACCAGTTCTCACCATCCCCTCTCAGCATAAATGTAGCATACGTCACCTTTCGATCATTGGCGCACCCCATTCCTTCAAATATCTTTTCGAGATCTTGGATCCAAAGACTCGCCTTCTCTGGATTAAATTCACCTCTGAACTGCGGTGGGTTATTACGCCTAAACTCAGACAAGTTTAGAGCATCAGCAGTCGCATCTTGCTGTTGAGCTGCTCGTTCATTTTGTTGCGTAATCACCTCTGCCATACGCTGCATAGCCTCAGCAGCTGCAATCATTGGGTCAACATTACGGTTCATGTTTGCACGCGTTCCTCTTCCGCCAGACATCTTTTTCTTCAATCATACAAGACAAAACAAAGTCAGATGTATCCTTTCAGACACCAATCACAGAGAATCACACAACACAAGCAAAAATAGACCTAACCACAACACCAAAAGACTCTAACTTGGGCTCTGATACCAACTAAAATGCAACACCCTAATGGGGATGTCACATTTCCAAATAATAATAATAATAACCTTTGCCCAAGTTATAAATTATTATGTAATATATAATAATATAGGTTGTAAAAATATTTTTTTTATACCACATTATATTATAAAATAAAATAAACAACACATAAAATAAAACAAACTATTACTTACACACCATAATTATACATATGATTTTGTTTTTAATAGGTACAAATAATTTACATATTACAAACTCATTAATTAAAAACAGTAAACTGTCTGGTTTAAAGCAAACCATAAACTAGCCCAAGCATAACATTAAAAGTTCGATCCTCAAGAAGAATCCTCCTCGGAAGAGATTATCGAAAACGAAATACTCGATAACACCATACCACACCAAAATCAATCCATATGATATGGATGATCTCGAGGTTCACCTTCCTCGAACTAGTCGCTCGTTTGCTGCTCCTCGTTGTATTGACAATCCAACAGTTGCTCCTCTTCTACTTCCTCAACGACTTTACGGAACAAAAATAATAATACAGAAAATATATACAAAGAGGTGAGAAAATCTACATCATTACCAAAGATAGCGAAGAAAACGACAATACAAACAAATATAACAGTTAATATAACAATTCATATTATCACACATGCAAAATATCATAAATCAAATTATAACTATTCACATTATCACACATGCCAAATATCATAAATCAAATTATAACTATTCACACAATGATGCAGATTAAATATGCCATGCACTCAGACTCGTTCCTACTCCATGGAGCTAAACACAAACATCAGAGAGAATGATCCGGTAGACATGTCTGTACATCAGGCTGCCTCAACCAACTATTACACAGTCAAATACGTCATGTAAATAGCTCACAGTCAAATACGTCGTGTGTAACGCCCCAATTTTTAGAAAATATTCTGAATATATTGTTTTCTGTTTTTCATGCTTTTGTATGAATGACCGCTATATCCCTATTTTTCTGTTCTCGATTTCTGTATGAAAACAATTACGATAATACAGGCTCAAAATTTATTTGATCGTTTTACGTAATTTGTTTCGAGACGGAAAAATAAAAATTTTTATGAGCTACTGTATTAATTTTTCTGAAAGATATACAGCTATATAATACTGCTGGATATTTTATTTGAACGTTTTGGACGATTACCTACGTTGTGGGAAAAAATGGGAAAATGACCGTTACGTCCCGAACGTATTGTTTTTGCTGTTTTTAATTGTTTTCTTCTTGATTTAATGTCCGATAATACTGTCTGTGATTTTATATGGACTTTTTGTGTGATTTGCTCGAGCGGGAAAATAATATTTTCCGGGCCGGGAAAATCTTATTTTATTATTTAGAATTAGGGGATCTTACTTAACCCGATTCTCGAATGAGACTAAAAATAATCTTTTAATTTTTAGGATTTAATCACAAATAAAATAATTTTATATTATTATAATATTATTTTATTAGTCAAGATAATTTAGTGACAAGTGGACCCGAAATATTTTGCGGGACCCACAAATAGTAGAACGGTTAGATCGGTAGCTTAATTAATCACCGTAGCGGTAGAACTTTCGAAACAGTGACTCACTAGTGACTCAAAGAGAATTTAATACCTTGTGTGACTAAGCAATGTGAGTCACCAAGAGCCAACCAATAGGAATCAAGCTTGCTCACCAAGACTTAATCCTAGCCTTTCATGCATCCAATGGCTTGGATGAAGCCAAGCAAGGTGCCCACCTTGCACCTCACTTGAGTGCTACGGCCAAGAGGTCTTGGAAGACCAATCCTCACTTTGATTTTCATGCATTCTCTCTCTTCTCTCTCTTCCAAAGAAAACCTAGCCACCATTGTTGTTCCTTTTTCTCCTTCCATTCGGCCAAGCTTGTTTCTTGACCATACAACCATCCAAAAATTTTTCTAACCAAGTTTTCCTAACCTAAACACCATTCTAAGAACCTTTCTAGTTGGAAGTTTCTTCAAAATCTTCCATTAAGGGCTTGGAAATCAACCTTGTAGATTTGACCTAGAAGGTGAAATATCATATTTTTCTTTTCTCTCTTCTTTTTTTCAAAGTTCTAAACCATGATTTCTCCATGGTTTAGCTTCTTTTCATGGTTAATAACATGTAGATTTTATTTGAGATTTTTAGGTATTTGGTGGAGTGAAAACCGAACCATAGGAGGTGTGAAAGCAAGCTTTTTGTCTTCATTTAAGGTAAGAGGAAGACAATTCTTATCATCCCTTGATGGTGGTAAGAAGATGGGTTGTTTGTAGAATCCATGAGGATTCGGTTGTGGTGTGTTTATTGATGTGTATTTGTTAATTTTTGTGGTTGCTAGTAGCTTAAGTGTTGTATGTTAGTAGCTTTCTTGTTTGGTGATTGTAATAATTTTGCATGTTTATTAGCTTTTGATGGTATGTCTATAAGCTTTAATTTAGGTTTTATATGTTAGAAATATTTTGCATGTGTTAGAAATATAAATGCATGTGTTAGAATTGTATGATAAGGTATAAGATGTGAATAACATGTGTAAATTTGCATGAGTGTTCCAAAGAACACATTCCCTAGCTCACTAAGCAATGACAAAGTGTGAGGACCAAAATGTTCTCTTCATTTTTCCTAAAGTGCAACTTAATTAATTAGGAGAAATAAGAAGGTTTCCAATTTGTTTTGATAAAAAAAGAGAGGAATTTAGAAATCAAATGGTAAAGATTTAGTAAATTTTGGGCCAACATGCCTAAAGGATTTATTTGATTTAAAATCATTACTTTATAACATGATTTAATGAACTTAGATAAGATAATACCTTTGACATGATTTAGAAATCAAATGAAAAAGTTTTACAAAATTCGCCAACATGCCACTATAGGTAATTATGATTTCTAAAACTTGATTTCAAACCTTTTTCAATCAAAAAGAGACAATACAAGTTAAGAAGAAATTTTCTATAATAATTTTTGAACAAACAAATTGAGTAGAATTAAGCTTAAAGGATTAAAACTAGTGATTTTATCATTAGGAAGTAAAATACAGAAATTTTGAGAAATTTTCTAACATATAGCTCACTTTAGGTTTTGAAGCATGTTAGAGATTTCAAAAAGAAATAAATGATATGGTTAAAAAAATTAGGTAAATAGAAAATTTTATGGAAAATTTAGAAAACCATTATTATAAGTTTATAAACAAAATGCTGTCAATTTTTAGTAAAAATGAAACTATAAGATAGTAAAAATATCCTAAAGACAATATGCGCTATGAAAAAATTATTCTACGTAGTTTAAATGTACTAAGTACTATTTCTATCTGTTTAAACAGTAATTTTAAGGGCATTCGAATAAGAAAATGATTTAAAAATCCTACGCGATTGAGAAAACGTATTAAAAATGCTACGCGATTTTAAAAACAGAAAAATATCTTTACCCGATTTTTAAACATTTGTAAAAACGACGGAATTATGAAAATGCGATAAAATTTCTACGCGATTGACCGTTACTATATTTATTTTATGCTGTCGGGAAAATTTGAACCCGTACAGGCTTTTGAAAATCTATATGCTGTTGGGAAAATGTGAACCCGTACAGGCTTTTGAAAATCTATTTACTGTCGGGAAAATGTGAACCCGTACAGGTTTTTAAGAATTATTTGCTGTCGGAAAAATGTGAACCCGTACAGGCTTTCCATCTATCTGTTATGTGTGCCATGTATTTGGTGGATTTGTTGACGAGACGAATCACATCGTGTTGTCGATGCGATAAACGTAGTGTGGTTCATTGTTCTAATGAACTTGGAGACTTTAGTGTACGGGATCCCACATGTGGACGGTTGGTCGCTCCGCTGGGCCGTGGTAAACCGATAGCACACTTTGGTACTCGACATACACTATATTTAATCGAGATTGGTGAAATCTAGTAGTACATTTGCCTGTAGTGCCACAACGTGAGACCGTGAACTACACCACGCCTGGATTGATGGATTCTTGTGTCGTGGGGCTATAGACGCAACGTGTGACAAATGCAATAGTTGGTGGGGCAGCCGTGGTACTATTAGGTTTTGCGAATCATTCCTCTCTCGATACTTGTGTTTTTTTTTTAGCTCCATGGAGTAGGGTTTTGTTATATTATTTATTTATCTTTATGTCTATCTGTTTCCATTTTATCTATTTATTATCTATCCGTCTTTCATTTGTTTATTTTATCTGTTTATTCTTATATTTCATATCTTATCTGTGAGGCTTTATCTATGATGTGATATATTATAATGATATCTGAATTTTTACTTCAATTTATTATTATAATTGTTAAAGCTTTATGTATTGCATGAACTGTATATGTGTTGTTTGTCGTCTTTTTATTGGCCATGTTGTGATGATTTTATGTTGTCTTACCTCTTTGTTATATGTATTTTCTGTTTATTTTACGCGGTAAAGACTTCGAGGAAGAGGAACAGCCCCTTGAGATCGTGTACCCTGAAGAGGAGGAAGACCGGCAGGCAGACGACCAGTTTTACGATCAAGAACCATCCGATCATCCATATCCTCTGGATTGATTGTGAGGGATGGCGACGCCAGGATTTTTGGGATTCATAGAGCTGGTATTTCATGGAGGTGCTCTGGCTTGGCACTTACGAGGCGATCGTGATTCCGTGACGTATGCAGGACGTGTGACCGTGATTTTACGTCATCAGTTTGATGGAGATCCGATTATGACTACGACGTTATTTCTGCACTTAGAGTTACCCTTATCCATTAGGCGTTATTGGGGTGCTGAAAACCCTGAGCCTAGTGAGATAAGCATCGTATCGACTGCGCGATCCCGTTATCGCCGTGTGTCGAGACATCCAGATATCTATCTCCCGATGATCATTTTCATGCTGAGAGTGATCCATCGAGGATTAGATAATCATGATATTTTTTTTGGGCGCGTCAGCGTATGTCTGTATATATTAACTCTTTTATTACTTTCTTTACTGTTTTTGTTTAAATATTTGTAATCTTAGTTGTAAATTATTTGTACAGTTTATAACTTAATCATATGTATATTATTAGTGATGATGTTTTTTTTTATTTCGTATTTTTCCGCATTATCTTTTTATTACATATTTAAATCTATCGTGAATTATTTTACAACCCGTAATAATATTTAACAAATGTTTCACAACTTGGGTAGATTTTATTTCTATTTCTTTTATTTTCTTTCATGTGTGACATCCTCCAAAGGGGTGTTACAATAGTTGGTATCAGAGCCCAAGTTAGAGTCTTTTGGGGTTGTGGTTGGGTCTGTTTTTGTTTGTGCTGTGTGATTCTCTGTGATCTTTGTGTTTTATATCCTTTCGGAAATATCTAGAAGGATGTATCTAACTTTGTTTTGTTATGTTTGAAGAAAGAAGATGGCTGGTAGAGCGCAGGGACGTGCTAACGTGAATCGTGATGAGGACCCGATGTTGGTTGCTTCTGCCGAAGCTATGCGGCGATGGTCGAAGTGATTACTCGAAGAAAATTTGAGAGCACCAACAAAGAAGATGCTACGGTGATGCCCTAAATTTATCTGAATTTAGGCGCCATAATCCGCCACAATTTAGAGGCGAGGTGGATCCGGAGAAAGCGAGTCAGTGGATGCAAGATTTAGAGAGAATTTTTGAGGGGATGAGATGCACGGATGAAAAGAAAGTAACTTATGCTGTCTTTATGCTGAGAGGAGATGCAGAACATTGGTGGAGAGGAATCCGCCGAGTGTTGCAAGCTGAAGGAACTGAGATCACCTGGGAAGTGTTTTCTAATACTTTTCTGGATAAGTATTTTCCTGCAAGTGCTAGGCATGCCAAGGAGATGGAATTTCTTGGGTTGCGACAGGGAAACATGACAGTGAATGAGTACGCTACAAAATTTGAAAGTTTGTCTCAATTTTCAGATTATGCTCAAAGTCGACAAGATGAGGTATGGAAATGTCGGAAGTTTGAGTCTGGATTGAGAGTAGAATTTAAGCGGGGAGTGATATCTCTGAGGATGAATCATTTTCATACTTTGGTAGACGCATGTACACGGCTTGAGGAGCTTGAACCGTCGCAAGATCAGAGGAGTCGGAACTTTGGGCCGACAAGGTTTCAAAGAGGTGGAGGTAGCAATACAAATCGGTTTCTGCGTAAGCCGTATGCTAGACCACAAGGAGGTCAGACTCAGCGACCGCCAGTCGGAGGGAGTGTACCTAGTGGTGGAGCAGGACAGAGAGTGGTGTTTACACCGACGTGTTTTAAGTGCGGTAAGAAGGGCCATCTATCTCCAGATTGTACAATCAAGGGAACTGTCTGTTTTAACTGTGGACAGCCTGGGCATATGTCGAAGGATTGTACTCGACCAGAGAAGAAACCTGCTGTTCGTCATGTTAGAACTAATCAGCAGAAATCTGGAAATACTCAACCGAGATCTGGAGGGCGAGTATATACAATGATGGGATCTGAAGTTTCTCAATCGGATGACCTTATTCAAGGAGAAGGTGACATTGGAGGTAACCTTCTGACTGTATTGTATGACTCGGGTGCTACACACTCGTTTATTGCCTATGATTGTGTGGAAAGACTGAAGTTGCCTGTGTCTTCTCTGAATGTTAAGTTGAGTGTATCTACGCCAACTGCTAAACCTGTAGTTACTTTTAAGATCTGTTTGGATTGTCCTATTGTTGTGAAGGGCCGTTTGTTTTTGGTCAATTTGATTTGTTTGCCTCTTATTGAGATAGATGTAATCTTAGGGATGGACTGGTTATGTTCTAACCATATCCTTATAGATTGTGCAAAGAAAACTATAGTTTTTCCTAAGGAAGAAGAGTCTCGGATTCTTAACCGCCGTTAAGGTCAAGTCTTTGTTAAGAGATGGAGCGCAAGGATATCTGGTATTGTCTTCTCTAGAAGTTAAGAATGAGAAGGATGTGAATACTATTCCCGTTGTCAACGATTTTTCTGGATGTTTTTCCCGAAGATGTACTCGGTTTACCGCCCGAGCGGAGATCGAGTTCTCAATTGATTTAGTACCGGGAATGTGTCCTATCTCAATTGCACCGTATCGTATGTCGCCAAGAGTTGGAGGAGCTGAAAAAGCAATTGGTGGAACTGTTGGAGAAAGAATTTGTACGACCTAGCGTTTCCCCATGGGGTGCGCCAAGATTTTTGGTCAAGAAGAAGGATGGAACATCACGACTTTGTGTGGACTATCGGCAGCTTGAACAAGGTGACTATCAAGAATAAATATCCGCTTCCAAGAATCGACGATTTGATGGATCAATTGAGGGGAGCTGTGATATTTTCCAAGATAGATCTCGCGATCGGGTTATCACCAGATTCGGTAAGAGGGGAAGACGTGCCGAAAACTGCTTTTCGAACTCGTTATGGACATTATGAGTATCAAGTAATGCCATTCGGGGTGACGAATGCTCCTGCCATATTTATGGATTATATGAACAGGATATTTCATCCATATCTAGACAGATTTGTCGTTGTCTTTATCGATGACATTCTGATCTATTCTCGATCGAAGGAAGAACATGCTGAACATCTGAAAATTGTTCTTCAGATTTTGAGGGAGAAGCAGTTGTATGCGAAATTGGCTAAGTGTGAGTTCTGGTTGGAAGAAGTCCAATTTCTTGGTCACGTAATTTCTAAAGAAGGTATTGCGGTGGACCCATCGAAAGTGGAGACCGTTTTACGATGGGAAAGACCTAAGACGGTAACGGAAGTTCGAAGTTTTGTTGGATTTGCTTGGTTATTATCGGAGATTTATCGAAGGTTTTTCCAAGATTGCCGGACCACTTACACAACTGATGAGGAAAAGTCAAGCTTTTGAATGGACGGAAGAGCGTGAAGCCAGTTTTCAAGAGTTGAAGAAGAGGTTAACAACTGCACCGGTGTTAATCCTACCAGATTCGAAGAAATCTTTCGAGGTGTATTGTGACGCTTCTTATCAAGGATTAGGATGCGTGTTGATGCAAGACCGGAATGTGGTGGCATATGCTTCTCGACAATTGAAGGTTCATGAGAAGAATTGTCCTACGCATGATTTGGAATTGGCTGCGGTAGTTTTTGCTTTGAAGATATGGAGACATTTTCTCTATGGAGCAACGTTCAACATCTTCAGTGATCACAAGAGTTTGAAGTACTTGTACGACCGTAAGGAGCTGAATACGAGGCAGGCGAAGATGGTTAGAATTTCGAACGACTACGATTTTCAACTTTTGTACCACCCTGGTAAGGCGAATGTCGTGGCCGATGCCTTGAGTAGAAAGATTATCGGTGTTTCGCTCCGATGATTAAAGAAAAGGAGCTCATTGAACAGTTTAGAGATGAGTGGTCGTTTGTTGAGTTGAAAACGAGAAAGATCTGTGTGAATATGGTTACTATATCAAGCGAGCTAATGGAAGACATAAGGGAAAAGCAGAATGCCGATAAATTTTTGCAAGGAATAAGGGAGCAAATGAAGCAAAACGAGACAGTAGAGTTCAAAGAAGGAACTGATGGAATTCTAAGGTTTCGAGGTAGAATCTGTATTCCTCGTGACCGAGAGCTGAGGCAATATATTGTAGAACATGCCCATACTAGTCTATTAAGTATGCATCCAGGCATAACAAAGATGTACCAAGACTTGAAGAAGTTATTCTGGTGGCATGGAATGAAGGGTGATGTGGTTAGATGCGTGTCAACTTGCCTAGTTTGTCAAAAATCGAAAGTTGAACACCAAAGACCAGTGGGATGTTGCAACCATTATCGATTCCGAATGGAAATGGGACAGCATTTCTATGGATTTCGTTACTGGTTTGCCAAAGACAAGGAGAGGTCATGATGCAATATGGGTTATAGTTGATAGACTTACGAAATCGGCTCATTTCTTACCAATTAATATTAAATATTCATTGGAAAGATTAACCCAGTTGTACATCAGCGAGATTGTCAGATTACATGGAGTGCCTACATGTATAGTTTCTGATAGAGATCCAAGGTTTACGTCAAGATTTTGGCGAGGTCTGCAAGAAGCTATGGGAACCAAGTTACGATTAAGTTCAGCCTATCATCCGCAGACAGATGGTCAGACAGAGAGAACTATACAGTCCTTGGAGGATTTGTTGCGGGCTTGTGTTTTGGAACAACGGGGAAGTTGGGATGAATTTTTATCTTTGATAGAATTCACCTACAACAATAGTTTTCACGCAAGCATCGGAATGGCACCTTATGAAGCATTGTATGGAAGACGATGTCGAACGCCGCTATGTTGGTATCAAGATGGGGAGAGTATGACTGTTGGACCGGAACTTGTACAACAGACTACGGATAAAGTCAAGATGATACAAGAGAAGATGAGGACGGCGCAAAGCAGACAAAAGAGTTACGCGGACAAACGAAGACGAACTCTTGAGTTTAAGGAGGGTGAGCATGTGTTTTTAAGAGTTACTCCTACGACTGGTGTCGGAAGAGTGATTAAGTCGAAGAAGCTTACTCCTAAATTCATTGGACCATATCAGATTATCCGACGTATAGGTCCTGTAGCATATCAGATTGCTTTGCCGCCTTTTCTATCCAATTTGCACGACGTGTTTCATGTGTCTCAGTTACGGAAGTATATACCAGATCCGACACATGTTATACAACCAGATGATGTGCAGTTAAAGGAAAATCTTACTTACGAAACTTTACCTGTCAGAATAGAGGACAAAAAGGTAAAGCAGCTTCGAGGGAAGATGATCGAGTTAGTGAAAGTCATATGGAATGATGCGACGGGTGAGGCTACCTGGGAGCTGGAAGATAAAATGAAGGATCAGTATCCTCATTTGTTTGGATGAACATCGAATTTCGAGGACGAAATTTTTATTTGTTGGGGAGAGTTGTAACGCCCCAATTTTTAGAAAATATTCTGAATATACTTGTTTCTTTTTTCATGCTTTTGTATGAATGACCGCTTGTATCCCTATTTTTCTCTTCTCGATTTTTGTATGAAAACAATTACGATAATACAGGCTCAAAATTTATTTGATCGTTTTACGTAATTTGTTTCGAGACGGAAAAATAAAAATTTTTCTGAGCTACTGTATTAATTTTTCTGAAAGATATACAGCTATATAATACTGCTGGATATTTTATTTGAACGTTTTGGACGATTACCTACGTTGTGGGAAAAAATGGGAAAATGACCGTTACGTCCCGAACGTATTTTTGCTTTTGCTTGTTTTTAATTGTTTTCTTCTTGATTTAATGTCCGATATACTGTCTGTGATTTTATATGGACTTTTTGTGTGATTTGCTCGAGGCAGAAAATAATATTTTCCGGGCCGGGAAAATCTTATTTTATTATTTAGAATTAGGGGATCTTACTTAACCCGATTCTGAATGAGACTAAAAATAATCTTTTAATTTTTAGGATTTAATCACAAATAAAATAATTTTATATTATTATAATATTATTTTATTAGTCAAGATAATTTAGTGACAAGGGACCCAAAATATTTTGCGGGACCCACAAATAGTAGAACGGTTAGATCGGTAGCTTAATTAATCACCGTAGCGGTAGAACTTTCCAGAAACAGTGACTCACTAGTCGACTCAAATGAGAGAATTTAATGACCGTGTGTGACTAAGCAATGTGAGTCACCAAGAGCCAACCAATAGGAATCAAGCTTGCTCACCAAGACTTAATCCTAGCCTTTCATGCATCCAATGGCTTGGATGAAGCCAAGCAAGGTGCCCACCTTGCACCTCACTTGAGTGCTACGGCCAAGAGGTCTTGGAAGACCAATCCTCACTTTGATTTTCATGCATTCTCTCTTCTCTCTCTTCCAAAGAAAACCTAGCCACCATTGTTGTTCCTTTTTCTCCTTCCATTCGGCCAAGCTTGTTTCTTGACCATACAACCATCCAAAAATTTTTCTAACCAAGTTTTCCTAACCTAAACACCATTCTAAGAACCTTTCTAGTTGGAAGTTTCTTCAAAATCTTCCATTAAGGGCTTGGAAATCAACCTTGTAGATTTGACCTAGAAGGTGAAATATCATATTTTTCTTTTCTCTCTTCTTTTTCAAAGTTCTAAACCATGATTTCTCCATGGTTTAGCTTCTTTTTCATGGTTAATAACATGTAGATTTTATTTGAGATTTTTAGGTATTTGGTGGAGTGAAAACCGAACCATAGGAGGTGTGAAAGCAAGCTTTTTGTCTTCATTTAAGGTAAGAGGAAGACAATTCTTATCATCCCTTGATGGTGGTAAGAAGATGGGTTGTTTGTAGAATCCATGAGGATTCGGTTGTGGTGTGTTTATTGATGTGTATTTGTTAATTTTTGTGGTTGCTAGTAGCTTAAGTGTTGTATGTTAGTAGCTTTCTTGTTTGGTGATTGTAATAATTTTGCATGTTTATTAGCTTTTGATGGTATGTCTATAAGCTTTAATTTAGGTTTTATATGTTAGAAATATTTTGCATGTGTTAGAAATATAAATGCATGTGTTAGAATTGTATGATAAGGTATAAGATGTGAATAACATGTGTAAATTTGCATGAGTGTTCCAAAGAACACATTCCCTAGCTCACGGCAATGACAAAGTGTGAGGACCAAAATGTTCTCTTCATTTTTCCTAAAGTGCAACTTAATTAATTAGGAGAAATAAGAAGGTTTCCAATTTGTTTTGATAAAAAAAAAGAGAGGAATTTAGAAATCAAATGGTAAAGATTTAGTAAATTTTGGGCCAACATGCCTAAAGGATTTATTTGATTTAAAATCATTACTTTATAACATGATTTAATGAACTTAGATAAGATAATACCTTTGACATGATTTAGAAATCAAATGAAAAAGTTTTACAAAATTCGCCAACATGCCACTATAGGTAATTATGATTTCTAAAACTTGATTTCAAACCTTTTTCAATCAAAAGAGACAATACAAGTTAAGAAGAAATTTTCTATAATAATTTTTGAACAAACAAATTGAGTAGAATTAAGCTTAAAGGATTAAAACTAGTGATTTTATCATTAGGAAGTAAAATACAGAAATTTTGAGAAATTTTCTAACATATAGCTCACTTTAGGTTTTGAAGCATGTTAGAGATTTCAAAAAGAAATAAATGATATGGTTAAAAAAATTAGGTAAATAGAAAATTTTATGGAAAATTTAGAAAACCATTATTATAAGTTTATAAACAAAATGCTGTCAATTTTTAGTAAAAATGAAACTATAAGATAGTAAAAATATCCTAAAGACAGTATGCGCTATGAAAAAATTATTCTACGTAGTTTAAATGTACTAAGTACTATTTCTATCTGTTTAAACAAGTAATTTTAAGGGCATTCGAATAAGAAAATGATTTAAAAATCCTACGCGATTGAGAAAACGTATTGAAAATGCTACGCGATTTTAAAAACAGAAAAATATCTTTACCCAATTTTTAAACATTTGTAAAAACGACGGAATTATGAAAATGCGATAAAATTTCTACGCGATTGACCGTTACTATATTTATTTTATGTTGTCGGAAAATTTGAACCCGTACAGGCTTTTGAAAATCTATATGCTGTTGGGAAAATGTGAACCCGTACAGGCTTTTGAAAATCTATTTACTGTCGGGAAAATGTGAACCCGTATAGGTTTTTAAGAATTATTTGTTGTCGGAAAAATGTGAACCCGCATGTGCTTTCCATCTATCTGTTATGTGTGCCATGTATTTGGTGGATTTGTTGACGAGACGAATCACATCGTGTTGTCGATGCGATAAACGTAGTGTGGTTCATTGTTCTAATGAACTTGGAGACTTTAGTGTACGGGATCCCACATGTGGACAGTTGGTCGCTCCGCTGGGCCGTGGTAAACCGATAGCACACTTTGGTACTCGACATACACTATATTTAATCGAGATTGGTGAAATCTAGTAGTACATTTGCCTGTAGTGCCACAACGTGAGACCGTGAACTACACCACGCCTGGATTGATGGATTCCTGTGTCGTGGGGCTATAGACGCAACGTGTGACAACAATAGTTGGTGGGGCAGCCGTGGTACTATTAGGTTTTGCGAATCATTCCTCTCTCGATACTTGTGTTTTTTTTTTTTAGCTCCATGGAGTAGGGTTTTGTTATATTATTTATTTATCTTTATGTCTATCTCGTTTCCATTTTATCTATTTATTATCTATCTCTGTTTTCATTTGTTTATTTTATCTGTTTATTCTTATATTTCATATCTTATCTGTGAGGCTTTATCTATGATGTGATATATTATAATGATATCTGAATTTTTACTTCAATTTATTATTATAATTGTTAAAGCTTTATGTATTGCATGAACTGTATATGTGTTGTTTGTCGTCTTTTTATTGGCCATGTTGTGATGATTTTATGTTGTCTTACCTCTTTGTTATATGTATTTTCTGTTTATTTTACGCGGTAAAGACTTCGAGGAAGAGGAACAGCCCCTTGAGATCGTGTACCCTGAAGAGGAGGAAGACCGGCAGGCAGACGACCAGTTTTACGATCAAGAACCATCCGATCATCCATATCCTCTGGATTGATTGTGAGGGATGGCGACGCCAGGATTTTTGGGATTCATAGAGCTGGTATTTCATGGAGGTGCTCTGGCTTGGCACTTACGAGGCGATCGTGATTCCGTGACGTATGCAGGACGTGTGACCGTGATTTTACGTCATCAGTTTGATGGAGATCCGATTATGACTACGACGTTATTTCTGCACTTAGAGTTACCCTTATCCATTAGGCGTTATTGGGGTGCTGAAAACCCTGAGCCTAGTGAGATAAGCATCGTATCGACTCGCGCGATCCCGTTATCGCCGTGTGTCGAGACATCCAGATATCTATCTCCCGATGATCATTTTCATGCTGAGAGTGATCCATCAGAGGATTAGATAATCATGATGTTTTTTTTTGGGCGCGTCAGCGTATGTCTGTATATATTAACTCTTTTATTACTTTCCTTACTGTTTTTGTTTAAATATTTGTAATCTTAGTTGTAAATTATTTGTACAGCTTTATAACTTAATCATATGTATATTATTAGTGATGATGTTTTTTTTATTTCGTATTTTTCCGCATTATCTTTTTATTACATATTTCTGTCTATCAGGAATTATTTTACAACCCGTAATAATATTTAACAAATGTTTCACAACTTGGGTAGATTTTATTTCTATTTCTTTTATTTTCTTTCATGTGTGACATCCTCCAAAGGGGTGTTACAATAGTTGGTATCAGAGCCCAAGTTAGAGTCTTTTGGGGTTGTGGTTGGGTCTGTTTTTGTTTGTGCTGTGTGATTCTCTGTGATCTTTGTGTTTTATATCCTTTCGGAAATATCTAGAAGGATGTATCTAACTTTGTTTTGTTATGTTTGAAGAAAGAAGATGGCTGGTAGAGGCAGAGGACGTGCTAACGTGAATCGTGATGAGGACCCGATGTTGGTTGCTGCTGAAGCTATGCGGCAGATGGCTGAAGTGATTACTCAGAAAATTTGAGAGCAGCCCAACAAAGAAGATGCTACAGGTGATGCCCTAAATTTATCTGAATTTAGGCGCCATAATCCGCCACAATTTAGAGGCGAGGTGGATCCGAGAAAGCGAGTCGGTGGATGCAAGATTTAGAGAGAATTTTTGAGGGGATGAGATGCACAGATGAAAAGAAAGTAACTTATGTCGTCTTTATCTTTGAGAGGAGATGCAGAACATTGGTGGAGAGGAATCCGCCGAGTGTTGCAAGTCAAGGGGACCGAGATCACACAGGGAAGTGTTTTCTAATACTTTTCTGGATAAGTATTTTCCTCGCAAGTGCTAGGCATGCCAAGGAGATGGAATTTCTTGGGTTGCGACAGGGAAACATGACAGGTGAATGAGTACGCTACAAAATTTGAAAGTTTGTCTCAATTTTCAGATTATGCTCAAAGTCGACAAGATGAGGTATGGAAATGTCGGAAGTTTGAGTCTGGATTGAGAGTAGAATTTAAGCGGGGAGTGATATCTCTGAGGATGAATCATTTTCATACTTTGGTAGACGCATGTACACGGCTTGAGGAGCTTGAACCGTCGCAAGATCGGGAGCTCGGAACTTTGGGCCGACAAGGTTTCAAAGAGGTGGAGGTAGCAATACAAATCGGTTTCTGCGTAAGCGTATGCTAGACCACAAGGAGGTCAGACTCAGCGACCGCCAGTCGGAGGGAGTGTACCTAGTGGTGGAGCAGACGAGAGTGGTGTTTACACCGACGTGTTTTAAGTGCGGTAAGAAGGGCCATCTATCTCCAGATTGTACAATCAAGGGAACTGTCTGTTTTAACTGTGGACACCCTGGGCATATGTCGAAGGATTGTACTCGACCAGAGAAGAAACCTGCTGTTCGTCATGTTAGAACTAATCAGCAGAAATCTGGAAATACTCAACCGAGATCTGGAGGGCGAGTGTATACAATGATGGGATCTGAAGTTTCTCAATCGGATGACCTTATTCAAGGAGAAGGTGACATTGGAGGTAACCTTCTGACTGTATTGTATGACTCGGGTGCTACACACTCGTTTATTGCCTATGATTGTGTGGAAAGACTGAAGTTGCCTGTGTCTTCTCTGAATGTTAAGTTGAGTGTATCTACGCCAACTGCTAAACCTGTAGTTACTTTTAAGATCTGTTTGGATTGTCCTATTGTTGTGAAGGGCCGTTTGTTTTTGGTCAATTTGATTTGTTTGCCTCTTATTGAGATAGATGTAATCTTAGGGATGGACTGGTTATGTTCTAACCATATCCTTATAGATTGTGCAAAGAAAACTATAGTTTTTCCTAAGGAAGAAGAGTCTGGATTCTTAACCGCTGTTAAGGTCAAGTCTTTGTTAAGAGATGGAGCGCAAGGATATCTGGTATTGTCTTCTCTAGAAGTTAAGAATGAGAAGGATGTGAATACTATTCCTGTTGTCAACGATTTTTCTGGATGTTTTTCCTGAAGATGTACCTGGTTTACCGCCCGAGCGGGAGATCGAGTTCTCAATTGATTTAGTACCGGGAACAGGTCCTATCTCAATTGCACCGTATCGTATGTCGCCAGTAGAGTTGGAGGAGCTGAAAAAGCAATTGGTGGAACTGTTGGAGAAAGAATTTGTACGACCTAGCGTTTCCCCATGGGGTGCGCCAAGTTTTTGGTCAAGAAGAAGGATGGAACATCACGACTTTGTGTGGACTATCGGCAGTTGAACAAGGTGACTATCAAGAATAAATATCCGCTTCCAAGAATCGACGATTTGATGGATCAATTGAGGGGAGCTGTGATATTTTCCAAGATAGATCTGCGATCGGGTTATCACCAGATTCGTGTAAGAGGGGAAGACGTGCCGAAAACTGCTTTTCGAACTCGTTATGGACATTATGAGTATCAAGTAATGCCATTCGGGGTGACGAATGCTCCTCGCCATATTTATGGATTATATGAACAGGATATTTCATCCATATCTAGACAGATTTGTCGTTGTCTTTATCGATGACATTCTGATCTATTCTCGATCGAAGGAAGAACATGCTGAACATCTGAAAATTGTTCTTCAGATTTTGAGGGAGAAGCAGTTGTATGCGAAATTGGCTAAGTGTGAGTTCTGGTTGGAAGAAGTCCAATTTCTTGGTCACGTAATTTCTAAAGAAGGTATTGCGGTGGACCCATCGAAAGTGGAGACTGTTTTACAGTGGGAAAGACCTAAGACGGTAACGGAAGTTCGAAGTTTTGTTGGATTTGCTGGTTATTATCGGAGATTTATCGAAGGTTTTTCCAAGATTGCTGGACCACTTACACAACTGATGAGGAAAAGTCAAGCTTTTGAATGGACGGAAGAGCGTGAAGCCAGTTTTCAAGAGTTGAAGAAGAGGTTAACAACTGCACCGGTGTTAATCCTACCAGATTCGAAGAAATCTTTCGAGGTGTATTGTGACGCTTCTTATCAAGGATTAGGATGCGTGTTGATGCAAGACCGGAATGTGGTGGCATATGCTTCTCGACAATTGAAGGTTCATGAGAAGAATTGTCCTACGCATGATTTGGAATTGGCTGCGGTAGTTTTTGCTTTGAAGATATGGAGACATTTTCTCTATGGAGCAACGTTCAACATCTTCGGTGATCACAAGAGTTTGAAGTACTTGTACGACCGAAGGAGCTGAATATGAGGCAGCGAAGATGGTTAGAATTTCGAACGACTACGATTTTCAACTTTTGTACCACCCTGGTAAGGCGAATGTCGTGGCCGATGCCTTGAGTAGAAAGATTATCGGTGTTTCGCTCGATGATTAAAGAAAAGGAGCTCATTGAACAGTTTAGAGATGAGTGGTCGTTTGTTGAGTTGAAAACGAGAAAGATCTGTGTGAATATGGTTACTATATCAAGCGAGCTAATGGAAGACATAAGGGAAAAGCGAATGCCGATAAATTTTTGCAAGGAATAAGGGAGCAAATGAAGCAAAACGAGACAAGTAGAGTTCAAAGAAGGAACTGATGGAATTCTAAGGTTTCGAGGTAGAATCTGTATTCCTCGTGACCGAGAGCTGAGGCAATATATTGTAGAACATGCCCATACTAGTCTATTAAGTATGCATCCGGCATAACAAAGATGTACCAAGACTTGAAGAAGTTATTCGGTGGCATGGAATGAAGGGTGATGTGGTTAGATGCGTGTCAACTTGCCTAGTTTGTCAAAAATCGAAAGTTGAACACCAAAGACCAGTGGGATGTTGCAACCATTATCGATTCCGAATGGAAATGGGACAGCATTTCTATGGATTTCGTTCTTGGTTTGCCAAAGACAAGGAGAGGTCATGATGCAATATGGGTTATAGTTGATAGACTTACGAAATCGGCTCATTTCTTACCAATTAATATTAAATATTCATTGGAAAGATTAACCCAATTGTACATCGGCGAGATTGTCGATTACATGGAGTGCCTACATGTATAGTTTCGACGAGATCCAAGGTTTACGTCAAGATTTTGGCGAGGTCTCGCAAGAAGCTATGGGAACCAAGTTACGATTAAGTTCACCTATCATCCGCGAGACGGATGGTCAGACAGAGAGAACTATACGAATCCTTGGAGGATTTGTTGCGGGCTTGTGTTTTGGAACAACGGGGAAGTTGGGATGAATTTTTATCTTTGATAGAATTCACCTACAACAATAGTTTTCACGCAAGCATCGGAATGGCACCTTATGAAGCATTGTATGGAAGACGATGTCGAACGCCGCTATGTTGGTATCAAGATGGGGAGAGTATGACCGTTGGACCTAACTTGTACAACGGACTACGGATAAAGTCAAGATGATACAAGAGAAGATGAGGACGGCTGCAAAGCAGACAAAAGAGTTACGCGGACAAACGAAGACGAACTCTTGAGTTTAAGGAGGGTGAGCATGTGTTTTTAAGAGTTACTCCTACGACTGGTGTCGGAAGAGTGATTAAGTCGAAGAAGCTTACTCCTAAATTCATTGGACCATATCAGATTATCCGACGTATAGGTCCTGTAGCATATCAGATTGCTTTGCCGCCTTTTCTATCCAATTTGCACGACGTGTTTCATGTGTCTCAGTTACGGAAGTATATACCAGATCCGACACATGTTATACAACCAGATGATGTGCAGTTAAAGGAAAATCTTACTTACGAAACTTTACCTGTCAGAATAGAGGACAGAAAGGTAAAGCAGCTTCGAGGGAAGATGATCGAGTTAGTGAAAGTCATATGGAATGATGCGACGGGTGAGGCTACCTGGGAGCTGGAAGATAAAATGAAGGATCAGTATCCTCATTTGTTTGGATGAACATCGAATTTCGAGGACGAAATTTTTATTTGTTGGGGAGAGTTGTAACGCCCCAATTTTTAGAAAATATTCTGAATATACTGTTTTCTGTTTTTCATGCTTTTGTATGAATGACCGCTTTGTATCCCTATTTTTCTGTTCTCGATTTATGTATGAAAACAATTACGATAATACAGCTCAAAATTTATTTGATCGTTTTACGTAATTTGTTTCGAGACGGAAAAATAAAAATTTTTCTCGAGCTCTTGTATTAATTTTTCTCGAAAGATATACAGCTATATAATACTTCTTGGATATTTTATTTGAACGTTTTGGACGATTACCTACGTTGTGGGAAAAAATGGGAAAATGACCGTTACGTCCCGAACGTCTTGTTTTTATTGTTTTTTTCTTTTTTTAATTGTTTTCTTCTTGATTTAATGTCCGATAATACTTGTCTGTGATTTTATATGGACTTTTTGTGTGATTTGCTCGAGGCAGAAAATAATATTTTCCGGTAGGGAAAATCTTATTTTTATTATTTAGAATTGGGGGATCTTACTTAACCCGATTCTGAATGAGACTAAAAATAATCTTTTAATTTTTAGGATTTAATCACAAATAAAATAATTTTATATTATTATAATATTATTTTATTAGTCAATATAATTTAGTGACAAGTGGACCCAAAAATATTTTGCGGGACCCACAAATAGTAGAATGGTTAGATCGGTAGCTTAATTAATCACCGTAAGCAGTAGAACTTTCCAGAACAGGCTGACTCAGCTAGCTGACTCAGCAGAGAATTTAATGCACTGTGTGACTAAGCAATGTGAGTCACCAAGAGCCAACCAATAGGAATCAAGCTTGCTCACCAAGACTTAATCCTAGCCTTTCATGCATCCAATGGCTTGGATGAAGCCAAGCAAGGTGCCCACCTTGCACCTCACTTGAGTGCTACGGCCAAGAGGTCTTGGAAGACCAATCCTCACTTTGATTTTCATGCATTCTCTCTTCTCTCTCTTCCAAAGAAAACCTAGCCACCATTGTTGTTCCTTTTTCTCCTTCCATTCGGCCAAGCTTGTTTCTTGACCATACAACCATCCAAAAATTTTTCTAACCAAGTTTTCCTAACCTAAACACCATTCTAAGAACCTTTCTAGTTGGAAGTTTCTTCAAAATCTTCCATTAAGGGCTTGGAAATCAACCTTGTAGATTTGACCTAGAAGGTGAAATATCATATTTTTCTTTTCTCTCTTCTTTTTCAAAGTTCTAAACCATGATTTCTCCATGGTTTAGCTTCTTTTTCATGGTTAATAACATGTAGATTTTATTTGAGATTTTTAGGTATTTGGTGGAGTGAAAACCGAACCATAGGAGGTGTGAAAGCAAGCTTTTTGTCTTCATTTAAGGTAAGAGGAAGACAATTCTTATCATCCCTTGATGGTGGTAAGAAGATGGGTTGTTTGTAGAATCCATGAGGATTCGGTTGTGGTGTGTTTATTGATGTGTATTTGTTAATTTTTGTGGTTGCTAGTAGCTTAAGTGTTGTATGTTAGTAGCTTTCTTGTTTGGTGATTGTAATAATTTTGCATGTTTATTAGCTTTTGATGGTATGTCTATAAGCTTTAATTTAGGTTTTATATGTTAGAAATATTTTGCATGTGTTAGAAATATAAATGCATGTGTTAGAATTGTATGATAAGGTATAAGATGTGAATAACATGTGTAAATTTGCATGAGTGTTCCAAAGAACACATTCCCTAGCTCACGGCAATGACAAAGTGTGAGGACCAAAATGTTCTCTTCATTTTTCCTAAAGTGCAACTTAATTAATTAGGAGAAATAAGAAGGTTTCCAATTTGTTTTGATAAAAAAAAAAGAGAGGAATTTAGAAATCAAATGGTAAAGATTTAGTAAATTTTGGGCCAACATGCCTAAAGGATTTATTTGATTTAAAATCATTACTTTATAACATGATTTAATGAACTTAGATAAGATAATACCTTTGACATGATTTAGAAATCAAATGAAAAAGTTTTACAAAATTCGCCAACATGCCACTATAGGTAATTATGATTTCTAAAACTTGATTTCAAACCTTTTTCAATCAAACAGAGACAATACAAGTTAAGAAGAAATTTTCTATAATAATTTTTGAACAAACAAATTGAGTAGAATTAAGCTTAAAGGATTAAAACTAGTGATTTTATCATTAGGAAGTAAAATACAGAAATTTTGAGAAATTTTCTAACATATAGCTCACTTTAGGTTTTGAAGCATGTTAGAGATTTCAAAAAGAAATAAATGATATGGTTAAAAAAATTAGGTAAATAGAAAATTTTATGGAAAATTTAGAAAACCATTATTATAAGTTTATAAACAAAATGCTGTCAATTTTTAGTAAAAATGAAACTATAAGATAGTAAAAATATCCTAAAGACAGTATGCGCTATGAAAAAAAATTATTCTACGTAGTTTAAATGTACTAAGTACTATTTCTATCTGTTTAAACAAGTAATTTTAAGGGCATTCGAATAAGAAAATGATTTAAAAATCCTACGCGATTGAGAAAACGTATTAAAAATGCTACGCGATTTTAAAAACAGAAAAATATCTTTACCCGATTTTTAAACATTTGTAAAAACGACGGAATTATGAAAATGCAATAAAATTTCTACGCGATTGACCGTTACTATATTTATTTTATGCTGTCGGGAAAATTTGAACCCGTCAGGCTTTTGAAAATCTATATGCTGTTGGGAAAATGTGAACCCGTGTGAGGCTTTTGAAAATCTATTTACTGTCGGGAAAATGTGAACCCGTACAGGTTTTTAAGAATTATTTGCTGTCGGAAAAATGTGAACCCGTACAGGCTTTCCATCTATCTGTTATGTGTGCCATGTATTTGGTGGATTTGTTGACGAGACGAATCACATCGTGTTGTCGATGCGATAAACGTAGTGTGGTTCATTGTTCTAATGAACTTGGAGACTTTAGTGTACGGGATCCCACATGTGGACAGTTGGTCGCTCCGCTGGGCCGTGGTAAACCGATAGCACACTTTGGTACTCGACATACACTATATTTAATCGAGATTGGTGAAATCTAGTAGTACATTTGCCTGTAGTGCCACAACGTGAGACCGTGAACTACACCACGCCTGGATTGATGGATTCCTGTGTCGTGGGGCTATAGACGCAACGTGTGACAGCGCAATAGTTGGTGGGGCAGCCGTGGTACTATTAGGTTTTGCGAATCATTCCTCTCTCTGATACTTGTGTTTTTTTTAGCTCCATGGAGTAGGGTTTTGTTATATTATTTATTTATCTCTATGTCTATCTGTTTCCATTTTATCTATTTATTATCTATCTGTCTTTCATTTGTTTATTTTATCTGTTTATTCTTATATTTCATATCTTATCTGTGAGGCTTTATCTATGATGTGATATATTATAATGATATCTGAATTTTTACTTCAATTTATTATTATAATTGTTAAAGCTTTATGTATTGCATGAACTGTATATGTGTTGTTTGTCGTCTTTTTATTGGCCATGTTGTGATGATTTTATGTTGTCTTACCTCTTTGTTATATGTATTTTCTGTTTATTTTACGCGGTAAAGACTTCGAGGAAGAGGAACAGCCCCTTGAGATCGTGTACCCTGAAGAGGAGGAAGACCGGCAGGCAGACGACCAGTTTTACGATCAAGAACCATCCGATCATCCATATCCTCTGGATTGATTGTGAGGGATGGCGACGCCGAGGATTTTGGGATTCATAGAGCTGGTATTTCATGGAGGTGCTCGGCTTGGCACTTACGAGGCGATCGTGATTCCGTGACGTATGCGGGACGTGTGGCCGTGATTTTACGTCATCGGTTTGATGGAGATCCGATTATGACTACGACGTTATTTACGCACTTAGAGTTACCCTTATCCATTAGGCGTTATTGGGGTCTTGAAAACCCCGAGCCTAGTGAGATAAGCATCGTATCGATCGCGCGATCCCGTTATCGCCGTGTGTCGAGACATCCAGGATATCTATCTCCCGATGATCATTTTCATCTTTGAGAGTGATCCATCAGAGGATTAGATAATCATGATGTTTTTTTTGGGCGCGTCAGCGTATGTCTGTATATATTAACTCTTTTATTACTTTCCTTACTGTTTTTGTTTAAATATTTGTAATCTTAGTTGTAAATTATTTGTACAGATTTATAACTTAATCATATGTATATTATTAGTGATGATGTTTTTTTTTTTTATTTCGTATTTTTCCGCATTATCTTTTTATTACATATTTAAATCTATCGGGAATTATTTTACAACCCGTAATAATATTTAACAAATGTTTCACAACTTGGGTAGATTTTATTTCTATTTCTTTTATTTTCTTTCATGTGTGACATCCTCCAAAGGGGTGTTACAATAGTTGGTATCGAGCCCAAGTTAGAGTCTTTTGGGGTTGTGGTTGGGTCTGTTTTTGTTTGTCTTTGTGTGATTCTCTCATGATCTTTGTGTTTTATATCCTTTCGAAATATCTAGAAGGATGTATCTAACTTTGTTTTGTTATGTTTGAAGAAAGAAGATGGCTGGTAGAGGCGAGAGGACGTGCTAACGTGAATCGTGATGAGGACCCGATGTTGGTTCTTCTTGAAGCTATGCGGCAGATGGTGAAGTGATTACTCAGCAAAATTTGAGAGCACCCAACAAGATGCTACGGTGATGCCCTAAATTTATCTGAATTTAGGCGCCATAATCCGCCACAATTTAGAGGCGAGGTGGATCCGGAGAAAGCGAGTCAGTGGATGCAAGATTTAGAGAGAATTTTTGAGGGGATGAGATGCACGGATGAAAAGAAAGTAACTTATGTTGTCTTTATCTTGAGAGGAGATGCAGAACATTGGTGGAGAGGAATCCGCCGAGTGTTGCAAGTGAAGGGACCGAGATCACACAGGGAAGTGTTTTCTAATACTTTTCTCGGATAAGTATTTTCCTGCAAGTGCTAGGCATGCCAAGGAGATGGAATTTCTTGGGGTTGCGACAGGAAACATGACGGTGAATGAGTACGCTACAAAATTTGAAAGTTTGTCTCAATTTTCGATTATGCTCAAAGTCGACAAGATGAGGTATGGAAATGTCGGAAGTTTGAGTCCGGATTGAGAGTAGAATTTAAGCGGGAGTGATATCTCTCGAGGATGAATCATTTTCATACTTTGGTAGACGCATGTACACGGCTTGAGGAGCTTGAACCGTCGCAAGATCGGAGGAGTCGGAACTTTGGGCCGACAAGGTTTCAAAGAGGTGGAGGTAGCAATACAAATCGGTTTCTGCGTAGCGTATGCTAGACCACAAGGAGGTCGGACTCGGCGACCGCCGGTCGGAGGGAGTGTACCTAGTGGTGGAGCGGGACGAGAGAGTGGTGTTTACACCGACGTGTTTTAAGTGCGGTAAGAAGGGCCATCTATCTCCAGTTGTACAATCAAGGGAACCGTCTGTTTTAACGTGGACGACTGGGCATATGTCGAAGGATTGTACTCGACCAGAGAAGAAACTTGTTGTTCGTCATGTTAGAACTAATCAGCGAGAAATCTGGAAATACTCAACCGAGATCTGGAGGGCGAGTGTATACAATGATGGGATCTGAAGTTTCTCAATCGGATGACCTTATTCAAGGAGAAGGTGACATTGGAGGTAACCTTCTGATCGTATTGTATGACTCGGGTGCTACACACTCGTTTATTGCCTATGATTGTGTGGAAAGACCGAAGTTGCTGTGTCTTCTCCGAATGTTAAGTTGAGTGTATCTACGCCTAACTGCTAAACCTGTAGTTACTTTTAAGATCTGTTTGGATTGTCCTATTGTTGTGAAGGGCCGTTTGTTTTTGGTCAATTTGATTTGTTTGCCTCTTATTGAGATAGATGTAATCTTAGGGATGGACTGGTTATGTTCTAACCATATCCTTATAGATTGTGCAAAGAAAACTATAGTTTTTCCTAAGGAAGAAGAGTCTGGATTCTTAACCGCTGTTAAGGTCAAGTCTTTGTTAAGAGATGGAGCGCAAGGATATCTGGTATTGTCTTCTCTAGAAGTTAAGAATGAGAAGGATGTGAATACTATTCCTGTTGTCAACGATTTTTCGGATGTTTTTCCTGAAGATGTACCTGGTTTACCGCCCGAGCGGGAGATCGAGTTCTCAATTGATTTAGTACCGGGAACAGGTCCTATCTCAATTGCACCGTATCGTATGTCGCCAGTAGAGTTGGAGGAGCTGAAAAAGCAATTGGTGGAACTGTTGGAGAAAGAATTTGTACGACCTAGCGTTTCCCCATGGGGTGCGCGATTTTTGGTCAAGAAGAAGGATGGAACATCACGACTTTGTGTGGACTATCGGCAGTTGAACAAGGTGACTATCAAGAATAAATATCCGCTTCCAAGAATCGACGATTTGATGGATCAATTGAGGGGAGCTGTGATATTTTCCAAGATAGATCTGCGATCGGGTTATCACCAGATTCGTGTAAGAGGGGAAGACGTGCCGAAAACTGCTTTTCGAACTCGTTATGGACATTATGAGTATCAAGTAATGCCATTCGGGGTGACGAATGCTCCTGCCATATTTATGGATTATATGAACAGGATATTTCATCCATATCTAGACAGATTTGTCGTTGTCTTTATCGATGACATTCTGATCTATTCTCGATCGAAGGAAGAACATGCTGAACATCTGAAAATTGTTCTTCAGATTTTGAGGGAGAAGCAGTTGTATGCGAAATTGGCTAAGTGTGAGTTCTAGTTGGAAGAAGTCCAATTTCTTGGTCACGTAATTTCTAAAGAAGGTATTGCGGTGGACCCATCGAAAGTGGAGACTGTTTTACAGTGGGAAAGACCTAAGACGGTAACGGAAGTTCGAAGTTTTGTTGGATTTGCTGGTTATTATCGGAGATTTATCGAAGGTTTTTCCAAGATTGCTGGACCACTTACACAACTGATGAGGAAAAGTCAAGCTTTTTAATGGACGGAAGAGCGTGAAGCCAGTTTTCAAGAGTTGAAGAAGAGGTTAACAATTGCACACTGTTAATCCTACCGATTCGAAGAAATCTTTCGAGGTGTATTGTGACGCTTCTTATCAAGGATTAGGATGCGTGTTGATGCAAGACCGGAATGTGGTGGCATATGCTTCTCGACAATTGAAGGTTCATGAGAAGAATTATCCTACGCATGATTTGGAATTGGCTGCGGTAGTTTTTGCTTTGAAGATATGGAGACATTTTCTCTATGGAGCAACGTTCAACATCTTCAGTGATCACAAGAGTTTGAAGTACTTGTACGACCAGAAGGAGCTGAATATGAGGCAGCGAAGATGGTTAGAATTTCTGAACGACTACGATTTTCAACTTTTGTACCACCCTGGTAAGGCGAATGTCGTGGCCGATGCCTTGAGTAGAAAGATTATCAGTGTTTCTGCTCTGATGATTAAAGAAAAGGAGCTCATTGAACAGTTTAGAGATGAGTGGTCGTTTGTTGAGTTGAAAACGGGAAAGATCTGTGTGAATATGGTTACTATATCAAGCGAGCTAATGGAAGACATAAGGGAAAAGCAGAATGCCGATAAATTTTTGCAAGGAATAAGGGAGCAAATGAAGCAAAACGAGACAGTAGAGTTCAAAGAAGGAACTGATGGAATTCTAAGGTTTCGAGGTAAAATCTGTATTCCTCGTGACCGAGAGCTGAGGCAATATATTGTAGAACATGCCCATACTAGTCTATTAAGTATGCATCCAGGCATAACAAAGATGTACCAAGACTTGAAGAAGTTATTCTGGTGGCATGGAATGAAGGGTGATGTGGTTAGATGCGTGTCAACTTGCCTAGTTTGTCAAAAATCGAAAGTTGAACACCAAAGACCAATTGGGATGTTGCAACCATTATCGATTCCCAATGGAAATGGGACAGCATTTCTATGGATTTCGTTCTTGGTTTGCCAAAGACAAGGAGAGGTCATGATGCAATATGGGTTATAGTTGATAGACTTACGAAATCGGCTCATTTCTTACCAATTAATATTAAATATTCATTGGAAAGATTAACCCAGTTGTACATCAGCGAGATTGTCAGATTACATGGAGTGCCTACATGTATAGTTTCGACAGAGATCCAAGGTTTACGTCAAGATTTTGGCGAGGTCTCAAGAAGCTATGGGAACCAAGTTACGATTAAGTTCAGCCTATCATCCGCAGACGGATGGTCGAGACAGAGAGAACTATACGAAATCCTTGGAGGATTTGTTGCGGGCTTGTGTTTTGGAACAACGGGGAAGTTGGGATGAATTTTTATCTTTGATAGAATTCACCTACAACAATAGTTTTCACGCAAGCATCGGAATGGCACCTTATGAAGCATTGTATGGAAGACGATGTCGAACGCCGCTATGTTGGTATCAAGATGGGGAGAGTATGACCGTTGGACCGGAACTTGTACAACAGACTACGGATAAAGTCAAGATGATACAAGAGAAGATGAGGACGGCGCAAAGCGGAAAAGAGTTACGCGGACAAACGAAGACGAACTCTTGAGTTTAAGGAGGGTGAGCATGTGTTTTTAAGAGTTACTCCTACGACCGGTGTCGGAAGAGTGATTAAGTCGAAGAAGCTTACTCCTAAATTCATTGGACCATATCGATTATCCGACGTATAGGTCCCGTAGCATATCGATTGCTTTGCCGCCTTTTCTATCCAATTTGCACGACGTGTTTCATGTGTCTCGATTACGGAAGTATATACCGGATCCGACACATGTTATACAACCGAGATGATGTGCGCTAAAAGGAAAATCTTACTTACGAAACTTTACCCGTCGGAATAGAGGACGAAAGGTAAAGCAACTTCGAGGGAAGATGATCGAGTTAGTGAAAGTCATATGGAATGATGCGACGGGTGAGGCTACCTGGGAGCTGGAAGATAAAATGAAGGATCAGTATCCTCATTTGTTTGGATGAACATCGAATTTCGAGGACGAAATTTTTATTTGTTGGGGAGAGTTGTAACGCCCCAATTTTTAGAAAATATTCTGAATATACTGTTTTCTGTTTTTCATGCTTTTGTATGAATGACCGCTGTATCCCTATTTTTACTCGTTCTCGATTTATGTATGAAAACAATTACGATAATCTGAGCTCAAAATTTATTTGATCGTTTTACGTAATTTGTTTCGAGACGGAAAAATAAAAATTTTTATGAAGCTCTTGTATTAATTTTTCTCGAAAGATATACAGCTATATAATACTTCTTGGATATTTTATTTGAACGTTTTGGACGATTACCTACGTTGTGGGAAAAAATGGGAAAATGACCGTTACGTCCCGACGTCTTGTTTTTATTGTTTTTTGCTTTGTTTTTAATTGTTTTCTTCTTGATTTAATGTCCGATAATATTGTCGTGATTTTATATGGACTTTTTGTGTGATTTGCTCGAGGCGGAAAATAATATTTTCCGGGCCGGGAAAATCTTATTTTATTATTTAGAATTGGGGGATCTTACTTAACTTAGATTCTGAATGAGACTAAAAATAATCTTTTAATTTTTAGGATTTAACTGTCAAATAAAATAATTTTATATTATTATAATATTATTTTATTAGTCAGTATAATTTAGTGACAGTGGACCCAAAAATATTTTGCGGGACCCACAAATAGTAGAATGGTTAGATCGGTAGCTTAATTAATCACCGTAGCGGTAGAACTTTCCGAAACAGTGACTCGGCTAGTGACTCAATGAGAGAATTTAATACCTTTGTGTGACTAAGCAATGTGAGTCACCAAGAGCCAACCAATAGAAATCAAGCTTGCTCACCAAGACTTAATCCTAGCCTTTCATGCATCCAATGGCTAGGATTAAGTCAAGCAAGGTGCCCACCTTGCACCTCACTTGAGTGCTACGGCCAAGAGGTCTTGGAAGACCAATCCTCACTTTGATTTTCATGCATTCTCTCTTCTCTCTCTTCCAAAGAAAACCTAGCCACCATTGTTGTTCCTTTTTCTCCTTCCATTCGGCCAAGCTTGTTTCTTGACCATACAACCATCCAAAAATTTTTCTAACCAAGTTTTCCTAACCTAAACACCATTCTAAGAACCTTTCTAGTTGGAAGTTTCTTCAAAATCTTCCATTAAGGGCTTGGAAATCAACCTTGTAGATTTGACCTAGAAGGTGAAATATCATATTTTTCTTTTCTCTCTTCTTTTTCAAAGTTCTAAACCATGATTTCTCCATGGTTTAGCTTCTTTTTCATGGTTAATAACATGTAGATTTTATTTGAGATTTTTAGGTATTTGGTGGAGTGAAAACCGAACCATAGGAGGTGTGAAAGCAAGCTTTTTGTCTTCATTTAAGGTAAGAGGAAGACAATTCTTATCATCCCTTGATGGTGGTAAGAAGATGGGTTGTTTGTAGAATCCATGAGGATTCGGTTGTGGTGTGTTTATTGATGTGTATTTGTTAATTTTTGTGGTTGCTAGTAGCTTAAGTGTTGTATGTTAGTAGCTTTCTTGTTTGGTGATTGTAATAATTTTGCATGTTTATTAGCTTTTGATGGTATGTCTATAAGCTTTAATTTAGGTTTTATATGTTAGAAATATTTTGCATGTGTTAGAAATATAAATGCATGTGTTAGAATTGTATGATAAGGTATAAGATGTGAATAACATGTGTAAATTTGCATGAGTGTTCCAAAGAACACATTCCCTAGCTCACGGCAATGACAAAGTGTGAGGACCAAAATGTTCTCTTCATTTTTCCTAAAGTGCAACTTAATTAATTAGGAGAAATAAGAAGGTTTCCAATTTGTTTTGATAAAAAAAAAGAGAATTTAGAAATCAAATGGTAAAGATTTAGTAAATTTTGGGCCAACATGCCTAAAGGATTTATTTGATTTAAAATCATTACTTTATAACATGATTTAATGAACTTAGATAAGATAATACCTTTGACATGATTTAGAAATCAAATGAAAAAGTTTTACAAAATTCGGCCAACATGCCACTATAGGTAATTATGATTTCTAAAACTTGATTTCAAACCTTTTTCAATCAAAAAGAGACAATACAAGTTAAGAAGAAATTTTCTATAATAATTTTTGAACAAACAAATTGAGTAGAATTAAGCTTAAAGGATTAAAACTAGTGATTTTATCATTAGGAAGTAAAATACAGAAATTTTGAGAAATTTTCTAACATATAGCTCACTTTAGGTTTTGAAGCATGTTAGAGATTTCAAAAAGAAATAAATGATATGGTTAAAAAAATTAGGTAAATAGAAAATTTTATGAAAAATTTAGAAAACCATTATTATAAGTTTATAAACAAAATGCTGTCAATTTTTAGTAAAAATGAAACTATAAGATAGTAAAAATATCCTAAAGACAGTATGCGCTATGAAAAAAATTATTCTACGTAGTTTAAATGTACTAAGTACTATTTCTATCTGTTTAAACAGTAATTTTAAGGGCATTCGAATAAGAAAATGATTTAAAAATCCTACGCGATTGGAAAACGTATTAAAAATGCTACGCGATTTTAAAAACAGAAAAATATCTTTACCCGATTTTTAAACGTTTGTAAAAACGACGGAATTATGAAAATGCGATAAAATTTCTACGCGATTGACCGTTACTATATTTATTTTATGCTTTGTCGGGAAAATTTGAACCCGTACAGGCTTTTGAAAATCTATATGCTGTTGGGAAAATGTGAACCCGTACAGGCTTTTGAAAATCTATTTACTGTCGGGAAAATGTGAACCCGTCTGAGTTTTTAAAATTATTTACCGTCGGAAAATGTGAACCCGTCATGTGAGCTTTCCATCTATCCCGTTATGTGTGCCATGTATTTGGTGGATTTGTTGACGAGACGAATCACATCGTGTTGTCGATGCGATAAACGTAGTGTGGTTCATTGTTCTAATGAACTTGGAGACTTTAGTGTACGGGATCCCACATGTGGACGGTTGGTCGCTCCGCCGGGCCGTGGTAAACCGATAGCACACTTTGGTACTCGACATACACTATATTTAATCGAGATTGGTGAAATCTAGTAGTACATTTGCTGTAGTGCCACAACGTGAGGCCGTGAACTACACCACGCCTGGATTGATGGATTCTGTGTCGTGGGGCTATAGACGCAACGTGTGACAACGCAATAGTTGGTGGGGCAGCCGTGGTACTATTAGGTTTTGCGAATCATTCCTCTCTCTGATACTTGTGTTTTTTTTTAGCTCCATGGAGTAGGGTTTTGTTATATTATTTATTTATCTTTATGTCTATCTGTTTCCATTTTATCTATTTATTATCTATCTGTCTTTCATTTGTTTATTTTATCTGTTTATTCTTATATTTCTTATCTTATCTGTGAGGCTTTATCTATGATGTGATATATTATAATGATATCTGAATTTTACTTCAATTTATTATTATAATTGTTAAAGCTTTATGTATTGCATGAAGCTGTATATGTGTTGTTTGTCGTCTTTTTATTGGCCATGTTGTGATGATTTTATGTTGTCTTACCTCTTTGTTATATGTATTTTCTGTTTATTTATTTTACGCGTAAAGACTTCGAGGAAGAGGAACAGCCCCTTGAGATCGTGTACCACGAAGAGGAGGAAGACCGGCGAGCGTGACGACCGGTTTACGATCAAGAACCATCCGATCATCCATATCCTCTGGATTGATTGTGAGGGATAGCGACGCCGGGAGATTTTGGGATTCATAGAGCTGGTATTTCATGGAGGTGCTCGGCTTGGCACTTACGAGGCGATCGTGATTCCGTGACGTATGCGGGGCGTGTGGCCGTGATTTTACGTCATCGGTTTGATGGAGATCCGATTATGACTACGACGTTATTTACGCACTTAGAGTTACCCTTATCCATTAGGCGTTATTGGGGTCTTTGAAAACCCGAGCCTAGTGAGATAAGCATCGTATCGATTGCGCGATCCCGTTATCGCCGTGTGTCGAGACATCCAGGATATCTATCTCCGATGATCATTTTCATGCTTTGAGAGTGATCCATCGAGGATTAGATAATCATGATGTTTTTTTTTTGGGCGCGTCGGCGTATGTACGTATATATTAACTCTTTTATTACTTTCTTTCTTGTTTTTGTTTAAATATTTGTAATCTTAGTTGTAAATTATTTGTACAGATTTATAACTTAATCATATGTATATTATTAGTGATGATGTTTTTTTTATTTCGTATTTTTCCGCATTATCTTTTTATTACATATTTAAATCTATCGGGAATTATTTTACAACCCGTAATAATATTTAACAAATGTTTCACAACTTGGGTAGATTTTATTTCTATTTCTTTTATTTTCTTTTATGTGTGACATCCTCCAAAGGGTGTTACAATAGTTAGTATCGAGCCCAAGTTAGAGTCTTTTGGGGTTGTGGTTGGAGTCTGTTTTTGTTTGTCTTTGTGTGATTCTCTGTGATCTTTGTGTTTTATATCCTTTCGGAAATATCTAGAAGGATGTATCTAACTTTGTTTTGTTATGTTTGAAGAAAGAAGATGGCTGGTAGAGCGAGAGGACGTGCTAACGTGAATCGTGATGAGGACCCGATGTTGGTTCTTCTTGAAGCTATGCGGCGGATGGTGAAGTGATTACTCGACAAAATTTGAGAAGCAGCCCAATGACAAGATGCTACGGTGATGCCCTAAATTTATCTGAATTTAGGCGCCATAATCCGCCACAATTTAGAGGCGAGGTGGATCCGGAGAAAGCGAGTCGGTGGATGCAAGATTTAGAGAGAATTTTTGAGGGGATGAGATGCACGGATGAAAAGAAAGTAACTTATCTTTGTCTTTATCTTTGAGAGGAGATGCGAGAACATTGGTGGAGAGGAATCCGCCGAGTGTTGCAAGTTTGAAGGAATGAGATCACACAGGGAAGTGTTTTCTAATACTTTTCCGGATAAGTATTTTCCTGCAAGTGCTAGGCATGCCAAGGAGATGGAATTTCTTGGGTTGCGACAGGGAAACATGACAGTGAATGAGTACGCTACAAAATTTGAAAGTTTGTCTCAATTTTCAGATTATGCTCAAAGTCGACAAGATGAGGTATGGAAATGTCGGAAGTTTGAGTCTGGATTGAGAGTAGAATTTAAGCGGGGAGTGATATCTCTGAGGATGAATCATTTTCATACTTTGGTAGACGCATGTACACGGCTTGAGGAGCTTGAACCGTCGCAAGATCAGAGGAGTCGGAACTTTGGGCCGACAAGGTTTCAAAGAGGTGGAGGTAGCAATACAAATCGGTTTCTGCGTAAGCCGTATGCTAGACCACAAGGAGGTCAGACTCAGCGACCGCCAGTCGGAGGGAGTGTACCTAGTGGTGGAGCAGGACGAGAGAGTGGTGTTTACAGAGACGTGTTTTAAGTGCGGTAAGAAGGGCCATCTATCTCCGTTGTACAATCAAGGGAACTGTCTGTTTTAACTGCGTGGACGGCACTGGGCATATGTCGAAGGATTGTACTCGACCGGAGAAGAAAACACATGTTCGTCATGTTAGAACTAATCGTGAAAATCGGAAATACTCAACCGAGATCCGGAGGGCGAGTGTATACAATGATGGGATCTGAAGTTTCTCAATCGGATGACCTTATTCAAGGAGAAGGTGACATTGGAGGTAACCTTACGATGTATTGTATGACTCGGGTGCTACACACTCGTTTATTGCCTATGATTGTGTGGAAAGACTGAAGTTGCTGTGTCTTCTCTCGAATGTTAAGTTGAGTGTATCTACGCCAACTGCTAAACTGTAGTTACTTTTAAGATCTGTTTGGATTGTCCTATTGTTGTGAAGGGCCGTTTGTTTTTGGTCAATTTGATTTGTTTGCCTCTTATTGAGATAGATGTAATCTTAGGGATGGAATTTGGTTATGTTCTAACCATATCCTTATAGATTGTGCAAAGAAAACTATAGTTTTTCCTAAGGAAGAAGAGTCTGGATTCTTAACTTTGTTAAGGTCAAGTCTTTGTTAAGAGATGGAGCGCAAGGGATATACGGTATTGTCTTCTCTAGAAGTTAAGAATGAGAAGGATGTGAATACTATTCTGTTGTCAACGATTTTTCGGATGTTTTTCTGAAGATGTACACAGGTTTGCCCGAGCGGGAGATCGAGTTCTCAATTGATTTAGTACCTAGGAACAGGTCCTATCTCAATTGCACCGTATCGTATGTCGCCAGTAGAGTTGGAGGAGCTGAAAAAGCAATTGGTGGAACTGTTGGAGAAAGAATTTGTACGACCTAGCATTTCCCCATGGGGTGCGCCAGTACTTTTGGTCAAGAAGAAGGATGGAACATCACGACTTTGTGTGGACTATCGGCGAGTTGAACAAGGTGACTATCAAGAATAAATATCCGCTTCCAAGAATCGACGATTTGATGGATCAATTGAGGGAGCTGTGATATTTTCCAAGATAGATCTGCGATCGGGTTATCACCGTCGTGTAAGAGGGGAAGACGTGCCGAAAACTGCTTTTCGACTCGTTATGGACATTATGAGTATCAAGTAATGCCATTCGGGGTGACGAATGCTCTGCCATATTTATGGATTATATGAACAGGATATTTCATCCATATCTAGACAGATTTGTCGTTGTCTTTATCGATGACATTCGATCTATTCTCGATCGAAGGAAGAACATCTTGAACATCCGAAAATTGTTCTTGATTTTGAGGAGAAGCGGTTGTATGCGAAATTGGCTAAGTGTGAGTTCTGGTTGGAAGAAGTCCAATTTCTTGGTCACGTAATTTCTAAAGAAGGTATTGCGGTGGACCCATCGAAAGTGGAGACTGTTTTACGATGGGAAAGACCTAAGACGGTAACGGAAGTTCGAAGTTTTGTTGGATTTGCTTTGGTTATTATCGGAGATTTATCGAAGGTTTTTCCAAGATTGCTGGACCACTTACACGCAACTGATGAGGAAAAGTCAAGCTTTTGAATGGACGGAAGAGCGTGAAGCCAGTTTTCAAGAGTTGAAGAAGAGGTTAACAACTGCACCGGTGTTAATCCTACCAGATTCGAAGAAATCTTTCGAGGTGTATTGTGACGCTTCTTATCAAGGATTAGGATGCGTGTTGATGCAAGACCGGAATGTGGTGGCATATGCTTCTCGACAATTGAAGGTTCATGAGAAGAATTGTCCTACGCATGATTTGGAATTGGCTGCGGTAGTTTTTGCTTTGAAGATATGGAGACATTTTCTCTATGGAGCAACGTTCAACATCTTCAGTGATCACAAGAGTTTGAAGTACTTGTACGACCAGAAGGAGCTGAATATGAGGCAGCGAAGATGGTTAGAATTTCTGAACGACTACGATTTTCAACTTTTGTACCACCCTGGTAAGGCGAATGTCGTGGCCGATGCCTTGAGTAGAAAGATTATCAGTGTTTCTGCTCTGATGATTAAAGAAAAGGAGCTCATTGAACAGTTTAGAGATGAGTGGTCGTTTGTTGAGTTGAAAACGAGAAAGATCTGTGTGAATATGGTTACTATATCAAGCGAGCTAATGGAAGACATAAGGGAAAAGCAGAATGCCGATAAATTTTTGCAAGGAATAAGGGAGCAAATGAAGCAAAACGAGACAGTAGAGTTCAAAGAAGGAACTGATGGAATTCTAAGGTTTCGAGGTAGAATCTGTATTCCTCGTGACCGAGAGTTGAGGCAATATATTGTAGAACATGCCCATACTAGTCTATTAAGTATGCATCCAGGCATAACAAAGATGTACCAAGACTTGAAGAAGTTATTCTGGTGGCATGGAATGAAGGGTGATGTGGTTAGATGCGTGTCAACTTGCCTAGTTTGTCAAAAATCGAAAGTTGAACACCAAAGACCAGCTGGGATGTTGCAACCATTATCGATTCCAGAATGGAAATGGGACAGCATTTCTATGGATTTCGTTACTGGTTTGCCAAAGACAAGGAGAGGTCATGATGCAATATGGGTTATAGTTGATAGACTTACGAAATCGGCTCATTTCTTACCAATTAATATTAAATATTCATTGGAAAGATTAACCCAGTTGTACATCAGCGAGATTGTCAGATTACATGGAGTGCCTACATGTATAGTTTCTGACAGAGATCCAAGGTTTACGTCAAGATTTTGGCGAGGTCTGCAAGAAGCTATGGGAACCAAGTTACGATTAAGTTCAGCCTATCATCCGCATGACAGATGGTCAGACGAGAGAGAACTATACAGTCCTTGGAGGATTTGTTGCGGGCTTGTGTTTTGGAACAACGGGAAGTTGGGATGAATTTTTATCTTTGATAGAATTCACCTACAACAATAGTTTTCACGCAAGCATCGGAATGGCACCTTATGAAGCATTGTATGGAAGACGATGTCGAACGCCGCTATGTTGGTATCAAGATGGGGAGAGTATGACTGTTGGACCGGAACTTGTACAACAGACTACGGATAAAGTCAAGATGATACAAGAGAAGATGAGGACGGCGCAAAGCAGACAAAGAGTTACGGACAAACGAAGACGATCTCTTGAGTTTAAGGAGGGTGAGCATGTGTTTTTAAGAGTTACTCCTACGACTGGTGTCGGAAGAGTGATTAAGTCGAAGAAGCTTACTCCTAAATTCATTGGACCATATCAGATTATCAGACGTATAGGTCCGTAGCATATCGATTGCTTTGCCGCCTTTTCTATCCAATTTGCACGACGTGTTTCATGTGTCTCGATTACGGAAGTATATACCGATCCGACACATGTTATACAACCAGATGATGTGCGATTAAAGGAAAATCTTACTTACGAAACTTTACTGTCGGAATAGAGGACGAGAAAGGTAAAGCGACTTCGAGGAAGATGATCGAGTTAGTGAAAGTCATATGGAATGATGCGACGGGTGAGGCTACACGGAGGCTGGAAGATAAAATGAAGGATCGGTATCCTCATTTGTTTGGATGAACATCGAATTTCGAGGACGAAATTTTTATTTGTTGGGGAGAGTTGTAACGCCCAATTTTTAGAAAATATTCGAATATCTTGTTTTTACTGTTTTTCATGCTTTTGTATGAATGACCGTTGTATCCCTATTTTTACTGTTCTCGATTTACGTATGAAAACAATTACGATAATACTGAGGCTCAAAATTTATTTGATCGTTTTACGTAATTTGTTTCGAGACGGAAAAATAAAAATTTTTCTCGAACTCTTTATATAATTTTTCTGAAAGATATACAGCTATATAATACTGCTGGATATTTTATTTGAACGTTTTGGACGATTACCTACGTTGTGGGAAAAAATGGGAAAATGACCGTTACGTCCCGAACGTACTGTTTTTGCTGTTTTTGCTGTTTTTAATTGTTTTCTTCTTGATTTAATGTCCGATAATACTGTCTGTGATTTTATATGGACTTTTTGTGTGATTTGCTCCGAGGCAGGAAAATAATATTTTCCGGGCCGGGGAAAATCTTATTTTATTATTTAGAATTGGGGGATCTTACTTAACCCGATTCTGAATGAGACTAAAAATAATCTTTTAATTTTTAGGATTTAACTGTCAAATAAAATAATTTTATATTATTATAATATTATTTTATTAGTCAGTATAATTTAGTGACAGTGGACCCGGAAATATTTTGCGGGACCCACAATTAGCAGAACGGTTAGATCGGTAGCTTAATTAATCACCGTAAGCAGTAGAACTTTCCAGAACAGGCTGACTCAGCTAGCTGACTCAGCAGAGAATTTAATGCACTGTGTGACTAAGCAATGTGAGTCACCAAGAGCCAACCAATAGGAATCAAGCTTGCTCACCAAGACTTAATCCTAGCCTTTCATGCATCCAATGGCTTGGATGAAGCCAAGCAAGGTGCCCACCTTGCACCTCACTTGAGTGCTACGACCAAGAGGTCTTGGAAGACCAATCCTCACTTTGATTTTCATGCATTCTCTCTTCTCTCTCTTCCAAAGAAAACCTAGCCACCATTGTTGTTCCTTTTTCTCCTTCCATTCGGCCAAGCTTGTTTCTTGACCATACAACCATCCAAAAATTTTTCTAACCAAGTTTTCCTAACCTAAACACCATTCTAAGAACCTTTCTAGTTGGAAGTTTCTTCAAAATCTTCCATTAAGGGCTTGGAAATCAACCTTGTAGATTTGACCTAGAAGGTGAAATATCATATTTTTCTTTTCTCTCTTCTTTTTCAAAGTTCTAAACCATGATTTCTCCATGGTTTAGCTTCTTTTCATGGTTAATAACATGTAGATTTTATTTGAGATTTTTAGGTATTTGGTGGAGTGAAAACCGAACCATAGGAGGTGTGAAAGCAAGCTTTTTGTCTTCATTTAAGGTAAGAGGAAGAGACAATTCTTATCATCCCTTGATGGTGGTAAGAAGATGGGTTGTTTGTAGAATCCATGAGGATTCGGTTGTGGTGTGTTTATTGATGTGTATTTGTTAATTTTTGTGGTTGCTAGTAGCTTAAGTGTTGTATGTTAGTAGCTTTCTTGTTTGGTGATTGTAATAATTTTGCATGTTTATTAGCTTTTGATGGTATGTCTATAAGCTTTAATTTAGGTTTTATATGTTAGAAATATTTTGCATGTGTTAGAAATATAAATGCATGTGTTAGAATTGTATGATAAGGTATAAGATGTGAATAACATGTGTAAATTTGCATGAGTGTTCCAAAGAACACATTCCCTAGCTCACGGCAATGACAAAGTGTGAGGACCAAAATGTTCTCTTCATTTTTCCTAAAGTGCAACTTAATTAATTAGGAGAAATAAGAAGGTTTCCAATTTGTTTTGATAAAAAAAAAGAGAGGAATTTAGAAATCAAATGGTAAAGATTTAGTAAATTTTGGGCCAACATGCCTAAAGGATTTATTTGATTTAAAATCATTACTTTATAACATGATTTAATGAACTTAGATAAGATAATACCTTTGACATGATTTAGAAATCAAATGAAAAAGTTTTACAAAATTCGGCCAACATGCCACTATAGGTAATTATGATTTCTAAAACTTGATTTCAAACCTTTTTCAATCAAAAAGAGACAATACAAGTTAAGAAGAAATTTTCTATAATAATTTTTGAACAAACAAATTGAGTAGAATTAAGCTTAAAGGATTAAAACTAGTGATTTTATCATTAGGAAGTAAAATACAGAAATTTTGAGAAATTTTCTAACATATAGCTCACTTTAGGTTTTGAAGCATGTTAGAGATTTCAAAAAGAAATAAATGATATGGTTAAAAAAATTAGGTAAATAGAAAATTTTATGGAAAATTTAGAAAACCATTATTATAAGTTTATAAACAAAATGCTGTCAATTTTTAGTAAAAATGAAACTATAAGATAGTAAAAATATCCTAAAGACAGTATGCGCTATGAAAAAAATTATTCTACGTAGTTTAAATGTACTAAGTACTATTTCTATCTGTTTAAACAGTAATTTTAAGGGCATTCGAATAAGAAAATGATTTAAAAATCCTACGCGATTGAGAAAACGTATTAAAAATGCTACGCGATTTTAAAAACAGAAAAATATCTTTACCCGATTTTTAAACATTTGTAAAAACGACGGAATTATGAAAATGCGATAAAATTTCTACGCGATTGACCGTTACTATATTTATTTTATGCTGTCGGGAAAATTTGAACCCGTACAGGCTTTTGAAAATCTATATGCTGTTGGGAAAATGTGAACCCGTCAGAGGCTTTTGAAAATCTATTCTTGTCGGGAAAATGTGAACCCGTACATGAGTTTTTAAGAATTATTCTTTGTCGGAAAAATGTGAACCCGTCTGAGCTTTCCATCTATCGTTATGTGTGCCATGTATTTGGTGGATTTGTTGACGAGACGAATCACATCGTGTTGTCGATGCGATAAACGTAGTGTGGTTCATTGTTCTAATGAACTTGGAGACTTTAGTGTACGGGATCCCACATGTGGACGGTTGGTCGCTCCGTTTGGGCCGTGGTAAACCGATAGCACACTTTGGTACTCGACATACACTATATTTAATCGAGATTGGTGAAATCTAGTAGTACATTTGCTGTAGTGCCACAACGTGAGACCGTGAACTACACCACGCCTGGATTGATGGATTCTGTGTCGTGGGGCTATAGGCGCAACGTGTGACAAGCAATAGTTGGTGGGGCAGCCGTGGTACTATTAGGTTTTGCGAATCATTCCTCTCTCGATACTTGTGTTTTTTTTTTAGCTCCATGGAGTAGGGTTTTGTTATATTATTTATTTATCTCTATGTCTATCTGTTTCCATTTTATCTATTTATTATCTATCTTGTCTTTCATTTGTTTATTTTATCTGTTTATTCTTATATTTCATATCTTATCTGTGAGGTTTTATCTATGATGTGATATATTATAATGATATCTGAATTTTTACTTCAATTTATTATTATAATTGTTAAAGCTTTATGTATTGCATGAACTGTATATGTGTTGTTTGTCGTCTTTTTATTGGCCATGTTGTGATGATTTTATGTTGTCTTACCTCTTTGTTATATGTATTTTCTGTTTATTTTACGCGGTAAAGACTTCGAGGAAGAGGAACAACCCCTTGAGATCGTGTACCCTGAAGAGGAGGAAGACCGAGCGACGACGACCGGTTTACGATCAAGAACCATCCGATCATCCATATCCTCTGGATTGATTGTGAGGGATGGCGACGCCTGAGATTTTTGGGATTCATAGAGCTGGTATTTCATGGAGGTGCTCGGCTTGGCACTTACGAGGCGATCGTGATTCCGTGACGTATGCGGGGCGTGTGACCGTGATTTTACGTCATCGGTTTGATGGAGATCCGATTATGACTACGACGTTATTTACGCACTTAGAGTTACCCTTATCCATTAGGCGTTATTGGGGTGCTAAAAACCCTGAGCCTAGTGAGATAAGCATCGTATCGATTGCGATCCCGTTATCGCCGTGTGTCGAGACATCCAGATATCTATCTCCGATGATCATTTTCATGCCGAGAGTGATCCATCGAGGGATTAGATAATCATGATGTTTTTTTTGGGCGCGTCGGCGTATGTACGTATATATTAACTCTTTTATTACTTTCCTTCTTGTTTTTGTTTAAATATTTGTAATCTTAGTTGTAAATTATTTGTACAGGTTTATAACTTAATCATATGTATATTATTAGTGATGATGTTTTTTTTATTTCGTATTTTTCCGCATTATCTTTTTATTACATATTTCGTCTATCAGGAATTATTTTACAACCCGTAATAATATTTAACAAATGTTTCACAACTTGGGTAGATTTTATTTCTATTTCTTTTATTTTCTTTCATGTGTGACATCCTCCAAAGGGGTGTTACATCGTGTGAATGGTACACAGTCAAATACGTCGTGTAAATAGTACACAGTCAAACCATCGCCTCTGCCTCATGTTCAATTCCTTTTGATTGAACAGGTATTTTAAACTCTTGTGATCACTGAAGACATTGAACACAGCTCTCCATACAGAAAATGTCTCCACACTTTCAATGCAAAAACCACTGCAGCGAGTTCCAAATCGTGCGTTGGATAGTTCCTCTCATGAACCTTCAACTGTCTTGAAGCATAGGCTACCACATTTCTATTCTGCATCAACACGCATCCTAACCCTTGATAAGAAGCGTCACAATACACCTCAAAAGCCTCGTTAGGATCTGGCAAAATCAGCACTGGTGCAGTCGTTAATCTCTTCTTCAGCTCTTGAAAACTTGCCTCACATTCTTTTGTCCAATCAAAAGCTTGACTCTTTCTTGTGAGTTGTGTAAGAGGTCCAGCTATCTTAGAAAAACCTTCAATGAACCTCCGATAATATCCGGCCAATCCAACAAAACTTCGGATTTCGGTTACCGTCTTCGGCCTCTCCCATTACAAAATATTTTCCACTTTCGACGGGTCCACCGCAATACCTTCCTTAGAAATTACGTGACCTAGAAATTGAACTTCTTCTAGCCAAAACTCACACTTTGCCAATTTTGTATACAGCTTCTTGTCCTTCAAAATTTGGAGAACTATACTGAGATGTTCAGCATGCTCTTCCTTATTTTGGGAATAGATCAGAATGTCATCGATAAAAACGACAACAAATCTGTCTAGGTATGGACGAAAAATCCTATTCATATAGTCCATGAATATTGCAGGAGCATTCGTCGCTCCGAACGGCATCACCTGATACTCATAATGCCCGTAATGAGTTCGAAAAGCGGTCTTAGGTATGTCCTCTACCTTGACACGAATCTGATGATAATCTGATCGCAGATCTATTTTAGAGAAAATAGCTGCTCCTTTCAGCTGGTCCATCAAATCATCGATCCTTGGAAGTGGATATTTGTTCTTTATTGTGACCTTGTTCAGCTGACGATAGTCTACGCAAAGATGAGAAGTTCCATCCTTCTTCTTGACTAGTAATACTGGCGCTCCCCACGGTGAAACACTCGGTCGCACAAACTGTTTTTCTAACAATTCCTCCAATTGCTTCTTCAACTCCACCAATTCCGATGGCGACATCTGATATGGTGCAATTGAAATAGGACCTACTCCTGGTACCAAATCAATAGCAAACTCGATTTCTCTTTCTGGTGGTAAGCCAGGTACATCATCAGGAAAAACTTCCGGAAACTCATTCACGATTGGAATAGCATTCACATCTTTTTCACTCTTGACTTCTAAAGAAGACAGCAGCATGTATCCTTGAGCTCCGTCCCTCAACAAAGATTTGACTTTGACGGCAGTTAAAAATCCAAAATCCTCATCCTTAGGAAAAACTAAGGTTTTATTGGCATAGTCTAATAGGATATGGTTAGAAGATAACCAATCCATTCCTAATATTATATCTATTTCAACAAGAGCTAAGCAAATTAAATTAACCGAAAAGACTCGATCATTTATGGTAATAGGACAGTTCAAACATATTTTAGATGTAATAACAGGTTTGGCAGTTGGTGTAGAAACAATCAATTGAAAACTCAAAGAAGACACAGGCAATTTTAACCGATCCACACAGTCATACGCAATAAATGAATGCGTCGCACCTGAATCATATAGTACAGTTAAAAGATTACCTGCTACGACACCTTCCCCCTAAATAAGATCTTCAGACTGAGAAGCCTCAGCTCCACTCATCGTGTACACTTGCCCTCCAGATCGCGGCTGAGTAGCACGAACATTGCTCACAACTGGCTTCCTCTCTGACTGATTACATTCCCTAGAAACATGCCCAGGCCTTCCACACTTGAAACAGATTGGCCCTTTGATTGAATAGTCTCTAGATATATGGCCACTCTTTCCACATTTAAAACATCTTGGCGTAAACACCACATTCGTACCAGCTTTGTTGCTACTCGAACTTCCCCCAACCGATGGACGTTGAGGCTGACTTCCCGGTGGTCTCGAATACGGCTTGCGTTGAAACCGGCTATTGTTATTGTTGTTATTATTGCCTCCTCTTTGGAACCTAGTCGGTCCAAAGTTATGATTCCTTGGGTCACGTGATGGCTCCAACTCCTCGAGTCGTACACATGTGTCCACCAAAGCATGAAACTGGTTCATCCTTAAGGGTAGCACTCCTCGCTTGAACTCTACCCTCAGCCCTTCCTCAAACTTACGGCATTTCCACGCATCATTCTGTTGAGTTTGAGCATAGTCTGAGAACTGAGACATGCTCTCAAATTTAGAAGCTTATTCATTGACAGTCATGTTGCCCTGACGTAAACCAAGAAATTCCATCTCCTTGGCATGTTGAGCACTGGCAGGAAAGTTCTTTTCCAGAAATACCTCACAGAATACCTCCCAGGTAATTTCAGTTCCCTCAGCTTGTAGTAAGCGTCAAGTTCCTCTCCACCAGTTCTCACCATCCCCTCTCAGCATAAATGTAGCATACGTCACCTTTCGATCATTGGCGCACCCCATTCCTTCAAATATCTTTTCGAGATCTTAGATCCAAAGACACGCCTTCTCTGGATTAAATTCACCTCTGAACTGCGGTGGGTTATTACGCCTAAACTCAGACAAGTTTAGAGCATCAGCAGTCGCATCTTGTTGTTGAGCTGCTCGTTCATTTTGTTGCGTAATCACCTCTGCCATACGCTGCATAGCCTCAGCAGCTGCAATCATTGGGTCAACATTACGGTTCATGTTTGCACGCGTTCCTCTTCTACCAGACATCTTTTTCTTCAATCATACAAGACAAAACAAAGTCAGATGTATCCTTTCGGACACCAATCACAGAGAATCACACAACACAAGCAAAAACAGACCCAACCACAACCCCAAAAGACTCTAACTTGGGCTCTGATACCAACTAGAATGCAACACCCTAATGGGGATGTCACATTTCCAAATAATAATAATAACCTTTGCCCAAGTTATAAATTATTATGTAATATATAATAATATAGGTTGTAAAAATATTTTTTTTATACCACATTATATTATAAAATAAAATAAACAAAGACATAAAATAAAAACAAACTATTACTTACACACCATAATTATACATATGATTTTGTTTTTAATAGGTACAAATAATTTACATATTACAATCTCGTTAATTTAAAACAGTAAACTGTCTGGTTTAAAGCAAACCATAAACTAGCCCAAGCATAACATTAATTCTGATCCTCCGAAGAATCCTCCTCAGGAAGATTATCAGAAGATAGAAATACTCTGATAACACCATACCACGCCGAAATCAATCCATATGATATGGATGATCTCGAGGTTCACCTTCCTCAAACTGGTCACTCGTTTGCTGCTCCTCGTTGTATTGACAATCCAACAGTTGCTCCTCTTCTACTTCCTCAACAACTTTACGGAACATAAATAATAATACAGAAAATATATACAAAGAGGTGAGAAAATCTACATCATTACCAGCATAGCAGTAAGAAAACGACAATACAAACAAATATAACAGTTAATATAACAATTCATATTATCACACATGCAAAATATCATAAATCAAATTATAACTATTCACATTATCACACATGCCAAATATCATAAATCAAATTATAACTATTCACATAATTATGCAGATTAAATATGCCATGCACTCAGACTCGTTCCTACTCCATGTAGCTAAACACAAACATCAGAGAGAATGATCCGGTAGACATGTTCGTACATCAGGCTGCCTCAACCAACTATTACACAGTCAAATACATCGTGTAAATAGCACACAGTCAAATACGTCGTGTGAATGGTACACAGTCAAATACGTCGTGTAAATAGTACACAGTCAAATACGTCGTGTAAATAGTACACAGTCAAATACGTCGTGTACGTCCAGGCATAGTACCAGACAGTCCCCAATAGATCCTGATTAAGAATAGTATTTGTCGAGATCGCTAGTGTGTGTTTTCAGTTACCACGGCCCAGAGGAGCTACCAACTGTCCACATGTGGAATCTACTGCACACTAACGCCTCCAAGTTCTCCACATGAACACACTAACGCCTCCAAGTTCTCCACATGAACACACTACGCCTATCACACCCATAACATGGTGTAATTCATCTCGTCAGTCAATTGTCAATTTCAACCAAATTGACATACCACTCTATGTATGTAATGATCCATAATTACAAAAATACCCTCAGTATCACCATGAATCATAATTACATAAATATCCTCATCGTCACCATAATTACAAAAATACCCTTAGTATCAATAATTCCAAAAACAGTATGTCTCCACTTGATAGTACTATTTCCCAACGTGTCCGGGTCCACCACTTTGGCCCGACAGTAAAAACTTACTGTTTCCATAAGTCGCGTAAATATTTTTAAATCATTTTCTCAATCGCGTAGTTTAAAAATCATCATTTTAAATACACGTAAGCTATTTCTACTATTTTTCACTGTATAAAATATTTCTTGATGTTTCAAATTAAATTTTGAAACTTTCCAAAACTACAAATATTATTTAGACATTATTTTCCATTTTTCTTTACACAAAATACTCTAAGTCATAATTTTTGACGTTTTCCTAAAAAATTCAATTTTAATAAATTCTTCTTCAGTTAATTTTATTCTTTAACTACGTAAAATATTTTCTTGCTTTCTAAATATCATTTTGAAACGTTCTTCATTACTTGCTCATTTTTAATCAATTTTGACAGCATTTAGTTTAGAAAATCCACTAAATGATATTTTCTACGTTTTCCTTTAAAAATTCCTTTATTTAATTATAACCATAAAATACACTTTAAAAATTGCTAACATACTTTAAAACTCAAAGATAAGTATTTTCAAGTGTCAAAAATTTATTTTCTTTTATACACTAGACTTCTAATAAAAATTTGTTTACTTATTTGGTTCTTGAAAATCCATTGTAAATAAATTCTTTTAGGTCAATAAAACTAGTTTACACTTAGAAAATAAATTTTGGATCAATTAAACATTAAAATATATTTTGGCCGAAAATCACCATTTTTATACAAACCAAGTTTAAAATTATTTTTCATCCATTAAATCATTGAAAAAAAATCCTTTAACTTAATTAGATCAACTAAGTTATCCTTTTAGAAAATGGTTGAGAACATATTGGTTCTCTTTTCATAGTAAAAACCATAAACTCTTCATCTTGTGTTCTTTGGAACACTTTTGCAAATCTCAACATATTTGCACATCCAACAATAATTATCATAGATCCATGAACATATACATATATTTATGAACACATACCATATATTAAAGCAGTTATAAAACACATACCAAATATCAAAGCTATAAACATGCTTGCATGCATAATAAATCACAACTAGAAAAGCAAATAACATGCACACATAAACAATCACAAATAGAGAAGACAATAAACAACCAAGTGAATGAATCCTTATGGATTCTTCACCACAAATACATCCATATTCTCACCACCACACATGGTTGATGAGATTAAATCTCCCTCTTACCTATAAGGAAGGCAAGATCTCCTTGGACTCCTCCTTAGAAAATTTGTGTAGCTTCAACAAAAATCCTAACAACCTTAAACAAATTATAAAGTCATAAACTATGGATGAAAAAGATAAACCATGGATCAATCATGGCTTAGAACATCAAAAATCAAATTAGAAACAAGAAACAAGAATTTTCACCTTATAGGAAAGAAACTTCAAAGTGATTTTCCAAGCTCCAAATGGATGATTTAGCAAAAACTCACAACTAGAGATGTTCTTAGAATATGGTTTAGATTTAGGAAATGAAGTTGGATGAAATTTTTGATGGATTGAAGTATATTGAAGAGGCGATGGCCGAATGGTGTGGGAAATGAAGACTTAGAAGTTTTTCTTTGGGTTCTTGATAGAAAGAGAAATGGATGAAGATTTGGAATGATTGAAATGAAAATAATGAAGTGAATTTAGTCTTCCTCCATTATGCATGACCATAGGACACTCAATAAGAGAGCTAGCCATCTTTTTTGACAAATTTGGCTTAATAGTAGCCTTTGATGACTTGGATGATGGATGACTTACTTCTGAAAACGTAACTTGATTTAATACGAGGAATTTGGAAAGGGAATCAGTTTTTTATCACTTGAGACTTCATGATTGCATTTTGATTGAATAATTGGATGCATAGTTATAGCATATGGCCGAAAATGCTATAGGAAGCTCAATCAATTGTTGATTGATTTTTAATAACTTATTTATGCTTAAGTCCTCCTAGTTAGGTTTAATTAAAAGTTAGTTAGATTCTTTTGTATTTTAGTTAATCATTAGTTTACTTAGAATCCTTAATCTTCTACTTAATTATACTAGTACATTTGTCTAACTAAAATTTGATAAAAACTAATTAGGTTTTACTCCATTTAATTACCACTTAAACCCTTTAAATTAACTTAATTAGATTTTAAATTAACTAATCTATTAAATTAAGTTTTAAATTAACTAATCTACTAAATCTAACCATTTTTATGGATTTTTAACCTTTTGGTCTAGAATTTTACAAGTCTTTTACGTTGGTAAATTTTTCCTAAAAGTGGGGCCCACAAACCCAAACGTGAGTCCCACAAAGCAAATATGGGTCCCACAAGCAAACGTGGGTCCCACAGATTTTTCTGTATGATAAATATTTTTATTATACAGAAAAATCCTAAAAATTAAAAGATTGATATATGTATTATTCGGATTGGGTTTAGTAAGATCGCCCAGCTCCAAGTAATCAAACAAGATTTTCTCCGGCCTAAAAATTATTATTTTCTTGACTCGGAGCAAATCACACGAACAATCAAATACAATTACGAAACAGTCAAATTAATTTTATAACACACAGAAATCAGAAAACAGTACAATAAGGGCAAAAACATAATTAATCAAAAATTGGGGTGTTACATAAGTGAGACTCATGAGACTTTAAATAAATAAATTTTATTAATGATAAAGAGGAATGTAAATTTGAATAGAGAAACAAGGATCGAAATGATAATGTTATTATCATGCCTGTAAGTGAAATCTTGATATATTGATAATTACTATGAATTATGATGGTGTATGATCATGGATTACATGACATTGATGATATTATGTATGCATGTGTGCATTGGGGCATTCATCATACCCTGTGACATCATGCAGTCTGTTGTATGGTTGTATGATCCTAAGAGTTGAATTACACCTTCGTTCGGGTGCGATGGGCCTAGTGTAGGTCTTTATTGACCTTGGGGACGTCAGGGTGTGGGGTGTCCGCAATGGTCAGCTGGTAGCTCCCCTCGGCCGTGGACCAGACCAATACAAACACATTGACGATCCGGACTAAGACACTCAGCCCAATCAGGATCTGGTATAGATTGTCTTGTATAAAACCTTATTGTGCAAACATTGATTTTTATTGAAAGCGCTTGATTTATGGCTGACGAGATACAGACATATCTTCTGATCATTCTCTCTGAAATATTTGTCTAGCTCCATGGAGTAGGAATTAAGTACATTGTGCACATGTATAGTGGGTCTGCATACCCTCATGACATTTCATATATGTTTATTTATTTGACATTGATTAACTTATTGAACTGTTATATTATTAATATTATTCTTACTGTTGATATTTGATATTACTGATTTCTATAATTGGATGGTATTTCTATCCATACTGTCTTTACACTGCCTGTTGGTAATGATGTCGAATTTCTCACCTCTTTGTGGTGTTGTGTTATTTCACTGTATATTTTGATTAATTAGAGACCAAGAAGGACTTGAAGAGGAACTACCCCCTCTTGATTTGTGATAGCTGCTGCACCAAGATGACGTCAACACTACGTATTTTGGGTTATATGCGCGTGTATTTTCATGATGGAGCAGACGTGTAGTCAATCAACTTGGCTAATGAGAGAGTTACCTACACTGGGGAGCTGACATTAGTTTTTCGTGGGGATCTTCATCATCTGCTTATTTTGTCTTTCGCTGTATCTGTTCAGTTAGTGTTTAACATACCTATCCAAGAATGGTGGAATAACTTCCACTATACTCATCATGAGGATAGTGTTGTGTCCTCTGGGCAGATGCCTATCCGTCAGGGTATACTTCCTACTGTGGTCATTTCTTCCGAGGAATCAGAAGAGGATCCCTCTGAGGACCCTATGGTTTAGGTATGTAGGACTTGGGCTGGTCATGTCTTTTTGCTAGTCAGTCTTCATTAATCATCTGTACATTTTTTAGTGCGCATATATATTGGAGCGCCATTTTTTTTGTAAGTATTTTAGGGTATAGATTTATATATAATCCATACGAACCAGTTGATTTGAACACTTATATGTATAAAATATATATATACACTTATCCACGTTATATAGTTTATCTGCTTGTTTGATCTGTTATCCGCAAGTATAAAAATATTTTACTTCAAATGTTACAGTTTTAATAATTACTGATTTTATAACTTGGGTTAAATTTACTTCATATTCCGCATTAACTTGATTGAAATTTTGAATTTGTGAAGTCATGACATCTTCCTCCTTTCAATGAGGAAAGGGGGCGGCATGTTACATATTTAACATAACTTTGTATTCTACACTCATGAAATTAAGAATCGATTATTCATTGCATTAAGTTACTTGCACTTAAAATACATGAATGATGAAAAAATGCTCTAGATATAATGATTTGTTTGACCAAATATTGATATAGGAGATGATCCTTGTATCTAGGATCCTTGTATCTATCAGAATAATTGAGATTGATGATGGATATACCCTCCTTCTTTACCTAAGTTTATCCTAGATATTTGGTAATTGAGGATAAGACATTCCCTCTCCACTTGGGGTGATCCTAGATGATGGGTCATGTGAGGAAGGATGATTCCTTTCCTATCCTAGATGATGGGTTTCTTTATCCTAGATGATTGATAGTGTGAAAAATGATGATTCCCTCCTTATCAGAGTAGTTAAGGACAAAAATTCCCTCTCTACATCAGATAACTCTAGAAGATTCATAGTGCGAGGAAGGATGATTCCCTCCCTACTTGAGTCTCTAGATTGAAGATGGACATTTCCTCATTATTAAGGTATACAAGGATGGACAATCCCTCTCTACCTCATTGATGCTTGAGATAGGATTGAATGATATTGACATTTGAATAAGAAGTTTTACATAAATATGAGCTTATCATCCTTTGATTCATTGATTTGATGATGAGATCTAAATTGTATATGAAAATAATTTTAGTAAATAACTTAAAAAGATATTTCTACTCTAGGAAGAGAAAGGAAAATCCTTTTGGCTTTAGCCACCTTTCTATAACAACTTGTGATTTATTTGATTTTCCCAAAGTAGGTGGAATTATTGTAATGACACTATAGTATTAGAACTATTGAGAATTATTAGAATTGTCACCCTTTTATATTATTTTCCATGGTAATTTCATGAAAGGAATCTTCAGCCAAGTGAAATGAAGATTATGAATGTAGAGTAGTTTAATCTCTATTTTATATATGTTGTACAATGGTGTACAATCTTTTATAATGAAAATTTCAGATATGTTTATTATAATTCTCTTTTCAGGCTCATATTTTCTTATATATAACATAAATGTTTTTTCACAAATATTGTCATTAGTATAGAAGTAACGTGCCTAATCCTAATTACTAAACTATAAATCTAGGTATACTATTTGTATTGGTATTGAGACGTTACAAAAAGCTTGCGGAGTCGGGTATTTATTGAAGCTTAATAGAAAACTTATAGGTAGAAACGTAAAAATTTTCTGGAGTTAGGTATCTGTCAAAACTTAACAGAAAATTTAAAGCAAAAAGTAAAAAGCTTGCAGAGTTGAGTATCCACCGAAGCTTAACAGAAAACTTAGAGCAAAAAAGTAAAAAGCTTGTGGAGTTAGGTATCCGTTGAAGCTTGCTAGAAAACTTAAAGCAAAAAAGGTAAAAGCTTATTGTAACACCCCGAAAATTTATAATTTTAGAATAAATGATCATTTTACAATATTTGGGATTTTTAGGGATTTTTCTGGGTTTTTCGGAGAATGCGGAATATTTTAATATTATTTCTCGTTTTACGTGCATATTGAGCAGAGTCGGGAAAATGAAATATTTTTCTCGAGAACCTTGGACTATGGAAACGTCGACGGGGGATCTTACTAAACCCGAGGTCGGACACAGTTTACAAGGTTTCACATTTTTCGAGAAATTTTAACAGATAGAATAATAAAACAATGCGAAGAATTGATCTGTCAGATTTGTTAATGCTGACTTCTGTCAACTATAACTATTATCCAATAAATAATAACATGTAATAAAAATCTTATCGCACTATTCAAAAATCTACCTTGTGTCAAGCTCCTTTAGCCTTATTTTCAAAATAGAAGTTAAATTAATTCAAAAACTCATTGGGAAGCTTCCAGGAAATTTCCACCCATTTCCCATTTCTCTCTTCCCTCTCTCCATTCTTCTACATGGAAGAGGCCCCTTTTTGGGAGCCAATAATCACATTTTCTTCTTCTTCTTCTTCTCCTCTTCTTCTTCTTCCTCCTCCACCGTTCACCCTCACCATTCACCATCTTTATTTCTTTTCTTCCCCACTTCCACATCTAGCTTTCTTCCATCATTCTAAGACCATCTTTCTTGTGGCCATCCTTGGTTCTTCTTCTTCCTCCATTTTTCACCATTGAAGCTAAAGCTTTGAGCTTGGAGGTAAAGTCTTAACCTTTCTTTCACTTTCTCCTCATTTTCGTTTTTCTTGGTCACTTATGTGATCAAGAACTCATTTTTCCATGGTTTGAGTGAACATTATGGAAATCACTCACATTGGTGTTCTTCTTGAAGGGAAAACGAAAATCTAGGGCAAGAAGAGGTAACACCTTGTGTTGTCTTTCAAATAGGTAAGAGGGAGATGATCCTCTTCAACCAACCTTGGTAGTAAGGGAATGTCTTGTATGTGTGTTGTTATTGATTTCTGAATCCATGTATAAAGTTCTCTCATTTTTATGTTGTTCTTGATGATAGTGTATTTTGTTGGGTTTGTATGATTTATTGATGCCTCTTGCATGATTTGAAGGTATATTTGAGTATCTTGTTGATTAAATATGATAAGGATTGGTTTGGTTTGAGTTAGAGGACCTGGAGAACTCTGTTTTCTGCAAGTTTACGCGTGGTAATCGATTACACGGGGCTTGTAATCGATTACCAAGCTCTTAAAGATATAAAATCGCATTCGGAAATGCAATCGATTACGTCCTGTGTAATCGATTACGAGATTCTTTAGCTTGTAATCGATTACAAGAGTGGTGTAATCGATTACCAAGCCTCGATGTCACGAAATGGTGCTTCGGGAATCACGTAATCAATTACAACTTGTGGGTTATCGATTACGGAGGTTCGTCAATTGGTAATCGATTACCACGGTTGTGTAATCGATTACCGGGCCTTGAAGTTACGAAACATGATTCTGGAATCACGTAATCGATTACAATGAGATTGTAATCGATTCTAGAGATTCTGTTTCTGGTAATCGATTACAAGGGTGATGTAATCGATTACCAAGACCAAAAAATGAGATTTTTGAGCTGGAAATGATTGAGATTATGGTTCTTTGTCCTTTGTAACTTAAACATAACCTAAAAACCCTGGATTTCAAGGATTTTACTTTACTTAAATGTGATAGGAATATGTATTCATATCAATAGAGAAGAAATGATTTTGAAAATGGAATTCTTGGATCCATGACATGGAAATTGTGGTATGTAGGAACATATATTCCTAGTGAGAATTATTGATGCAAGTGTGATTCCCTATGTGGGTTATGCAGTTATTAATTCAGTATTCAATGAGATAAGAAATGATGATATGCCATTAAGGCAATGTTTTTAATAGATATATTGTTGATATGTCATGTTGATCATTGAATAATGCCTGTGTGCCATTGAGGCAATGCGGATGTTGAATGCATCATTGATGAACATACATGATTAGACATTGTGTCGTCATGCATGTGTGTTGTCCGTGGGACATTGTTGAGAAGGCTATGTTGTCTAGGAGTTTGAATAACACCTTTGTGCGGGTACGAATAGACTAAGCGTAGGTGTCATATGTTGTTGGCCCTGGGGGCGTCGGGGTGTGGGTGTCTCACAATAGACAGTGGTAGCTCCACTGGGGCCGTGGGATAGACCAGTGCAACACACCGACGATCCTGCCTGAGATGCTGTCCTGTGCCGCGATCAACTGTTGAGGTACCATGTGTGAGCCATTTTGCGCAAATGTTTTTATGAGATGAGCACACTATTTTTAAGGCTAACGATACACTGGCATGACTCCTTGATTATTCACTCCGAAGATATTTATGTCTAGCTCCATGGAGTAGGAACTTTGGTACCCTTGTTGCATTGTGAGTTGTCAGTCGCATGGTCCATTGAGCATTTATAATTGGATAATGTGTTTACTATTATGACTGCGATATTTATTTGACTCTTGTTAATGCTAATGTTGCTAGCTGGCTATGGATGATGTTAACTATTGTTCTTTGCTGCTTTACTCTCGTTAATTGCTTTCATGTATCACTGTACTTGTATGTATTAACTGTGTCTTATGTGGGCGTTCGACGCCGTTTATTTTCTTCTTTGCCATGTTGGTACTGAAAGTTTGGGGAATCTCACCTCTTTCCTATATTTGTGCATTTCTATTTTACATTTATATTTGATAAAAGATCGTGAGGAAGATAAAGAGAGACTATACCTTGGTTGATTGACATGAGCATCTGGACAAGATTTTGTCGACTACGTAAGAGTGCAGCCGCGTGGTGGCATTGATGCCTGTCGTGTCAACTGGGACGCCGTACGTCATGTGCATATGGGGTTACGGCCTTGTCTGCTGGTAGTACCTATCCCTGGGTTACTACTCCTCCCCTTTAATGTTTTTATTCCCGCTGTATTTTATTTGACTCTGTAATTATTATATTCTATGTTATCTGTAATTTATGTAAATTGGCTATAAACTATATACATATATAAGGAATGTGATTTCATGCCAATGGTTGTATTAAGGGTTGAATACATTTATATTTCATTCATGGCTCGTATTTTCTACTTATGCATAAAATGCGAAACTCAGAAAAAAAAAGATTAAACATCGTGAGTTTGGAAACTACTGTTATCATGACTGTGACACACCTGGATTTAGTAACTGTGGTGTAATGATGATTGTACTACAGTTGGTATATTTAGGTGCGTTACACTTACGGAGTCGGGCATCCACAGAAGCTTGACAAAAAACTTAAAGGCAAAAGGGTTAAAAGCTTGCGGAGTCGAGTATCTGCCGAAGCTTAACAGAACCTAAAGGCAATGGGTGCAAGGACCTAGGAACTAAAAAGAAATGGTGGTGATTTTGTAAATGCATGTGATGCCTAAGATGATGCTTGATCAGAGCTTTAATTGAGTCGCTCTTGGTTTCACAACACTTAAGGACTTTTTCCCACAGTAGGATCAAGGTCAAATAGTAACAAAATTCGTTAATTTGCTTTATGATTTGCTTGATTATTCTTTCTTTTGTCATCAATACTCTTATCGAGAATTCATTGCGTTTCCCATGACCTTTCGAGATTGTTAAAGCAAATTTAAATGCTTTTGCAATATTGTCACATGTTTCACAACTCAATATAAATCTATCCTAAGAAATGCTTATTGAATCAACAATAGGTTGCAATGAAAAGGGGTTATCATTATATAAAGGAAAAGTATAGGAAAAATAGTACAAAAGGGATTAAAATTGAAAGGTTTAAAAAAGAAATATTGGGGCAAAGTTTTCTAACTTTTCCAGTGATGCTCTCTAGGATGATCGATGCTAATTTCCTATGTATAAAACCTTAAACACCCCTTTGTCTGTTTCCAAGAATATGATTTAACCCAGCTTTCATGCATTGGGAGCATTTCATGACAAGACTTTATATATTTAAATTGCCCCAATTTGGCCCAAATGTTCGTGTATCTAAGCATTTCATGATTTTTCATTATAAATTCATATTGTCGTAGTTTAGTCTTAATAAACTTGAACTATCCCAATTTGTGTCTCGAGGCAATTCCACTTCTTCAGATGTGTCAGGTACCACTTTTTACCCTAACTTTTGCCTAGGTCACTCTTTTCGGGTTTTCAACCTAGCGGGTCGCTCTATCTTTTGCCTAAGTCATCTTTTCCGCCTAGCAAGCCACTTTTCTTTTTTCTTCTTTTTTTTTCTTTTTTTAAGCATAATACATTTTGGTTGCATCTGAATTTACAGAAAGTGGTAAATCTTCACCATCTATGTTTGTGAGAATCACGACTCCTTTCAAGAAAGCCTTTTCACGGCATAAGGTTGATGCAGATTAAATGATGTAAACCCAAGTGCAGACTATCTCAAGTAATAAATTTCTCGGGAGTCCGAGGTTGATCCACAAGGAATTGATGAAGAAAAATTCTTTGAGGTAAGGAAATGATATATCACAATAAGAAAGATAATAAGACTTGTTCACAATTAAAAAAAGAACTTGCTAGGGCTAGGAGATCCACATTTGGTAATATATTAAGGATAAGATTAATTATTTTTTTATAACTTAATTAAAATCTATGTACAATGGAGGTTCCAATTGGAAAATCAAACATTCAAAGTCCATTTAGAATTATATACATAGTTATATTATGGTTCATTTAATTATTTACCAATACCAACACTTGTAAATGGGTTCAAACATTCATTGTGCTAAATCACTTGTCTACAATGAATCAAGAACTCCACTTTACAATGAGGGTTTCTAACTTGATTGGAAACAAAATACAACACATATAATCATCACTTGATAATATATCATTTAAGCACAAAAAAGAAATTAATTTAACCTTATTTTTATTACCAAAAGCTTCACCCCTTCACCCAAGCAAGATGAAGATTAGTTACTCATGAACTAGAAGAAAGAAAAAGAGAAAAAGAAAAAGATGAACATAACTTCAATTTAGAACAAAGAAAACTACAACAAGAGAAACAAATAACACAATAGCATAATCTAAGCTAAGATGCCCAAAATGATCAGTCAATGCTCCGTTTTATAGAGCTTGAGGAGTACAAAATGACAATGAAGTTATTTAATGAGTGGGTAGATGATGAGTGGATGAGTGGAAAATGACAATGGAGTTATTTAATGAGTAGATAGATGATAGGTGGATGAGTGAAAAATGAGAATGGAATTAATTAATGAGTGGGTGGATGATTAATTAATGGGTGGATGATTATTGAGTGGGTGAATGATTATTGAGTGGGTAGATGATTAGTTAGTGGGTAGATGATTAATGAGTGGGTGGATGATTAATGATGCTTGTCTCTCCACTCGTACTAACTAATTCAACTGTTTTTACACTATTATAACTCTATTAAAATGTCATTTTATAAAAAAGTGGTCTTCATGAAAGTTGAAGGGTTTTGTCTTAGCTTTCCAATGCCACTGATTTTAGCCTAAACTGAATCATATAGCTCAAATTCCAGCCCAATCACTGCACACTACTCAAGCCCAACTATAGCTCCTCTGTTGTGACTTCCAAGCCCAATATGACCTCCAAGACATCCGAATAAAAGTTGTAGATTTGGGTCTTAACTTTCAAATGGCACTGGTTTCAGCTCAATACAACTCCTACAGCCCAAGTTATGCCCTGATTAGTGCACATTGCTTGGGTTCTAGTGACAAAACTTGTTTTCTAACTTCCAGGCCCAATTAGCTCCACTAGATGTTTAATTAAGACTTCGAGCTCTTCATCAAAGTTGTAGAGCTTTCTCTCAGCTTTCCTACAAGGTAAAATTCAAAATTTCTAGACATCTGAAACTCAAGATATGGCCAAAATACAGAAATAATGTAAAATGTCAACAATGCTAAAAAATATCTTAATTTGAACCCAAACTTACAAAACATGACCAAACTCAATGAATTAAGTACATGGAGAGTGTAAATAATTAAAAATGAGAGTTTATTAATATATAAAATATGTGATTATCAAAGGTCCTTCATAGTTTGGAGCCTATTTTCCTCGACGGCCCTTTTGAATGGGAAGAATCTTCTTGAGTACTAGGTCTCCTTCTTGGAACTGTCGAGGATACACCCTTTTCGCATAGGCTTTCATCATCCTCTTCTGGTAAAGCTGGCTATGACATAGTGTAACTAATCTTTTTCCTTTAATGAGGTTCAACTGATTAAGTTGAGTTTGGACTAATTCAACTTCTCTAATCCTGCCTCCATCAACACTCTTAATGATGTGATTTCCACTTCAATAGGGAGTATTCCTTCCATTCCATAAACCAAAGAGAAAGGGGTTGCCCCAGGGTAAGTACGAACGGATGTGCGATAGCCATGCAATGCAAATAGTAGCATTTCATGCTAATCTTTGTATGTTACAACCATCTTTTGGAAAATTGATGATAGCCTAACAATATGTATTTTTAATATTAAAATTAGGCTTTATTATTCTTTAATGCAAGTAATTTTGGTGATTTTGTGACTTATTAATTAATTTCTTTAAGCAAATTAATTATTAAATATTTATTATTTTGTGGTGCTAGTCAAGAAATAATATACTCAAGGAATAATTAAACCAAGATAGTTGAAGCTAGGTCACATCTTCTATTGAACAATTATGCTAGTGGGCGTCTCAATTAGAAGAATAGAAGTAAAATTTTAATAACTTAAGCCCATGATGCAATACGGTCAAGCTATAGCAAATGAATTGAAACATGTTGGCCTAAGATCAAGTAAACTTTCTTACCCAATTGGTTATGTGTTAAAGTGAATGCTAGTCTCAAGTGTAAAGGAAGAGTTATAAATGGTGCGCTCCATCAAGCAATGGGGGCAGTGGAAATTGGATAACTTAATTGTTATAAAGGGTGGACGCGCAGCATAGTTTGGGAGGACGAGAGCACTGCACAGAATACATAGAGAAAGAGAAGAAACAGCGCAACAACAACACAGTCTAGGAGAAGGAGAAAATTTTTATCTTTATAGATTTTTCTTTTCTCTATGTGTTTTATACTCTTATCATGAGTAGCTAATTTTATTTTCTAGGATTAAGATGAAATGTTAACCTTTTGTTTTAGATTATTTAATTTTGTTTGGGATGTTTATCTTTATTCTATAATTGCACAATGTTGATAATTATTGATCTTTAATTATTATTCAAATTAATTTTTATTGATTGTCTTGCAGTCAATTAATAAATTTAAATTGATATATTTTAATCACATGCCTAATTCTTGTAGTTTTAGGTATGAGTTGTGCAATAGTATTCATTGCTTTGAGATCTAAGAATTAAATACTTCATACTATATTAAATTATTTATGTCATAATTTTAATAGGCCATGTTATTTTAGATAAATTATGTCATTAATTAGATTTCAATAATTTTTAGTAGTGATCAAAGCTTGTAACCATTGATACTCCATAGAATAAGATTAATTCTCATTCAAGTTAAATTCATCTTTGTATGGTTAGTGATTGATTTGAGGTCCTAGAAATGTTCTTTAATTACTCTTGCATTTTAATTTGAGTCGTTTTATTTAAATTTATTATTTAGTTTTAGTTTTAGTTTAACACATAATTTATATTCTCAATTTAATTTAATAAGATAAAAATCTATTTTTTTTCCTTTAAATTAATTTAGGTAGACTAAACTTTAAAATTGAAAACAAGTTATAAAACATTTAATATTATAAAATACAGGTTCTAAAATTTCTTTTTGTGGATGATTTACATTTAATGAAATAAATAGAGAACACAAGATAAGATAAACTGAATAATATACGTTTTATATACATTAAACTTACATACCCAAAAATATATGTACAACTACCATATATAAACTCAATCTGGCCCAAGTCTAAACACTTAAAGAGAAGGGTCCTACATTTGATCCTCCTCTGGATCCCCACCAGACATATTCCCCAGTCGGGGAATGTAACTACGAACGGGAGTCTGAGCGATCGACACCATAGAGTGTAACACCCTTGTGGGGATGCCACATTTATTATGCAATAAAATAAAATAAATAAAATATTACCCAAGTTATAAAACATTTGATACATAATTAATGTAAGTTGTAAAATTTTTCCTTTTATACATGATATCATTAAATAAAATAATACGGAACATAAAATATAGCAACCTGTTATCACATACATAATATACATATGATTTTGTCTTAAGTTGTACAAATAATTTACAACTACAAAATATTTAAATAAAGCAGTAAAGAGTTAATATACAATACAACATCATAAAGTGCCCAAGTGCACATCATAGATTCCTAACCCTCTGAAGGATCACTCTCAAATGAAACCTCAGGTGATAGAAATCCAGGATGTCTCACAGTTCCACAGACAAGAGTCTGTGTTGTTGACACTATGCTAATCTCATTAGGAACACGAAAGAGTCCTCCCTAGTGACGCCTCAGATCCAATGGCATCTCAAGATGAAAGTACAAAGTCGTAGTAAAGACAGGCTCAACATCAAACTCTCCTCGTAGGGACACAGTCAGACGTCCCAGGTAGATCATTGATCCTCGCGTAATCTCCAGGCCTCTGAACCTCCGTGAAACTCAAGTCTCACGAAACCAAGAAATCCCGATAACACCATACTAACTAGTCAGCCTAAAGGATATGGATGATCGGAAGGCTCGCACTCGTCGAACTGATCACCCGTCTGCTATAGTTCCTCCTCCTCAGAACACACATAATCTAGAGGTTGTTCCTCTTCCTCAAACTCTTTACAACATAAATAATAATACAAACGCAATACATATAGAGAGGTGAGATAATCATACATCAATACCAGCATGGCAAACAAGAAAACGATAATACAACAGATATCACAGTTTAATACAATAAAGCATTCCATAGCATCATAAATAATAATATAATTTAACATAGAAATTTTAATACAACAGTATCATATAATATCACAAATAATAATGTTATGATGCATGACACAAATGCAAATGCAATACGACTCGTTCCTACTCCATGGAGCTAGACACAGACATCAGAGAGAATAACCCATAAAGATCTATCAGTACCTCAGGCTGCCCAACCAAACTATTCCACTATCTAACGTCATGTCTATAGCCCACAGTCCAACGTCGTGTAGTAGTATACAGTCCAACGTCGTGCACAACAGGCATTGTACTAAACAGTCTTTACAAGATCTTGATTAAGTATAATGCGTGTCAAGATCATTAGTGTGTTGCCAGTTACCACGACCCAGAAGAACGACCAACTGTCCACATGTGGAATACTCCGCACACTAATGCCTCCAACTTCACACAAAATGAACCACACTACGCTTATCACACCGACAACACGGTGTAATTCGCCTCGTCAATCAATTGCCAATATCAACTAAATTGGCACAACTCAATGCATGAATAAAAATAGTAATTACCAAATTACCCTTAGTCTCCAAATATTCTTATATTAACAAAAATGCCCTTAACCTCAAAATTTCTAATATATAGTATGTCACCACTTGACAGTACCATATCTCCATATGTCTGGGTCCACCACTTTGGCTTAACAGCAAAACTTACTGTTCTAACTAATCGTGAAAAATTTTTATCGCATTTTCACAATTTTGTCATTTTTACAAACGTTTTTAAATCGCATAAATATATTTTGCTGTTTTTAAAATCGCATAGTATTTTTAAATTATTTTTTCAATCGCGTAAGATTTTTAAATCATTTTTTTGATCGAAAAACTTTAAAATCTCTATTTTAAAAATGCGTAAGCTATTTTTAATACTTTTAAACTGCGTAGAATATTTTTCTTACATTATAAATATTTTATAAAATGTTCTCTTTTATTTGTCTATTTTTAATAAATTTTGATAGCATTTTGTCTATAAAATCTATTAAAGACGTGCTTTCTACGTTTTTCCTCTAAAAATTCTTTTGTTTAGTTTATTACTACTAAATACACTTTAAAAATTTAAATCATACTTTCAAAACTCAAAGGTAAGTATTTTTCAAGAATTTTGTTTATTTTTCTTCTATACTATATTTCTAATTAAATTAGTTTACTTCTTTAATTCTTGAAAATTCATTACCAATGCATTCTTTTTAGGTAAAACATCAAATCTACACTTTAGAAAATAAGTTTTGGATTGATTACACATTTACAAGGCATATTGGCCGAAATTAACAAAATCTTGGTATTTGATCTTTGGATCATTTTCTATCTTCTAAATCATTTTGGATTTCATTAATTTACCTAATTCCATTAAATCCTTCCTTTAGAAAATGGTTGAGAACATTTTGGTTCTCTTTTTCTTGCTGAGGCCGTGAGCCCGTTTTTGTGTTCTTTGAAACACTCATGCAAACCTTACATGTTATTTACATCCTAATTAATACTCATACATATATCAACACATGCAATATATTGTAAAGCTTATAGACATGCATACAAACAATATCAAACACAAATAGGAAAGCATTTAAACAATCAAACAAGTGAATCCTTATGGATTCTTCACACACATACAATCCATTTTCTCATCACCACACTTGGTTGATGAGATTAAATCTCCCTCTTACCTTTAAGGAAGATAAAACCTTTTTCTCTCATTCCTAGTTGATCTCGTGATCTCCTCCAAAGAAACCTAACATGCTCAAATAAATTTTTACAAGTTATAACCATAGGAAAAAAACATAAACCATGGATCAATCATGGTTTAGAACCTTGGAAATAAAGTTAGAAATGAAAAACAAGGAATTTCACCTTATAGGAAAAATCTCCAAAGCAATTTTCCAAGCTTAAGATGAAAGATTTTGGAAGAACTCTCAACTAGAGATGTTCTTAGAATGGTGTTTAGAGTAAAGAAATAAGGTTAGATAAAATTTTAGATGGGTGGATGGTGGTGTTTGGTGTTTGGCCGAATGGTCCTCCAAGAAACTACAATGGTGAGTTCTTGTTCTTGAAGAGAGAGAAGAGAGATTTTGTGATAGCAAAGATGAAGAATGAAGTGAAATGGCCTCCAAAACTCTACTTGGCCATGGAGTTCATCCAAAAGGAGGTAGCCACTTTGTTTGACCTTCCAAGACCATTTATTAGCCTTAGATGTGATCAAGGGTTGCTATGCAAAGCTTTGCCTCCAAGCTTGTCTTCCATTGGCTTAGAAAAACCTAGTCATGCAATGACTAAGCCCTCTTGATGGTTCTTGAAGCCTCTTGGCCGAATGGCCCTAATGGAGGAGTAACTAAGTTTGTAATCAATTTGGTTTTCTAATTACATTTAGGTGCATTTGATTAATTCATTTAGTTACTTGCTTAACTAGATAGTTACTTAGGTTAACTAGGTTAGTCCTAATATTTTGAGAACAATTCTCTAACTAGAACTTAACTAGATAGCTAACTAGGTTACTTCACTTAATTACCACATAAGTCTTCTATGTTAACTTAGTTAGGTTTTAAGCTAACTTGGTTCTAGTCTTAATCTAACAAGTCTAACCATTTTTGTGGACTTGATTCCTATTGGTCTAGAAATGTCAAGCCTACATTGTTGACTTGTTTCTATTGGCTTATAATTTAGTTTAGCAAAAAACGTTAACTGCTTCATTTAAACGCGGGTCCCACAGACTCTTCTGGGTCCATAGTCCGTTTGGAGCAGATTTCTACTATTTTTAAGACAGTAGGTACTGTCAGATAAAATAATATTATAATAATATAAAATTATTTTATTACACAGTTAAATCCTAAAAATTAAAAGATTAACAACCTTATCACTCGGAATTGGGTTTAGTAAGATCCCCCAGCTCCGAATAATTAAAATAAGATTTCCCCGACCTGAAAATTATTATTTTTCTGACTCGGAGTAAATCACACCAAACACTCAAATATGAACATGAAACAGTCGAATAAATTTTGTAGCATACAGAAAAACATAAAACAGTACAATCAGGACATAACAGTCATTTATCCAAAAGTTAGGGGGTTACATAGAGTCCTTTCTAGGAGTGCGATGACGATCAACCCACAACTCTCTAACAGGCATATAAAACTCCAAATGTACACAAGCTTTAAAAGAAAACATAGGAACACTATAACGGGTCCTACTCAACGTTAGGGTCAAATCCCCAACATAGATAACACGCTCCGTATCCAAGTTAATACGCTAGGCATCCATGCCTCCATGGAACTGAACTCCAACAAAACCAAAAATATTGCGTCTTGAGGCCATTTCAAAATTCAGACAAATCACATCAAACAAAATCCAGGTATCCTGTCTTGTCTTCCTCGCAGTCTTTATCAAGCATAAACATAAAACAGAATAATACAACAAAGAGGTGAGAACCCCTACATCACATACCAACATGGAAGCAATGAAATAGTAATGACAATGATGTCATACAAATACAGAATCAATAGATATAATTATGTTATCAATCAATAGATAACTCAACAGATATATATAAATATCATCAATATGCCAACTGACTATGTATATGCGCAATGAAATGACCCCTACTCCATGGAGCTAAAACTAACATCAGAGAGAATGATCCAGAAGATATGTCTGTATCTCATCAGCCTCAATTCAAGTGTTATAATTTTCTTAATGTGTGCATCATGGCTTATACAAGACATTCTACACCAGATCATGAATAGGATAATGTCTCGTCGAGATCGTCAGTGCGTTTGCCTCGGCTACCACGGCACAGTGGTGCTACCAAATAACCACTTATGGATTTCCGCGCCCTGATGTCCCTAAGATCATTCATAAATCTTTATTATGCAATTTGCACCCGCACTAAGGTGTAATTAATCTCCTAGTCATAACACAGTTTATACGACTTTCACTACATGATTAATGACTCAAAGTGTAGATAATTATCAATAACATATTTTTTTTATTAAAACAAGCCACCACTTGCCAAAACCATATATCAACATCTCCGGGTCCAATGCGTCGGCCCGACAACAAACTGCTATTTTTCTCAATCGCGAAGCACTTTTATCGCATTTTCACAATCGTGTAACAATTTTGTTACGTTTTTAAATCACATAAACATTTTCCAACATTTTCTCAATCGCGTAACAATTTTTCAATATTTTCTCAATCGTGTGGTTCAAAAATCAACATTTTGAAACGTGTATTGACGTTCTAAACTTAATTTTAAAACTTTCCAAGTTTAATATAAAATTTGAACCTTATATCCAATATTTTTTTACTAAGTCTTCTCTAATTGATATTTTCTAACCTTCTTTACAAAATTCATGTTATTTGAATTTAATCAAATATTGTTAAAATAAAATATGTTTCTTTTTCCATTGCCTTTACTAAAACATCTCTTAAATAAAATACTTTGAATTTTAAACCACCTTTCAAACTTATTTCAATCTCCTTTACTAAAAACTCTTTTAAACAAAATACTTTGAAAATTCACACTATCTTTTAAACTTATTCTCTATTATCAATGGCCGAAAAATCCATTCTTTTCCAAATAATAAAATTTGTTCCTTTCTTTTTAATCTTGAAAATCTTTAACTTATATTCTTGTTACCTAATCATCTAAGTTCTCAATTAATAAAAATAGTTTCACCTTGGATACCCTATTTTGGGCAAGAAGGTTGTGAGCCTTATATGGTCATTAGGACCAAAAAACTTTTCCATTTCAACATGATTCATAACATGCCACATATTTCAATCATCCAATTCCTACCATGACAAGTTCATGCATATTACCAAAGCCATAAAATCACATAAAACAAATAAGCACAAATCATTAAAAGTCATACAACCAAGTGAATAAATCGTCACATGGATTTTTCACCAACAACACAAATTTTCATTCCTCATCACCATGATTGGTTGATAATGTTAATCTCTCTCTTACCTTAGATAATGATCAAAAAGCCCTCTTTGTTGCCTCTTTGGAGTGAACGTCCACCACCAAACACAAACCCTAGAAACTTTCAAACATACAAATATTACAAACAAAGCTTAAAACAAGGTAACCATGGATCAAAAACATGGTTTAGAACTTTGAAAATGAATTTAGGAGTGAAGATCAAGAACTTCACCTATAAACCTTCATACTTGAGCTTGAAGAGAAAGATTGAAGATGGATGAATTTGAAGAAAGTCACAACACAAAAGTGTCTTGGAATGATGTTTAGATTCAAGATATGAGGTTAGTTTGAATTAAAGAAGATTGGAAGGTGTTTAGAAAGTATTGGCTAAAACCTTCAAGAAAGCAAAAGAGAATGTTTTGTGCTTTGTGTTTTGGTTTATGAATGAGAGATAAGAATGAACAAGGTTGAGAAGTGTTCGGGGGTGTTGGCCGTGAGACACAGAGAGAATGATGAGAGAGTTTTGGTTACTTTATTACATGAAAAAGGTGATAGGATGAGCTGAAGAGGTTGAGTAACCATTTTGGTCTTTTACACATGTTTCTACAAGCTTCTAGGTCGTGGACACCTAAGGGAGCAGGGTGGCAAAGCTTCTCCTATAAACTTTTCATCATGCTTCACCTAGAAGTTTTCTTCCCATTGATTCAAGGTTGATGAGTCAAGACTTCTCCATTAAGCTTGGTTTCCATTGGTCCTTCATGGTGAGTCACAAAGTGTGAGTCATGGCCACTATATTTTACTTTCACCAAACTTAGCTTGTAAGTTTGCTCTCTATTGGTTCTCAAGGATAAGTCATGGTCACAAAACTTAGCTTTCCTTCTTATTGGTCCAACAAGCAAGGTGAGTCATGGAGGTGAGTCACAACATGATGAGTCACAAAGTGAGTCACATGGTGAATCACATAGTGAGTCACATAGCTAATAATGTTGACTTCATCCAATTGGTTCACCATAAAGCATGCATTTAAGAGCTTGGTGAGTAGGTTTATGACTAAGCTCGTGGCTAATCACCTAGCTAGATATTTATAAGAAGATATTAATCAGTAGTTATTAACTAATGGACAAAAGCTACTGCTACCAAAAGCTAGTGGTTATTATCCAATGGATAATAAAATGTACCTAGATTTCATTTGTCAGATAAAATCTCAGAGAAAGAAAAATTTCAAAAATTGTTTCCGGTTTCGAGTTTAGTAAGGTCCCCCGGCCCCGTATTAACAGTCCAAAATTTTTCGGTCCCAAATTTTTTTTTCGAGCCCACTTCAATCACACAGAAAGTCTAAAAATAATAATAAAATAATCAAAATAAATCAAACAATTCACAAAAATCACAAAAATCATCAAAATTATATATAACTGAAAAACAAGAAATTTCAGGGTGTTACATAGTGTAATTCAAATGCTACCAACACTTTGTGGGCTTGAATCTGAAAATGCTTATAAGCACCTAGATGTATTCTTAGAGGCATATTCCACCTTTAAAATCCCTAATGTTCCTGATGATGTAATTCGTCTTTGTATTTTCCCTTTTTCCTTAAAGGATAAGGCTAAAGATTGATTTTCTACATGTGATAACATTGCCACTTGGGATAGATTATTAGGAAAATTTTTAAAGAAATATTTCTCAATTGGTAAACTTACTACAATGAAATGTGCCATCACTACTTTTTCTCAAGTTAATAATGAACAATTTCATAAGAGTTGGGAAAGATTTAAGGATCTTTTGCGTTGTTGTCCACACCATGAAGTTCCTAAATGACAACAAGTGTAAAATTTTTATTCTAGATTGAATGAACACAACTAACAAATGATTGACGCATCGTGTGGGGGTATTTTCTTACACAAAACCACAGATGAGGCATGGGAGTTATTTGAACACTTAAGTGAGAATTCACAATTGCATGTTTCGTCCTCATAGCCAAATATATCAAGACAATTAGGAAATAAAGGGGCAATTTTTTAGATTTCACACACATTTAATATGGAAATTAAGTTGGAATCTTGGTCTAGGAAAATGGACCAGGTGGATGCAATATCTAAAAAGATGGATCAAGTGTTATCTTTGTGTAAAAAACAAGCTAATTCTTCTAATGTGCATAATGTATGTACTGTTTGTAACACCTCGAATTTCATTTTTTCTGCATAAATATGAATTTTATAATTTTTAGGATTTTTGTGGATTTTTTAAGATTGTAATTATTTTATTTTGAGCCGTCTGTGGGCCCAGGTGGGCCTGAAAAAAGTAAAATTTATTATGGGCCAGAAAATTATGTACCGTTAATGCAGGGCCGGGGGATCTTACTAAACCCGAAACCAGATACAGTTACTCAATTTTCTTTTACTGTGATTTTGTTATTCATTGTACAATAACTACTGGTTTGTGAGCAGTAGTTTCTATTATGTGAGTAATAATTCTAATAGTCTTTAGCCAAGTGACACTAGCTTTTATTAATAGTCAAATTTAGTGGCTTGAAATGACATAAGCCAATAGAATATTTAAAGTCAACAAAACTAATAGTCTAATTAGTAATCTATAGTTACAAGGAAATATCTAGAGTTATCTAGAAGGCATGACAAATGCATGACATAAGTTTGTAATTAGATAATTAATTATGTAATTAAATAATCAAATTAAGTTAGCTTGAAAGTAATTAGATGAACTAATTATCTAAGCCAAGTGTAATTAGAAATTAAATTGGAACAAAACTTAGTGAGCTTTCCCATTGAGTCACACGGCCACCTTGGCTATTCTAGCTTGTTCTTGAATTTTCTAATGACTAAAGGATGGCTACTTGATGACCAAGGCCATATGAGACCATGTGAAGCCATGTGCAAGTTTCTATCTTGCTAATCAAGTCTTGAACCTTCTATCCAAGCTTCTACATGGCCAAGCAAGCTTTTGGGAGGCACCTTATCACAATTCAATTCTTATCATCTTTTATCAATTGAACAATGTAAGACAAGTCAATGATGGTGACTTTGCACCATGCATTCTTTGGCCATGAGCATTTGGTGGAGAAAAATATTCTACATTAATTCATTTCTATCACATCTTAAAGCTATCATCTTTTAATGCAAAGCTTAGTCAACAATAATGTCTATGATAACTTTAGTGGGAGCTAATAGAATTTGAGAGCTTCATGGTGAAGTCTTGAAATGGTCAAGCAAAGTAGCCTTCTCTTAAGAAGCTACTCCACGACCATGCATGCAAAAAGGAGGTAAATTTATTCAACTAAATGCACTTGGTCATAATTCTATTCAATATTCATCAAAGCTACCAAATAACTCTCAACTTTCTCTCTCCTTGATATCCTATGGTCATACACTCAAAAATAGGGGACAATATTTATTTATTCATTACACTTGTTCATTTGCTCATCATTTTCTCCAAAGAACCAAAAACCAACACAAGAAATTCTCTCATTTTCTCTTCTCCATAGCATTCGGCCATCACCCTCTAAACTACATCCAATCTTCCATAATTTCATCTAACTTCATATCTTGAATCTTCTCATCAATCCAAGACACTTTCATGTTGTGAACTTCTCAAGATTCATTCATCTTCACATTCCTATCAAGCAAAGAACACAAAAGCTCTTACCTTTTTCTCCTTGTGTTGCTCACGGCCTCACTCTCTAAAATAGCCTTCCAATCACTCATAATTCCATCTAATCACATCACTTGATCCTAAACTTTATTCTAAGCAACTTTCATATTGTGATCAAGACCTAATTCTATCATCTTCAAGCTTGATTCTTGGATTTAAGTTCTAGCGTTTCAAGGTAAAGATCTTGAAACTTGATTTCTTACTTGACTTTTGGAATCCTAAGACCATGTTTGATCTATGGTCATCTTGATCAAGCCTTAGATACTAATTTTTATGTGTTTGTTTTGATTCTAAGATCTACTTGGTGGTGAAAATTTGATACAAAGAGAGAGTTCTACAAGGAGCTAGGAGGCAACAATCAAGGTGAGAGGGAGATTAACCTCATCGGCCATATGTGGTGGTGAGAGAATGGATTTGTTTGGGTTTGTGAGTGGAAAATCCATGTGAGGATTTATTCATTCGAATTATGTGGTTATTGGTGTTTGTGTGTTGATTGTGTATAACTATATGATGTTGATTGTATGCATGAAATTGCCATGGTTGCTTTTTGATTATATGTGATTCTATTACTTTGATAATTAAGTATGATTTATATGTGGGATGGTATGATTTTGATTAGATTGTTATTGAATGTTTAATATGATTTTATTACTTTAATAGCAAGCATGAAAGCATGAATATGTGAAAATCATGTGGAATATGATAAGAATCATGTGGAAAGGAAAACTATGTTGTTTTCTAAGAACTAAGAGGTACACGGTTTCCATGAGGATTTTGGAACAAATCATTTGAAATATTTTACTAAGTGTGGATTCTAGATAATTAAGTAACAAGTAATTTGATTAAAGATTCTTACAAAGGAAAATGAGATAGGAAATGAATAAATATTTGGTTATGGAAAATAAATTCATTTTCGGCCAACATGCCAAGAATTGGTGTTTTAGATCAAAAATATTTTCTTAAGGGTAGTTTTGAAGGATTTATTAACAAAAACTCAATTTAGTGAATTTTGAAATGAAAAAGGAGTTTTTAAAGGCGATTTGAGAATTCAAACATTTTATGGAATAAAGTTTTTGTTAGATAAACATGATTTTTTATTCATGATAATGGAGAATAAGTCTTGAAAGCGATTTAGAGCTCAAATTATTTTATTAAAAAGGATTTTAGTAAAGGTAACAATAGAAGATTTTATTAAATCCAATAATGCAAATTTTGAAAAAAACGTCAGAAATTATTATTTAGAGTAGTTTTTATAAGAAAAATGGAAAATGATGTCCAAATAATATTTTTAGTTTGGAAAGTTTCAAAATTTAATTTAGAACATCAAAAAATATTTTATACAGTGAAAAATAGTAGAAAAACCTTACGCATTTCAAAAATAATGATTTTTGAACTACACGATTTTGAAAACGTTTAAATATTTTTATGCGATTGAAAAAATAATTTAAAAATGCTACGCGATTGCGAAAACATCAAAAAATATTTATGTGATTTGAAAACGTTAGAAAAAGGTTGTGCGATTGTGGAAACGCGATAAAATATTTATGCAATTAAAAATACGCAGAAAAACTCTTATACGTACTTAAAAACAGTAATTTTTTGTCACGCAATTGAAAGGAACGGCAAGTTATGCTATAGAGCTGGTGTACTGTACTTAAGGAGTTGTGGATTAGCATTGTGCTTGTGGGACCGAGGTTTTGGACCCGTGTGGATCTTTGGTATTATGTAGTTGTATGGGCGGTTATATAATACCCTTGATACTAATGGTATTAGACAATTGTATGGGCGGTTGATTTAATATCATTGGGAACAGTTCAACGGTGGTTTGGTTTCACTGAATATGCATTTGAGCATTATACAACTGATGGTTGTTGTGGCATTTTATGCCTAAAGAGTGGACGGGAACTTACAGGATAGTGGGATCTGTGATAGATCTTGGGGGACGTCAAGACGAGGTGATTCGCTTCGTGGTGATGTTATCACGAGTGATTATGTGATTATGTGATTATGTTATCACTTTATATATATATATATATACTCCTGGCCGTGATAAATCGATTGCAATGCACTGACAGGCTCGATGACATTATTGCTTTTCATGATCCAGCATAGACTATCTTTTTAGGGGGGACAGATCTTCTGGAACGTTCATCTCTGAATTTGAGTCTAACTCCATGGAGTAGGAACTGGTTGTATTGTGCATAAGGATGGTTAACATATACATCATGCATATGCATAATCAGCATTTACACTGTTGGTACGAAATATTATTATGGGGTTATCATTATGCTTGATATGGTGATGCAAGTTTAGTGAATTATTTACTTATTAAATATTATGAAAATATTTACTGATTTATGTTATTGTATAGAATGTATGTTGAATTGTGTTGGCATGTTCATCGTTTCCTCGCTGCTATATTGGTATGTGATGTAGGGGATCTCACCTCTTTGCTGTATTGTTTTGTTTGTTTCTATTTTATGCCTATGTTGGTGAAGACTGCGATGGCGGCAAGGAGGGATCAGCTAGGATTCTTTAGACTACAGTTTCTTGAAGGCGCTACTGCTTGGTGTGTTCATTGGGACTCTGAGTATATAGAGTATTGTGGTGATATTACTTTATCTGTAAGTAGGACCTGCCATGGGGTCATTACTTCTTATTTTACGGTTGCTTATGTATAGTTCATTTTACCTATTGGGGAGTTGTGGAATGATCTTCACTATACTCCTAGGGATGACTCTAAGATATCTTTTGCTCAGATTTCTATCCATTGAGACATTCCCAATTAAGGAATCTATCTTTAGAGATTGTGAACTTGGGCCAGGTCGAGTTTTTATATGGTTTATGTAATGAAGATGTAATGAAGATATTACGAATTCATGTTATGTACAAAAAATGTATTTTATCCAGTCTTTATATCTTGTGTTTTCTAATTCAGTAAAGTTTATGTTATCTGCAAAAAAGAAATTTTGAAATCAATATTGCAATAATATTTAAACATTTTATATCTTGGGTAAAGAATATCTAAGGAGTTGGTCTGAAATGTGATATCCTAAGGTGGGTGTTACATCGTTTGTTCTAACTCTTCTCATACTTCATATGATTGCCTTGTTGCCTCACAATTTTCTAAATTTTCAGTAGAGTAAGCTAATGCAGCCTAAGGATTTCCTCCACGAAACTGATAACTTTAGGAAATGAAGTTATTTCACTTGAATTTGAATATGTAGGAGCATGTTATCCTTAAGTTTTCTGTACAAATGTTCAATTCTTGCATGACTTTAATGATGTGAGCTTGTTAACTAAAAAATGATTAAGAAATGCATATTCGAGAATTTTAATTAAGGAGTTTGAATTGATCATGGTCTAATGGACTTTGGTATTGTTTTGAAGTAGATATTCAAGGTGGAAAGACCTTGGAAGGGATGAGGAAGCAAAGAGGAGCTCAAATGGGGAAGGATGCACTAGAGAATGAAGGGTTTCCAACCCATGCCTAGGCGTGACAAATCTACGCCTAGGCGTGGCCCTCTCAGTTTTGCAGGAATTATAGGCAGAGACATTCATGCCTAGGCGTGACATTTTTAGTTTTTCAACATTTTTAGAAAGAGACACCTACGCCTAGGCGTGGGAAAGTCATGCCTAGGCGTGGCCAGCACCTGATAGCACATGTTTCATAACCATGCCTACGCATGGGAAAAATCCTGGCACACAAAATTAACCCTTATTATCTGATTTTTGGGGGCATATTCAGTATCTTCTATTTTAACCAAGCACGAACTTCATAGAGAAACGGAGAAGAAGAGAAAATCTTAGAAGATAGAAGGGATTCAAGTGAAGAATCAAGATCAAGGAGGAAGATCAAGCATTGGATTCTCACCATTCTTGTTCATTCTTCCTCTTTTCTCTCTTGATTTGTAATTTGATGGGTTTCATGACTCCATTAGTTTTCTCCTCTTTCAAGATGTGTAACTAAACTCTAATCTAGGGGCTCTCTAGGATCTTACTATGGATTTGATTATCTTGTAATTGGTTGAGTATTCTTTCAATGAAATTGGTTTTGTTCTTCCATATCTATGCTTAATGCTTGTTATTGATTGACCATCAATTGCATGCTTTTATTATTCCAATAGAACTAGAAATAGGATGTTGTGAATGTGGATATGGTATGGTTGATGTATGTTCAATTACATTCTATTGGGTTGGGTGTGTTGATTAACTAAGTGGATGGACACATACTCCTTGGTCATGCATAGCAAATGTTTAATAAATGGTCTCAATGAGTGATTCCTATGCTATCTCACATGGACTCATAGTGGATTGGATAGGTTTCACATTGGTAATTGTCCTAGACATAGGCCTTTACCTATTGCTTGTTTTAGCTAGCAAAACCAACTTATTGTTAGATGCTTGGGAATTTTAAGTTATTCATTGAAGTAGCAAGTGAATAGGGACCCCTAGGACTTAATCATTCTCATCTTTCTCTTGTGAATTTAGCGTTGGGTACATTCTAGTTTGTTTCATTTAATTTGTAATTCAATTATAAACTGCTCTTACATTTTAATTGCTTGGATAAGAATTTGTGGTAATTGGTTGAGTTTTAGCACGCCTCTAATTGTCAATCCCTTGGGACACGATACTCTAACTCTCATATATTACTTGTTGACCCGTGCACATACGGATTTTGCCTAACAAGTTTTTGGTGTAACACCCCTTTGGGGATGCCACACATATAGAGAAAAATAAAATAAATAAATAAAATCTACCCAAGTTATAAAACATTCATTACATAATAATATGGGTCGTAAAGTAATTCCTGATAAACAGATTATTAAAAATAAAATATTGCGAAAAACACAAAATAAACAGAACAACACCACTCATAACATACATATGTTCCAAGTTATAAGTTATACAAATAATTTACAACTACAATTACAAATATTTAAACAGAAATAGTAAATAAAAACAGTAAAAGAGTCAATATATACATTCATACACAGACGCGCCCAAAAAAAACATCAAGCATATTTACTCCTCTGAAGAATCACTCTCAACATGAAAATGATCATCAGGAGACAAATATCCTGGATGTCTCGACTCTCGGCGATAATGAGATCGCGCAGTCGATACGAGTGCCATCTCACTAGGCTCAGTGGATATCCCACCCCAATGACGCCTAATGGATAAAGGTAACTCTAAATGTAGAAATACTGTCGTAGTCATGATCGGCTCTCCATCAAACCGATGACGTAAGGTCACCGTCATCCGTCCCACATACGTCACCGAGTCTCTATCTCCTCTCATGTGCCACGATAGCGATCCACCATGAAACTCCAGAGTCACGAACCCCAAAAATTCGGATACCGCCATACCAAAACTAATTAATCCAATGGATATGGATGATCAGATGGTTCTTGATCGTAAAACTGGTCGTCGATTTGCTGATCTTCCTCCTCCTCGGGGTACAAGACCTCAAGAGGCTGTTCCTCTTCTTCTTCCTCAAACTCTTTATCGCATAAAATAAATATACAGGAAACACATACAATAAAGAGGTAAGACAATCTAAAATCACCACAAACATGGCCAATAAGAAGACGACAAACAACAGATATACAATTCATGCAATATAAAAAGCTATAACATTTATAAGTAACAGAGTAGTGTAAAGATTCAAAAAGATTTAAATATCTCAACAATATATCCTCACAGATAAAATAAAACAAGAAACAAATGATACCATATAATAATAAATAAAACAAATACAAGAATAAATAAATCAATATCAATATAACAAACAAATAAGACAAAAATAAATAGATAAGACAAAATAAATAAATAGATCCCAATAAATAAACATAAGACACACCCTACTCCATGGAGCTAAAAAAAACATACAAAGATATCGAGAGAATGACTCGCAAAAATCTATTAGTACCACGGCTGCCCAACCAACTATTGCATACTTGTCACACGTTGCGTCTATAGCCCCACGACACAAGAATCCATCATCCAGGGCGTGGTGTAGTTCACGGTCTCACGTTGTGGCACTACAGGCAAATGTACTACTAGACTTTACAAATCTCGATTAAATATAGTGCGTGTCGAGTCCATTAGTGTGCTATCGGTTTAGCACGGCCCAACGGAGCTACCAACTGTCCACATATGGGATACCGTACACTAACGTCTCCAAGTCCATTAGAACAATGAACCACACTACGTTTATCGCATCGACAACACGATGTGATTCGTCTCATCAACCAATCCACAAAAAATTTGGCATAAACACAATACATAATTCCAAAAATATGAAATTATGAAAATGCCCTCAAGATAATAATATGCCCTCAATGGCGAAAAAATAGAAAGCACATGCGGCTTCACATTTTCCCGACAAATAAAAAATCCTCAAAAGCCTCAGTACGGGTTCACCTTTTCCCGAAAAAAAATAAATACAAGATGTCGGTCAATCGCGTAGAAATTTTATCGCGTTTTCATAATCTCGTCGTTTTTATAAACGTTTTGAAATCGCGTAAGTATATTTTTCTGTTTTCAAAATCGCGTAGGATTTTCAATACGTTTTCTCAATCGCGTAAGATTTTTAAATCATTTTCTTGACCGAATTCCTTAAAATTTACTTGTTTAAATAAACAGAAATAATAAATAATACTTTTAAGCTACGTATAATATTTTCCATACCGTATATCTTGTCTTTTGGACATCTTTTCTATCTTATTTGTCCGTTTTTACTAAAAATTGACAGTATTTTGCTTAGAAAATTATATTAATGGTTTTCTAATTTTACCGTAAAAATTCTATTTATTGAATTTTTAAACCATATAATTAATCCTTTTGAAAACTACTAACATGCTTCAAAATACAGCATGAGCTATATGTTAGAAATTTTCGAAAGTTACTGTATTTCATTTCTAATAACAAAATCATTAGTTTTAAGTTCTCAAACTTATTTCTAATTGATTCTTTTCTTTAAAACTCATTTTAGAAAAATTCTTTTTAACACATATTGCATCCTTATACTTAGAAAAGGTTTGGATTAAATTTTAGAAATCAAGAATATCTAGTTTGGCATGTTGGCCGAATTTCCTAAATCCTTTGAAATTGATTTCTAAATTATTTCTCATCTTCTAACTATATGTCAAACTTATTGTATTGTCTAAATTCTTTTAACCATTGTTTTAGAAAATGGTTTTTGAAATCAACACATTCATTTTAGGCATGTTGTCCGAAAATAGTAAGTTTTACCATTTGATTTCTAAATTCATTTTTCATGATCTAAACAACTTGAAACCTTCTTAATTCTCCTAGGTTAATTAAAATTCCTTTTAAGAAAATTAAGAGAACATTTTGGTTCTCCATTTTGTTAGTGGTCATGTGAGCCTCATGGATGTGTTCTTTGGAACACACATGCATTTCCTTGACATGTTATTCACATCCTATACATTATCATGCAATTCTATACTTTATCATGCAATTCTAACACATGCAATATTATCAAAGCTTATAGACATGCAAATTAAAGCTAATAGACATGCAAAATTATTACAATTACCAAACAAAGAAAGCTACTAACAAACACCACATAACTACTAACAAACACAAAAATTAACAAATACACACATAATAACCACATCACCACCGAATCCTTATGGATTCTACAAACACCACAAATTACTCCATCTTCTTACCACCACCAAGGGATGATAAGATTAGTCTTCCTCTTACCTTAAGTGAAGACTAAGGATTTGCTTTCACTCCTCCTAGGGTTCGGTTTCCTCCACCAAAGTACCTTCTAGGTAAAATTTTCAAGATTGGTTTCCAAGCTCCAAATGCAAGAATTTGCAAGAACTCTCAACTAGAGATGTTCTTAGGATTGTGTTTAGGTTTAGAAAAGTGGTTTAGATAGAATTTTGGATGGTTGGATGGTCAAGGAACAAGCTTGGCCGAAAATGGCTTCAAGGAAGCTTCAATGGTGTTTAGGGTTTTTGGAAGAGAGAGAAGAGAGAAAAGCAGAAAAGATGAAGTGGTATTTGGTCTCCTAACCCCACATGGCCGTAGACTTCATGCTTGCAAGGTGGCCAAATGGTTGGCTTCATCCAAGCCATGGAATGCATCAAAGGCTAGGATTAAAACTTGCTTAACAAGCTTGTCTCCTATTGGTTGATTATTGATGACTCACAAGCCTAATCACACTGTTCATTAATTACCAAATTTAGTCACTAGTAGTCGACTTGTTCGGAAAGTTCTACTTGCTAATGATGATTAATTAAGCTACCGATCTAACCATTCTCGCTAATTGTGGGTCCCGCAAAACATTTCGGGTCCACTTTGTCATTTTATTAAATCGACTAATAAAATAATATTATAATATTATAAAATTATTTTATTTGACAACAAATCCTAAAAATTAAAAGATTATTTATGTCTCATTCAATCGGGTTTAGTAAGATCCCCAATTCTAAATAATAAAATAAGATTTCCCGGCCCGGAAAAATATTATTTTGTTGCCTCGAGCAAATCACACAAAAAGTTCATATAAAATCACAGACATAATATTGGACACTAAATCAAGTAGAAAACAATTAAAAACAAAGCAAAAACAAGATAAACAAACGATGTTCGGGACGTAATGGTCATTTTCCCATTTTTCCCCACAACGTAGCTAATCATCCAAAAAGTTCAAATAAAATTACGTACATATTAATTGTCTCGTATATCTTCCCGAAAAATTAAAACAAGAGCTCGAAAAAAACTTTTATTTTACCGTCTCTAACAAATTACGTAAAAAGACCAAATAAAATTTGAGCCTGTATAAACGTATTTGTATTTCATGCGAAATCGAGAAACAAGAAAATAGGGACACAACGGTCATTCACACAAAAACTTGAAAAACAAAACAAGTATTCGAATATTTTCTAAAAATTGGGGTGTTACAACTCTCCCCAACAAATAAAAATTTCGTCCTCGAAATTCGTTGTTCCTCAAAACAAATGAGGATACCGATCCTTCATTTTATCTTCCAGCTCCCAGGTAGCTTCACCCGTCACATCATTCCATATGACCTTCACTAACTCGATCATTTTCCCTCGAAGCTGCTTTACCTTTCTGTCCTCAATTCTAACAGGTAAAGTTTCATAAGTTAAATTCTCCTTCAGTTGCACTTCATCTGGCTGTATAACATGCGTCGGATCTGGTATATACTTTCGTAACTGAGACACATGAAATACATCATGCAGATTTGACAGAAACGACGGCATAGCGATCTGATACGCTACAGGACCTATACGTCGGATAATCTGATACGGTCCAATGAACTTAGGAGTAAGCTTCTTAGATTTAATAACTCTTCCGACACCAGTCGTAGGAGTAACTCTTAGAAATACATGCTCACCCTCCTCAAATTCAAGAGGTCGTCTTCGTTTATCCGCGTAACTCTTTTTATGCCGCTGCGTCGTCTTCATCTTCTCTTGTATCATCTTTACCTTCTCCGTAGTTTGTTGTATAAGATCTGGTCCAACAATCATACTTTCCCCATCCTGATACCAACATAACGGAGTTCGACATCGTCTTCCATACAACGCCTCATAAGGTGCCATTCCGATGCTTGAATGAAACCATTGTTGTAGGTGAATTCTATCGAGATAAAAATTCATCCCAACTTCCTCGTTGTTCTAAAACACAAGCACGCAAATGATCTTCCAAAGATCGTATAGTTCTTTCTGTCGACCATCCGTCGGATGATACGCCGAACTCGGTCGTAACTTAGTTCCTATAGCTTCTTGCGACTCCGCCAAAATCTTGATGTAAACCTCGGATCTCGATCGAAACTATACATGTAGGTACACCATGTAATCGACAATTTCAACGATGTACAATCGGGTTAATCTTTCCAATGAATACTTAATATTAATTGGTAAGAAATGAGCCGATTTCGTAAGCCTATCGACTATAACCCATATCGAATCATGACCTTTCCTCGTCTTTGGCAAACCAAGAACGATAAATCCATCGATATACTATCCCATTTCCATTCTAGAATAGATAACGGTTGTAACATTCCAAATTTGGTCTTTGATGTTCCACTTTCGCCTTTTGACAGACTAGACAAGTTGACACGCACCTAATAACATCACTCTTCAATCCATGCCACCGAATAACTTCTTCAAGTCTTGGTACATCTTTGTTATACCTGGATGCATACTCAATAGACTAGTATGAGCATGTTCCACAATATATCGCCTCAGCTCCCGGTCCACGAGGAACACAGACTCTACCCCGAAACCTCGAATAATTCCATCGCTTCCTTCTTTGAACTCTATTGTCTCGTCTTGCTTTATTTGTTCCCTTATTCCTTGTAAAAATTTATCGGCATTCTGTTTTTCCCTTATGTCTTCCATCAGCTCGCTCGAGATAGTAACCATGTTAATACAGATCTTCCCCGATTTTAACTCAACACATGACCACACATCTCTAAACTGTTCAATGAGCTCCTTTTCCTTGATCATCAGAGCAGAAGCACTGATAATCTTTCTACTTAAGGCATCAGCCACAACATTCGCCTTACCAAGGTGGTACAACAGTTGAAAATCATAATCTTTCAGGAATTCTAACCATCTCCGCTGCCTCATGTTCAGCTCCTTCTGATCATACAAGTATTTCAAACTCTTGTGATCACTGAAAATGTTGAGCGTTGCTCCATAGAGAAAATGTCTCCATATCTTCAGAGCAAAAACCACAGCGGCCAATTCCAAATCGTGCGTTGGATAATTCCTTTCATGAACCTTCAATTGTCGAGAAGCATACGCCACAACGTTCCGATCTTGAATTAATACACATCCTAACCCTTGATAAGAAGCGTCGCAATACACATCAAAAGATTTCGTCGAATCTGGTAGGATCAACACCGGTGCAGTTGTTAATCTCTTCTTCAACTCTTGAAAACTGGCTTCACGTTCTTCCGTCCATTCAAAAGCTTGACTTTTCCTCGTAAGCTATAAGTGGTCCAAGCAATCTTCGAAAAACCCTCAATAAACCTCCGGTAATATCCAAGAAGTCCAACAAAACTTCGAACTTCATTCTGTCTTAGGTCTTTCCCATTGTAAAACAGTCTCCACTTTTGATGGGTCCACCGCAATACCTTCTTTAGAAATTACGTGACCAAGAAATTGGACTTCTTCCAACCAGAACTCACACTTAGCCAATTTCGCATACAGCTGCTTCTCCTTCAAAATCTGAAGGACAACACCAAGATGTTCAGCATGCTCTTCCTTGGATTGAGAATAGATTAGAATGTCATCGATAAAGACAATAACAAATCTGTCTAAATAAGGACGAAATATCCTGTTCATATAATCCATAAATATGGCAGGAGCATTCGTCACCCCGAATGGCATTACCTGATACTCATAATGTCCATATCGAGTTCGAAAAGCAGTTTTCGGCACATCTTCCCCTTTTACATGAATCTGATGATAACCAGATCTCAGATCTATCTTGGAAAATACCACAGCTCCTTTTAATTGATCCATCAAGTCATCAATTCTTGGAAGCGGATATTTATTCTTGATAGTCACCTTGTTCAGCTGACGATAATCCACACAAAGCCGAGACGTCCCGTCCTTCTTCTTGACCAAAAGCACTGGCGCACCCCATGGTGAAACACTAGGTCGCACAAACTCTTTCTCCAACAGCTCCACCAATTGCTTCTTCAGCTCCTCCAATTCCACTGGTGACATACGATACGGTGCAATTGAGATAGGACCTGTTCCTGGTACTAAATCAATTGAGAACTCGATCTCCCTCTCAGGTGGCAAACCAGGTACGTCATCAGGAAAAACATCAGGAAACTCGTTGACAACAGGAATAGTATTCACATCCTTCTCATTCTTAACTTCTAGAGAAGACAATACCATATATCCCTGCGCTCCATCTCTTAACAAAGACTTGACCTTAACAGCAGTTAAGAACCCAGACTTTTCTTCCTTAGGAAAAACTATGGTTTTACTTGCACAATCTATAAGGATATGGTTAGAACATAACCAAATCCATCCCTAAAATTACATCTATCTCAATAAGAGGCAAACAAATCAAGTTGACCATAAACAAACGGCCCTTCTACAACAATAGGACAATCCAAACAGATCTTAGATGTAACAACAGGTTTAGCAGGTTGGCGTAGATACACTCAATTTAACATTCAGAGAAGACACAGGCAACTTCAGTCTCTCCACACAATCATATGCAATAAAGGAGTGTGTAGCACCAGAATCATACAATACAGTCAGAAGATTACCTCCAATGTCTCCTTCTCCCTGAATAAGATCATCAGACTTAGAAACCTCAGATCCCATCATTGTATATACACGTCCTCCTGACCTTGGTTGAGTACTTCCAGATTTTTGCTGATTAGCTCTAACATACCGAACAGCAGGTTTCTTCTCTGGTCGAGTACAATCTTTCGACATATGCCCAGGCTGTCCACAGTTAAAACAGACTGTCCCCTTGATTGTACAATCTGGAGATATATGGCCCTTCTTACCGCACTTAAAACACGTTGGCGTAAACACCACCTTCTGCCCAGTTCCACTACCACTTGCACCTCCACTAACCGATGGTCGTTGAGATTGAGTCCCTGTTGGTCTGGAATACGGCTTACGCTGAAACCGATTCGTATTACTACCTCCACCTCTCTGAAACCTTGCCGGCCCAAAGTTCTGATTCCTCTGATCTCTAGATGGCTCCAACTCCTCAAGTCGAGCACAGGCATCCACCAAAGCATGAAACTGAGTCATTCTCAAGGATACCACTCCTCGTTTCAGTTCCACCCTTAAACCTGATTCAAACTTCCGACATCTCCACACATCGTCTTGCCGTGTCTGAGCATAATTTGAGAATTGAGACAAACTCTCAAATTTTGTGGCATACTTATTCACCATCATATTCCCCTGTCGCAAACCAAGAAATTCCATTTCTTTGGCATGCCTAGCACTCGCAAGAAAATATTTATCCAGAAAAACATTAGAAAACACTTCCCATGTGATTTCAGTCCCTTCAGCTTGCAATACTCGGCGGGTTCCTCTCCACCAATGTTCTGCATCTCCTCTCAGCATGAAAACAGCATAAGTCACCTTCTTATCATCCACGCATCTCATTCCTTCAAAGATCCTCTCCAAATCTTGCATCCACTGACTTGCTTTCTCCGGATCCACCTCGCCTCTAAATTGTGGCGGATTATGACGCCTAAACTCAGCCAAATTTAGGGCATCGCGGTAGCATCTTCTTGTTGAGTCGCTTTGCTCTCGATTTTGGCCGAGTAATCACTTCACCATCCGCCGCATAGCCTCAACAGCCGCAATCATAGGGTCCACATCACGATTCACATTCGCACGTCCTCTACCTCGTCCAGACATCTTCAAATAGAACAAAACAAAATTAGATACATCCTTTTAGATACTTCCGAAAGGATATAAATCACAGAGAATCACACAAAGACAAACAAAAAACAGACCCAACCACAACCCCAAAAGACTCTAACTTGGGCTCTGATACCAACTATTGCGCCACCCCTTTGGGGATGCCACACATATAGAGAAAAATAAAATAAATAAATAAAATCTACCCAAGTTATAAAACATTCATTACATAATAATATGGGTCGTAAAGTAATTCCCGATAAACAGATTATTAAAAATAAAATATTACGGAAAACACAAAATAAACAGAACAACACCACTCATAACATACATATGTTCCAAGTTATAAGTTATACAAATAATTTACAACTACAATTACAAATATTTAAACAGAAATAGTAAATAAAAACAAGAAAAGAGTCAATATATACATTCATACGCGACGCGCCTAAAAAAAACATCAAGCATATTTACTCCTCTGAAGAATCACTCTCAACATGAAAATGATCATCGGAGACAAATATCCTGATGTCTCGACTCTCGCGATAATGAGATCGCGCGATCGATACGAGTGTCATCTCACTAGGCTCAGTGGATATCCCACCCCAATGACGCCTAATGGATAAAGGTAACTCTAAATGTAGAAATACTGTCGTAGTCATGATCGGCTCTCCATCAAACCGATGATGTAAGGTCACCGTCATCCGTCCCGCATACGTCACCGAGTCTCTATCTCCTCTCATGTGCCACGATAGCGATCCACCATGAAACTCCAGAGTCACGAACCCCAAAAATCTGGGTACCGCCATACCAAAACTAATCAATCCAATGGATATGGATGATCAGATGGTTCTTGATCGTAAAACTGGTCGTCGATTTGCTGATCTTCCTCCTCCTCGGGGTACAAGACCTCAAGAGGCTGTTCCTCTTCTTCTTCCTCAAACTCTTTATCGCATAAAATAAATATACAGGAAACACATACAATAAAGAGGTAAGACAATCTAAAATCACCACAAAAATGGCCAATAAGAAGACGACAAACAACAGATATACAATTCATGCAATATAAAAAGTTATAACATTTATAAGTAACAGAGTAGTGTAAAGATTCAAAAAGATTTAAATATCTCAACAATATATCCTCACGATAAAATAAAACAAGAAACAAATGATACAATATAATAATAAATAAAACAAATACAAGTAAATAAATAAATCAATATCAACATAATAAACAAATAAGACAAAAATAAATAGATAAGACAAAATAAATAAATAGATCCCAATAAATAAACATAAGACACACCCTACTCCATGGAGCTAAAAAAAACATACAAAGATATCGGAGAAAATGACTCGCAAAAATCTATTAGTACCACGGCTGCCCAACCAACTATTGCATTGCACACGTTGCGTCTATAGCCCCACGACACAGAATCCATCATCCAGGCGTGGTGTAGTTCACGGTCTCACGTTGTGGCATTACAGACAAATGTACTACTAGACTTTACAAATCTCGATTAAATATAGTGCGTGTCGAGTCCATTAGTGTGCTATCTAGCACGGCCCAAATGAAGCTACCAACTGTCCACATATGGGATACCGTACACTAACGTCTCCAAGTCCATTAGAACAATGAACCACACTACGTTTATCGCATTGACAACACGATGTGATTCGTCTCATCAACCAATCCACCAAAAATTTGGCATAAACACAATACATAATTCCAAAAATATGAAATTATGAAAATGCCCTCAAGATAATAATATGCCCTCAATGGTAGAAAAATAGAAAGCCTGTACGGGTTCACATTTTTCTGACAGCGAAAAATCCTCAAAAGCCTGTACGGGTTCACCTTTTCCCGACAGCGAAAAATAAATACAGTATTGGTCAATCGCGTAGAAATTTTATCGCGTTTTCACAATCTCGTCGTTTTTATAAACGTTTTGAAATCGCGTAAGTATATTTTTCTGTTTTCAAAATCGCGTAGGATTTTCAATACGTTTTCTCAATCGCGTAAGATTTTTAAAACATTTTCTTGACCGAATTCCTTAAAATTTACTATTTAAATAAACAGAAATAATAAATAATACTTTTAAGCTACGTATAATATTTTCCATACCGTATACTGTCTTTTGGACATCTTTTCTATCTTATTTGTCCATTTTTACTAAAAATTGACAGTATTTTGCTTAGAAAATTATATTAATGGTTTTCTAATTTTACCGTAAAAATTCTATTTATTGAATTTTTAAACCATATAATTAATCCTTTTGAAAACTACTAACATGCTTCAAAATACAGCATGAGCTATATGTTAGAAATTTTCGAAAGTTACTGTATTTCATTTCTAATAACAAAATCATTAGTTTTAAGTTCTCAAACTTATTTCTAATTGATTCTATTCTTTAAAACTCATTTTATAAAAATTCTTTTTAACACATATTGCATCCTTATACTTAGAAAAGGTTTGGATTAAATTTTAGAAATCAAGAATATCTAGTTTGGCATGTTGGCAGAATTTCCTAAAACCTTTGAAATTGATTTTTAAATTATTTCTCATCTTCTAACTATATGTCAAACTTATTGTATTGTCTAAATTCTTTTAACCATTGTTTTAGAAAATGGTTTTTGAAATCAACACATTCATTTTAGGCATGTTGGCCGAAAATAGTAAGTTTTACCATTTGATTTCTAAATTCATTTTTCATGATCTAAACAACTTGAAACCTTCTTAATTCTCCTAGGTTAATTAAAATTCCTTTTAAGAAAATTAAGAGAACATTTTGGTTCTCCATTTTGTTAGTGGCCGTGAGCCTCATGGATGTGTTCTTTGGAACACACATGCATTTCCTTGACATGTTATTCACATCCTATACATTATCATGCAATTCTATACTTTATCATGCAATTCTAACACATGCAATATTATCAAAGCTTATAGACATGCAAATTAAAGCTAATAGACATGCAAAATTATTACAATTACCAAACAAAGAAAGCTACTAACAAACACCACATAACTACTAACAAACACAAAAATTAACAAATACACACATAATAACCACATCACCACCGAATCCTTATGGATTCTACAAACACCACAAATTACTCCATCTTCTTACCACCACCAAGGGATGATAAGATTAGTCTTCCTCTTACCTTAAGTGAAGACTAAGGATTTGCTTTCACTCCTCCTAGGGTTCGGTTTCCTCCACCAAAGTACCTTCTAGGTAAAATTTTCAAGATTGGTTTCCAAGCTCCAAATGCAAGAATTTGCAAGAACTCTCAACTAGAGATGTTCTTAGGATTGTGTTTAGGTTTAGAAAAGTGGTTTAGATAGAATTTTGGATGGTTGGATGGTCAAGGAACAAGCTTGGCCGAAAATGGCTTCAAGGAAGCTTCAATGGTGTTTAGGGTTTTTGGAAGAGAGAGAAGAGAGAAAAGCATGAAAGATGAAGTGGTATTTTGGTCTCCTAACCCCACATGGCCGTAGACTTCATGCATGCAAGGTGGCCAAATGGTTGGCTTCATCCAAGCCATGGAATGCATCAAAGGCTAGGATTAAAACTTGCTTAACAAGCTTGTCTCCTATTGGTTGATTATTGATGACTCACAAGCCTAATCACACTGCTTTTCATTAATTACCACTTAGTCACTAGTGAGTCACTTGTTCGGAAAGTTCTACTTTAATGATGATTAATTAAGCTACCGATCTAACCATTCTCTAATTGTGGGTCCCGCAAAATATTTCCTGGGTCCATTGTCATTTTATTATACTTGACTAATAAAATAATATTATAATATTATAAAATTATTTTATTTGACATCAAATCCTAAAAATTAAAAGATTATTTATCGTCTCATTCAGAATCGGGTTTAGTAAGATCCCCAATTCTAAATAATAAAATAAGATTTCTTGACCGGAAAAATATTATTTTCTGCCTCGAAGCAAATCACACAAAAAGTTCATATAAAATCACGAGACGCATAATATTGGACACTAAATCAAGTAGAAAATAATTAAAAACAAAGAAAAACAAGACAAACAAAGACGTTCGGGACGTAATGGTCATTTTTCCATTTTTTCCCACAACGTAGCTAATCATCCAAAAAGTTCAAATAAAATTACGATTACAGTATTAATTGTCTCAGTATATCTTCCCAAAAAATTAAAACAAGTAGCTCGAGAAAAACTTTTATTTTACCGTCTCGGAACAAATTACGTAAAAAGACCAAATAAAATTTGAGCCTGTATAAACGTATTTGTATTTCATGCAGAAATCGAGAAACAGTAAAATAGGGACACAACGGTCATTCACACAAAAACTTAAAAAACAGCAAACAGTACATTCAAAATATTTTCTAAAAATTGGGGTGTTACATTTGGCGCCGTTGCCGGGGATTGAGTTTAGATTTTGTTGTTATATCTTATATCTATTCGCAACTCTTATTTCAATTTGTTTGTTTTGTTTTGTTTTTCAGGTACTTGGCTCTTGTATGCATAGAACTCAAAGTATATCTCGATTTCCTTATGATCCCGAGATTGAAAGGACCTTTCGTAGATTGCTAAGAGAACAAGTACAAGAACAAGCTCTTCATTTAGATAGCGAATCTGAGATGGCAGTGGAAGCAAGTGCTGAAAGACCCTTGAGGGAATATGCCACACCAAGTGCAAGAGAAATTCGATCTAGCATTAGAAGGTCAGCTATACAAGAACAAACTTTTGAGATCAAGCCTGCTATTATCCAAATGGTTTAAAATAATGTGCAATTTGGAGATTTACCCATAAAGATCCTAATGCTCATCTAGCTAACTTCCTAGAGATTTGTGATACTTTCAAGCATTACAGGATGACTAATGATGGTTCTTATCATTTTCTTTGAGGGATAGGGCCAAGGCATGGCTTCATTCCTTACCAGAGCATTCCATAACTACTTGAGAAAAGCTGGCGCAGAAGTTTCTAGATTGATTCTTTCCTCTTATGAAGGCAATGAAGTGCAAGAATGACATCTTATCCTTCAGGCAGTTTGAAGTAAAAACTTTGTATGAGGCATAGGAGCGATTCAAGGAGTTATTAAGGAAGTGCCCATATCATGGTATAGCAAAATGGATGTTGGTACACACTTTCTATAATAGCTTGACAACATCCATTCGTTCCATAATTGATGCAACAGTTGGAGAGGCTTTTATGAGCAAGACAGTAGATGCAACCTATGACCTTTTGGAGGAAATGGCTAATAACAACTATCAGTGGCCAGCATAAAGGGTTACTCCAAGAGAATAGCTGTCGGTATACATGAGGTGGATGCTCTCACCTTACTTACAGCTCAAGTGGCAGCTTTTTCCATGAAAATTAACACCATGGGAGTAAATTCAGTAACAAGTGGAGCTAATAGCTCAGCAGAAATTTGTGATCATTGTGGGGACCTTTACTCCACTGCTAATTGTACGGCTAGCTTGGAGAGTGTACAATATGCTAGTCAATTCTGTCAGCCAAGTCACAACAATGTTTTTGATAACACTTATAACCCCAATTGGCAAAACCATCCTAATCTCTCTTGGGGTGGAAATGTTTAAGGTTCTTCCTCATCTTATCGGCATAAAGAAGCACCCCGTGTTCCTCCAAGTTTTCAACAACAGAGCTCCCTTCAAGCTCAAAATTTAACATCAACTTCAACTTCCAATTTGGAGAAGATGTTTGCTCAGTTTATGACTAGTCAACAAGATTATATGACCAAAACTGGTTCAAGGCTAGCGTCCCACGATGCGTTGATGCAAACCAAGCAACTTCATTGAGGAATCTTGAGACTCAAGTGGGCCAACTTGCCCAAGCCCTAAATAACATGCCTCCAAGGAGTTTTCCAAGTGACACCATCAACAATCCTAAGGGTGCATCTAATGAGCAATGCAAGTTTATATCATTGCACGGAGTGGAAAGGAGATAGAATTAATCCAAAGACCAAATTACTTGAAGAGGAAGTTGAAGTGGCACAAGATGAAGACGTTATGAGCAAGGAGGTTGAGAAAAATGAAGAAATTGCAAAGGGAAGGGTTGAAGACAAGAAGAAGGAGGATAAGCCCATGACAGCACCTCCACCTTTCCCTAACCGGCTAGCAAAGCAAAAGCCTGATGCTCAATTCCAAAAATTCTTAGACATTTTCAAGAAACTTTACATTAACATACCATTTGCTAAGTCGTTGGAACAAATGCCTAGCTATGTGAAGTTCATGAAAGACATCTTGTCTAAGAAAAGGAAACTCAGAGATTATGAGACTGTAACTTTCACAGAGGAGTATAGTGCCATCCTATAAAACAAGCTACCTCCCAAGTTGAAGGACCTAGGGAGCTTCACCATTCCATGCACCATCGGGAGCTAATTCTTTGAAAAAGCCTTATATGACCTAGGGGCAAGCATAAACCTGATGCCTCTATCCATCTTTTAAAGGCTAGGTTTGGGGGAAGTGAAGCTGACTTTAGTTACCTTGCAATTAGTTGATCGTTCCCTCACTTATCCTAAAGGAGTGATAGAAGATGTCTTGGTTAAGGTGGACAAGTTCATCTTTCTAGCGAATTTCATCATCTTAGACATAAAAGAAGACCGTAATGTGCCTTTGATTCTTGGGAGACCTTTCCTTTAGCCATTGGTAAGATTATGATTGATGTCCAAAAAGGTGAGCTCACAAAGCAAGTCAATGAAAAAAAGATAACTTTTAACATTTATAAAACCATGAAATTTCCTTATGATCATGAAGAATGTTCTTACCTAGGTATAATTGATCAAGTAGTCAATACTACAATCCATACTAATTTTACTGATGATCCCTTGCTTTTTCATTAATATCCATATATGAGCATGTAGATAGAGATGATGTGATGGAATGTATTAAACTGCTTGACTCGTCTGCTAAGTTTTATAAGAAACTAGGTTTTGAACCACTGAACATACTTTCTGATAAGCTCAGTCTCCAACCTTCAGTCATAGTCCCACCCAAGTTGGAGCTCAAGCCACTGCCAGATCATTTGAGGTATTCATACTAAGGGAGACGTCCACATTACTAGCTATCATTTCCTCATCTTTGTCAGAAGAGCAAGAATCTAAGTTGCTCAAAGTGCTCAGGGAGTACAAATAGGCCTTGGGGTGGATTATTGTAGACATCAGAGGTATTAGTCCTACCATCTGCATGCACAAAATTCTGTTGGAAGCTGATCACAAACTAACCATTGAACATCAAAGGCACCTCAACCCCATCATGAAGGAGGTTATCAAGAAGGAGATTATCAAGTGGTTGGATGCGGGTATCATATACCCTATTTCTAACAGCAAATGGGTGAGCTTAGTTCAATGCATGCCCAAGAAAAGTGGAATGATAGTGGTAGCTAATGAGAATAATGACTTAATTCCCACCAGAACTATCACTGGATAGTGCATATGCATGGATTACAGGAAGCTTAACACTGCAACCTGAAAGGATCATTTCCCATTACCTTTTATTGATCAGATGTTGGAGGTTGGCAGGTCATGAGTTTTACTATTTCTTGGATGGGTACTCAGGATACAATCAAATTGCGATTGCCCCAGATGATCAAGAGAAAATAACATTCACCTGCCTATATGGTACTTATGCTTTCAGAAGAATGCTCTTTGGGTTATGCAATGCTCCAGCTACTTTTCAGAGATGTATGATGGCCATTTTCACTAATATGGTAGAGAATTGCTTAGAGATATTCACGAATGACTTCTCTGTTTTTTATGATTCCTTTGATGGGTGTCTTCATAACTTGGCCCTAGTGTTGCAAAGGTGTAAGGAAACCAATTTGGTGCTTAATTGGGAGAAGTGCCATTTTATGGTCCAAGAAGGCATAATACTTGGCCATAGAGTGTTACCTAAAGGAATGGAGGTGGACTGAGCTAAGATTGAAGTGATTGAGAAACTTCCACCACCAATTTCAGTAAAGGGAGTTCGGAGTTTCCTTGGGCATGCTGGATTCTACCGGCGGTTCATCAGAGACTTTTCCAAGCTAGCTAAACCACTGTGTAACTTGCTGGAGAAGGATGTGGCCTTCAAGTTTGATGAATCCTGTATGGAAGCCTTTATGGAATTGAAGAAGAGGCTTGTCTCAGCACCCATTATCACTACTCCAGATTGGACCGTACCATTTGAGCTTATGTGTGACGCTAGTGATTATGCAATTGGAACAGTATTAGGCCAAAGGAAGAACAAAATCTTCCATTCCATCTATTATGAAAGTCAGACACTCAATGATGCTCAGTTGAACTACACCACCACTGAGAAGGAGCTCCTTGCAGTTGTCTTTGCTTTTGACAAATTCAGGGCATATTTGGTTAGCACTAAAGTCATTGTCTTCACAGATGACTCGGTTATCAAGTATCTAGTGAGCAAAAAGGACATCAAGCCAAGGTTTATTCGTTGGGTTTTATTACTACAAGATTTCGACCTTGAAATTAGAAATCAAAAGGGTGCTGAGAATTAGGTGGCTGACTATCTTTCTAGGTTGGAGAATGAGAAGTATCAACAGGACCCAACCTTGATTTGTGAGACGTTCCCAGATGAACAATTATTTGTTGTGTTTACTAGTTCAGATCCTTACTATGCTGACTTTGCTAACTACATTATGAGTGGATTGGTGCCATCTGAACTATCTTATCATCAAAAAAGAAATTCCTTCATGATGTCAGATTTTATGTTTGGGACGAGCCATTTCTATTTAAGCAGTGTGCTGATCAGGTGCTTAGAAGGTGCATTCCCATGGAGGAAAATAGTGCTATACTTGAGCATTGTCATACTTCATCATATGGAGGTCACTATAGGGGTGAATGGATGGCAACTAAGGTGTTGCAATCTGATTTTATTGGCCTTCTTTGTTTTAGGATTCTCACTCCTTTGCAGCAAAGTGTGATCAATGTCAACGGACCAGCAACATCTCAAGGAAGAATGAGATGCCCTTGAACTCCATTTTGGAAGTGAAAATCTTTGATGTGTGGGGCATCAACTTTATGGGGCCCTTTGTATCATCTTTTGGAAATTGTTACATTCTTGTAGCAGTGGATTATGTGTAGAAGTGGGTGGAAGCTTGCGTTTTAACCACTAGTGATTCCAAGGTGGTCCTTGTTTTTCTAAAAAAGAAAATTTTCACAAGGTTTGGCACCCCTCAAGCTATTATTAGTGATGGGGGATCTCATTTCTGTAACAAGTACTTTGCTGCTTTACTTGCAAAATATGGAGTGACAAATAGGGTAGCCATAGTGACGAGCACAGTGACCAAGTTATGCCTATGGCTTGTAGCATAGGAAACAATACCGGATCGTTTCTCAAAGGATTGTAAGTGTTATTTGATCAAATCAAGCAAAAACTAGGAAAAAGGGTTTGACAACTCAAAACAAAATTAACAAAGCAATTAACAGAATTAAAGAGAGAAATTCAATTCAAAGAGCAATCAATTAAGAAATCTTTCTAAAATTGGGTTGATTCAATCATAGATCATTCAATAAACATTAGGATTGCATTTGAATGGTTAACTTAGATCTAACCGAAATCTTTGCATCAAATCCAGAATTCATACTAGATAATTATCTAGAATTCAATTAACAATTGAAACATAAATTTGCAATCGCACAACTCCTGTTGGATTTGTGTTAATTTTAAGAACCAAATTCAATTAACCTAGGCACAAATCAGTAACCTAACCTCTTAATTCATGATTAATTCAGATCAATCAATCATAAATTTCATCATAATTCTTAATCTTAAGTCAAGATCCAATCAGATCAAACATAAATAGAATCACCATTCATGCATTCAAGATCAAGAAGAAGAAGAAGAAACCAAATGCAAATCAAACACAAACAAAACCAATGATCTCAAGAAACCAAACCACAATTTCTTCAAGATTATCTGAATTGATTACGGAAGTTTAGCCCTCCATAGCCATCACAAAGGATGAACTTGAGGAGGAAGGAAGAAGAAGGGAGAAGAGAGAAAGGAGATAATGATATGAAAACCAAGACTACAACACACCAAAAAATGAAAATGCATAAGCTCGCCCCTATAATACAATATGATTGCCATTATTCATAATAATCCACCCAAATTCTCTATTATGAAAGTGGTTCAACCACTATCATCCATTATGAAAGTATGTCTAAAGTGTGTCTCCCACTTTCCTTTAATTATGGCAATGATTCTTCCACCTACCCAATAATTTCTACTTTTCCACCTAATTACAATTAGATTTTTCCTATTCATAATTGTCATTTCTGTCACAATTTCAAAGCTACCTAAAGCCCATCATATATCCCCTGAAATAAGCTTTCCAAGGAGTGCTCATATGCTTAATTTGGGCTTGAAATGGGTGAGATATGCCTAAAATAGTAAAGGTATGTCTAGAAATACGTGACAGCATCACTGGTCCAACTTCAAGGCTGTTTTCGACCACTTAAATTCCAGAATTTTCAAATTTGAGTTTCACAAACTTGTAGATCTTTTTCTTATCTTTCCTACCATATAAAGAACATCAAAATCAGATATCAACAACTCAAGTTATGGCCAAAATACAGAAACAGTGTCAAAACTCATTTAAGCTAGAAAAAAAATCAATTAGGCTCAATTTGAGCACAAACTTACAAAACATGGCAAGCTTAATCAATTAAGTGCATGAAGAGTGTAAATGACTAAAAATGAGAGTTTATTAATGTATAAAACATGTAATTATCAAATTCTCCCACACTTAACTTTTTGCACTCTTGGGCAATTCACATAAGACCAAACTAGGGAAAAAGGAAAAATAAAACAAATTCAAAAGCTAAACTCAAAAAGACTAAATTTCCAATGATACCCAAGAATGCAAAAGTCTACAAATAAGAAGACCGAGAAAATATTCAAGGGATTAACACATTCACATCGCAAACCAACAAGCAAGATATCTTCAATTTGAAAAACATGAATCAAGAATGATAGATCCTCACAAGATACATTCTCAACCCCTCAAGTGTTTAAATGGTAGGTATTTCACTCAATTCAACTCCTGAACAATTACACTACCATAACCTTACTTATCTTCTACTTCTCTACTACTCAAGCACACGCACACAAAAATCAAGAGGACTTTATTCAAGGTTGTAATGGGGCCAAGGTAAGGGAAGAAAACAATATGGATATGACAAACTAAGTACCCAAGAGAATAAAAGAGCAGTGGGGAGGAACTCAAATGACAAAAAACTTGAAATTTTACTCCTAATTCCATATTATGCACATTCTCTTTACATATTCCTTCTTTTATTATTTTTTTTCACAATCTTTCTTGTATTTATTATTTTTCTCTTCAAAATTTTTATGATTTTCATTTTTTTTAAATCAAGAATCACCTTGCATATTACACATCAATTTGCACACCCACTCACTTGAACTATTAATTGCCCACAAGCAAAAGAGCTCGTCAAATGAAAATGAACCAATGCTCGCTCATTCCCTAAGGTATGGTAAAAACATGATTTTTCACAAAGGCATATAATGAGCTAAGCCAAATAATAGGTAAATAGGCTAAAAGGGGTTAATCAAAAGGAAATGATGCAAGGTTTGTTATTTGGTCAAAGTAGTTAATTCAAAAAAGAATGCCTCAATCATGTTCATACTTGCAAGTGAAAAATATAGCCTAAAAAAGAATCAAAACAAGTTCTAGAGTGATCAATTGCCATGAGTGAAAATCACACAAGAAAGAAGAGAATGACATAAATGATAAATGCATCTATCAATAGGCTCAAAAATCTCACAAGGTATGCATCTATCAAACTCAATTCATCAATCAAACATCCAAAACCAAATATGTCAAATTCAAGAGGGAAAAAAAAATTTTCAATCATGCAATGAACCTTGAATTTCAATTGCTGCAGACTCATAAACTTCACAAATCTCAAAACATCATTGCAAAACAATTAAAAACACAATTTTTATTTATTTTTTATTTATTATTCCATCCCCTCCCCCACACTTGAATTTCACACTACCCTCAATATAAAGCATAGAAAAATCCAGAATGCAAATTACCAAAATATTCATGGTAAGTAAAATAAAAGTGTGGTAAGGGCCTCCCTCATCATCCATCAGTGTAAATGGCATCGAGCACATCCATCACTTCCACATTGTGCTCTTGATAATCCATATGAAAATGCTTAAGTCTATGCCCATTGACCTTGAATGTTTTCTTTGTTGTCACATCTTGGAGTTCAATTGCACCATAAGGAAAAACATTAGTAACAACAAATGGTCCATTCCATCTAGACCTTAATTTCTCGGGCATTAACCTAAGACGAGAATTGTAAAGAAGGACTTTTTGACCACTTTTGAATTCTTTTCGAATAATCATTTTATCATGAAAGGCTTTGGTCTTCTCCTTGTAAATCTAGGAGTTCTCATAAGCTTCTATCCGAAGTTCTTCAAGTTCTTGGAGTTGGAGCTTCCTTTGAGATCCAACAAAGTTCAAGTCAAGATTGCACTTCTTTACTACCCAATATGCCTTATGTTCAATCTCCACCGAAAGGTGGCATGCCTTACCAAAAACGATCCTGTAAGGAGACATCCCAATAGGTGTTTTAAAGGCAGCCCTGTAAGCCCAAAGAGCATCCTCAAGTCTCAAGCTCCAATCCTTCCTGTTAGGTTGTACTATTTTCTCCAGGATTTGCTTGATTTCTCTATTTGAGACTTCTGCTTGCCCATTCTGTAACATCCTCCTTAGGATATCACATATAAGATTAAAACTTCTAAAACTTACCCTAAGTTATAAAAGAAATAATCTTGTACTTTACGAGTTTCAAAATTCCCTTTTCCATTAGTAACATAAATTTACCAAACTTTTAGAGAATATAAAGTATACTTAACTGCTCAACACACATTACATAAATACAACATAGTTCACCAACTTTATACAATACATAAAATTTACAAAACTCAAAACATATATACAACTTACCAAATAAAAACACGACCTTGCCCAAATTCAAAAACCTGGAGAGAAAGATCCTGAACCTGATCCTCTCCTGGGTCCTCTACAGACATATTCCCAAGCTGGGTCATGTCTCTACGAACAGGAGTCTGAGCAGTTGACTCCATAGAGTTCTCTCTAGCAAGACGGTGACTAATACCCCACAGTTCTCTAATAGGCATAAAGAATTCTAAATGCACTAAAGCATTATAAGAAATAGTAGTGACCCCGTGATAGGTATTACTCATAGATAAGGTCACATCCCCTCTATAAGAATAATGCTCAGAGTCTCGGTCTACATGCCAGGCATCAGTGCCCCCATGGAACTACGCTTGCACGTACTCAATGAAATCTCACCTTGCCGCCATCGTAGAATAATTGGAAAAATCGATCCAGCTCAAACTTAGGCAATCCAACCTCGTCCTTCTTATGGTCTTTATTAAACATAACCACAAAAACATAACAGACAAACAATACAACAAAGATGTGAGATCTCCTACATCACATACCAATATGGCAGCAAAGAAATGATACAAACAAGGTCATTCCATGCATACAGATGTCACAAGTATCTTCATGTTATCAATTCATTAATAACTTTAATAAAAATATCTCAGAATCATATAAACATTAACAGTACTATAACAACAAATACTAACAAGATATATAATGATTATACCACAACCATATGTACTTTGACCATGCGACAACAATATATATACTAACCATGTATATGCATAATGCACCAGTTCCTACTTCATGGAGCTAAACACAAATTCAGAGATGAATGACCCAGAAGATTTGCCAGCCTCAATGACAGTCTACACCGGGACGCAAAAGGAATAGTATTTGTTGGGTATCCACCGATGCGATGCAACAGTTCATCACGGCCAGATGTGTATAATGTGATAAAAAAATCACTAGTGAATCACCGCGCCTCGATGCCTCCTCAAGATCTCTCATAGATCACACTACTCAATTCTCATTCACTCCTAGGCAACAAAAGTCATAACAGTCACCGACTGTATAATGTTCAATGCATGATAACTCAATGCATAACACAAACCACCATTGGACTGTTCCTAATGATATTAGAACAACCGCCCATACAATTGTCTAATACCATTAGATCAATAATATTATATAACCGCCCATACAATTACATAATACCACTGACACACCTGGGTCTAGTATGTCAGCCTGACAATAAACTTACTGTATTTTCAATTGCGTAACATTTTTATCGCATTTTCATAATTGTGTAACACTTTTGTTACGTTTTCAAATCGTGTAACAATTTTTTCATGTTTTCTCAATCACATAAAAATATTTAAACGTTTTCTAAATCGTGTAGTTCAAAAAAATCACTATTTTAGAAACGCGTAAGGTTTTATCAATATTTTTCATTCGCGTAAAATATTTCTCGACTTTCTAAATTAAATTTTTGAAACTTTTTGTATAATATAAATATTTCGGCCTTATTTACAACATTTTCTCATTAAAATTCCTTTAAGTAGTATTTCCTACTATTTCTCATAAAAAAATATATTTCCATGATTTAATCAAATATTATAGCTTAAAGTTTTCTAACGTGCTTCAAAACCCAATGGGTGAGCTATACGTCAGTAAACTTCAAGTTATAAATTTATTTCCCATCATGAGCTAAATTCATTAATTTAATTAATTCCAAAATTAGTTTACTTTCTTTTTACATCTCAAAATTCACTAAATTGAATTGTTGTTAATTAATCCTCTAAGACTACACTTGAGAAAATATTTTTGATCTAGAATTCCAATTCTCGGCATATTGGCCAAAAATCAATTGGTGTTTCATAACTAAGTATTTATTCATTTCCTATCTCATTTTTCCTTATAAAATGTTTAATCCAATTACTTGTTACTAAATTATCTAAATCTATACTTAGTAGAATATTTTTGATTAGTTTGCTCTAAAACAAGAATGGAGGTCGTGAGCCTCTAGGTTCTTTGGAATCAAAATCTTTTTCCTTTTCCATATGATTCACATCATACAATATACATCAATCACAATATTCCTACTATCACATATTCATGCATATTATTAAAGCAATAAACTCATGTTAAACAATTTATCACAAGGCAATCAAAATCATACTATCACATATAATGATCAAGTACTAAAATCATGCATAATCATCAAAGAAATAAAATCACATATAACAAAACATTGAACACTTAAACATACACAACCAAGTGAATAAATCCTTTAATGGATTTTTCACTAACAAACACAAACAAATCCATCCCCTCACCACCACATTTGGCCGATGAGGTTAATCTTCCTCTTACCTTGAAAGATGATCAAAACTCCTTTGGTCTCCTTCCTTGATAAATTCGTCCTCCACCACACAATAAACCCTAGAATGCTTCAAGTTGATCTTGAAGAGAAAAGGTTGAAGATGAAAGTTTTTGAAGATGACCATAACACACAAGTGTCTTGAAATGAAGTATAGATTCAAGATCTATGGTTAGATTGAATTTAAAATGATTGAAGGTGTATGGATGGGTGTTTGGCCGAGAGCCTCCATGGAGAAACAAGGTGAAAGCATTTTTATTTCCAAGGGATAGAAGAAGGAATTTAGAGAAAACTACAACATAAAAGTGTTTGGTATTGTGTTTAGGTTTAGGAACTAGATTCACTTGATGTTTTGGAAGATTGGATGGTGGATCAAAGTGGTTTGGCCGTAAGGTTGGAGAAGAGAGAAAATGGAGAGAGTTTGATTCATGAACTTAGAAATTTTGTGTTTGTGAAACAAAATATCAAAGATGGTTTTTCCTAAGGTGTTAGTCGTGGGGTTCCAAAACAAAAGGATGAGATATTATTGTAATTTTTTTTTTTGTGAAATGAAAAAGGTAAGATAGAAACAATGAAGTGAATAACTAAATCCTAAAAGCCTCTAAACCAACACTTGGCCGTGAGCTTCCTTGCAAATGAAGGGTCAAAGACTTCTCCTACAAACTTGTCTCTCATTGGTTGTTTGGCTACAAGCTTATTTTCTATTGGTTCACACAAAGAGAGACTAGTCATTATTATTGACTTGTTCCAGTTGGGTAGCAACTATTGTTGATCATTTTCTACTAATTATCCTTGATGAGTCATAAAGCGAGTCATCAAAGAGAAGTTTCTAGAACATGTGATTTACTATGGTGAGTCACTATAGAGGTTTCTTGAACATGTGAGTTAGCATGGTGAGTCGTAGCACTGAGTGTAACACCCTCCGTAGGGCATTACATTTTCGACTAAAAACTTAAAATCTGAAAGTTATTTCATAAAAGGTTTGAGTTCTAAAATATGGATTTTTAAAATTTCTTTTCGCCGACAATATAAACTTACCGAAGATATAAGCAATACAAAAAATAGACTGAACTGATTAATACACATATTTACTTATACCACATAATATTCAACAACATTTAAAACATAAAACTTACAGACTCAAAGAAACAGTAGCAAACTTAATGACGGGTCCTACTTAATGGCACGGTAACAACACTAACAAGAAAACTCAATATACTTGTCCCATTTCTCCACCAAACTGTACACTGTCGAAACTGAGAAGATCACTCCTCGACGCCGTCACCAACCTTAGAACATTGCCTCTAGTCAAGCCTAAGAAGCTCGCTTCGCCTACTATACGAATTTTAACAATGTAAACACAACAAAATAGTATAGCAAAGAGGTGAGATCCCCTTCCATCAATACCAACATGGTAGCAAAGAATGATACGAATGACAAAGTCATTCTATACACACAGATATCACAAGTATAATCATGTTATTAATTTATCTTCAGAAAATATATTTCACAATAATATAAACATTTAACGGTATTTTAGCAACAAATATTAATACTATATATATAATGTTTATGCCACTAGGATATGTACCTTGACAATGTCATAACAATATGTATACCTACTATGCAAATGCACAATGCACCATTTTCCTACTCCATGGAGCTAAACGACTTCGGATATGAATGACCCAGAAGATCTGCCCACCTTAATGACAATCTACATGGACACGAAAGCAATAGTGTTTTATCGGGACATGCGCCAGTGAGTTGCAATGATTTATCATGACCAGAGATGTATAATGTGACAAACAGGTCACTATGAATCACCACGCCCTGACGCCCCCAGTAGATCCCCCACTAGATCACACTACTCAATTCTCATTCACTCATAGGCAATAAAAGCCATAATAGCCATCGACTATATAATGTTCAATGCATGATAACTCAATGCATAACTCAAGCCACCACTGTACTATTCATAATAATATTAGAACAACTGCCATTCAATTGTCTAATACTAGTAGTATCGATGATATTATATAATTGTTCATTCAATTACATAATATCAATGATCCACCCGGGTCCAATACGTCGGCCTAACAGTAATCCGTTATTTTCTCAATCGTGTAACCTTTTTATCGCATTTTCACAATCATGTGATGCTTTTCTCATGTTTTCAAATCACGTAAATATTTTCCAACATTTTTCCAATCACGTAAAAATATTTAAACGTTTTCAAAATTGCGTAGTTCAAAAATCATTATTTTTGCGTAAGGTTTTTCTACTATTTTTCACTGTATAAAATATTTCTTGACATTCTGAATTAAATTTTGACATTCTCCAAGTTTAAAAATTTTGTTTGGACATCATTTCCTATTTTTCTCATAAAAACTCCTCTAAGTAATAATTTCTAACATTTTTCTCAAAATCTGTATTATTTAAATTTAATGAAACCTTCTATTGGTACTTCTACTAAAATCCTTTTAAAATTAAATACTTTGAGCTCTAAATCACTTTCAAAATTTATTCTCCATTATCATAAATCAAAAATCACTTTTATCTGATAAAAACTTTATTCCATTCTCTTTAAATAAAATATTTCAATTCTCAAATCACTTTTAAGAACTCCTTTTTCATTTCCATATTCCTCTTAGTAATACTTTCTAATCTTCTTTTCACAAAATTTTACATTACTATAACTTAATCAAATCTTATAGGTCAAAGTCCTCCAACGCGCTTCAAAACCCAAATGGGTGAGCTATATGTTAGTAACTTCAAAGTATAAATTTATTTCTCATCATAACCTAAATTCATTAATTTAATTAATTCCAAAAAGTAGTTTACTTTCCTTTTATATTTCGAATTTCACTAAATTGAGTTCCTATTAATTAATCATTTAAGACTACATTTGGGAAAATATTTTTGATCTAGAATATCAATTCTTGGCATGTTGGCCAAAAATCAATCTTTGCTTCATCATTAAATATTTATTCATTTTCTATCTCATTTTTCTTTGTAAAAAATCTTTAATCCAATTACTTGTTACTAAATCATCAAAATTTACACCTAGTAAAACATTTACAATTGGTTTGCTCTAAATCAAGAGTGAAGGTCGTGAGCCTCTTTATGGCCATTGGAACCAAAATCCTTTTCTTTGCAACATATATCATAATATACACATATCATTTTAATCATATTTATACTACCACATGTTCATGCATATTATTAAAGCAATAAAACTCATATTAAGCAATTTATCGCAAGGCAATCAAAATCATACTATCACACATACTAATCAAGCAATAAAATCATGCATAACTATCAAAGAAATAAAATCACATATAACATAACATAGAACACTTAAGCATACACAATCAAGTGAATAAATCCTTATGGATTTTTCACCACACACAAATCCACTCCTCACCACCAACACATGGTTGATGAGAGTAATCTCCCTCTTACCTTGTTGTGAAGCCTCCAAAGCTCCTTGTATGCCTCCTTGTTATCTCCTTTAAGATGAACTTCAACTACCAAGTGAAACTTAAAAACAAAGAAAACATACAATATTAATATCTAAGGCTTTATCTACGATAACCATGGATCAGAATCATGGTTAAAACCTTGAAAATCAAAAGAAAAGTGAAGATTAATGAACTTCACCTATAAAGCTTCAATCTTTAGCTTGAAGAACAAGGTTGAAGATGGAAGAATTAGATAATGGTCACAACATGAAAAGGTCTTAGAATTGTATGTAGATTCAAGATCAAGGGTTGGTATGAATTATAGAAGATTAGAGAGTGTTTTAGCCACTTTGGCCGTGAGCTTCTCTAAAGGAAAAAGGTGAGAACTTTTTGATTTCTAAGAGAGAGATGAAGATGATCACAACACCAAAGTATCTTGAATTGGTATAAGGATTCAAGATATGAAATTAGATAAAATTTAGGAAGTTGGGAGGTGGGTTCTTAGTGTTTTGGTCGTGGGGTTCTTGGAGAGAAAAAGATGAGAGACTTTTGTGATAACTTTTGGTTCTCTTGGATGAAGTGAATAAAAGATGAGCAAGTGTAGAATTTTTGCCTTTCAAATGGTGTTTTGGTGTGGAGCATAAGGAGAGAAAAGGGTGAGAGCTTCATGCAAAAGATGAAAATGAATCAAAGCCCTTCTATTTATAGACTTCATGAAAAAGATGAAGGCTTAGGATATTTTGATCAAGATATTTTCATCAAAACAAAATATCTAACCAAAAATATCTAACCAAGATATTTAATCAAAATATCTACCAAGATATTTAATCAAAATATCTATCAAGATATTTATCCAAGATATTTCAAGCAAGATATTTATCAAAAAGATATTTTTCAGCAAGAAATTTTTAGAGCCTCCTAGAACCTTCCTTTAGCCTTGAGTCACATACTGAGTCACATAACGAGTCATCAGAGAGAAACTTCTAGAACATGCAACTCACTACGATGAGTCAGCATGATGAGTCGTAGCATTAAGTCATCAAGAGAACCTTCTGGAACGTGTGACTCACTGCGGTGAGTCACAGGGTAAGTCAGCATTCTACATTCTTTTAGAACGTGGCGAGTCAGCATTCAAGAACATGGCGAGTCATCGTTTCTACAAGCTTCCAGAACATGTTGAGTCACAGGTGCTGAGATGTCACACCAAGTGTCAAGCTTCTATTGATCCTCTGTGATGAGTCACAGCCTCCAACTTTGACCAGCTCCTTATTGGTGCACATGTAAAGCAAGCACTCAAGTACTTGATGACTAGTCGTGTGACTAGGTATTTTCTAGAATCTTCTAGAATAGTCTAGAACATGTGAGTCACTAGGCTAGTCACCTAGGTGAGTCACCAAATGATGAGTCATCATCTAGAACATTCTAGAGTGGGTGACTAGGCTTGTGTCTAGAATCATCCATTAGATATTTCCAAGAAAGATATTTATCGGTAGCTATTAACCAACAGACAATAACTACTGCAATTTTATTGTCCAATGAATAATAAAATATATCCTAATTTTATTTGTCAGATAAAATCGTAGAAAAACAAAACTTCAAAAACTGTTTTCGATTTCGGGTTTAATAAGATCCCCTGGCTCCGAATCAACAGTACAAAATTTTCTAGCTTTGAAAATTTTTTATTTTTCTGGGGCCGCCCCAGACCTGCATACAACCCAAGAATACTATTAAAATAATCCAAAATATAAAAACACACAAGAATTCATAAAAATCATAACAATTGTGAAATTCATGAAAATCAAATCAGATTAATAAAAATAATTAAGGATTGACAAAAAGAGCTAAAATACGAAGGCTCATATACAACCCAAAAATAATATTAAAATAATCAAAAACATAAAAACTCCCAAAAATTCTTAAAAATTACAAAAATTATAAAATTTACGAAAGTCGAGTCAGATTATTCAAAATAATTAAGAATCAACTAAAATAAATAAAATACAAATTTTTGAGGTGTTACACTGAGTCACTAAGAGAACCTTTTGGAATGTGTGACTCACTATGACGAGTCATAGGGTGAGTCACCGCTCTACCACGTTCTAGAACATGGCGTGTCATCGTTCTACAAGTTTCCAGAATATGATGAGTCACAAGGTGAGGTGTCCATATAAGGTGTCTAACTCCTATTTGTCCATTACGATGAGTCACAGCCGCCAAGTTTGACTAACTCCTCATTGGTGCATACAAGGTGAGTCATGCACTAGAATCTTCTAGAATAGTCTAGGACATGTGAGTCACTAGGCTAGTCACCTAGGTGAGTCACCAAACAATGAGTCATCGTCTAGAACATTCTAGAGTGGGTGGCTAGGCTTGCGTTTAGAATCATCCACTAGATATTTTTCAGGAAGCTATTATCCAATGGACAAAGTATACTGCTCAAAAGCCAGTGGTTACTGTCCAATGGATAATAAAATAGAGAAAATTTTTATTAGCTAGATAAATTCTAAAAAATTAAAGATTTAGAATTGTATCTTTCAATTTCGGGTTTAGTAAGCTCCCCCGACTCCGAATAAACAATCTAAAATTTTCCCGGCCTCGAAAAATTTTATTTTTCGGGCACCGAGTAAAACACACAAAAAGTTCAAAAATAACAGCAGAACAATCAAAACAGATTTTATAGAGTACAAAAGTCACAAAATTAATAAAATCACACTTTACTGAAAAACAAAAAAATTCGGGGTGTTACAAAAGGTGTATGGTGTAACACCTGTAACATCCTAAAATTTCGTATCTCGTAAACAGTAATTTTGACAGTTAACAAAATTTTATAATTTAGTAATTTCTGAGCGCTGTAAAATTATTTTAATTATTCCGTCAGCGTATTTAATCATTTTGAATGATTTACTCCATGTCAGGAAAATAATAATTTTCGGGCCGAAAATTTTTTACGTAATTTAATTATTACTAAAATGTCTTAATTATTTTACGTAATCTGATTTGATATTTGTGAATTTTCTAATTTTTATGATTTTGTGGATGATTATGAAATTTTTATGATACTCTTACCATTTTTGGACTATTTGTGGGTCCCAGTGGTTCTACGTGGGCCCGGGATGAGTCCCAAAATGTGAAAATTTTTCTACGCATAGAATAATTTGTACTGTTGAGACAGAGATAGGAGATCTTACTAAACCTGAATCCAGAAATAGTTTTAAAAAATTTCTTGTACTGTGTTTTGTATTGTATTTAATTTATCGGATGATAAAAATACAGTAAATATAATTTTATGGGGTTTAGCAGATAAAAATAAATATTATACTATTAAGTCCACAATTAGTGGTTATGATAATTTTTGATGGACCAATAGGAAGCAAGTCTAATATTTAAGACTTTGAAATCAACTGTCAATTTAATTAACGGTGCAGAATTGGTCATATAAAGTGGCTATCACCATTTGTAACCATTGGATGTTAATTTAATCTATGGTAGAGAATTGGTCTTGTAAAGTAACAAGGACCATTTATGACCATTGGATGTTGATTTAATCTATGGTGGAGATTTAGTCTTAAAAAGTGACAAAGACCATTTATGACCCTTGGATGTAAAGTTTGAAGGAGTAATCTTAACCTTTCATTTTAGAGACACATCTAATAGCTAGAATTTAAAGGAGAAAGATCCAATGGCCTAAATTAAGTCTTCTATCTTAAGCTATACCTAAAGTCTACCTTAATCCTAACCATTGAATTAATCAATGGCTTAGAATGCATCAAATAATTGCTTGGACTTCAATTGTGACCCTTGGATGGCAACATGGAAGGAGAGATCTTGACCATCCATTTAGTAGCTTCATCTAAAGGCTAAGATTAAAGGAGGAAGAAGATCCAATGGTCCAAGTTTGTTACTATCACTTGGAAACTCTCCAATTATTTGGTGTCTTTGACTAACACTCTAATAATTCACTCAATTCTCTCTTCACTCTACGGTAATGCATAGGAGGAGGGGGGCCAAAATCATTTCATGCATTTGCTATCATAATTCATCTTTGTCTCCTCCAAAAAGCCAAGACTTCATCAAATATTTTCTCTCCACTCTTCTTCATGGTGGTTTTGGCCAAGCACCCTAGAACCACCCTCCATTACTCTTTAATTTCATACAACCATATTTCTTGAATCCTTACCTTATTCTAAGCAACTTTCATGTTGGAGACTTTCTCTAAATCATTCATTTTCAAGGAGTTTTTCCAAGAGCAAGTTCTAAGGTTTTTTAGGTGAAGTGTAAGGAAACTTCATTTCTTCTCTTCTTTTTCATGATCTAAACCATGTTTGATCCATGGTTCCTCTTAATCAAGCTTAGTATACTAATTTTTATGTATTTTGTTTTGTATTTGAGAAGCCCTTGGTGGTGAAGGACTTGGAAAAAGAAGCAAAACAAAGAGCTTTTGAGGATCTTCAAGAGGTAAGAGGGAGATCCATCTCACCAACCAAGTATGGTGGTGAGAGATGGTTTTATATTTGGTGGATGGTGAATCCATGTGAGGATTCATATCCATGGTCTTGTAATTTATTTGTGGTTGTTTATGTGTTTTAATTATTTGCCTATGCTTGATATGCTTTGCATGATTTTATGGCTTTGATAGTATGCTTATATTATGCATGATGAGTATATGGCATGCTTGTAGTATTTATGATGAAATATGTATGTGTATGCCATAATGTGTTGATGGAAAGGAAATCAATTTTTGGCTCCAATGACCAAGGGAAAAAGGCTACGATTTTGATGCCCTTCATTAGGGTTCATGTTGAAATTTTTTTCAAGAACAAGGGAATTAATTTTTGGGTCCCTAGAACCTTGAGAATTTCAGCCAAGACACCTCAACATAGGTGTTTACAAATTAATATTTTCATGGAAGAATAAAATTGGATTGATTAGAAAAGCATGGAAAATAAACAAAGGTTTATTTTTCAAAGAGTACATGAACATGATTTTAGAAGGATTTTTATTGATTTATTTTGTGTAAAAAGTTTCTAAGTGTTTTACTAAACATGAGTTTTAAATTAAAATAGAATGTTGATTTTAAGGATTTGCAAAGAAAGTGAAAAAGGATTTGTAAAGAAAGTAAAAAATGAATTTGAACAAATGAGTTTGGTTTTTATGACCATCGGTATTTCAGTTTTGAAAACAAAGATTTTAATGGTTTTGTTTGTGTGAAAACAGAAATGATAAATAATTGAATTAGAAGGAAAAATGTTTGATGGCTTCAATGGCCAAATACCCTACGGTTTTGAAAAACTGGTTATGCCTAAATTTTTATAGAACAAAGTGATATTTTATAAAACAAAGTGTTTTGTCACTCGAAAGATTTGACAGTTTTCAATGACCATGTCCACGGTTTTTGTGGATGTCTTGATTTTATGAAAATGATTTTCATACAAGGATTTGGAAAGGGAATTAAAGCGTTTTATCACTTGAGAGAATAGAAATTTTTGTAACGGAAAACAAAGAGAGGTTGAAAACGTTTGAATTTCAATTTATTTTGAAGAAGACTGATTTTGGAAATGATTTGGGAAAAATGGGGAATATAATGGTGTTATGAAAATTTACTAACGTATAACTTTTTTTCGAGTTTTGAAATACGTTAGAAAATGTTAAGTTTTGAAACATTGATTTATATCAATGGAAAAGTGATTTTTGTGGATTATATTTTGGAAAAGGATTTCTTGAGTAAAGAAATGTGGAAAAAGATTTTCCTGAGTAAGAAAATGTGAAAAATGAAATACAAAGTCATATTATTTTGAGAAATGTTGAAAAAGAATTTTTGAAGGTTAAGAAATATTTTCTGTAATGAAATGGTGATGAAAAATGTTTTACGTATCTTAAAAACGTGATTTTTAAGCTACGCAATTTGAAAAAAATGTGTTGAAAATGATATTGATTTATTTAAGTCCAAAATAATGTTTAGAATATTGAGGAATATTTTACGTGATTGTAAAATATTGAAAAATATTTTACGTATCTTAAAAATGATTTGAAATACAGTAAAATATTTCTACGTGATTTAAAATATGGTAAAATATTTCTACGTGATTGGAGATGCGTTGAAATATTTGTAAGCGATTTGAATTACATTTAAATATTTTGAGAACGGCAAAAAAGTTTTAAATATTTTACGTAATTTAAACTATTGTTGAAAAATCACTACATGATTTAACAGCAATAGAATATTTTTATGCGATTGTGAAAATGACAGAAAACTGCTATGAGATTTGGAAAGTGTTTTAAATATTTTGAGAATGATGAAAAATGATTTACGCAACTTAAAAGAATGATTTTTAAGTTATGCGATTTTGAAACAGTAGAAAAATACGATGCGATTTGAGAAACGTATATTTTTATGCGATTGAGAAAAATGTTAAAAAATTAGTACGTGATTTAAAAGTGCAACAGAAGAGTTGCAGCATTTTGAAAATGTAACAGAAATGTTACGAAATTTTGTAAACGTAACAGTAGTGTTACGGTATTGTGAAAACGTAATAAAAACATTTTGAAATTTTAAAAACATAACAAAAGTGTTACGATATTGTGAAAATGTAAAAGAAGTGTTATGGTATTGTGAAAATATAACAGAAATGTTTTTGAATTGTGAAAACATAACAGAAATCTTACACGATTGTGGAAATACGACAAAAGTGTTTTATGACTATAAAAACATGATAACATGATGATTACTACCAAAACAGTGTATGAACACTGTTTGAGAAAATGACGAGTTTTGCCTGTGATGGGCTTTTGATGCATTTTATATGCATTGGAAAGAGATGCCTGTATTTGGTATTTGAGCACTCTACGTGCATTGGAAAAATATGCGTTGAGGCATATGATTTAAATTGAACAAATGAAATTGAAAAGAATAGCCCTTGTGGTTGGACTTGCACTGATATATTCGTGCATTGTATAAAATATATTTTGAAAAATTATAAGTTAAACCTGTGGTTGGTATTCTATCTATGATTTGGTATTTGGTGCATTACACATGCATTGGAATGGTCCGATGGACTGAAGTATGGCTAACTGCCTAGGAGAAACATACACCTCTTGAGTGGGTGCGATATGCATAGTGTAAGTCACTGGTTGACCTTGGGGGCATCGGGGTGCGGGTTGCCTATAGTGGGCAGTGAGTAGCACTACTATAACTGTGGGTTAGACCGACGCGACACACCGATGATCCTGACCGAGACACTATTCTTATTTAAGATCTGATAAAGACTGCCGTGTATGTGCTAGATGTGCAAAAATGAGAATTATAGCACGTGGTCTGAGGCACTTGGTACCGACAGATCTTTTTGATCATTTCTCCGAGCTGAGTTTTAGCTCCATGGAGTAGGAACATTGAGTCTAAATGCACATGCATTATATGAGTACATTTATATCAGCGTGATATATAAATCAAGAAATAACTGAACTGTTGAATAATACTGGATGATGATGATGATGATAAATGATGTTGACGACATTATTGTGTATATTGAACAATGTTTGGATTGATATATGATTGGATGATGATAGTTAATTAATATTGAATATATTATTGGAAGTCTGGTATGATATTCCTGTATGATATTGCTATTTGTGTTATCTTTGTGTTGCCATGTCGGTACTGGTGTAGGTGATCTCACCTCTTTGTTTTATGTTTTGGTTGGGTTTGTGTTGTGAAACAATTATATAATAGATGGAACGAGTTTCAGAGAAGAAACTGATGGTAGATACTCAGAGATTGATGAAAAGATTGAAAAGTGGTTGTCTCAAGTTCGAAGATGTGCCGGGTAGACAAGGAGTAGAGTTCTGATGCATCAAGTTGGATACAAGAGAAGGAACGCGTATGTTAAGTTTTAACATTAGTGTTATACCGTGCTATTAAGTAGAACCTATCATAGGGTTACTACTGTTAGAAAAACAAGTCTGTAATTTTTATATTCCTCTTTAAATTGTTAAATGGTACAATTGGGTCAATAGTGTATATGAATCTGTTTCAATATATTTTTCCGTATTACTTATAAATTTCAGTAAATTTGTTTCAGCAAGAAAGAAATTTTAAAACCCATCTTTTATAACTCAAACTTTGTGCGAACTTCTTTTTGATTTTGAGTCAGGAGTCAGACATGTGATACCCTAAAGAGGGTGTTACAACACCCTGCTTCGGGTGCCACATTTTCCGACTCAACAAAAGAAGACTGAATTAAATTATAAAAGATTTGATTATTTAAAATATGGTTTAAAACTTCTTTCTTGCTGAAAATATAAATTTACCAAAGTTGTAGGTAATATTTAAAAAAAAAGCATATTGAATTAATTAAGACTCACATAACAGACACCACAAAAATATTTAACAAATATTCAGTAAACATAAAACTTACAAACTTAAAAGAAATAGTAACAAACCCCATGATGGGTCCTACTTAATAGCACGATAATAACACTAACGTAAAAACTCAACATACTTATTACGTTCCGCATCCATCTCGACGTGCCAGATATCTGTTCCTCCGTAAAATTGCACACTGTCGAAACTGGGAAGATCACTCCTCGATGTCGTCACTGAACTCAAAATATTGCCTCCAGTTAAGTCTAAGAAGCTCATTTCGTCTACAAATTTCAAAAATACAAACGCAACAAAATACTAAAGCAAAGAGGTGAGATCCCCTTCATCAATATCAGTATGGTAGCAAAGAATGATACGAATGACAAAGTCATTCCATACGTACAGACATCACAATATATTTATGTTATCAATGCATAAACAATTCCAGTAAACATATACCACAGTAAAATAAACAGTAACAATTTTATCATAACAAATATCATCAATATATATGAAATGATTATGTCACAATGTATGAACATTGACCATGCCACAAAAATATGTGCACTGACCATGTGTATGCATACTGAACCAATTCTTACTCAATGGAACTAATCACAAATTCAAAAATGAATGGCCCAGAAGATCTGTTAGCCTCAATGACAATCCATTCCAAGCGTGAAAAGAAATAGTGTTGTTAGGCGCGTAATGCGTTGCAACAGTTCATCATGGCCAGAGGTGTATAAGGTGAACAATTATCACTATGAATCACCATGCCTTACGGTCCCCTAAGATCCATCATAGATCTTACTATTTGATTCTCATTCATTCTTAGGCAACAAAAGCCATAATAGCCACCAGCTATATACTGTTCAATGCATGATAACTCAATGCATAACTGCTAAGTCTGTACTAACTGCTCTTTTGCTAACTGCAAGTGCACGGGTCACTCAAGTAATAAAAATGATGAATAGGATTGTCTCCATAGGGACCATGGTAATTTCAAAAGCTAAAAATTAATATACAACCTCATTAATTCTTTTCAAGCAAACGTAAGTTGGAACAAGTTTTATGAATAAAATACAATGCATAAAGAAAAATAAAGATAAGGGGAGAACATAGAGAATCCTTTTTCACCCCCTATTTCAACTAATAACATGCAATCCTAATAAGCATATAAACGATTAACCCTATGTTATTTACCTAGTTCACTATGCGTCCATGAGAACTAGAGCAAACAATAAGCATTAAGATCGATTCTCAACTAAAACTATGTACGACTAATAGGTATATGTCTATCCTATTAATGAATCAACCCATTCCACCATTGGAATGAAATCAAACGTGCATCTATCATACAAACGATCTAAAACCTAAAGTCCTATGTCTAGGCTCAATAGATTTCAACAAATCACTCGCAAGTTGATTAGACAAATAAGAGCATTAAGCGCAATATAATAAAACAAAACCCAAATAATTCATATAAACTAAAAAGGGGTACAAGTCATTCAATGTCAAAGGAAGATTCAAAGAATAATTAAACATAACTAGTTACACAATGAATACTAGAATGCCATACAAAAATTTGTATTCAAGATAAATGGAAGAGAGAGTAAAGAAGAAACAGAAAAAGAAGCCTTAATGGTTTAAGTCTTGAAGCTTGAATCTTCATTCCTTCAACCCTCTTTCAACCTTGAAATGCCCCCTAGCTATTGGATTCTCTAATGGGCAAAAGCCCCAAAATGTACTAAGAGAGGTGGAGGAGAGAAAAATAAGAAAACTTAAGAGAAAAAGAAAAAATTCGAGAGAGCCCAACTGAAGTTTGAGCTTCAATATTTAAAGACAGATAACTCACACCACGGCGTTAAACATTACGCGTTGTGGCAAGCAAAACTTATGGCACCAATCGTCGTGACATGATCTTCCTCACAACACAACGCTTATGCCTCGGGTTCACCAGGGTGCACAGGTAAAGAGTAGAACACCACAACGTGTAGTTCTTTGCGTCGTGGCGTGATGTCCTGAAACTTATCTTGTGATTTTTTTTTCAATGCAGGGCCTTGGTGTAACACCCCAATTTTTAGAAAAATGTCCCGAATGTTCTGTTTGCTGTTTTTCAAGCTTTTGTGTAAAAGACTGTTGTGTCCCTATTTTACTGTTTCTTGTTTTTTTATATGAAATACAAATACATTTTACAGGCTAAAATTTTATTTAGTCTTTTTACGTGATTTGTTTCGAGACGGTAAAATAAAAGTTTTGTCAAGCTACTGTTTTAATTTTTCTAGGAAATATACAGACATATAATATTGTCTGTAATTTTATTTGAACGTTTTGGATGATTTGCTTCGTCGTGGGGAAAAATGGAAAAATGACCATTACGTCCTGATTGTACTGTTTTTAATTTTCTATATGTTACAGTGCTTAATATTACTGTCTGTGATTTTATTTAGACTTTTTGTGCGATTTGCTCCGGGACAGGAAAATAATATTTTTTCGGGCTGGGAAAATCTTGTTTTAATTATTCAGAACTGGGGGATCTTACTAAACCTGATTCTGAATGATACTGTTGTTAATCTTTTAATTTTTAGGATTTAATGTCAAATAAAATAATTTTGTATTATTATAATATTATTTTATTAGTCAGTATAATTAGATGACAGTGGACCCGAAAATATTTTGCGGGACCCACGTTTAGTTAAAACAGTTAACTTAGTAGCTTAATTAAGCATCATTAGTAGTAGAACTTTCAAGAACATGGTGACTAAGCTAATGACTAGGCTAATTAGTGACTAAGCATGGTGACTAGGCTAATGAGAATGCTAAAATCAACCAATGAGAGTTAAGCTTGCTAACCAAGTTTTAATCTTGACCTTTGATCCATCCTAAGGCTTGGATGAAGCCAAGCAAGGCTACACCTTGCAAGCTTGAAGTCCACGGCCATTTGGCCTTTGGAGGACAAAAATTCACTTCATCATTCATGCATTTTCTCTCTTCTCTCTCTTCCAAAAACCCTAAACTCCATTGAAGCTTCCTTGAAGCTATTTTCGGCCAAACCCTATTCTACACCATCCAACCACTCAAAAATTTATCCAACCAAGTTTTCTAAACCTAAACACAATCCTAAGAACATCTCTAGTTGAGAGTTCTTGTAAAATCTTCCATTTGAAGCTTGGAAACCTACTTGGAAAATTTTACCTAGAAGGTGAAATTTCTTGTTTTCCATTTCTAAACTCTTTTTCAAAGTTCTAAGCCATGATTTCTCCATCGTTTAAGCTCTCTTTTATGGTTAGTAATTTGTAGTTTTGTTTAAGCTTGATAGGTGACTTGGTGGAGTGAAACCGAAACCCTAGAGGAGGTGTGAAAGAATAGTTTGTCTTCATTTAAGGTAACAGGAAGACTAATCTTATCATCCTTGGGTGGTGGTAAGAAAATGGAGGTTGATTGTTGTGATTGTAGAATCCATAAGGATTCCTTTGTGTGTTTGTTAGTAGCTTTCCTATTTGATGTTTGTAATAATTTGTATGAAGTTGCATGTCTACAAGCTTTAATTTGCATGTCTACAAGCTTTGATAAATTGTATGTGTTAGAAATGCATGATACTGTATAGGATGTGAATAACATGCTAAGGAATGCATGAGTGTTCCAAAGAACACCACACTAAGTCTCACGGCCATTGACTAAAAGGAGAACCAAAATGTTCTCATTATTTTCTTAAAGTGTGATTTAATTAACCTAGGCAAATTAACAAGATATAAAATTATTTAGATCAAAGAAAATGAATTTAGAAATCAAAGAGTACAAATATATATATTTCGGCCAACATGCCAAATTAAGTATCCATGATTTCTAAAATCAAATTCCAAACCATTTTCAAGTATAAAGATGCAATATATGTTAAAAAGAATTTTCCTAAAAGAAGTTTTGAAGAAATGAATTTGATTAGAATTAAGTTAAGAAATTAAAACTAATGATTTTACTGTTAGAAAGGAAATACAGTAACTTTTGAAAATTTCTAACATATGGCTCATACTGTATTTTGAAGCATGTTAGTGATTTTCTAAAAAGGATTAAATTAAACGGTTAAAAATTAAGTAAACAGAATTTTTACGAAAAAATTAGAAAATCATTATTATAATTTTCTAAACAAAATACTATCAATTTTTAGTAAAAATGGGCAAAAAAGATAGAAAAGATGTCCAAAAGACTGTATACGGTATAGAAAATATTTTACGTAGCTTAAACGTATTATTTATTAATTCTGTTTATTTAAACAATAATTTTTAAGGGATTCAGACAATAAAATGATTTAAAAATCTTACGCGATTGAGAAAACGTATTAAAAACTCTACGCGATTTTAAAAATAGAAAAATAGATTTACGCGATTTAAAAACGTTTGTAAAAACGACGAGATTGTAAAAACGCGATAAAATTTCTACGCGATTGACCAAAATGGTATTTTTCGTATTTTTCTGCTGTCGGGCTATGAGGTGAACCCGTACAGGCTTTGGAACAGTATTTGTCCGGTGGGACTTACTGTATCTTTTTATCTTTGAGGATATATTTTTATTGAGGGTATTTTGATAATTTCTTATTTTTGGATCATATATTGAGTTTATGCCAATTTTTGGTGGATTGGTTGACGAGGTGAATCACATCGTGTTGTCGATGCGATAAACGTAGTGTGGTTCATTGTCTTTATGAACTTGGAGACGTTAGTGTACGGGATCCCATATATGGACAGTCGGTCACTCCGCTGGGCCGTGGTAACCGATAGCACACTAATGGACTCGACACGCACTATATTTAATCGAGATTTCGTAAAGTCTAATAGTACATTGCCTGTAGTGCCACAACGTGAGACCGTGAACTACACCACGCCTTGGATGATGGATTCCATGTGTCGTGGGGCTATAGACGCAACGTGAGACCGCAGAATAGTTTGGTTGGGCAGCCGTGGTACTAATAGATTTTGCGAGTCATTCTCTCTGATATCTATATGTGTTTAGCTCCATGGAGTAGGATCATGTCATATTGCTTATGGTTATATCTTGGACATTATTTTATTTTATCTGTTTATTGTCTAACTCTTATATTATTTTATATGTGATATTATTTTATCTGTGATATTATCTTATCTGTGATATTATTTTATCTGTGATATTATGTGTTGTTGTGATACTATTCTGTTATTAATTACTGTTATAGCTTTTCATATTGCATGAACTGTATATCTGTTGTTTGTCGTTTTCTTATTTGCCATGTTTGTGATGATTTTAGATTGTCTTACCTCTTTATTGTATGTGTTTTCTGTATATATTTATTTACGTGGTAAAGAGTTTGAGGAAGTGGAACAGTCTCTTGAGATTTTGTATCCTGAGGCGGAAGAAGAGCAGCAAGCTGAAGATCAGTACGACGACCAAGAACCATCTGATCATCCATATCCATTGGACTGATTTGTTTGGGTATGGCGGTGCCAGGATTTTTAGGTTTTGTACGTCTTGAGTTTCACGATGGATCGTTAGCTTGGCATCTGCGGGGAGATAGAGACTCAGTGACTTACGTGGGACGGTTGACTGTGTCCTTACGACATGAGTTTGATGGAGAGCCAGTTATGTCGACTACTGTATTTTTGCACTTAGAGTTGTCTTTATCTCTTAGGCGTGATTGGGGTGGTGTGTCCACTGAGCCTAGTGAGATGAGTCTCGTATCGACTGCGCGGTCTCGTTTCCGCCGAGTGTCGAGGCATCCTGGATATTTATCTTCTGATGAGTTTCCTGAGAGTGATCCATCAGAGGGTTAAATGTTTATGATGTGTATTTTGGGCGCGTCTGCGTATGTATATATTGACTCTTTACTGTTTTTGGTTTACTGTTTCTGTTTAAATATTTGTAGGTATAGTTGTAAATTATTTGTATAACTTATAACTTGGTCCATATGTATATTATGAGTGATATTGTTATGTTGGTTTTATGTTTCTGCGTTATTTTATTTAATAATATTCTGTTTAACAGGAATTATTTTACAACCCGTATTAGTACGTAACAAATGTTTTACAACTTGGGTAGATTTTATTTATCTTTCTTTTATTTTCTTTATATATGTGACATCCCCACAAGGGTGTTACACTTGGCTTGCTTTAAGTTGGTTCTTTTGGGCTCATCCTATAATAGGGAAATTAACTAGTCAAATACAAATGCAATCAAACTCAATCCAACTAAAGATTAGAAATGATTAAAGCAAGATTAGAGATAAAGACTTCAACCTGAAATTTACATGAAAATAGGGCGAAAGTCTTCTAACAATGCATCACAATAAGGACAAAGCCATCAATAATGCATAGAGATAAGGCATAAATAACTACATTCTATAGAGTTATCACACCCCTAAACCTAAGATTTTGCTAGTCCTTAAGCAAAACAAAGTCAGACCACACTTGTAAAGACAAGTTCAAATCATACTAGTGTATGATGATTGCATTAAACCTCAAAGAATATACATGCCTCAAAATCTGGTCCACACTTACACAATCCTTCTCGTACCAACAATCAAAGATTCAAATCATGCATGGTTCATTTCCCAAAAACATGCAAGCAAAGCTTCTTCATTTCAAATCATACTCAACTAGATGAGTTTATGAGCAAACACATGGATATCAATCAAAGAATCCGCAAAATTGTAAAGCAACTCTCTCTCCACTAATGTGAATTACACATAATTGAGGATCAAAAGGGTCTTTATCAGCTTGTAATGTAAGGCCATGGTTATGGGATAAAGAAGAAAGGGAAAAGGGTAACACATAAACATTGAGAACAAAAGTATGCAATTTCAAGAATTGATAACCAGTGAAAATAGCGGGGTATTTAACAGTGAAAGATTAAAACTTTCCAGAACCATGCAATGCTTTTTATTTTTAACTTTCATTCTTTCTTTGCTTGCTTTGCTTTTCTCTCTTCTCTTTTTTTTTTCTCTTTTTATTCTTACAAAGCAATTTTTTTTTCTTGTATTGCATTTGGTTCCTTCAGGCTCATTTTTGGTTTGAACATATTTCTACCCTTAATCACTGAACTTGATTCAAGAAACAACATATCATGCATTCAATAGACATTGATGGTAGGAAGAAAATGTAATGCTTTCACATGCATTAGAATGGTTAACAAGTGAACAAACACAATGGTAGTGAAGAACAAATAAGGCCAAACAATTAATAGGCTTCAAAGGGGACCTGTAACACCCCAAAATTTAATTATTTTGTTATAAATATTCATTTTATAATATTTGTGATTTTTTAGAATTTTTCTGAATTTTTCTGAGAACGCGGAATATTTTAATATTATTCCTCATTTTACATGCAAACTGAGCGGAGCCGGGAAAATGAGATATTTTTCCCGAGAACCCTGATCTGTGGAAATATCGACAGGAGATCTTACTGAACCCGAGGCTGGACACAATTTACGAGATTTCATATTTTTCAAGAAATTTTATCTGATAAGATAATAAATCACTGTGTAAATTTTATCTTTTAGACAATTAATACTAACTTCTGTCAACTGCAACAATTGTCCATTGGATAATATCATGTATTAAAAACCCTATCACATTTTCCTAATGTAATCCACTTTATGTCTAATCAAATCCACTTTAATTCAAATTTAGTGTATTTTAATCAAAGCTTCTTTGAGAAGCTTTGACCACCAAAAGACAAGTATGCCCTTGGCTTGTTGGAGAAGCCTCTCCACCTCTCCTCTCTCTCCATTGCTGCGGCACCCATAGCCCAAGGGGAGCAAAATTTTACTTACACACACTTAACACACTTAATCACTTTCACTCATTTTTCATCTATCTATTTCTCTCTCTAGTTTTTATCTTCATTTTTTCCTCCTCCTTCTTTCTTCTTCCTCTCCCTCACCCCACGATTTGCAGCCCCTAAAGAGACCATTTTCTTTCATTTTTTAACCTCACCAAGACCATCTCTACACTCACCTCAACCTCCTCTACACTTTCTATTTAAGAAATTTTTTCAAAATCCATCTTCACCTCCATTGTCTTCCAAGGCAAAGCTTCAAACTTTAAGGTAAACTTTCCATTTTTCTTCTTTCCTTTCTTCATTTTCATGTTCTATGGTTTCATTGGAGACCAAAGACTCTTCTTTTTCAGCCATTGGTGTTGATTTTTTGTGTTGAAATTTCTAGGGTTTTGGAAGCTCAAAACCAAAAACACCAAGGAGCCAATAAGAAACCATTTTCGTGTTCTTCTTTTAGGTAAAAGGGAGATTTACTCACTTCTACCATTATTGGTGGTGAGGAGACTTTGTGTGATTGTTTGACGGAGAAATCCATAATTGTATGCTTGCTTTATTTGATGATTTTACATGTGTATGTGTTCTTAATTGATGTTGATGATTTAATAATGATTTTGAATGCATTGGTGGTGTTGGAATGTTTGGAAATGTTAGAATTAATGAATGAAAATTTTGAGGATTTCCTACACTAAGATAAGGTCACGGTTTTGGCTTGGATTTTAGGGGATTGGAGTGACTTTGTATGAGATAGAATTTGAGTGATTAGATACCAAGTAATTAATGCATAAAATAGAAAGAAATTGGAACTTGAAGACTTAGGGAGGCCACGGTTTTAGAGAAAAATTTTGAGGCTAAATGATGCCTTGGTGCATTTTTGGAAATTAAGAATTTAGGGATATACATAATCCATAATGAGATGGGAAAAATTAAATTGAGTAATAACTCTTAAGAAAGCCATGGCTTTTAAGGGTTATTTAACCTAAATTTTTCATAATTGATCAAAGCTTAAGACCTTGGAAATGTAAATCCATAATATGGACTTGTAATAATTGATGAACCATATATGTATAAATGTTGATGTTGAGAATTAGTTCTATGTTGTTGTGAGTTCCTATGTGGAACTAAGTATTTGATGAAATCATGACATGTTGATATTGAGAAATAAATATATGCCATTATGATATACTTTATGATAAATGTATCATTGATAAACATACATGATGTATATTATGTCGTCATGCATATGTGTTGTCCATTAGACATTGTTGGAAAGGCGATGTATGCCTAGGAGTTTGAATAACACCAATGTGCGGGTGCGAGTAGACTAAGCGTAGGGTCATAGTGGTTGGCCTTGGGGGTGTCGGGGTGCGGGTGTCTCACAATAGATAGTAGTAGCTCCACTGGGGCCGTTGGATAGACCAATGCAAACACACCGACGATCCAGACTGAGACGCTGCCCTATATCGCAATCAACTGTTGAGGTGCCATGTATAAGCAGTATTGTGCAAATATTTTTATGAGATGAGCACACTATTTTTAAGGCTAACGAGATACTGACATAACTCCTTAATCATTCACTCCGAAAATATTTATGTCTAGCTCCATGGAGTAGGAATTTAGTACACTTTGCATTGTGAACTGTCAGTCTCATAATTCATTTAGCATAAGCATTTATAATTGTGGAAAAATATCTGCTATTATTACTGCAACAATTATTTGATTGCTTGAACTGTTGACTATTGGAAATATTAATGTTGTATGTCTATTATTGATAATTCTTATTGTTATTTATGGTTGTTATGCTTTTACTGTCAATTTTAATTATTACTATGAGTGGATATATGAACAGTGTTGATATGTGGGCATCCAACGCCGTTCTGTTTTCTTGCTACCGTATTGGTAATGAAAGCTGGGTGTCTCACCTCTTTTTGTATTTCGATATTTATGTTTATTTGTGTACTTCTAAGAAGACGTTCGTGAGGAAGAAAAGATAACACCTGAGTTTTTGGGTTTCTGGCCATACTACGATTAGAGCTTGCAGAGGATGTCATCACACCCACGTTGATTTTTGGGGTACGTCAGGATGACCTTCTATGGAGGGCCCGATTGCTGGCACATACATGTGCAGATGGACCGATGCATTTACCGTGGGGAGTTGACGGTGTCTTTAGCTTGGGGTCGCTATAACCCTCTTGTTTTCGATTTCACTGCTTTTTTCATTTTGGAGTTTTACCTACCCATTAGGGATATGTGGGCTGATATGTACTACACCCCACAAGAGGACTCTTTCCTCTCCACTGCTTAGGCTTCTGCCCGAAATTCTGTCACGCCGATGGCAATTTCATCAGATGAGGAAGACCCTAAGGAGGACCCGGCTACGGTCCCTTCTCGTCAGTCTTAGGGGCTGATACTGTCGGTGGCTACTGATGGCTAACCGTTTATCTTTTTTGGGAAGCCTAATGTTTTGCCATATTTAATGGGTGTATATTTGTATCAATTCGGGTGGGTACATCTTTTGCTTTTTGTGTAATTTATGATATAATTAAACAGGTTGATGCACATAATATAATATATATATATATTGTGAATGTGTGATTTTCAATTCTATGTCGATTTTATTGTATCTGTAATTATTATTATCTCTTTATTATTGGTTCAAAAAAAAGGGAAAAGAAAAATATGCACACATATTTCAATACTCGATTATTTTATCATTCAAGAGTGCAAATTATTTAATCACGTGTTTAAAAAAAATGAACCGGGTCTTAATTAATCAACATACTTATTATTTTTCACAATTTATTTCGTTTCTATATATTATGGTGTGATGTTCCTTCTTCGTGAGGAAAAGAAAAAGGGGCGTTACAGGACCAATGGATATCATCATTAAAGGGTAAGCTTGAAAGACTCAATCATCCAAAGAATGCCCTAATCATTTCCTCAAGCATGCACAACCTAGGATTTTGATTCAAGAGAGTTACAAAACAATTTCAGAGATGCCAGACAATATCCATATGTACTAACCATAAGCATTCTCTAGAAAACCACTCAAATCCAATCCGAAGCCAAACAAGCATAGAAATAGAAAACTTATCATATATAAAAAGAATCAAGATTGATTGGCATGCACCAAAGATCACATAGGGATTCACAGAAAAAAATTTAAGGTGAATTTGCATCCCTAAATATCATTAGGCAATCAATACACTAGCTAAAGGCATCATGTTATGCATTCAAATAATTTCACAAGAATCAATCATGCAAATCAACCATCATGTGCACCAACTCATATAATGAACAAAATTTTTTTTACTAAAAATAGTAATACTTATACTCAAGAAATGAAAATAAATAGTCACTATATATAAAAATACTAAAACCAGTCAATATATAACAAAATATAAAGACACCCCCAAACCTGGGAGAAACAGTGTCCTCACTGTACGCATACATCAATGAAATAAATAGCAGTAAAATCATAGAGATTGCCCTGAATATATCAATCTACTCAGCATCATCGACATCAGGAAGGACGTTCGTGTCTCCACCGCTGTCATCATCACCCGGAAGTGGCTCAGTGTCGCCGCCACTATCATCATGGTGGGCCGCAAGATCCTGATACTGATGAAAAGGGCCAGCCTGATACTGATGGGAAGGGCCATTTCCATCAAAAAGAAGGTAGGGCTGCTACTACTGGTGGTGGTGAAAGGGTCTGGCATCATCGAAGGGCGGGTATGGTGGAATGGGGAAATCATGAGTGGAGATCTGAAGGCGCTCCACTAGCCATCTAATGCTCTCGACTCTATGTGCTTGCATAGCTGCGATCTGGCGCAACTCTGCTCGCACGTCATCCATCTCCTGCTAGGGAATCTGGGGCTCTAGGGCTACTCTTTGAGCTCGCCTCTGCGGTCGGCGTGGCACTACTGCGTCAGGAGGAGCTGCTCCAACCCTCCCAATGAAATATTCATTGAGAGGTTGTTTGATATCTGTAAGCTCCTTGTTATGGCCGAGGGGTACACCTCGCCTCTGACATAGCAGGTGGATGAGGGAGGGGAAGAAAAGGTTGCATGGCTCCATGGCGACCCTCCGCAGTTGCAAATATAGGATGTAAGTGATATCAATCAAGCATCACTGCAGGATGGCATAAATCAAGATGGCACGGTCGCGCCTGACTTTTGAGAGGTTGCCGGAGGTTAGGATCCTGGTACTGATGAAATGGTACCAGACTCTGGCCTCTGCAGTCAGGCAAGCACGAGGGAAGAATTGGGCACGCCCCTGCTGTGAAAAGGTCATGGGACTGGCTGTGACTCAGCTATGCAGAAACGGGCGGTGATCATCTGTAGGTCAATCCCCTCTACAGGCTCCCATCTGATAAACTCCTGGTAATCACATAACTCAGGGGCAGGAGGCGAGGATAAAATAGTTCTAATGGACTTGAGGGAGAAAGAGACTATGTGCCTCTGTACACCAACAGTGGCAAACTCCTGATGAATGAAGGCCAGGCTCGCGTAGAACTCATGAACCAACGAAACTAGAGCCCTGTTAGGGTGTTTAGCAAACTCTTCCCACCGTAAATAATGGATGGTGGCCTCTATATTAGGCTGCAAGGAGTCCCTGAAACTGAAACCCCTCTCAACAATAACCTTCTTTGAGACCAGGGTCCCATAACAGTCCCGTGCCTCCGCTGACATGAATCTGGAGTGGTCAAAAGCATGGGGAGGAGATGGCTCCCTAGGTTGCTCGGCGCTCTCGTGCCTAACTCGTTTAGGACCCATTAAGTAAATATAAACACCTGAAAAGAGATGAAAGGGTCATAAATGAGCAATAAAATGAACATGACAATTAAGACCAATTAATTTTTTGGAAAAATAAGGCAGGCGTCGCGACATCGATGACAGAGCTGCAACATTCAATCTCATTCGAACTAACGCCGCGACATGAAGTTTCCATGCTGCGGCACACGCGAATGAATAGAACGTAAAACCACTCCTAACAGCCCTACAACCCACAATGCAACAAGGTAACTACTCAAGCAAACTTAATACTAAGCTAAATACTTATTAACTACTAGAAAAACTAACCAAAAAGAGTTTGAAACTAAAAAAATATCAAAACTGAAATAAAATATGAAGAACAAAAGGAGAAGAGGGAGAAAACAACATTCCTGAAGATGGAGAGGGAAATGGAATGCAAAGGGGATGCATAGAAATGTAGGAAATAGAAAATTATGGGAGAATGGGTGTGGGAGAGAAAATGCAGAGAGGGGAGCTGAAAGGTTTGCGTTACGGTGCAAATCCTATTATTTATTAAAGCAAATCACGCTCATGGCGCCGCGACGTTAACTAACAAACGTTGCAGTACATGTCTGCACAACAGACTTTTCAATTTTCTATTTTTAAATTTTTTTTAATAAAGGAACTAGATGTTGCGGCGTGCAGATTCCACGCTGCGGCGCTGTGCTCTCTGTCTCAAAATCTTGATAAGACAGAGCCTAGAACACCGTGGCGTGACAATTCCAGCGCCGCGGCGTGAGAGGTATGACTACAGAATTCTGCAGCCAACTCTGCATAATAGCCACCTTGGCCTCAATGAGGCCCCAAACACCATTAAAAATTGTCTAGCCTATTAAACACATACATATATCAACAAAATAACATAAATTATAAAAATCAAACATACTACCATTAGACTTTAAAACTTAAGAAATTAATGCAAAAAGGTGGATACATCCAAAAAGGTGCCTGTTTATAGTCCAAGCAAGATTTTTTCTACTTCTTCAACTCAGGGGAGCCTGTTTGAAAGAGGCCTTGTAACAACCCAAAATTTATTTATTTTATCATAAATAGTTATTTTACAATATTTGTGATTTTTATGAATTTTATGGATTTTTCTGAGAGCGTAAAATATTTTAATATTATTCCTCATTTTGTATGTAAACTAAGTAGAGCCGGGGAAATGAGATATTTTTCCCGAGAACCTTGATTTGTGGAAACGTCGATGGGGGATCTTACTAAACCCAAGGCTGAACATAGTTTACGAGGTTTCATGTTTTTCAAGAAATTTTATCTGATAAATAAATCGTTGTATAATTTTTATCTGCTGGGTAATTAATACTGACTTCTGTCAATTGTAACAATTGTCCATTGGATAATAGCATGTGTTAGAAATCCTATCACATTATCTTAATGTAATCCACTTTATGTCTAATCAAATCCACTTTTATTCAAAAATACTATATTTTAATCAAGTTTCTCATAGAAGCTTTGACTACCAAATGACCAAACTACCCTAAACTTGTTGGAGAAGCCATTCTCCCCCCCTCTCTCTCTCTCCTTTTTTTTAAGACAATGGCGCCCTTGGGGAAGCAAACTTTTGTTTCCCACACTTAACACCCTTCACTCAAAATATCACTCATTTCTATTATCACTTTCTCTCTCTTCAATTTCTTCATTTCCATTTTCTCCAACTTCTCTCTTCTTCCTTCTTCACTCCACGGTTTTTTGCAGCCCCTTTTAGAGACCATTTTTCATTTTCTTACTTCACCATCACCATTTCCATGCTTCCCTTCCCATCCTAAACATTTTCTCTTTAGAGATCTTCTTCAAAATCCATCATCTTCTTCACTTTTTCTTAAGAACAAAGTTTGAGACTTTGAAGGTAAATCTTTTATTCTTTATCTTTTCTTCCTATTTTTCCTTTCTATGGCCATATTTATGACCATGGATCTCTTCTTTTTCAACCATTGGTGTTGATTCTTTGAGCTTGATTTGTAGGGTTTTTGGAGAGCCAAAACCGAACCACCAAGAGCATACCAAGGAGGTGATTTTCGTGTTCTTCCTTTAGGTAAGAGGGAGATTTACTCACTTCAACCATTATTGGTGGTGAGAAGACTTTTGTGTGGTTGTTGATGGAGAAATCCATAATGGATGCTTACTTTGTTTGATAGTTTTTCATGATTGTGTATTTTTGATTGAGATTAAAGTGTGGTTGTTATAAATGCCTTGATAATAATGGATTAGATGAATGGAAATTTTAGGGTTTCCTATCACCCTATGGAGGTCATGGTTTTGACCCAAAATCTTTAGGGATGCAAATTTGATTTTTGTACAAAAAATGAAGCTTATATGATTAGGTATTAAATGATTAATCTTTGAATTTGATAAATGGAAATTTTTAGGGTTTGTTACCCTATTGAGTGGCCACAGTTTTGGCCAAGAAGTTTAAGGGTTTGGATTGACTTTCTGTAAAATGAAACCTATGTAATTAGACATTAAAGAATTAATGCTTGTAATGGAGGAAATTGATTTAGCATTTGTCTTTGAGGGGCCACAGTTTTGAAGGGTTCTTTAGCCCAAAAATTTGCATAATTGATCAAGACGTAGGAAATTGATAACGTTGAATTCATAATGTGAAGTTGTGGTATATGTTGAACTATATATATGAAATATTGATATTGGGAATTGGTGCTATGCTATTATGAGTCCATGTGTGGGACTAAATGCTTGTTGATGAAATTGTGGCATGATGTTGTTGAAAATTGACTATATGCCATTATACTATGTTCCATGAGAAACACCTTGTTGATGAATATGCATGATGTATATTGTTTTATGAGGAACATACCATTCGTGAACATGCAAGATGTAAATTGAGTTGTCATGCATTGTGATGTCCGTTGGACTTTGTTGAGAAGGCGATGTATGCTTAGAAGATTGAATTACACCTTAGTGTGGGTGCGAGTAGACTAAGCGTAGGGTCATAGTGGTTGACCTTGGGGGCGTCGGGGTGCGGGTGTCTCACAATAGACAGTGGTAGCTCCACTGGGGCTGTAGGATAGACCGATGCAAACATACCGACAATCTGGACTGACACGTTGTCCTATATCGCGATCAACTGTTGAGGTGCCATGTATAAGCCATATTGCGCAAAGATTTTTATGAGATGAAGCACTTCATTTTTAAGGCTAACGAGATACTGGCATGACTCCTTGATCATTCTCTCCGAAATGTTGATGTCTAGCTCCATGGAGTAGGATTTTTGGTACCATGTGCATTGTGCATTGTTAGTCTCATATTTCATTGAGCATGAGTACTTATGATTGTTTAACTGTCTATTTTTGATACTGCAATAATTATTTAATTGATAAATTGTTTACTGCCTGAGACTCTGTTATTATTATCCCTTTTTTATTGCTTACTTAACTATTACTGTGGATAAATATATATGTTGTAATGCTATGTGGGCTTCCAGCGTCGTTCTGTTTTCTTACTGCTATATTGGTATTGAATGCTGGATGTCTCACCTCTTTTCTGTATATCTATACCCCTGTTTAAATTATGTACTTCTGAGAAGACGTTCGTGAGGAAGAAAAGGAAGCACCTGATTTTCCTGGCTTCTGGCCCGATTATGTAACGCTCTTTTTTTGGGAGGGAACGTCACATTGTCAAATAGAAGAAAATGCGGAAAATAAATTTTTAAACAATTAAGACCCAGTTCATTTAATTTAAAGTTAGTTTGTTCGATACTTTAATACGTGAGTAAAAACGGCAATATAATTTTTTTTTGTTAATTAGTAAATACAACTAAGTGATGAAACTTGAACAAACAGTAAAGATAAATCAGAAAATAAATTCCACATTTGAATAACGTGTACAATATATATATATATATATATATATATATATATATATATATATATATTTCAAACCTTACTGTACTTTAAATACAAGCCTGGAAATATCCAAAAAAGCAAAACTATACCAGCCCCAAAGGATTATACAAATATGCCCCAGAGATATCAAAATATATAGTCCATCAAAATAATACTTCAGGCCCCCAAAATAAAACACTAGTAGCCATCAGCAACTACCAGTAAAATCAGTCCCTCAGATGAAGAGGGACCGTATCCAGGTCCTCAGCAGGATCCTCCTCTTCAGAGGAAACCTCCATGGGAACCACGGAACCACGGGCAGGAAACCGAGCAGTAGAGTCAAAAGAATCCTCCTGTGGGGTGTAATAACGGTCACCCCACATCTCCCGAATGGGCAGATAAAACTCCAAACGTAGGCTGAGATGGCAGGTAAGAATCGGTGCCTCGTGACGTCTCCAGGCTAAAGCAATCGCCATGTCACCCATGTAGACACAGCGATCAGAACTCAGGTTGATGTGCCAGCACTCTAGCCCTCCGAGGAAGGTCAGACGCACGTCGCCTAGAAATCCACGCATGCGTGCCTCCATCGTCCAAGTAGATGCTAGTCTTGTTCAGGCCAGAAACCAGGAAAATTAGGATTTTCCACAACCTTGTCGTCGCCTTTGATCAACACAGTATACGCACAGACAGCAATAATAGAAATACAGGAAAGAGGTAAGACATCCTACCATCATTACCAATTATAGCAGCTAGAAACAGAATGGCGCAACACGCCCAAATAGTAATTCAGAAGTAACATATGCAAGTAAATAACAGTAAATCCAATAGTAAGCAGATAAATAGTTCCAGGCAGACATTCATTACTATAATGGTACAACAGTTCAAGTTCACATAGGGCAGTAATTATTAGTAGTAAAGTATATCATGATGCACATGCATGCTTTCCCAATTCCTACTCCATGGAGCTAGACTCAAACAGTCAGAGAGAAAGATCAGGAGACATGTCTGTAACTCAGCTGCAGTGGCCAAAGTGCTATTCATCAATAATTTTCACGTGCACATCAGGCATTGTACAGACAGTCCGCGCTCGATCACGATATAGGACAGTGTCAAGTCCGGATCGTCGGTGCGTTTGCATCGGTTTGCTCCACGGGAAGAGGAGCTACCAATTGCCCATTGTGAAGGACCCGCACCCCGACGCCTCCAAGGTCGTAACATGACCCACACTAGTCTACTCGCACCCGCACAAAGGTGTGTTCAATCTCCTAGGCAACTTGGCCTTACAACAGTCCACAGGATATCACAATGCAAAAGACATTATGCATGAGCATGTATGATTCATAGTCTCATACGATTCCATAATATGCCACAATTGGCCAAGAGAACATCAATATATATATTTATGGTCACTCACATGGACCCATAACAATATAATAAAATTATCACATCAGATGGTACATTCTTAAGTCCATTATGAATCCTAACTTAGAATTTGCTTCCCTTTTCAAGGTTCATGTCTAATCCAATTTGTACAGTTAACTACATCTCCCAAGGCAATTTAATTCCTTATAACTTGTAAATTATTTAAGTCCTTAGACCTCACACTCTCTTGTTCTTTACTCACTTGCCATTACCTCAAGTCTTATGACTATCTCATTCTTAGTCTTTTAAGATTTATGAAACCCTTGATTATATTAAATTCTTCTAATTTATTAATTCCCTATCTCATTACATAGGCTTTTAATTGCATAATACTTATGCTTCCAAGTTACCAAGGTTACACATTTACACCTAAAAGGCCTTAGAGGCCGTGGCCTCACTAGGAATTTAATTCCTAATCCTTTCCAATTCATCACATTATAGATCACCTTCTAAATTCACTTGATTCTTACTTGTCACATTGGCTCACCCATAACCCCAACATTGGGCTCAAAATCGTGGCCATCCCATGAGTTTCAATCTCAAGTTTTTCCTTCCATTAAATTCCACTTTATCACTTGATTAATTATAGTCTTATGCTTATTACAACTTAATCATAACTTACCCAATTTCAACCCTAAAAACCGTAGCCCTCCAAGAGAGGTTCTCAAATGTTTTTCTTCCATTTCCAATCACATAATCCAATCCAATATACCATTATATACAACAAATCAATCTAAGGTCACAATTATCACAATTTCAACATTTAAACATAGTAATCATCAAATTAAAGAATAACCCTCATTAGGGTTTTTCCACAACCAACACAATCAAGGTTCCTAAATGCTAAGAGAGGTTGAGGGGGAGTGTCTTCCTCTTACCCAAATGAAGAAATTAAGAGAAACACCAAGGAAGCTCCTTGTATTTTTGGATTTGCAACACCAAGAACCCTAGAAATTTCAACTTTGTTAAATCAACACCAATGCTTGAAAAATGAAGTATGGATGGTCACCAAGGAGACCATAACCACGAAAATGAAGAGAAGAGAAGAGAAGTTTTGAAACTTACCCAAAAAGCTCAAAGCTTGAAGCTTGGAGAAAGTGATGAAGATGGTGGATTTTCAAGAAACTCCAAGAAGGAAAAGTGTTTAGAATGATGAGAGGATTAAGGAAATGTAGTTAGATGAAAATTTTGTGAAGGTTTAGTGGGGAGAGGAAGGGCTGACCGTAGCAATGGTAGAGAGAAGGAGGAGAAGAAGAAAAATGGAGAAGAAGAAGAAAGGATGAGAGAGAAAGTATTTTGAGAAATTATGAATTAAAGTGTATTAAATTGATTAAATGAAATGCAATTTTCCCCCTTGCATGGGCTGCCCCAGTCGTGCATTAGAGGGAGAAGAGAGGGAGATTGTTGGCTTATCTTGGAAGCCAAGGGCCATTTGGTCATTATTTGGTCAAAGCTTCTCAAAGAAGCTTTGATTATTTAACATTAAATTTGAATTAAAGTGGATGGATTAGACATAAAGTAGATTGTATTAGGATAATGTAATAGGATTTTTATTACACACTATTATCCAATGGATAATAGTTACAGTTGACAGAAGTCAGTATTTAATTTAATCTGACAGATAAATTTTTTGCAGTATTATTTTATTTTATCTGTTTGAATTTCTCAAAAAATGTGGAACCTTGTAAACTGTGTCCAGCCTCGGGTTTAGTAAGATCCCCCGTCGACATGTCCATAGTCCAAGGTTCCCGAAGAAAACATCACATTTCTCCAGTTCCGCTCAGTGCGCATGCAAAATGAGGAACATACTAAAATATTTGACGTTTTCGAAAAATTCCCAAAAAATTCTCAAAAATTGAAAATATTATAAAACGACTATTCGTCATATAATTTTCCAGTTTTTGAAGCATTACAGTCATTTTCCCGACTCCGCTCAATGTTCATGCAAAACGAGGAATATATAAAATATTCATCATTTCCGAAAAATTCCAGAAAAATTCTCATAAATCACAAATATTAGAAAATAACTATTGGTGGTAAAACAAATGATTTCTAGAGCATTACACCGACCTCAGCAATTCTCAGCTCAGTGCACACGCAAAACGAAGAATATATTAAAATATTTGACGTTTTCGAAAAATTCCAGAAAAATTACTAAAAATAAAGAATAATATAAAATGATCATTTATACTTAGACAGATATTTGTCCGGATGTTACAACACTCCCCTACTAAAAGGAATTTCGTCCTTGAAATTTACGTACCTCAAAATAGTTCTGGATGTTGCTCCTTCATCTTGTCTTCCGGCTCCCAAGTCGCATCACCAGTTATTTCATTCCAAATCACCTTCACCAATGGAATCTCCTTGCCTCTAAGTTGCTTTATCCGTCGGTCCTCAATTCTCGCAGGAGGCGCCTCATAGGTTAAGTTCTCTTTTAACCGTACTGTGTCCGATGCTATGACATGACTTGGATCAGGCAAATATTTACGAAGCTGTGACACATGGAAGACATTGTGTATGTTGGAAAGAAAAGGGGATAAGGCTATCTAGTAGGCTACTGGACCTATCCGGTGAAGAATTTGGTATGGTCCAAGAAATTTTGGAGTGGGTTTTCTAGATTCCAAAGCCCGGCCGACCCCAGTCGTGGGTGTGACTTTCAAGAATACATGCTCACCTTCTTCGAACTCAAGAGGCTTTCTCCTCTTATCTGCATAACTCTTTTGCCAGCTCTGAGCAGTTCTCATCTTCTCTTGAATCATTTTAACCTTCTCTGTTGTCTGCTGAATGATATCTGGTCTAATCGTGAGACGTTCACCGTCTTGATACCAACACAAGGGTGTCTGACACCGCCGTCCATACAGAGCTTCATAGGGTGCCATCCCTATACTTGAATGGTAACTGTTGTTGTAGGTGAACTCTATCAATGGTAGAACTTCATCCCAACATCCAGTCTATTCTATAGAATAAGCTCTAAGCAAATCTTCTAAAGATTGGATCGTTCTTTCTGATTAACCATCGGTTTGTGGGTGGTACGCTGAACTCAGACGTAACTTTGTTCCCAACAATGCCTGTAGACTTTCCCAAAATTTCGAAGTAAACCTCGGATCCCTATCCGAAATAATACTCATAGGCACACCATGTAACCTAACGATCTCTCGAATATACAGCTGGGTCAGCTTCTCCAGATTGTACCTTATGTTGATCGGGAGAAAATGAGTTGACTTTGTGAGTCGATCCACTATTACCCATATCGAGTCGTGTCCTTTCTTCATCCTTGGCAATCCCACAACAAATCCATCGCAATGCTATCCTATTTCCATTCAGGAATAGACAATGGTTGCAACAGTCCTGCTGGTCTTTGATGTTCCACTTTAGCTTTTTGACAAACTAAACAAGTCGACACACATCTAGTGACGTCGCTCTTCATTCCATGCCACCAGAACAATTTCTTCAGATCTTGGTACATCTTAGTTATGCACGGGTGCATACTCAGCTTGCTGGTGTGAGCATGTTCCACAATATATCGCCTAAGCTCTTGGTCACGGGGAATGCAGACTCTACCCCGAAATCTAAGGACTCCATCCGTTCCTTCCTCAAATTCCGTCTCTTTGCCTTACCTCATCAGTTCTCTCGCTTCTTGCAAGAATTCATCAACCTTCTGCTTTTCCCGTATGTCATCCATTAGCTCACTTGAGATGGTGACCATATTCATACAAATTCTTCCAGGTTCTAACTTAACAAACGACCATACATCCCTAAACTGTTCTATGAGGTCTCTTTCCTTAATCATCAGGGCAGAAACACTGACAGTCTTCCTACTCAAGGCGTCTGCCACGACGTTTGCTTTGCTAGGGTGATACAACAGTTGGAAATCATAATCATTCAGGAATTCTAGCCATCTCCGTTGCCTTATGTTCAGCTCTTTCTGATCATACAAATACTTCAAGCTCTTGTGATCACTGAAGATGTTGAATGTTGCTCCATAGAGAAAATGTCTCCATATCTTTAGAGCAAAAACCATAGCTGTTAGCTCCAAATCATGCGTCGGGTAATTCTTCTCATGCACTCGCAACTGTCGCGAGGCATAGGCCACCACTCTTCTGTGTTGCATAAGAACACACCCCAATCCTTAGTACGAAGCGTCACAGTACACCTCAAATGGTTCATTCGGATCAGGTAGCACTAATACTGGTGAGGTAGTTAGCCGTTTCTTCAATTCTTGGAAACTCTACTCGCAGTTATCAGTCCATTCGAAAGTCTGATTCTTCTTTGTTAGTTGAGTGAGCGGTCCAGCAATCTTGGAAAATCCTTCTATGAATCTTCTGTAATATCCAGCTAAACCCACGAAGCTACGAACCTCTGTCACTGACTTCGGTTGTTCCCACCATAGCACTGCCTCTACTTTTGACGGATCCACTGCAATCCCTTCCTTCGAGATCACATGGCCCAAAAACTTCACCTCATTAAGCCAAAACTCACACTTCGACAATTTGGCATACAGTTCTGTCTCCTTCAAAATCTGAAGAACTATGCTGAGGTGTTCAGCATGATCCTCCTGATTCTGGGAATATATCAGGATGTCATCAATGAAGACGACAACAAACTTGTCCAAGTACGGATGAAAGATTCTGTTCATGTAGTCCATGAAGATAGCTGGTGCATTCGTCACGCCAAACGGCATCACAAGGTATTCGTAATGACCGTATCGGGTACGAAAAGCAGTCTTGGGTATATCCTCCATTTTCACTTTTATTTGATGGTACCCAGATCTCAAATCGATCTTCGAAAATACCGCTGCTCCCTTCAGTTGGTCCATCAAATCATCGATTCTTGGGAGTGGATACTTGTTCTTGATCGTCAGCTTGTTCAACTGCCTATAGTCCACACACAATCTTGAGGTACCTCCTTCTTTCGAACTAACAACACTAACGCTCCCCACGGTGATACACTCGGCCTGATGAACTGTTTCTCCAAAAGCTCCTCTAGCTGTTTCTTGAGTTCCGCCAACTCCATTGGCGACATCCGATAAGGTGCTATAGACACGGGACCAGCTCCTGGTACAAGGTCAATAGCAAACTCTATCTCACGCATCGGTGGTAAACCAGGTACATCTTCGGGGAAGATTTCAGGAAACTCCTTCACCATCGGAATAGTATTCAGATCGGCCTCGCTCTCGACTTTCAAAGAAGATAGTAGCATGTATCCCTGAGCTCCTTCTTTCAAGAAAACTCGTGCTTGGTTGGCAGTCAAATATCTAGAATTCTCATCCATAGGAAAGACTATGGTTTTTCTAGAGTAATCTAACAGAACATGGTTGGAAGATAACCAGTCCATCCCTAAGATTATATCTAGTTGTGAAAGGGGTAAACAGATCAAATCGACAGAAAAGATTCGACCCTCAACAATTAGGGGACACTTCAAATAGACTTTGGTAGTAACTGCCAGTTTATCAGTAGGGGTTGAGACAGTCAATTCAAAAGGTAGTTCAGACACAGGTAAGCCAAGTCGTAGCACACAGTCATATGATATGAAAGAATGGGTTACCCTAGAGTCATACAGTACTTTTAAAAGATTACCTTCTATAGTGCCTTCTCCTTGAATCAAGTCTTCGGATTCGGAAGCTTCAGCTCCGCTCATAGTGTAAACTCGACCTCCGGCTTACGGTTTCTTGGCTTGAGTTGCATTGACTGAGGGTTCAGCCTTTGCTTGATTGCAGTCTCTGGACATGTGGCCCGGTTTGCCACATCTGAAGCAGATGATCCCCTTGATTGTGCAGTCCCTCGTGAGATGATCTTTCCCACACTTTAAACATTTGGACGGATATGTCACATTCTGACTAGTTCGGTTCCCAGAAGAACCTCCACTAGAACTTCCACCAGTTTGTTGCGGGTTTCCCGTTGGTCGAGAATAAGGCTTCTTTTGGAAGTGGTTTGAACTATTGCCTCCACCTCTTTGGAACCTCGCAGGCCCAAAGTTCTTGCTCCTCGAGTCTCTAGCCTGTTCCAAGGCCTCAACTTCACAGCATGTGTCCAACAGTTCCAAAAACACCTTCATTTTCAGGGTGATGACGACCTTCTTCACCTCATATCTCAGTCCTTCAATGAACTTCCAACATTTCCAGGCTTCATCGGTTTGATGCTGGTAGTGGGTTAAGAACTTCTCTAGGTTTTCAAATTTGGCCGCATATTCATTAACGGTCATGTTCCCCTGTCTCAGGTTGAGGAACTCCATCTCCTTCGCGTGTCTCGCATTTGCAAGAAAATATTTGTCCAAGAACTTGTTCTTGAACACGTCCCATGTGATGTCAGCTCCTTTAGCTTCCAGTGCTCTCTGGGCTCCGTTCCACCAATCCTCGGCGTTACCCACAAGCATGAAGGTAGTATAGTTCACCTTCTTATCTTCAGCACAGTTCATGCCATGGAAGACCTTCTCTATTTCCTTGATCCATAAACTAGCCTTGTCCGGATCAAATTCTCCCTTGAATTGTGGAGGGTTGTGGCGACGAAACTCCGCCAAGTTCTGCACATCGGCAGTTGCCTCAAGCTATTGAGTAGCTCTTTCTTGTTGTTGAGCTACACGTTCATTCTGTTGTGCGATGACCTCCGCCATCCTTTGCATTACTTTTATAGCGGCTGCTATTTCTTTGCCTCTCGCCATCTTACTCTTTCTTGAATCAGATTAACTGAAAATCACAAGGAAAGTCAGAGGAATTCATTTCAAAACAACAATCACAGAGATCCACACAGCACAAACAAGACAGACTCACACACAAGACCCAAAGTAACACAAACCGGGGCTCTGATACCAACTTAATGTAACGCCCCCTTTTTGGGAGGGAACGTCACATTGTCAAATAGAAGAAAATGCAGAAAATAAATTTTTAAACAATTACGACCCGGTTCATTTAATTTAAAGTTAGTTTGTTCGATATTTTAATACGTGAGTAAAAACGGCAGTGTAATTTTTTTTTTGTTAATTAGTAAATACAACTAAGTGATGAAACTTGAACAAATAGTAAAGACAAATCAGAAAATAAATTCCACATTTGAATAACGTGTACAATATATTTATATATATTTCAAACCTTACTGTACTTTAAATACAAGCCTAGAAATATCCAAAAAAACAAAACTATACCTGCCCCAAAGGACTATACAAATATGCCCCAAAGATATCAAAATATACCGTCCATCAAAATAATACATCAGGTCCCCAAAATAAAACACTGGTAGCCATCAGCAGCTACCAGCAAAATCAGTCCCTCAGATGAGGAGGGACCGTATCCGGGTCCTCAGCAGGATCCTCCTCTTTAGAGGAAACCTCTATGGGAACCACAGAACCACGGGCGGGAGCTCGAGCAGTAGAGTCAAAAGAATCCTCCTGTGGGGTGTAATAATGGTCACCCCACATCTCCCGAATGGGCAGATAAAACTCCAAACGTAGGCTGAGATGGCAGGTAAGAATCGGTGCCTCGTGACGTCTCCAGGCTAAAGCAATCGCCATGTCACCCATGTAGACACAGCGATCAGAACTCAGGTTGATGTGCCAGCACTCTAGCCCTCCGAGGAAGGTCAGACGCACGTCGCCTAGAAATCCACGCATGTGTGCCTCCATCGTCCAAGTAGATGCTAGTCTTGTTCAGGCCAGAAACTAGGAAAATCAGGATTTTCCACCTCCTTGCCGTCATCTTCGATCAACACAGTATACGCACAAACAGCAATAATAGAAATACAGGATAGAGGTAAGACATCCTACCATCATTACTAATTATAGCAGCTAGAAACAGAACGGCGCAACGCGCCCAAATAGTAATTCGGGAGTAACAAATGCAAGTAAATAACAGTAAATCCAATAGTAAGCAGATAAATAGTTCCAGGCCGACATTCATTACTATAATGGTACAACAGTTCAAGTTCACATAGGGCAGTAATTATTAGTAGTAAAGTATATCATGATGCACATGCATACTTTCCCAATTCCTACTCCATGGAGCTGGACTCAAACAGTCAGAGAGAAAGATCAGGAGACGTGTCTGTAACTCGGCTGTCGTGGCCAAAGTGCTATTCATCAATAATTTTCACGTGCACATCAGGCATTGTACAGACAGTCCGCGCTCGATCACGATATAGGACAATGTCAAGTCCGGATCGTCGGTGCGTTTGCACCGGTTTGCCCCACGGGCAAAGGAGCTACCAACTGCCCATTGTGAAGGACCCGCACCCTGACGCCCCCAAGGTCGTAACATCACCCACACTAGTCTACTCGCACCCGCACAAAGGTGTGTTCAATCTCCTAGGCAACTTGGCCTTACAACAGTCCACAGGACATCACAATGCAAAAGATACTATGCATGAGCATGTATGATTCACAGTCTCATACGATTCCATAATATGCCACAATTGGCCAAGAGAACATCAATATATATATTTATGGTTACTCACATGGACCCATAAAAATATAATAAAATTATCACGTCAAATGGTACATTCTTAGGTCCATTATGAATCCTAACTTAGAATTTGCTTCCCTTTTCAAGGTTCATGTCTAATCCAATTTGTACAGTTAACTACATCTCCCAAGGCAATTTAATTCCTTATAACTTGTAAATTATTTAAGTCCTTAGACCTCACACTCTCTTGTTCTTTACTCACATGCCATTACCTCAAGTCTTATGACTATCTCACTCTTAGTCTTTTAAGATTTATAAAACCCTTGATTATATTAAATTCTTCTAATTTATTAATTCCCTATCTCATTACATAGGCTTTTAATTGCATAATTACTTATGCTTCCAAGTTACCAAGGTTACACATTTACACCTAAAAGGCCTTAGAGGCCGTGGCCTCACTAGGAATTTAATTCCTCATCCTTTCCAATTCATCACATTATAGATCACCTTCTAAATTTACTTGATTCTTACTTGTCACATTGGCTCACCCATAACCCCAACATTGGGCTCAAAACCATGGCCATCCCATGAGTTTCAATCTCAAGTTTTTCCTTCCATTAAATTCCACTTTATCACTTGATTAATTATAGTCTTATGCTTATTACAACTTAATCATAACTTACCCAATTTCAACTCTAAAAACCGTAGCCCTCCAAGAGAGGTTCTCAAATGTTTTTCTTCCATTTCCAATCACATAATCCAATCCAATATACCATTATATACAAATCAATCCAAGGTCACAATTATCACAATTTCAACATTTAAACATAGTAATCATCAAATTAAAGAATAACCCTCATTAGGGTTTTTCCACAACCAACACAATCAAGGTTCCTAGATGCTAAGAGAGGTTGAGGGGGAGTGTCTTCCTCTTACCCAAATGAAGAAATCAAGAGAAACACCAAGGAAGCTCCTTGTATTTTCGGATTTGCAACACCAAGAACCCTAGAAATTTCAACTTTGTTAAATCAACACCAATGCTTGAAAAATGAAGTATGGATGGTCACCAAGGAGACCATAACCACGAAAATGAAGAGAAGAGAAGAGAAGTTTTGAAACTTACCCAAAAAGCTCAAAGCTTGAAGCTTGGAGAGGATTAAGATGGTGGATTTTCAAGAAACTCCAAGAAGGAAAAGTGTTTAGAATGATGAGAGGATTAAGAAAATGTAGTTAGATGAAAATTTTGTGAAGGTTGAGTGGGGAGAGGAAGGGCTGGCCGTAGCAATGGTAGAGAGAATGAGGAGAAGAAGAAAAATGGAGAAGAAGAAGAAAGGATGAGAGAGAAAGTGTTTTGAGAAATTATGAATTAAAGTGTAGTAAATTGATTAAATGAAATGCAATTTCCCCCCTTGCATGGGCTGCCCTAGCCGTGCAATAGAGAGAGAAGAGAGGGAGTGTAACACCCTAATTTTTGATTAATTACGTTTTTGCCCTTATTGTACTATTTTTTAATTTCTGTGTGTTATAAAATTAATTTGACTGTTTCGTAACTGTATTTGATTGTTTTGTGTGATTTGCTTCGAGTCAAAAAAATAATAATTTTCGGGCCGGGAAAAATCTTGTTTGATTATTTGGAGCTGGACGATCTTACTAAACCTAATCCGAATAATACATATATCAATCTTTTAATTTTTAGGATTTTTCTGTATAATAAAAATATTTATCATGCAGAAAAATCTGTGGGACCCACGTTTGGCTTATGGGACCCACATTTGCTTTGTGGGACCCACGTTTGGGTTTGTGGAACCCACTTTTAGGAAAAGTTTACCAACGTAAATGGCTTGTAAAATTCTAAACCAAGAGGTTGAAAATCCAAAAAAATGGGTAGATTTAGTAGATTAGTTAGTTTAAAATCTAAGTTAATGGCATAATTAGTCAAAAACTTAATTAAGTTAATCTAAAGGGTTTGAGTGGTAATTAAATAGATTAAAACCTAATTAGTTTTAATCAAATTTTAGTTAGACAAATGTATTAGTATAATTAAGTAGAAGATTAAGGATTCTAAGTAAACTATTGATTAACTAAAATACAAAGGAATCTAACTAACTTTTAATTAAACCTAACTAGGAGGACTTAAATATAAATAAGCTATTAAAAATCAATCAAATTTTTATTAGAATTCCTATAGCTATTTTTGGATTTATGCATGCATTATGCATTCAATTATGCACTCAAAAGCAATCATGAAGTCTAGATGCTTAGTCATCCACCATCCAAATCATCAAAGGCAATTATGTTAGCAAAATTGTCAAAAAAGGGGGCTGCATTTGTCTTGGAAGTCTACGGCCATGCATGATGGGGGGGCTATTATTCACTTCAAAATCATTCATTCAATTATTCTAATTCATTCTCTCTTTTCTCTCCTACCCAAAGAAACCAAAGAAAACTTCTAAGTCTTCATTTCCCACACCATTCGGCCAAGCCTCTTCAATACACTTCCATCCATCAAAAATTTCATCCAACTTCATTTCCTAAATCTAAACCATATTCTAAGAACATCTCTAGTTGTGAGTTTTTGCAAAATCATCCATTTGGAGCTTGGAAAATCACTTTGAAGTTTCTTTCCTATAAGGTGAAAATTCTTGTTTCTTGTTTCTAATTTGATTTTTGATGTTCTAAGCCATGATTGATCCATGGTTTATCTTTTTCATCCATAGTTTATGACTTTATAATTTGTTTAAGCTTGTTAGGATTTTTGTTGAAGCTACACAAATTTTCTAAGGAGGAGTCCAAGGAGATCTTGTCTTCCTTATAGGTAAGAGGGAGATTTAATCTCATCAACCATGTGTGGTGGTGAGAAAATAGATGTATTTGTGGTGAAGAATCCATAAGGATTCATTCACTTGGTTGTTTATTGTCTTCTCTATTTGTGATTGTTTATGTGTGCATATTATTTTCTTTTCTATTTGTGGTTTATTATGCATACAAGCATGTTTATAGCTTTGATATTTGGTATGTGTTTTATTATTGCTTTAATATATGGTATGTGTTCATAAATATATGTATATGTTCATGGATCTATGATAATTATTGTTAGATGTGCAAATATGTTGAGATTTGCAAAAGTGTTCCAAAGAACACAAGATGAAGAGCTTATGGTTTTTACTATGAAAAGAGAACCAATATGTTCTCAACCATTTTCTAAAAGGATAACCTAATTGATCTAATTAAGTTAAAGGATTTTTCAATGATTTAATGGATGAAAAATAATTTTAATCATGGTTTTTGTATAAAAATGGTGATTTTCGGCCAAAATATATTTTAATGTTTAATTGATCCAAAATTTATTTTCTAAGTGTAAACTAGTTTATTAACCTAAAATGAATTCAATTACGATGGATTTTCAAGAGTCAAATAAGTAAATGAATTTTTACTAGAAGTCTAGTATGGTAAAGAAATATATTTTAACACTTGAAAAATACTTATCTTTGAGTTTTTAAAGTATGTTAGCAATTTTCAAAGTGTATTTGATGGTTATAATTAAATAAAGGATTTTTTTTAAAAAAGAAAACGTATAAAATATCATTTAGTGGATTTTCTAAACTAAATGCTGTCAAAATTGAATAAAAATGAGCAAGTATTGAAGAACTTTTTAAAATGACATTTAGAAAGCAAAGAAATATTTTACGTAGTTAAAGAATAAAATTAACTGTAGAAGAATTTATTAAAATCAAATTTTTGAGAAAAACGTCAGAAATTATTACTTAGAGTAATTTTTGTAAAGAAAAATGGAAAATAATGTCTAAATAATATTTTTAGTTTTGGAAAGTTTAAAATTTAATTTGGAGCATCAAGAAATATTTTATACAGTGAAAAACAGTAAAAATAGTTTACGCGTATTTAGAATGATGATTTTTAAACTACGCAATTGAAAAAATGATTTAAAAATGTTACGCGATTGAGAAAACGTTGAAAAATATTTACGCGATTGAAAAAAATTTGTAAAACGTGACGTAATTGTGAAAATGTGGTAAAATATTTACGCGACTTATGGAAACAATAAGTTTTTACTGTCGAGTCAAAGTGGTGGACCCGGACATGTCGGGAAATAGTACTGTCAAGTGGAGACATACTATTTTTGGAATTATTAATACTAAGGGTATTTTTGTAATTATGATGACAATGAGGATATTTATGTAATTATGATTCATGGTGATACTGAAGGTATTTTTTGTAATTATGGATCATTACATACATAGAGCGGTATATCAATTTGGTTAAAATTGACGATTGACTGACGAGATGAATTACACCGTGTTATGGGTGTGATAGGCGTAGTGTGTTCATGTGGAGAACTTGGAGGCGTTAGTGTGCAGTAGATTCTACATGTGGACAGTTGGTAGCTCCTCTGGGCCGTGGTAACTGAAAACACACACTAGCGATCTCGACAAATACTATTCTTAATCAGGATCTATTGGGGGTTGTCTGGTACTATGCCTGAACGTACACAACGTATTTGACTGTGTACGATTCACATGACGTATTTGACTGTGTGCCATTCACACGTCGTATTTGACTGTGTGCTATTTACACGATGTATTTGACTGTGTAATAGTTGGTTGAGGCAGCCTGATGTGCGGACATGTCTACCGGATCATTCTCTCTGATGTTTGTGTTTAGCTCCATGGAGTATGAACAAGTCTGAGTACATGGCATATTTAATCTGCATCACTGTGTGAATAGTTATAATTTGATTTATGATATTTTGCATGTGTGATAATATGAATAGTTATAATTTGATTTATGATAGTTTGCATGTGTGATAATATGAATTGTTATATTAACTGTTATATTTGTTTGTATTGTCATTTTCTTACTGCTATGCTGGTAATGGTGTAGATTGTCTCACCTCTTTGTATATATTTTCTGTATTATTATTTATGTTCCGTAAAGTCGTTGAGGAAGTAGATGAGGAGCAACCGTTGGATTTTCAATACAATGAAGAGCAACAACCGAGTGAACAGTTCGAGGAAGGCGAACCTCGAGATCATCCATATCATATGGATTGATTGCAACGTGGTATGGTGTTACCGGAGTATTTCTGTCTTCCGATGATCTTCCCGAGGAGGATTCTTCAAAGGATCAGAACTTTTAGTGTTATGCTTGGGCTAGTTTATGGTTTGCTTTAAACTAGACAGTTTACTGTTTTTAATTAAATAGTTTGTAATATGTAAATTATTTGTACCTATTAAAAACAAAATCATATGTATAATTATGGTGTGTATGTAATAGTTTGTTTTATTTTATGTTCTGTTTATTTTATTTTATAATATAATGTTCAAAAAAAAATATTTTTACAACCTATATTATTATATATTACGAAATAACTTATAACTTGGGTAGAGGTTTTATTATTATTGTTAGGAAATGTGACATCCCCAGTAGGGTGTTGCATTTAGTTGGTATCAGAGCCCAAGTTAGAGTCTTTTGGGGTTGTGGTTGGGTCTGTTTTTGCTTGTGCTGTGTGGTTCTCTGTGATTGGTGTCCGAAAGTGTACATCTGAATTTGTTTTGTCTTGTTTGATTAAAGAAGAAGATGTCTAGTGGAAGAGGAACGCGTGCAAACGTGAACCGTAATGTTGACCCAATGACTGCAGCAGCTGAGGCTATGCAGCGTATGGCAGAGGTGATTACGCAACAAAATGAACGAGCAGCTCAACAGCAAGATGCGACTGCTGATGCTCTAAACTTGTCTGAGTTTAGGCGCAATAACCCGCCGCAGTTCAGAGGTGAATTTAATCCAGAGAAGGCGAGTCTTTGGATCCAAGATCTCGAGAAGATATTTGAAGGAATAGGATGCGCCAATGATTGAAAGGTGACGTATGCTACATTTATGCTGAGAGGGGATGGTGAGAACTGGTGGAGAGGAACCCGACACTTACTACAAGCTGAGGGAACGAAAATTACTTGGGAGGTATTCTGTGAAGTATTTCTGGAAAAGTACTTTCCTGCCAGTGCTCAACATGCCAAGGAGATGGAATTTCTTGGTTTACGTCAGGGCAACATGACTGTCAATGAATATGCTTCTAAATTTGAGAGCTTGTCTCAGTTCTCAGACTATGCTCAAACTCGACAGAATGATACGTGGAAATGCCGTAAGTTTGAGGAAAGGCTGAGGGTAGAGTTGAAGAGAGGAGTGCTACCTTTAAGGATGAACCAGTTTCATGCTTTGGTGGACACATGTGTACGACTCGAGGAGTTGGAGCCATCACGTGATCCAAGAAATCGCAACTTTGGACCAACTAGGTTCCAAAGAGGAGGCAACAACAACAACAATAACAACCGGTTTCAACGCAAGCCGTATTCGAGACCACCAGGGAATCAACCTCAACGTCCATCTATCGGGGGAAGTTCTAGTGGCAACAAAGCTGGTACGAATGTGGCGTTTATGCCAAGATGTTTTAAATGTGGAAAGAGTGGCCACATATCTAGAGACTGTTCAATTAAAGGGCCGATCTGTTTCAAGTGTGGAAGGCCTGGGCATGTTTCTAGAGAATGTAACCAGTCAGAAAGGAAGCTAGTTGTGAGCAATGTTCGTGCTACTCAGCCGCGATCTGGAGGGCGAGTGTACACGATGAGCGGAGCTGAGGCTTCTCAGTCTAAAGATCTTATTCAGGGGGAAGGTGTCGTAGCAGGCAATCTTTTGACTGTACTATATGATTCAGGTGCGACGCATTCATTTATTGCGTATGACTGTGTGGATCGGTTGAAATTGCCTGTGTCTTCTTTGAGTTTTCAATTGATTGTTTCTACACCAACTGCCAAGCCTGTTGTTACATCTAAAGTATGTTTGAACTGTCCTATTACCATAAATGATCGAGTTTTTTCGGTCAATTTAATTTGCTTACCTCTTGTTGAAATAAATATAATATTAGGAATGGATCGGTTATCTTCTAACCATATCCTATTAGACTGTGCCAATAAAACCTTAGTTTTTCCTAAGGATGAGGATTCTGGATTTTTAACTACCGTCAAAGTCAAATCTTTGTTGAGGGACGGAGCTCAAGGATACATGCTGTTGTCTTCTTTGGAAGTCAAGAGTGAAAAAAATGTGAATGCTATTCCAATCGTGAATGAATTTCTGGAAGTTTTTCCTGATGATGTACCTGGCTTACCACCGGAAAGAGAAATCGAGTTTGCTATTGATTTGGTTCCAAGAGCAGGTCCTATTTCGATTGCACCATATAGGATGTCGCCATCGGAATTGGTGGAGTTGAAGAAGCAATTGGAGGAATTATTGGAAAAGTAGTTTGTGCGACCGAGTGTTTCACCGTGGGGAGCGCCAGTACTACTAGTCAAGAAGAAGGATGGAACTTCTCGTCTTTGCGTAGACTATCGTCAACTGAATAAGGTCATGATAAAGAACAAATATCCACTTCCAAGGATCGATGATTTGATGGACCAGCTGAAAGGAGCAACTATTTTCTCTAAAATAGATCTGCGATCAGGTTATCATCAGATTCGTGTCAAGGTAGAGGATATACCTAAAACAGCTTTTCGAACTCGTTACGGGCATTATGAGTATCAGGTGATGCCGTTCGGAGTGACGAATGCTCCTGCAATATTCATGGACTATATGAATAGTATTTTTCATCCGTATCTAGACAGGTTTGTCGTTGTCTTTATCAATGACATTCTGATCTATTCCCAAAATAAGGAAGAGCATGCTGAACATCTCAGTATCGTTCTCCAAATTTTGAAGGACAAGAAGCTGTATGCAAAATTGGCAAAGTGTAAGTTTTGGTTAGAAGAAGTTCAATTTCTGGGTCACGTAATTTCCAAGGAAGGTATTGCGGTGGACCCATCGAAAATAGAAACTATTTTGCAATGGGAGAGGCCGAAGACGGTAACTGAAATCCGAAGTTTTGTTGGAATGGCCGGATATTATCAAAGGTTCATTGAAGGTTTTTCTAAGATAGCTGGACCTCTTACGCAACTCATAAGGAAGAGTCAAGCTTTTGATTGGATGAAAGAATGTGAGGCAAGTTTTCAAGAGTTGAAGAAGAGATTGACGACTGCACCAGTGCTGATTTTGCTGGATCCTAACGAGGCTTTTGAGGTGTATTGTGACGCTTCTTATCAAGGGTTAGGATGCGTGTTGATGCAGAATAGAAATATGGTAGCCTATGCTTCAAGACAGTTGAAGGTTCATGAGAGGAACTATCCAACGCACGATTTGGAACTCGCTGCAGTGGTTTTTGCGTTGAAAGTGTGGAGACATTTTCTGTATGGAGCTGTGTTCAATGTCTTCAGTGATCATAAGAGTTTAAAATACCTGTTCAATCAAAAGGAATTGAACATGAGGCAGAGGCGATGGTTACAGTTCTTGAAGGACTATGATTTTCAACTTCAATACCATCCGGGAAAGGTGAATGTGGTGGCAGATGCCTTAAGTAGAAAGGTGATCAGTGTTTCTACCATGATGATAAAGGAGGAAGAATTGATCAATCAATTTAGAGATTTACGATTGTCAGTGGAATTGGCACCAGGAAGGATTCGTCTAAGTAAAGTTATTATTTTGAATGACTTGCTGGAAGAAATCAAGGAAAAACAGGGTAAGGATCCATATTTACTGAATGAGAAAGAATTTTTGAAGCAAGGTCATAAGGCAACGGTTGAGGAAGGATTTGATGGAATCTTAAGATTTAAAGGAAGGATTTGTATACCTAATGATCCCGAGCTAAAGCAAGCAATTTTGGACAAAGTTCATGCTAGTAAGTTGAGTATGCATCCGGGGATGACAAAGATGTATCAAGATTTAAAGTGGATGTTTTGGAGGCCAAGGATGAAGAGAGATGTTGCGGATCGTGTGGCGTCTTGTCTGGTTTGTCAAAAGGCAAAAGTTGAACATCAAATGTAACACCCCAAAATTTACTTTTCTACTATCAGGATTCATTCTAAAATATTTGTGATTTTCTGGAAATTTTTCTTGGAATTTTCTGAGAACGCGGAATATTTTGATATATTTCTCGTTTTACGTGTGTACTGAGCGAAATCGGAGAAATGAGATATTTTCTCCGAGAACCTTGAACTATAGAAACGTCGACGAGGGATCTTACTAAACCCGAGACCGGACACAGTTTACAAGGTTTCACATTTTTTGAGAAATCTTAACAGATGAAATGATAAAACACTGTGAAGAATTTATCTGTCAGATTTGTTAATGCTGACTTCTGCTAACTATAACTATTGTCCAATAAATAATAACATGTATTAAAAATATTATCACATTATTCAAAATCTGATTTTTGTATCACATCTATTAGTTTTAATTTCAAAAGAAAGATTAAATTTATTCCAAGCTTGTTATGGGAAGCTTCCTAGCAATTTCCCTTGTAACACATTTTCTCTCTCTTTCCTCTCCTCTCACTCCACGGCAGACACTCCTTTTTGGGGGAGACAAAGGTGCTTTCTTTCTTTTATTAACTCATCTTCATTTTTCTAAACACCAAACATTTAACACATCTCTCTTCTCTTCTTTTCTTCTCCTTCCTCTCCACCGTACACACACACCCACACATTGGAGACCAACTCCATTATTTGCCAAACAAATCACATTTACTTGTTTCCTTCCACCATTCCAAGACTATTCTCCTTGGTGGTTATCCTTTGGTTCCTCTTCTTCTTCTTCTTCCATTTCTCTTCCACCATTGAAGCTAAAGCTTGGAGCTTTAAGGTAAAGCCTTCAACTTTCTTCCATTTTCTTGCTATTTTCGTTTCTCTTGGCCACCTTGGTGACCAAGAACCTATTCTTCATGGTTTGAGTGGACATTGTGGTGATCACTCACATTGGAGTTTTTCTTGAAGGGGGGAAAACGAAAATCTAGGGCAAGAAGGAGTGGCACATTGTGTTGTTTTCCAAATAGGTAAGAGGGAGATGATCCTCTTCAACCAATCTTGGTAGTAAGGGAATGTCTTGTATGTGTATTGTTGTTGATTTCTGAATCCATGTATAAAGTTCTCTCATTTTTATGTTGTTCTTGATGATAGTGTATTTTGTTAGGTTTGTATGATTTATTGATGCCTCTTGCATGATTTGAAGGTATATTTGAGTATTTTGTTGATTAAATATGATGAGGAATGGTTTAGTTTGAGTTAGAGGACCTGAGGAACTCTATTTTCTGCAAGTTTACGCGTGGTAATCGATTACACGGGGCTTGTAATCGATTACCAAGCTCTTAAAGATACAAAATCGTGATTCTGGAAATCTGGTAATCGATTACGTCTGGTGTGTAATCGATTACAGAGATTTTGTTTAGCTTGTAATCGATTACAAGAGGAGTGTAATTGATTACCAAGCCTCTGATGTCACGAAATGGTGCTGCTGGGAATCACGTAATCGATTACAACTCATGGGTAATCGATTACGGAGGTTCTGTCCAATTGGTAATCGATTACCACGATTGTGTAATGGATTACCAGGGCCTTGAAGTTACAAAACGTGATTCTGGGAATCACGTAATCGATTACAATGAGATTGTAATTGATTACAGAGGTTCTGTTTCTCAGGCAATCGATTACATGGGTGATGTAATCAATTACCAAGACCAAAAATGAGATTTTTTAGCTGGAAATGATTGAGATTATGGTTCTTTGTCCTTTGTAACTCAAACACAACCTAAAAACCCTAGATTCAAGGATTTTACTTTACTAAATTGTGATAGGAATATGCATTCACACCAATAGAGAAGAAATGATTTTGAATATGGAATTCTTGGATCCATGACATGGAAATTGTGGTATGTGTGTAATGAGGAATACATGTTGATGTTGAGAATTATTGATGTAATACTCAATGATATAAGAATGATGATGTGCCATTGAGGCAATGTTTTAATAAATGTATTGTTGATATATCATGTTGGACATTGAATAATGCTTATGTGCCATTGAGGAAAGGCTTATGCTGAATGCATCATCGATAAACATACATGATTGGACATGGTGTCGTCATGCATGTGCTATCCGTTGGACATGGTTTAGAAGGCTATGTTGCCTAGGAGTTTGAATAACACCTATGTGCGGGTGCGAATAGACTAAGCGTAGGTGTCATATGTTGTTGACCTTGAGGGCATCGGGGTGTGGGTGTCTCACAATGGGCAGTGGTAGCTCCACTGGGGCCGTGGGATAAACCAATGCAACACACTGACGATCCTGACTGTGACGCTATCCTATGTTGCGATCAACTGTTGAGGTGCCATGTGTGAGCCATTTTGCGCAAATGTTTTTATGTGATGAGCACACTATATTTTTAAGGCTAACGATACACTGGCATTACTCCTTGATCATTCACTCCGAAGATGTTTATGTCTAGCTCTATGGAGTAGGAACTTTGGTACCCTTGTTGCATTGTGAGTTGTCAGTCACATGGTCCATTGAGCATTCATGATTGGATAATGTGTTTACTATTATGACTGTGATATTTATTTGATTCTTGGTAATGCTAATGTTGCTAGTTGGCTATGGATGATGTTAATTACTGTTCCTTATTGCTTTACTCTCATTAATTGCTTTCATGTATTACTCTACCTGTATGTATTAACTGTGTCTTATGTGGGCGTTCGACGCCGTTTATTTTCTTGCTGCCTTGTTGGTACTGAAAGCTGAAAATCTCACCTCTTTCGGTACTTTTCTTTATTTTGCATTTTGGTTGAATCGTATGCTCTCGAGAAGACACTCGTGAGGAGAACAAGGAAGCTACTGAGTTTCAGGGTTTCTGGCCTTACCTCGACTGAGACCGAAGTTGTTGAGAATGTCATTTCGCCCCCGTGGATTTTTTGGTTACGTGCGGATCAACTTTCATGGTGGTCCGGATTGCTGGCATATCTGCGTGCAGATTGACCGATGTGTGTACCACGGCGAATTGACAGTGTCTTTAGCATGGGGACGCTACACTGCTTCTATTTTTTACTTTCATGCTTTCGTGTGGTTGGAATTTTATATGCCTGTAAGAGATATGTGGGCGGATATGTACTATAACCCACGTGACAACTCTTTCTTGTCTACTGCCCGGGCTCCTGACCGTTGTTCTGTCGTTCCGATGGATGTCTCGTCGGACAACGAGGACCCTCAGGAGGATCCATCTACGGTTCCTTCTCATTCCAGGCAGTCTTAGGGTTAGTTTTAAATTGATGGCTACTGATGGCTATCCGTTTATTTTGAGGGAGCATGACGTACTACTGGATTAGTGGGTAGATATTTGTATCTCTTGGAGTCAGTACACATTTTGCTTTTTGTATATCTTTTTGGAAATGTAATTTAAACAGGCTCGTGCTTCTGGTATAAAATATGTAATTATCCATATTGTGTATGGTCGTATGTTTCATTCCATGTTAATTTCTCTATGACATCTTTGAAAGAAGTTTTATATGAAAGAGGAACTTTTAATTTTAACTCAATTACGCGATATATTTACAAACAGGTGTATATGTACATTAATGGAAGTTTTAACCGAATTTATGTTAAAAAAAAAATGTTCAAACTTTACGTAATCATTTGTGCGTCATTTCACCATGGTGCGACGTTCCTTCTTCTTACCCATTATGACTAAGGGAGAAAAAGGGGCGTTACACTGTCTTGGTATCAGAGCTCCCGGTTATGTTTCTTTGGGTCGTGTGGTTTTGGACTGTCTTATTTGTGCTGTGTCATTCTCTGTGATTTTGTTGTTTGGTATTCAAATGAATACATCTGACTTTCTCTGTGTTTTACGTAGTCTAATCTGAGAAGGAACAATGGCTCGTCGGGGTGATATGGCTGCTGCCATAGAGGCAATACAGAAGATGGCCGAGGCAATGTTACAACAGAACCAGCAGACAGCTCAACAACAGGCTAAGGCTGCACAACAGCTAGAGGCTACAGCGGATGTTCAGAACTTGGAAGGATTTCGTCGCGCGCTAATCTTCCACAGTTTAAAGGGGAGTTTGACCCGGAGAAAGCTACATTGTGGATTCAAGAATTGGAGAAAATATTTACGGGTATGAATTGTACTGATGATAGGAAGGTGACCTATGTCGCATACATGCTGATGGGAGATGTTGAACATTGGTGGACGGGAGAACAAAGGCTACTTCAAGCCGCAAACAGAGTGATAACTTGGGAAGTGTTCAAAGAAAGGTTCTTGAACAAGTATTTTCCTGAAAGTGCCAGGCACGCAAAAGAAATAGAATTTCTGAGATTGCGATAGGGAGGCATGACTGTGAGTGAATACGCTGCTAAGTTTGAGAACTTGTCCAGATTTTCAGCCTATTTTCAACTTCAACCCAATGAAACTTGGAAGTGTCAGAAGTTTGAGGAGGGCCTGAGGCATGATGTGAAGAAAATTGTGATAGCTTTGAAGATCACTCAGTTTTCTGAGTTACTCGACACTTGCTGCCGATTGGAAAGTGTGGAACAAGAACGTGAGGAGAGAAATAGAAACTTTAGGCCCGTTCGGTCCCAAAGAGGAGGTGGTGGTAACGCAAGTCGTTATCAAAAGAAGCCTTATTCCAGACTCTCTAGAAGCCAACAACCACAAAAATTTCAAGGAGGAAGCCCAACTGGAAGCCTTGGAAGGATGGGTCAGAATGCTACAACTACTCCGAGATGCATGAAATGTGGGAAGGAGCATTTCACAAGGGACTGCACCATCAAAGGATTTATTTGCTTTCGGTGCGGGAAACCTGGTCACGTTTTTCGAGACTGTAACCAGACCAAGGCGGAACCATCCGTCAATGCTGCTAAGACTTCTAAACCACAAGTTGGAGGCAGAGTCTACACCCTGAGTGGTGCTGAGGCCTTTGAATCCGAGGATCTGATACAAGGAGAAGGTGTCATTGAAGGTAATCTTTTAATTGCACTGTATGACTCTGGTGCTACTCATTCTTTCATTTCACATGATTGTGTGAAAAGACTTGGATTGCCTGTGTCTTCTTTACCTTTCGATTTGACTGTTTCGACTCCTACTGCAAAACCTGTAGTCACTACTAAGGTGTGTCTAGGTTGTCCTTTAATAGTGAAAGGTCAAATCTTTTCTGTCGATTTGATCTGTTTGCCATTATCCCAACTAGACGTGATATTAGGAATGGACTGGCTATCTGCCAACCATGTCCTGTTAGACTGTTCCAGAAAAACAATAGTTTTCCCTTTGGATGAGGATTCTAGATTTTTGACCGCCAACCAAGTGAAAGCTTTTCTGAAAGAAGGAGCTCGAGGATACATGTTGTTATCTTCTTTGAAAGTTGAGAGTGAAGTTGATGTGGACGCAATCTCTGTTGTTCGAGATTTTCCTGAGGTTTTCCCTGACGATGTACCTGGTTTGCCACCGGAACGTGAGGTCGAGTTTGCTATCGACTTGGTACCTGGAGCTGGCCCTATTTCTATGGCACCTTACCGTATGGCACCAGCAGAACTCGTGGAACTTAAGAAGCAGTTGGAAGAGCTCCTAAAGAAGGAATTCGTGAGACCCAGTGTGTCACCTTAAGGAGCACCTGTATTGTTGGTCAAGAAGAAAGATGGGACTTCAAGATTATGCGTGGACTACCGTCAGTTAAACAAGGTTACAATCAAGAACAAGTATCCATTGCCGATGATAGATGACTTGATGGACCAATTGAAGGGAGCAGCTATGTTTTCCAAGATCGATCTACGATCGGGATATCACCAAATCAGAGTGAAAGTGGAAGATATTCCCAAAACGGCTTTCCGTACTCGTTATGGTCATTATGAGTACCTGGTGATGCCTTTTGATGTGACAAATGCACCTGCGATATTTATGGACTATATGAATAGGATCTTTCATCCTTAGACAAATTCGTTGTTGTTTTCATCGACGATATTCTGATCTATTCACAAAGTCGCGAGGACCATGCTGAGCACCTCAGCATTGTTCTCCAGATCTTGAAGGAAAAAGAGCTATATGCGAAACTATCCAAGTGTGAGTTTTGGCTAGATGAAGTGAAATTCTTGGGTCATGTAATCACAAAGGAAGGAATTGCAATGGATCCTTCAAAGGTAGAAGCCGTACTACAATGGGAAAGACCAACTACAGTGACGGAAATTCGAAGCTTCATTGGATTAGCCGGATACTACCGGAGGTTTATTGAGGGATTCTCCAAAATTGCGAGACCGCTCACTCAACTCACCAAGAAAGACCAAGCTTTCGAATGGACAGATTCCTGTGAAGGAAGTTTCCAAGAGTTAAAAAGGAAGCTGACTACGTCACCAGTGCTAGTCTTACCGAATCCTAGTGAACCATTTGAAGTGTACTGTGATGCTTCGTATCAAGGTTTGGGGTGCGTTCTCATGCAAAAGGGAGGAGTGGTAGCTTACGCTTCAAGACAACTGCGAACGCACGAGAAGAACTACCCAACACACGATCTAGAATTAGCTGCAGTGGTGTTTGCATTGAAGATATGGAGACATTATTTGTATGGAGCCACATTCAACGTCTACAGTGACCACAAAAGTCTGAAGTATCTGTACGATCAGAAAAAGCTGAACATGAGGCAACGAAGATGGCTAGAATTTTTGAAAGATTACGATTTCCAACTTCAGTATCATCCTGGAAAGGCGAACGTAGTGGCTGATGCTTTGAGTAGAAAGGCGATTAGTGTTTCTGCTATGATGATTAGAGAAAAGGACTTGATAGAGCAATTCAGAGATATATGGTCATTTGTAAAGTTAACATCGGGTAAAATCTGCATGAATAGGATCATTATCTCGAATGACCTGATGGATGATATTCGAGAGAAACAAAAGGTCGATAAATTCCTGCAAGAAGAAAGAGAATTGATGAGGCAAGGTGGTGTATCAACATTGAAGGAAGGAAGCGATGGGATTTTGAGATTCCAAGGAAGGGTCTATGTGCCTAAAGATGAAGAACTCAGAAAGTACATACTTGAACATGCTCACTCGAGTCAGTTGAGTATGCATACTGGAATGACCAAGATGTATCAAGACTTAAGGAAGTTATTTTGGTGGCATGGGATGAAAAGAGATATCGCTAGATGCGTGTCATCTTGTTTGGTTTGCCAGAAAACAAAGATTGAGCACCAAAGACCAGTTGGATTACTACAACCCTTAGCTATTCTTGAATGGAAATGGGATAGCATCTCCATGGACTTTGTTGTCGGGTTACCAAGAACTAGGAAAGGATATGACTCAATATGGGTAATAGTGGATCGACTTACGAAGTCAGCTCACTTTCTGCCAATCAACATAAGATATCCGTTGGAGAAGTTGACTCATATATACATTAGTGAAATTGTCAGACTTCACGGGATACCCATGAGTATTATTTCCGATAGAGACCTGAGGTTTAGCTCGAAGTTTTGGCAAAGTCTTCAGGAGGCTATGGGAACAAAGTTGCGGTTAAGTTCTGCCTACCATCCGCAAACTGATGGTCAATCAGAAAGAACAATTCAGTTGTTAGAAGATCTGTTGAGAGCTTGTGCGATAGAGCAAACTGGAGGTTGGGATGAAATCTTACCATTGGTGGAATTCACCTACAACAACAGTTACCATTCAAGTATAGGGATGGCGCCCTATGAGGCTTTATATGGGCGGAGGTGTCGGACGCCTTTGTGCTGGTATCAAGATGGAGAACGGCTTACCGTTGGACCTGAACTCATTCAGTAGACAATCGAGAAGGTTAAAATGATTCAGGAGAAAATGAAAACGGCTCAGAGTCCGCAGAAGAGTTATGCAGACAAAAGAAGGAAACCTCTTGAGTTCGAAGAAGGAGAGCATGTCTTCTTGAAAGTCACACCTATGTCTGGGGTCGGTCGTGTGCTCAAATCTAGAAAACTCACTCCAAAATTTCTTGGACCCTACCAAATTCTTCGTCGGATAGGTCCTGTTGCTTACCAAATAGCTTTACCCCCTTTTCTTTCAAATCTTCATAATGTCTTTCATGTGTCACAACTCAAAAAATATATCCCAAATCCTAATCATGTCATTACACCTGATTCTGTACAATTGAATGAAAACTTGACATATGAGACAACTCCTGTAAGGATTGAGGATAGGAGGACAAAGCAACTCAGAGGAAAGGACATTGCACTAGTGAAGGTAATCTGGAATGAAGCAACTGGAGATATGACGTGGGAGCTGGAGGACAAGATGAAGGAGCAATATCCCGAATTGTTTTAAGGTAGGGAAAATTTCGAGGACGAAATTCCTATTTGTTGGGGAGAGTTGTAACACCCCAAAATTTACTTTTCTACTATCAGGATTTATTCTAAAATATTTCTGATTTTCTGGAAATTTTTCCTGGAATTTTCTGAGAACACGGAATATTTTGATATATTTCTCGTTTTACGTGTGTACTGAGCGGAACCGGAGAAATGAGATATTTTCTCCGAGAACCTTGAACTATGGAAACGTCGACGGGGGATCTTACTAAACCCGAGACCGGACACAGTTTATAAGGTTTTACATTTTTCGAGAAATCTTAACAGATGAAATGATATTTATCTGTGAAGAATTTATCTGTCAGATTTGTTAATGCTGACTTCTGCTAACTATAACTATTGTCCAATAAATAGTAACATGTATTAAAAATATTATCACATTATTCAAAATCTGATTTTTGTATCACATCTATTAGTTTTAATTTCAAAAGAAAGATTAAATTTATTCCAAGCTTGTTATGGGAAGCTTCCTAGCAATTTCCCTTGTAACACATTTTCTCTCTCTTTCCTCTCCTCTCACTCCACTGAAGCAGACACTCCTTTTGGGGGAGACAAAGGTGCTTTCTATCTTTTATTAACTCATCTTCATTTTTCTAAACACCAAACATTTAACACATCTCTCTTCTCTTCTTTTCTTCTTCTTCCTCTCCACCGTACACACACACCCACACATTGGAGACCAACTCCATTATTTGCCAAACAAATCACATTTACTTGTTTCCTTCCACCATTCCAAGACTATTCTCCTTGGTGGTTATCCTTTGGTTCCCCTTCTTCTTCTTCTTCCATTTCTCTTCCACCATTGAAGCTAAAGCTTGGAGCTTTAAGGTAAAGCCTTCAACTTTCTTCAATTTTCTTGCTATTTTCGTTTCTCTTGGCCACCTTGGTGACCAAGAACCTATTCTTCATGGTTTGAGTGGACATTGTGGTGATCACTCACATTGGAGTTTTTCTTGAAGGGGGAAAAACGAAAATCTAGGGCAAGAAGGAGTGGCACATTGTGTTGTTTTCCAAATAGGTAAGAGGGAGATGATCCTCTTCAACCAATCTTGGTAGTAAGGGAATGTCTTGTATGTGTATTGTTGTTGATTTCTGAATCCATGTATAAAGTTCTCTCATTTTTATGTTGTTCTTGATGATAGTGTATTTTGTTGGGTTTGTATGATTTATTGATGCCTCTTGCATGATTTGAAGGTATATTTGAGTATTTTGTTGATTAAATATGATGAGGAATGGTTTGGTTTGAGTTAGAGGACCTGAGGAACTCTGTTTTCTGCAAGTTTACGCGTGGTAATCGATTACACGGGGCTTGTAATCGATTACCAAGCTCTTAAAGATACAAAATCGTGATTCTCGAAAATCTGCAATCGATTACGTCTGGTGTGTAATCGATTACAGAGATTGTTTAGCTTGTAATCGATTACAAGAGGAGTGCAATCGATTACCAAGCCTCTGATGTCACGAAATGGTGCTGCTGGGAATCACGTAATCGATTACAACTCGTGGGTAATCGATTACGGAGGTTCTGTCCAATTGGTAATCGATTACCACGGTTATGTAATCGATTACCAGGGCCTTGAAGTTACGAAACATGATTCTGGGAATCACGTAATCGATTACAATGAGATTGTAATTGATTACAGAGGTTCTGTTTCTCAGGTAATCGATTACATGGGTGATGTAATCGATTACTAAGACCAAAAATGAGATTTTTTAGCTGGAAATGATTGAGATTATGGTTCTTTGTCCTTTGTAACTCAAACACAACCTAAAAACCCTGGATTCAAGGATTTTACTTTACTAAATTGTGATAGGAATGTGCATTCACACCAATAGAGAAGAAATGATTTTTGAATATGGAATTCTTGGATCCATGACATGGAAATTGTGGTATGTGTGTAATGAGGAATACATGTTGATGCTGAGAATTATTGATGTAATACTCAATGAGATAAGAATGATGATGTGCCATTGAGGCAATGTTTTAATAAATGTATTGTTGATATATCATGTTGGACATTGAATAATGCTTATGTGCCATTGAGGAAAGGCTTATGCTGAATGCATCATCGATGAACATACATGATTGGATATGGTGTCGTCATGCATGTGTTGTCCGTTGGACATGGTTTAGAAGGCTATGTTGCCTAGGAGTTTGAATAACACCTATGTGCAGGTGCGAATAGACTAAGCGTAGGTGTCATATGTTGTTGACCCTGAGGGCGTCGGGGTGTGGGTGTCTCACAATGGGCAGTGGTAGCTCCACTGGGGCCGTGGGATAAACCAATGCAACACACTGATGATCCTGATTGTGACGCTGTCCTATGTCACAATCAACTGTTGAGGTGCCATGTGTGAGCCATTTTGCGCAAATGTTTTTATGTGATGAGCACACTATATTTTTAAGGATAGCGATACACTGGCATTACTCCTTGATCATTCACTCCGAAGATGTTTATGTCTAGCTCCATGGAGTAAGAACTTTGGTACCCTTGTTACATTGTGAGTTGTCGGTCACATGGTCCATTGAGCATTCATGATTGGATAATGTGTTTACTATTATGACTGTGATATTTATTTGATTCTTGGTAATGCTAATGTTGCTAGTTGGCTATGGATGATGTTAATTACTGTTCCTTGTTGCTTTACTCTCATTAATTGCTTTCATGTATTACTATACCTGTATGTATTAACTGTGTCTTATGTGGGCGTTCGACGCCATTTATTTTCTTGCTGCCTTGTTGGTACTGAAAGCTAGAAATCTCACCTCTTTCGGTACTTTTCTTTATTTTGCATTTTGGTTGAATCGTATGCTCTTGAGAAGACACTCGTGAGGAGAACAAGGAAGCTACTGAGTTTCAGGGTTTCTGGCCTTACCTCGACTGAGACCGAAGTTGTTGAGAATGTCATTTCGCCCCAGTGGATTTTTTGGTTACGTGCGGATCAACTTTCATGGTGGTTCGGATTGCTGGCATATCAACGTGCAGACTGACCGATGTGTGTACCACGACGAATTGACGTTGTCTTTAGGATGGGAACGCTACACTGCTTCTATTTTTGACTTCCATGCTTTCGTGTGGTTGGAATTTTATATGCCTGTAAGAGATATGTGGGCGGATATGTACTATAACCCACGTGACGACTCTTTCTTGTCTACTGCCCGGGCTCCTGCCCGCTGTTCTGTCGTCCCGATGGATGTCTCGTCGGACGACAAGGACGTTGAGGAGGATCCATCTACGATTCTTTCTCATTCCTGGCAGTCTTAGGGTTGGTTTTAAATTGATGGCTACTGATGGCTATTCGTTTATTTTGAGGGAGCCTGACGTACTACTGGATTAGTGGGTAGATATTTGTATCTCTTGGGGTAGGTACACATTTTGCTTTTTGTATATCTTCTTGGAAATGTAATTTAAACAGGCTCGTGCTTCTGGTATAAAATATATAATTATCCATATTGTGTATGGTCGTATGTTTCATTCCATGTTAATTTCTCTATGACATCTTTGAAAGAAGTTTTATATGAAAGAGGAACTTTTAATTTTAACTCAATTACGCGATATATTTACAAACAGGTGTATATGTACATTAATGGAAGTTTTAACCGAATTTATGTTAAAAGGAAAAAAATGTTCAAACTTTACGTAATCATTTGTGCGTCATTTCACTATGGTGCGACGTTCCTTCTTCTTACCCATTATGACTAAGGGAGAAAAAGGGGTGTTACATCAAAGACCAACCTACAACCTTTGACTATTCCAGAATGGAAATGGGATAGTATCTCAATGGATTTTGTTACCGGATTACCAAGAACTAAGAAGGGTCATGATTCTATATGGGTTATAGTTGATAGGCTTAAGAAGTCAGCGCACTTCTTGCCGATCAATATCAAGTTTTCGTTGGAACGATTAACCCAGGTGTACATTAGTGAAATCGTTAGACTTCACGATATACCCTCAAGTATAGTTTCTGATAGAGACCCAAGCTTACAAGAAGCCATGGGGACGAAGTTACGTCTGAGTTCTGCTTATCATCTGCATACTGATGGTCAAACGGAGAGGACTATTCAATCGCTGGAAGATCTGTTGCGTGCTTGTGTGTTGGAACAACAAGGGAGTTGGGATGAATTTCTGTCTTTGATAGAATTCACCTACAATAATAGTTTTCACTCAAGTATAGGGATGGCACCCTATGAAGCACTATATGGGCGACGATGCCGAACACCTTTGTGTTGGTATCAAGATGGGGAAAGTATGACCATTGGACTTGATCTTGTGCAGCAAACTATGGAGAAGGTGAAGATGATTCAGGAGAAAATGCGGACGACTCAGAGCCGACAGAAAAGCTATGCTGATAAGCGGAGACGACCTCTTGAATTTGAAGAAGGTGAGCATGTGTTTTTGCGTGTAACACCTATGACTAGTGTCGGAAGGGTTATCAAATCTAGAAAACTCACTCCTAAATTCATTGGACCTTATCAAATCATTCGTCAGATAGGTCCTGTAGCCTACCAGATAGCTTTACCACCTTTTCTATCCAATCTTCATAATGTATTCCATGTGTCTCAGTTGAGAAAATATATTCCTGATCCAACACATGTCATTCAACTTGATGAAATACAACTGAAAGATAATTTGACATATGAGACACTTCTTGTTGAGATTGAGGACAGGAGAGTGAAGCAACTTCGAGGGAAGATTATTGTATTGGTAAAGGTAATATGGAATGAGGTAACGGGAGATGCTACTTGGGAGCTAGAAGACAAAATAAGGGAGCAATACCCATATCTTTTCTAAGGTACGATAAAATTTCGAGGACGAAATTTTTGTTAGTGGGGGAGAGTTGTAACACCCCAATTTTTAGTTAATTACGTTTTTGCCATTATTGTACTGTTTTCTGATTTCTGTGTATTATAAAATTAATTTGACTGTTTCGTAACTGTATTTGATTGTTTCGTGTGATTTGCTCCGAATCAAGAAAATAATAATTTTCGGGTCGGGGAAAATCTTGTTTGATTATTTGGAGCTAAAGCGATCTTACTAAACCCAATCCGAATAATACATATATCAATCTTTTAATTTTTAAGATTTTTCTGTATAATAAAAATATTTATCATGTAGAAAAATCTGTGGGACCCACGTTTGGCTTGTGGGACCCATATTTGCTTTGTGGGACCCACATTTGGGTTTGTGGGACCCACTTTTAGGAAAAGTTTACCAACGTAAATGGCTTGTAAAATTCTAAACCAAGAGGTTGAAAATCCATAAAAATGGATAGATTTAGTAGATTAGTTAGTTTAAAATCTAAGTTAATGGCATAATTAGTCAAAAACTTAATTAAGTTAATCTAAAGGGTTTGAGTGGTAATTAAATAGATTAAAACCTAATTAGTTTTTATCAAATTTTAGTTAGACAAATGTATTAGTATAATTAAGTAGAAGATTAAGGATTCTAAGTAAACTAATGATTAACTAAAATACAAAGGAATCGAACTAACTTTTAATTAAACCTAACTAGGAGGACTTAAATATAAATAAGCTATTAAAAATCAATCAAATTTTTATTAGAATTCCTATAGCTATTTTTGGATTTATGCATGCATTATGCATTCAATTATGCACTCAAAAGCAATCATGAAGTCTAGATGCTTAGTCATCCACCATCCAAATCATCAAAGGTAATTATGTTAGCAAAATTGTCAAAAAAGGGGGTTGCATTTGTCTTGGAAGTCTACGGCCATGCATGATGGGGGGGTCTATTATTCACTTCAAAATCATTCATTTAATTATTCTAATTCATTCTCTCTTTTCTCTCCTACCCAAAGAAACCAAAGAAAACTTCTAAGTCTTCATTTCCCACACCATTCAGCTAAGCCTCTTCAATACACTTCCATCCATCAAAAATTTCATCCAACTTCATTTCCTAAATCTAAACCATATTCTAAGAACATCTCTAGTTCTGAGTTTTTGCAAAATCATCCATTTGGAGCTTGGAAAATCACTTTGAAGTTTCTTTCCTATAAGGTGAAAATTCTTGTTTCTTGTTTCTAATTTGATTTTTGATGTTCTAAGCCATGATTGATCCATGGTTTATCTTTTTCATCCATAGTTTATGACTTTATAATTTGTTTAAGCTTGTTAGGATTTTTGTTAAAGCTACACAAATTTTCTAAGGAGGAGTCCAAGGAGATCTTGTCTTCCTTATAGGTAAGAGGGAGATTTAATCTCATCAACCATGTGTGGTGGTGAGAAAATGGATGTATTTGTGGTGAAGAATCCATAAGGATTCATTCACTTGGTTGGTTGTTGTCTTCTCTATTTGTGATTGTTTATGTGTGCATGTTATTTTCTTTTCTATTTGTGGTTTATTATGCATACAAGCATGTTTATAGCTTTGATATTTGGTATGTGTTTTATTATTGCTTTAATATATGGTATGTGTTCATAAATATATGTATATGTTCATGGATCTATGATAATTATTGTTGGATGTGCAAATATGTTGAGATTTGCAAAAGTGTTCCAAAGAACACAAGATGAAGAGCTTATGGTTTTTACTATGAAAAGAGAACCAATATGTTCTCAATCATTTTCTAAAGGATAACCTAATTGATCTAATTAAGTTAAAGGATTTTTCAATGATTTAATGGATGAAAAATAATTTTAAACATGGTTTTTGTATAAAAATGGTGATTTTCGGCCAAAATATTATTTAATCTTTAATTGATCCAAAATTTATTTTCTAAGTGTAAACTAGTTTATTAACCTAAAATGAATTCAATTACGAGGGATTTTCAAGAGTCAAATAAGTAAATGAATTTTTACTAGAAGTCTAGTATGGCAAAGAAATATATTTTAACACTTCAAAAATACTTATCTTTGAGTTTTTAAAGTATGTTAGCAATTTTCAAAGTGTATTTGATGGTTATAATTAAATAAAGGATTTTTTTTAAAAAAGAAAACGTAGAAAATATCATTTAGTGGATTTTCTAAACTAAATGCTGTCAAAATTGAATAAAAATGAGCAAGTATTGAAGAACGTTTCAAAATGACATTTAGAAAGCAAAGAAATATTTTCCATAGTTAAAGAATAAAATTAACTGTAGAAGAATTTATTAAAATCAAATTTTTGAGAAAAACGTCAAAAATTATTACTTAGAGTAATTTTTGTAAAGAAAAATGGAAAATAATGTCTAAATAATATTTTTAGTTTTGGAAAGTTTAAAATTTAATTTGGAGCATCAAGAAATATTTTATACAGTGAAAAATAATAGAAATAGTTTACGCGTATTTAAAATGATGATTTTTAAACTACGCGATTGAGAAAATGATTTAAAAATGTTACGCGATTGAGAAAACATTGAAAAATATTTACGCGATTGAAAACATTTGTGAAACGTGACGTAATTGTGAAAATGCGGTAAAATATTTACACAACTTATGGAAACAGTAAGTTTTTACTGTCGGACCAAAGTGGTGGACCCGGACATGTTGGGAAATAGTATTGTCAAGTGGAGACATACTATTTTTGGAATTATTAATACTAAGGGTATTTTTGTAATTATGATGACAATGAGGATATTTTTGTAATTATGATTCATGGTGATACTGAGGGTATTTTTCGTAATTATGGATCATTACATACATAGAGTGGTATGTCAATTTGGTTAAAATTGACGATTGACTGACGAGATGAATTACACCGTGTTGCGGGTGTGATAGGTGTAGTGTATTCATGTGGAGAACTTGGAGGCGTTAGTATGCAGTAGATTCGACATGTGGATAGTTGGTAGCTCCTCTAGGCCGTGGTAACTGAAAATACACACTAGCGATCTCGACAAATACTATTCTTAATCAGGATCTATTGGGGACTGTCTGGTACTATGCCTGAACGTACATGACGTATTTGACTGTGTACTATTCACACGATGTATTTGACTGTGTGCCATTCACACGTCGTATTTGATTGTGTGCTATTTACACGACGTATTTGACTGTGTAATAGTTGGTTGAGGCAGCCTGATGTGCGGACATGTCTACCGGATCATTCTCTCTGATGCTTGTGTTTAGCTCCATGGAGTAGGAACGAGTCTGAGTACATGGCATATTTAATCTGCATCACTGTGTGAATAGTTATAATTTGATTTATGATATTTTGCATGTGTGATAATATGAATAGTTATAATTTGATTTATGATAGTTTGCATATGTGATAACTTGAATTGTTATATTAACTGTTATATTTGTTTGTATTGTCGTTTTCTTACTGCTATGCTGGTAATGATGTAGATTGTCTCACCTCTTTGTATATATTTTCTGTATTATTATTTATGTTCTGTAAAGTCGTTGAGGAAGTAGATGAGGAGTAGCCGCTGGATTGTCAATACAATGAAGAGCAACAACCGAGCGAACAGTTCGAGGAAGGCGAACCTCGAGATCATCCATATCATATGGATTGATTGCAACGTGGTATGGTGTTACCGGAGTATTTCTGTCTTTCGATGATCTTCCCGAGGAGGATTCTTCGGAGGATCAGAACTTTTAGTGTTATGCTTGGGCTAGTTTATGGTTTGCTTTAAATCAGACAGTTTACTGTTTTTAATTAAATAGTTTGTAATATGTAAATTATTTGTACCTATTAAAAACAAAATCATATGTATAATTATGGTGTGTATGTAATAGTTTGTTTTATTTTATGTTCTGTTTATTTTATTTTATAATATAATGTTCAAAAAAAAATATTTTTACAACCTATATTATTATATATTACGAAATAACTTATAACTTGGGTAGAGGTTTTATTATTATTGTTTGGAAATGTGACATCCCCAGTAGGGTGTTGCAGGGAGAGTGTTGGCTTCTCTTGGAAGCCAAGGGCCATTTGGTCATTATTTGGTCAAAGCTTCTCAAAGAAGCTTTGATTATTTAACATTAAATTTGAATTAAAGTAGATGAATTAGACATAAAGTAGATTGCATTAGGATAATGTGATAGGATTTTTATTACACACTATTATCCAACGGATAATAGTTACAGTTGACAGAAGTCAGTATTTAATTTAATCTAACAGATAAATTTTTTGCAGTATTATTTTATTTTATCTGTTCGAATTTCTCGAAAAATGTAGAACCTCGTAAACTGTGTCCAACCTCGGGTTTAGTAAGATCCCCCGTCGACATGTCCATAGTCCAAGGTTCCCGGAGAAAACATCGCATTTCTCCAGTTCCGCTCAGTGCGCACGCAAAACGAAGAATATACTAAAATATTCAATGTTTCTGGAAAATTCCCAGAAAATTCTCAAAAATTGAAAATATTATAAAATGACTATTCGTCATATAATTTTCCAGTTTTTGAAGCATTACAGTTGTTTTCCAGACTCTGCTCAATGTTCGCGTAAAATGAAGAATATATTAAAATATTCATCGTTTCCGAAAAATTCCAGAAAAATTCTCATAAATCACAAATATTAGAAAATGACTATTGGTGGTAAAACAAATGATTTTCGGAGCGTTACACCGACCTCAGCAATTCTCAGCTCAGTGCACACGCAAAACGAGGAATATATTAAAATATTCAACGTTTTCGAAAAATTACAGAAAATTCTTAAAAATCAAGAATAATATAAAATGATCATTTATACTTAGACATATATTTTTCGGGATGTTACAGATTATGAATAGTACTGATTGAAGATGTCTTCACGTCCGCGCTGATTTTTTGGTTATGCAAGGATGACCTTTCACGGTGGTCCAGATTGCTGGCACATAAACTTGAGCATGGACCATTGCATATATCTCAGAGAGATAACTGTGTCTTTAGCTTGGGGTCGCTATGACCCGCCTGTTTTTGATTTCATAGCTTTTGTTCACTTAGAGTTTTACCTGCCTGTTAGAGATTTGTGGGATGACCTTTATTACACCCCACGAGATAATTCATTTCTCTCCACTACTCGAGCTTCTGCTTGAAATTCGGTCGCTCCGATGGTGATTTCATTGGATAAGGAGGACCCTGGGGAGGATCTTGCTATGGTTCCTTTTCGTCAGTCTTAGGGGCTGATACTGTCGGTGGCTACTGATGGCTATCCGTGTATCTTTTTGGAAAGCCTGACGTTTTGCTATTTTGATGGGATGTAAATTTGTATACATCTTGGGGTGGGTAAAGCCTTTACTTTTTGTAAATTTGATGATGTAACTAAACAACTCGATGCATATATATATATATATATATATATATATATATATATATATATATATATATATATAATATATATGAATGTATGGTTTCATTTCAAGTCGATTTTTATTGTATATATATTTATCATTATCTCTAAAAAAAATGTACTCATATTTCGATACTCAATTATTACGCTATTAAGATGGAAATTGTTCATTCAAATAACAAATATGAACCGAGTCTTAATCAATCAGTGAATTTGTATTTTTTGTATTTTCGTTTCATTCATTTCACTATAGTGTGACGTTCCTTCTTCAAAGTGGAAAGGGGCGTTACAGGCCTCCCTGCCATCACTCGAAGAATTGTTTATGGCATTGGCAAGCTGCTACATTTGAGTCTCAAGAGCCCTGATTAAAGATGATTGGCTTTGAAGAATATAATCATTTTTGGCCAGATGAGCATTAGTTTTATTCATGTATGAATCAGATTTGATCATAAATTGCATGAACATGTCCTCCAATGCTAGTTGCCTTTCTTGCATAGGTGGCTGATACTATCGGTGGCTACTGATGGCTATCCGTGTATCTTTTTGGAAAGCCTGACGTTTTGCTATTTTGATGGGATGTAAATTTGTATACATCTTGGGAGTTGGTAAAACCTTTACTTTTTGTAAATTTAATGATGTAACTAAACAGGCTCGATGCATATATATATATATATATATATATATATATATATATATAATGTGAATGTATGGTTTCATTTCAAGTCGATTTTTATTGTATATATATTTATCATTATCTCTAAAAAAAATGTACTCATATTTCGATACTCAATTATTACGCTATTAAGATGGAAATTGTTCATTCAAATAACAAATATGAACCGAGTCTTAATCAATCAGTGAATTTGTATTTTTTGTATTTTCGTTTCATTCATTTCACTATAGTGTGACGTTCCTTCTTCAAAGTGGAAAGGGGCGTTACAGGCCTCCCTGCCATCACTCGAAGAATTGTTTATGGCATTGGCAAGCTGCTACATTTGAGTCTCAAGAGCCCTGATTAAAGATGATTGGCTTTGAAGAATATAATCATTTTTGGCCAGATGAGCATTAGTTTTATTCATGTATGAATCAGATTTGATCATAAATTGCATGAACATGTCCTCCAATGCTAGTTGCCTTTCTTGCATAGGTGGCCTTGCTTGCGATGAGAAACCAGGAGGGTGGTTTCTCATTGCCAGTAAATGAAGATGCTTACCCTTGGTTATCCCTCCATGAAAAATTGAGATGGTTTTTCCACTCAAGATTATACTACTGTGAGTAGGGGTTGTTTTGAGATGGCCGATAGTTGCTAGCATATTGGATGCTTTCCATAGTGGATGGACAACTATCGTTGGCATGATTGTTTCCACACCTATCACACAACACGAAGGGGCTTTGATTAGGGCCAGCACCCAAACTGTCAAACTTGTTTGCCAATGATGTCACGTGAGCTGACAAAGATGTAAATGCATCAACATCATGAACACCAACTACCTTCCTTTAAGTGTTTCTTGCTGAAGGCCATTGGTAGCTGTTGGTAGCCAATTCTTCCAACAGTTAGTGTGCTTCATCAAATGATTTACTCAATAATGAACCACCTACAACCGCATCCACAATTGGACGATGAAGAGGTAGTAGTCCTTTGTGAAAGGAGTAAATCTGATGCCAAGGAGGAATTTCATAGTGAAGGTACCTTCTCAAAAGGTCCTTGTACCTCTCCCAGGCTTCATACAAGGACTCAAATTCTGATTGCGTGAATGAAGTGATGTCATTCACCAATCCAGCAGTCTTGGCAGGAGGAAAGTACTAGTTCAAAAATTTTGTGTACACCTCATCCCAAGTAGTGATAGATCCCGCAGGTAGAGACTGTAACTAACTCTTAGCTCGATCCCCGAGAGAGAAAAGGAAGAGCTTAAGACGAATGGCATCTTTTGAGACACCAGTATGCTTGAAGGTGTCATAGATCTCTAGAAAGTTTGTCAAATGAGCATTGGGATCTTCATTTTGCAAACTGCCAAATTGGACAGATGCTTGAATCATTTAGATAATAGCCGGTTTGATTTCAAAATTATTGGCGCGGATGGGAGGCCGTCTGATGCTAGATTGAAGATTTCCCATTTGCGGGTTAGCAAACTCCCTCAGAGGCCTCGTATGATCATTATTTTCTGCCATTGATGGTACCTTATTCTCAAAAGAAAGAAATAGCTAATTAAAATACATTGAAAGAAAAGACTTGAAGTAGAACTAACAAAGCTCAGTATCAATATTAACAATACAAAAATTGACCATAGGTCCCCGACAACAGCGCCAAAAACTTGTTAAGTCGGTACCAACCACTCTTTTGCTAATCGCAAGTGCACGGGTCACTCAAGTAATAAAAATGATGAATAGGATTGTCTCCACAGAGACCATGGTAATTTCTAAAGCTAAAAATTAATATACAACCTTATTAATTTTTTTCAAGAAAACGTAAGTTGGAATAGGTTTTATGAATAAAATACAATGCATAAGGAAAAATAAAGATAGGTGGAGAGCATAGAGAATCCTTTTTCACCCCCCTATTTCAACTGATAACATGCAATCCTTATAGGCATATAAACGATTAGATTAGGTTAGTATAAGAAACTAGCTTAGTTAAAAGCATATGTCTAGGATGATTAACCCTATGCTATTTACCTCGTTCACTATGCATCCTGTTAGTCATGGCAACCATCACCCAAGAGGGGGGTGAATTGTGTGATTACAAATTTTAATGCAACTTTGAGAAATTAATCATTTTGAATCACTCAAGTAATAAATGCAGCGGAACATGCACAACAAATGTACAACTATTATAGATTACTCAAATACAACTTGGGATATATGATGAATTAAGCAAATGGGCTAGATATCAAGTTCATAGAATCAAATCACCAAGATGACAAGATATGCAATAGATAAATTTACTACACTAAATACTGAAATTAAAGAGTGTAGGGAAGAGAGAATCAAACTCAAGAATTTATCCTGGTTCAGCCACCAACCACTTATGGCCTACATCCAGTCCCCAAGCTTAACTTGAGATTTTCTTCACTATCTCCTAGACTTCACGGGTGCTAGGAAAACCTTTGTACAAACAAGAGCACTCCTCACACTTTGGGATACCTCACCCTTGTGCTAGAGCCTCCAATTCTTCAAGCTTCATAGGTGCTTGATGACCTTTACAAACTTGAGCACTCAACTCCTTGGGATGCCTCACCCTTGAGCTTGAGTCTCTTCAAACAAAGGGATGCCTCACCCTTTACAATTTGGAGGGATACCTCACCCTCTCTTACAAAGCAATCAAGGTTGATAGAATGAAACTCTCACAAGAGTAGATATACAACTTGAAGAACAAAGTATAGATGATAGAAAACTCTCTCAAGAGTGGATAATACAAATTGAAGAACAAAGGAATAGAAGAATTTTGCAAGAAAGAGCTCAAAATATGATTTTGGTGATTCAAGGATCAAATCAAGTGTTCAAGAGGTGTATAAGCTTCATACAACACTTATATATAGAGCCCAAGTGATAAAATAGCCGTTGGAAGTGTTTAGAAATGATTTTTTATGAAAACTAGCCGTTTATAGCTGTTGGGAACGTTTCTGGGCACTTGGTAATCGATTACACACTTCTGGTTATCGATTACATGGCTTCTGTCAACGTTGTAATCGATTACAAGACTTGTGTAATCGATTACAGCATTTCTGATTTTGAAAGCTGACTTTAAAAGGTCATAACTTCTTCATTTCTTATCCGATTAATGCAAATGACCAGTCATTGGAAAGATCTTTGAGTCTATTTTCAAATGAAAGAAGTTTCACAACAAAAATCAAAGTATTTTGAAAGTTATGATCAAAAGAGTGACTAAAGGTCAGCTTTTCAAAACTCAAACTTGATTATTTTTGAAAACTGACTTTAAATGGTCATAACTTCTTCATTTCTTATCTGTTTAAAGCAAATGACCACTCATTGGAAAGATATTTGAGTCTATTTTCATATGCAATAAGTTTCACAATAAATATCAAAGTAGTTTAAAAGTTATGATCAAAATAGTAACTAAATGTCAGTTTTGTAAAACACAAACTTGGCTATTTTTCAAATGTGTGAACTACCACCAAGATTAACTTTCCAAATATAGTTTGTTGGGTATTTAAATATGTAAGAACCATTTTTAAAGATTTAAAAATATATTTGAGCTCTTTTCTTGTAAAACCTCTATCTTTACATAGGAGAAAACCTAAAAGGAAAATATACCAATTCTAGTCCTTAGGCTTCTTGATGTAATCCAAGCTTCCACATATTTCTTCTCTTCAAATCTTGTAAATTGCTTGGAACATCTTTATCATTCTCATTCTTCTTGAGTTGAGCATAGTTGTGATCTTTTGCTTTCTAGTTGCAATGCTCACTCTTGGTACTTGGACTATTCTACAAAGTATTCTCACTTCAAACAAGCATAGTTAGTCCAAATTCATAACTTAATATCTTAATATGCATGATTCATAAATGTATAACTCTAATTAGTCTAGCATGCATATAAGAATGTTGCATATATCTCATTACATGATTATTAAGTGAAGTATAACTAAATAAAGTACATAATCATGCATGATCCAATATATCTCTTTTAAGCACATATATGTAACATGATCAATATTCTTTTGTGATGCATTTGTCATCTATAAAGCACATCTATCAAGCATAAGCATCATTCTTTTTGTCTTATATTTGTCATCATCAAAACTTAACATATCAAACCATTGGGGCAAACCTATTTCCACACATCCATGAGAATTAGACCAAAGAACAAGCATTAAGATCGATTCTCAACTAAAACTATGCACGGCTAATAGGTATATGTTTATCCTATTAACGAATCAACCCATTTCGCCATTGGAATGAAATCAAACGTGCTTCTATCATACAAACGATCTAAACCCTAAAGTCCTATGTCTAGGCTCAATAGATTTCAACAAATCACTCACAAGTTGATCAGACAAATAAGAGCATTAAGCGCAATATAATAGTACAAAACCCAAATCTTTTATATAAACTAAAAAGGAGTACAAATCAGTCAATGTCAAAAGGAGATTCAAAGAATAATCTAAACACAGCTAGTTACACAATGAATACGAGAATGCCATACAAAAACTCGTATTCAAGATAAATAGAAGAGAGAGAAAAGAAGAAATGGAAGAAGAAGCCCCAATGGTTTGAGTCCTGAAGCTTGAATCTTGATTCCTTCAACCCTCTTTCAACCTCGAAATGCCTTCTAGCTGTTGGATTCTCCAATGGGCAAAAGCCCCAAAATGTACTAAGAGAGGTGACGAGCGTCGAACTCAGTCAAAATTATAACCGAAGTTATTACCTAAGCTTGTAGCACAATGACAACACCGGATCACCTCCACGAGGATTGTAGATGCAATTTAATCAAATCAAGTAAAAATTAGCAAAGGGGGGTTTGACAGTTTAAGATCGCACTTAACAAAATTAAAGGAAGAAATAATAATTAAAGAGCAGTCAATTTAGAAACCTATCCAAGATTGGGTGGATTCAATCATAGACCCTTCATAGAACACTTGAAGCGCAATTGAATTGTTAATTTGGATCTAACCGAGATCTCTGCATCAAATCCAGAATTCATACTAGACGATCGTCTAGAATTTAATTAACAAGTGATAATCACAAATCCGCAATCACACCATTCATGAAGATCTATGTTAATTTCAAGTACCGAATTCAATTAACTTAGGCACAAATCAGTAACCTAACCTTTTCAATTCTGTGATTAATTTAGATCAATCAGTTCTAAGTTTCATCACAAATCTCAATCTTAAACCAAGATCAAATCAGATCAACATAAATAGAATCACCATTCATGCATTCAAGATCAAGAAGAAGAAAAGAGGAATTCAATTACAAATCAAATACAATACATAACCAAGATCTCAAGAATCCAAACCACAATCTCTTCAAGAGTTCTAAATTGACCGAAAGTAGCTTAGCCCTCCATTACCATGAAGGGGAGCATCAAAATATACAAAAGCTATGAGAAACTATGAAGAAACAAGAAGAAACTATGAGAGAAATGAAGGAGAATACAACTTGTTATTCATGATAACCAATGGTGCCTTTTATAGAAGTCTAGGGTAACAAAATGACAAAAGGGAATGGGTGGATGAGTGGGGTGGTTGAGTGAAGTGGTTGAGTGGAGTGGTTGAGTGGGGTGGTTGAGTGGGTTGGTGAGTGGAGTGGTTGAGTGGGGTGGTTGAGTGGGTTGGTGAGTGGAGTGGTTGAGGACGAAAATTTCTTGTCTGACTTGGAAGCCAAAAACGACCAACTATACTTTAGATTCATGAAAAGTACTCTTCATGAAAGTTGTAGATCTTTGTCTTGGCTATAACATGCATATCTGGATCATCTAATTTGGCTTCCTATAGCCCAAGATATGACCCAAATACCGCAGGTTGCTCAAACCCAACTTCAGCACCTCTGTTCCGAATTGCAAGCTCAAACTAACCCATTAGACTTCATTTTTTCAAAAAGTGTTCTTCATTAAAGTTGTTTATTTGGATCTTAATTATCAACTATCCAAATTTCAGACCATCTCCATTATTACAGCTTGAGATATGATTTTATGAGTGCACACCATTCGGATTCTAGTGACAGAACTCGTATTCTGACTTCCATGTAAACTAAGGTCCCTTAGACATCTGTTTCGGACTTCGAGCTCTTCATAAAAGTTGTAGAGCTTCCTCCTAGCTTTCCTACAAGGTAAAATTCATGATTATCAGATATCAGGAACTCAAGTTACGGCCAAAATACAGAAACAGTGTCAAGTCTCAATAATGCTGAAAATATTCAATTAGGACCAATTTGAGCTTAAACTCACAAAATCATACCAAACTCAATCAATTAAGAATATGGAGAGTGTAAATGACTAAAAATAAGGGTTTCTTAATGAATAAAATATGTGATTATCAAATTCCCCCACACTTAGCTTTTTGCACTCCTGGGCAAAACTCAAGACCAAAACCAGGACATAAGAGATTAACAAAAATTTAAATTCCAACGACATTCAAGAGCCCAAAATTTTACAATCAAGAAGAACAACCAAAGGTTCAAGGGATCAAAACATTCATGAGTTAACAATTCTCCACATCTCAAACCAACAAGCAAGGTATCTTCAACATGAATCGAGAATGATAGATCTTCACAAGATTCCCTCTCAATCTCTCAAGTGTTTAAAAGGTAGGTATTTCACACAATTCAACCCATGAAAATTGCACTACCATAAGCTTGCTTATCTTCTACTTCTCCACTACTCAAAACACATGCACACACAATCATGAGGACTTTATTCAAGGTTGTAGTGAGGTCAAGGTAACGAAGAGGATAAAATGGATAGAAGATAAATACCAAAGAGAATAAAAGCAAATGAGAGTCGAGTTCAAATAACAAGCATAAAAGTTCATCCCAACTCTAATGTATATCCCTTTACATATTCATTTCCCAATCTTTTTTTTTTTTTATATATATATATATGAACATAACTATATACATACATTTTTCCTCTTTTTTTTTAGGCACTATTTCCTTTTTCAACAACCATTTTGTAAACACACCCCCACACTTGTTCAAAAACTCATCCATTAACCAAGCTAATGTTCTTTTATTCCCTAAGGTAAAGTAAGAACACGATTTTTCATTTAAGGCATATAATGAGCTAGAAACAAGGAATGGTCAAATAAGCTCAAAGGGGTTAAGTAAAAGAAAATATACAAGGTTGGCAGGAATCAGAGAATTTTCAAGAAGTCAAAAGAGTGCTTGATATCATATTGAAAACAAGGTTGGCTATTCGGTTAAAACTCTAATTAAGAAAGAGGGCCTCAATCATGTTCATGCATGCAAGTGAAATGTAGCTTCAAAAAGAATCAAAGCAAGTTCTAGAGTGGTCATTAACATGAGTGAAAATCACACAAGAAAGAAGAGAATGACATAAATGTTGAATCCATCCATTAGGCTCAAAATCTCACAAGGTATGCATCCATCAAACTCAATTCATTAATTCAATCATCCATCACCAAGCATATCAGTTCAAGAAGGGAGAAAAGTTATTCAATCATGCAATGAACCTTTTTTTTTTAAAAAAAATGCTAAAATCTCTCTCCCACACTTAATATAACATTGCCTTCAATGTGAAAGAGAGATATAAAAAAGAGCAACACAACCTGATAAGAAGTGAATCAACGCCAAGCAGAAAAGAAGCACACTGTCAGTGACGCATCAGACCCTAAAAAGAAATCAAACAATAAAACTTTAGTACTTCCACAATTTAATACTAATTAATTACTACCTAAAAAACTCCTTACTCTGCCACCAATTAAGATGCGTCTCAAGAGTAAAATTACTCCTTACTCTGCCATCACTAATTGGTTTAATAAGTCTATGACAATCATATCATACTTTCCAAACAAAACAACAATTTTTTTTTTTTTTTTTTTTTTTATTTTTTTTATTTTTATTTATTTTTATTTATTTTTTTTTTTTTTTTATTGTCATCAATAGTGGAGGCAGAGATAAGAAGTTGTCTTGCCGAAGGAGTGATAAATTTCTGTTCCACAGCTTTGTCAAGAAAACATAACAAAATATCAAAGAAATTATTAACATTCAACAAACCAATGGGTCTATGGTGGATGTTCAGTTCGGCCCAAGAGACAATTTGAAAAATTTCTTCCAAAGTACCAAAACCACCTGGTAAGACAAGAAATGCATCAGAATTGTCAACCATTGTTTTCATTCGTCCATACATAGATGTTACCTGAATTTCTTCTCCAACTGTCCTTCTAGTGATGTTATTTTCAGCTAAAGGTTTAGGAATAACACCTAAAACTTGACTGCCTCCTATAAAGGCAGCAAGTGATACAACCCCCATTAACCCACGACAACCTCCCCCATATACAAGATGAATATTCCTCGCAGCAAGTGATCGACCAAGAGTGCTAGCTGCGTTTACAAACTCTAATCCCTTCCCATAACTCGACCCACAAAAAACACAGACATTTTTGAGGTTACGAATAGAAGGCCCCATTCTATACTCTTCCTCCCTTTGAGTGTTTCTGAGTTGAAGGAAAATAGAGAAAATGGAGTATTTAAATAAGAAAAAGAATGGAAAGGGGAATAATTGCACCTATAAGGGTAGGTTGGCTGTTGTCAGAAAAGGTTGAAATTAAGAGACACAGAATCTTTTTTTTTTTTTTTTTTTTTTGACTTCAAGAAAACCATCAAGGTAAAGAAGTCTAGAAACCCCTGAAGGACCCTGCTCAAAGGATCGTCTGTACAAAAATCAAAATACAACAAAATGATACAAAGATAAAAGAATAGAAAATGATGACATACAGTATGTACGGTTTCCATGGCGTATCTTTATACTTGCGCGTCATGAGTGCGATGAGACATCACGTCCGTTTTTTTTTTTGAAATTGTTAGAAAAACTTGATGAAAGATGAGTGTATACTTACTTAAGATTAGGATGGAGGTAGTCTGCTCTTTCGGCTTTGTGCCAAAGCATTGTTGACCAGTATTTGACCCATTCAAGACCAAATAAGAACATAGGGCTCCCAAAAGGGACAAGTGGCCATAATACGACTGGCTGCCTCACATGTGGGATACAATCTACCTTCTTTGTTTTTCAATTAAGAAGGTTGGATCAGGATGCATGCATTTCCCCATTCACGGTTTGTGTTACCAAAGCCAACCCTAAGACGTATACATATTTTTTTTTTTGTTTTTATTTTGTTTTTATTTTTTTTTTGTTTTTTTTTTGTTTGAAAGATGACATGAAGAAGAAGAGGATGATATGTATAGATTGTTTGTGGATATGGCTCACATCTACCTCTGGTTTAACGTCCAGTAACGGCTTAAACGTCTTCTATGAGTCGAGGATAAGCTTCTCATCCAATTTTCTTATAAATTGGCAAACAGGGTCTTTTAGAGTCAGATTCCCAAGACTGTAGCATTTTTCTTTATCCTTGAAGAGATTCCACAATTTAAGAATTTCACGATGCACCAATCCACAAGAATGCGTCTCAAGAGTCAATAAGATATCATCTAATGACTCCTTACTCAGTCCATTCTTAATGAAGAAAATTTTATCTTCTCTATTTGCGGAAACCATCCCCAAAGTACGACATCACTTGTTACAGTTCCATCGTCCACATTTGTGACAGACTTGTAACCTTTTTGCTCTTCTCCTTTTAGAATATGAACTTCTTCCAAGACCGGGCATATATGAGTCAAATGAAATTGAGGACTCACTTGCTAATCGGACCTTTGCTTCAATTATCCAGCGTACATCTTCTGGCATACCTTTGTGCATTAACAGTCTCAATCTTTCACATCGAACTTTGTAGATTTTTCTCAGAGCATTTTGAGGAAGAGAAGGAAAATATTTTCTCAGGTTTGAAAGAATGACATCCATTTTGAAGGAGAAGAAGGGTTCAGTTATTTTGGGAAACTGAAAAATAAACCGACTTGAGAGTCACGGAGTATCGTATCCGCCACTTAACCGGCAACACAAAGAACTCAAGAACTTGGTTTTCCAGGAATGGTTGAGTCTTTGTCCATTAACTTTAAGCGCATTACCATTCCTAGGATCCTCAATATCTACGGCCCAAGAGGATACACGTGTTTGACAACAAAAGAACCGCGCCACCTAGATCTCAATTTTCCAAGGAGTAGGTGCAGATGATAATCTCAAAGCATAACTTTTTTTGACTAATTTCCCAACTTTTGCAAAAGGTGCAACAGACCTTGAATAAAGCAGGCCAATAAAATCCATACTGCAAGATTTTCACAGTTGTTGTCGCTGAAGAAAAAAAATGACCTCTACATGCTTCTGAGTGACAAAATTTAATAGCACTACTTACCTCATTGTCGGGCACACAGCTGTTTTTTTTTTTTTTTTTTTTTTTTCTTTTTTTTTATTCATAATGCGGATGGAGAAGGTTCATCACCTCCATTTCTGCATTCTCTGGAAGTTCATGATACTGTTTGAGGCGGTGTCCATTTACGAGGAAAGCTTTGGCAGTGACCTCACTTTTAATCTGAACAGCACCAGAAGGAAAAACCTTAGTAACAATAAATGGTCCATCCCATCTAGACCTTAATTTGCCAGGCATGAGTCGGAGGCGGGAGTTATAGAGGAGAACTTTTTGACCAATCTCAAATGTTTTCCTCAGAATCAACTTATCATGGAAGGCTTTGGTCTTCTCCTTATAAAGTTTGGAACTTTCATAAGCCTCCAAGCGGATCTCCTCCAATTGCTGCAGTTGCAGCTTCCTCTCCATACCTGCTTGATCTAGGTCCAAGTTACACCTTTTCACCGCCCAGAATGCATGATGCTCAATTTCTACCGGCAGGTGGCAGGCTTTTCCAAAAACAATCCGATACGGAGACATTCCGATTGGTGTCTTATAAGCAGTCCGGTAAGCCCATAAAGCATCCTCAAGCCTCTTGCTCCAGTCCTTTCTGTTAGGTTGAATTGTCTTCTAGAGTATCTGCTCGATCTCCCTGTTGGAAATCTCGGCTTGCCCATTAGTTTAGGGATGGTAAGGTGTAGAAACTCTGTGCAAGACCCCATACTTTTTCATCAAAGCTTCCATGCTTCGATTACAAAAGTGTGAACCCTGATCACTGATGATGGCCTTCGGAACTCCAAACCTGCAGAAAATCTGTGATCTAACAAAATCCATAACAACTTTGGAATCATCAGTCCGAGTAGCTTTCGCCTCCACCCACTTGGATACATAATCAACAGCTAGCAAAATGTAAACAAAACCAAAAGAAACAAGAAAGGGTCCCATAAAATCAATACCCCATACATCAAAAATCTCACAGAACAATAAGGATTTCTGGGGCATCTCATTCCTTCGAGAAGTGTTTCCTATTCTTTGGCATTGATCACAAGATTTACAAAACACATATGCATCATGAAATAGAGTGGGCCAATATAATCCAGATTCCAAAACTTTCCTAGCAGTCCTTTAGGGACCAAAATGACCGCCACATGCAAGTGTATGACAAAAGCTAAGAATAGAATGGAATTCATTATCAGGCACGCATCTCCTAATGACTTGGTTACTACAAAATTTCCACAGATAAGGGTCGTCCCACACATAATATTTTGACTCACTCTTTAATTTATCAATCTGAGCCTTAATAAAATGTGTAGGAAAAACACCAGCAACTAAGAAATTTATCAAATCAGCAAACCAAGGAGTGTTACCTTGTAGCTTGAAAAGCTGCTCATTAGGGAAGACATCATGGATAGGAAAAGTATCTGCCTCTCTTTCAATTCGGCTTAGGTGATCAGCCACTAAATTCTCCGCTCCACTTTTATCACGGATTTCAATATCGAACTCTTGGAGGAGCAAAATCCACCTAATCAACCTAGGCTTTGCATCAAGCTTCTTCAAGAGAAACTTCAGAGCTGTATGATCTGAAAACACAACCACTCTAGAACCAAGCAAATATGATCAAAATTTGTCTAAAGCAAAAACAATTGCTAAAAGTTCCTTTTCAGTGGTGGTGTAGTTGACTTGTGCAGGATCTAAAGTTCTTGAAGCATAGAAGATGACATGAGATATTTTGCCGACCTTTTGTGCAAGAATAGCTCCCAAAGCATAATTAGAGGCATCACACATGAGCTCAAATGGGAGTGTCCAATCTGGTGGCTGGATGATAGGTGTACTGGTCAATGCTTGCTTCAAGTGATTGAAGGCATCCTTGCATTTCTGGTCAAAATGGAACTCCACTTCTTTTTGTAGCAAGTTGGATAGTGGAAGAGCAATTTTGCTGAAATCTTTTATGAATCGCCTATAGAAACCTGCATGACCAAGGAAAGAACGAACCTCCCGCACGCATGTGGGGTAAGATAAGCATGAAATAACATCTATTTTTGCAGGATCTACCTCAATACCCTTGCTAGATATTATATGCCCTAAAACTATGCCTTGCTCCACCATAAAATGACATTTCTCAAAATTCAGAACAAGGTTAGCCTTAATGCATTTATGCAAAACCTGAGTCAAACTATCCAAACATGCATCAAAGGAAGAGCCATAGACAGTAAAGTCATCCATAAATACATCCATGCAATTTTCTAAAAGGTCAGAAAATATACTTACCATACACCTTTGAAAGGTGCCTGGAGCGTTGCACAGACCAAAAGGCATCCTTCTGTATGCAAATGTGCCAAATGGGCAAGTGAAAGTAGTTTTATCTTGGTCTTCTGGGGCTATATGGATCTGAAAATAACCCGAATATCCATCCAAGAAACAGTAATGCGACTTGCCAGCTAGTCTCTCTAACATCTGATCAATGAAAGGTAATGGGAAATGATCTTTCCTAGTGGCTTGGTTAAGTCGTCTGTAATCAATGCAAACCCGCCAGCTGTTTTGAATTCTTATGGGTAATAGCTCATTGTTCTGATTTTCAACTACTGTGACCCTAGATTTCTTTGGAACAACCTGCACGGGGCTCACCCATTTACTATCAGATATGGGATAAATAATGCCAGCTTGCAGTAGCTTGGTAACTTCCTTCTTTACCACATCCAGAGTCAGGGGGTTCAGTCTCCTTTGGGGCTATCGTATTGGTTTAGTATCTTCCTCCAACAAAATCCTATGCATGCATGTGGAGGGACTGATACCAAGAAGATCTGTAAGTGTCCATCCGATGGCTTGTTTATTCTGCCTCAAAACCTGCAGTAATTTTTCTTCTTGATCAGGTTGCAAATTTTTAGCAATAATCACAGGCAGCTTCTCACCATCTTCCAAATATGCATATTTAAGATGGTCTGGCAAAATCTTTAATTCTAAGGATGGAGGCTGTACGATGGAGGGCAACAAGCTATTTGAAATAACTAACTCAGCAACACTAAATTCAACATACTTCTGACTCTTATTTTCACATGCTGCATCATTCAAGTCAAGAATGCATCACCACTCATAATCGCATAAATCTCGACATGCAAAGACATGGTACAATATCACAGCCAGCACATGTTTCATAGGTAACAGAATCCAGAAAATCAGTAATATCAGGAAATTCAGCATAAATATCAGCATAAGCATCATCAACTAGCATATCAATCACATCAACATGGAAAACAGAATGCTCCTCTAGGGGATGTCTCATGGCCTAAAAAATGTTAAATTGTACCACATCGTCGCCAAATTCCATGGAAAGGGTGCCAGCATGCACATCTATCTTAGTCTTGGCTGTCTTGAGGAAAGGTCTACCTAGGATCAATGGAGCATGGTTTGTTGAAGACTCATCTTCCATGTTCAGAATATAGAAGTCTACAGGGAAAATTAGCTCATTCACCCGAACTAACACATCTTCTAGCACTCCTGCAGGATGAGCAGTGGTTCTATTTGCCAACTGAATCACTATACCAGTAGGTTGCAAAGTGCCAATGTTCAAGGACTGATATATTGACATAGGCATGACATTAATCGAAGCACCCAAGTATAGCATTGCATGTTCAAATTTGGAGTTACCTATCGTGCAAGGAATTGTGAAAGTTCCAGGATCTTTGCATTTTTGTGGCATGCTTGGTAGAATCATTGCAGAAACATTTCTGCCCATGCTTACTTTCTTAGTATCCTTAAGTCTTCTCTTGTGAGTACACAACTCTTTGAGGAATTTGGCATACTTGGGAATCTGCTTGATTGCATCAAGGAGGGGAATATTGATTTCCACCTTCCTGAATGTGTCCATGACTTCTCTTTCTATTTCTGTTTGCGCAGTATGCTTGGACTGTGTGACTCTGTTTGGAAAAGGTAATGGAATGGCCAGATTTGAATTCTCTACACATTTCTTCTGTGTCACAGATTTTTGAACCGAGCTATCCACTTTCTTCTGTTTCGGTCACCTTCGGTTGCTGCACTTGTAGTTCAGGTTGTGGTGGAGTAGGACCGTCAACTTCTCTCGCCACTTCTCAAGCTAATGGCACTTACATTGCCTCTTGGGTTGTTACTGTTTGTGAAGACAATTGGTTCGACCCTTGACTTTTCAGCTCACTCAGAGTGGTTGCCATCTACCCAATTTGAGTTTGTAAATTCTGGATGGTGGCATTGACATTCTGCTGAAACTGTTTCATCAAGTCTTCAAAAGGTGGCTCAGCTGGAGTGGCTCCTGGAACAGGTAGTTGGAGGGGCTGCTGCATGGGTGGCGGCGCAGGTTGTGCTTGCCTAAATGCAGGTGGTTGGTACTTGTTGCTAGGGCCTGTAGCTTGGTATCTAAATTGTTGTTGCTGCTGTTGGTAGGGCTGTTGTTGTTGTTGACCAGAATTTCTATATCTCAGGTTGGGATGGTCCCTCCAGCCAAGGTTATAGGTATTAGAAAATGGATCATACACGGGTCTTCTTTGTGATTGCGATATTGGGGTCTACTAGGAAAAATACCACCGCTTGCAACAGATTGCTCTGGAAAAATAGAACCACCATTCTGAAGTGTGGGGCATGCATCAGTAGGATGAGATGAACAAGAGCAAATGCCACACACAGTTGCAACCATCTGCATTGGTGCTTGTTGTCCCATTGCTAATTGCCTCACCAAAGAAGTCAATTGATCAAGTCTGTGTTCCATTCTCTGTTGGTCTACATGAGACGATTGAATTTCATTGACTCCTCTGTTGAGGTAATAATTCGTGTGCCAAATTGTTGGGTGTTGGCTGCCATGTTTGCTATCAAATCTCTCGGCATTGTTGCGGGGGTCTTGTCTACTAAGGCTCCTCCGGGCAAAGATCCACCATGCTTCTGTCATTTGGCAGCAAGCCTTCATAGAAATATTGAATTAAGAGTTGATCGGTGATTTGGTGGTGGGGACAGCTCGAGCACAACTTCTTGAATCTTTCCCAATATTCATGCAAGGTCTCTCCTGTCATTTGTCTTATGCCACATATATCTTTTCTAATGGAAACAACTCTAGAGGCAGGGAAAAATTTCTCTAAGAACAACCGCTTCATGTCAGTCCAACTTGTTACTGAACCTGGTGAAAGATAAAATAACTAATCCTTGGCTGTATCAGCAAGTGAGAAAGGAAATGCCCTCAACTTGATACGCTCTTCTGAGATCCCATGTGGCTTCATGGTTGAACAAACTACATGGAACTCCTTTAGATGCTTATGGGGATCCTCACCTGCAAAACCGTGAAACTTGGGCAACAAATGTATCAATCCAGATTTTAACTCAAAATCAGCATCAAGATCTGGGTATTGAATACACAAAGACCGGTTAGTTATATCAAGAGCAAAGAAAGTTCCTTAAGAGTTTTATTCGCATATGTTATCGGCCATGGTTTCAAATTATTCAAGATCTCAAGTTCACTCCCAATATTAAGATCAAATTCAGAAGCAATTCTTGCACTTAGCCTACGAGCTCTAATCAACCTATGCAAGGTTCTATCAATCTCAGGATCAAAGTCAACCAAGTTATCAAGCTCGGACCTAGTCATGCATCACACAAAAACAAATAAATAAGTAAAATACACTAGACAATGGATAAAAATGTTAGAAAAGTTAATAAAAAGCAAAAGTTAGTAAAAACACTTAAAATGAAAAGATTACACTTACTAATCCCTGGCGACGGCGCCAAAATTTTGACGAGCGCCGAACTCAGTCAAAATTATAACCGAAGTTATTACCTAAGCTTGTAGCACAGTGACAACACCGGATCATCTCCACGAGGATTGTAGATGCAATTTAATCAAATCAAGTGAAAATTAGCAAAGGGAGGTTTGACAGTTTAAGATCGCACTTAACAAAATTAAAGGAAGAAATAATAATTAAAGAAGCGATCAATTTAGAAACCTATCCAAGATTGGGTGGATTCAATCATAGACCCTTCATAGAACACTTGAGTGCAATTGAATTGTTAATTTGGATCTAACCGAGATCTCTGCATCAAATCCAGAATTCATACTAGATGATCGTCTAGAATTTAATTAACAAGTGATAATCACAAATCCGCAATCACACCATTCATGAAGATCTATGTTAATTTCAAGTACCGAATTCAATTAACTTAGGCACAAATCAGTAACCTAACCTTTTCAATTCTGTGATTAATTTAGATCAATCAGTTCTAAGTTTCATCACAAATCTCAATCTTAAACCAAGATCAAATCAGATCAACATAAATAGAATCACCATTCATGCATTCAAGATCAAGAAGAAGAAAAGAGGAATTCAATTACAAATCAAATACAATACATAACCAAGATCTCAAGAATCCAAACCACAATCTCTTCAAGAGTTCTAAATTGACCGAAAGTAGCTTAGCCCTCCATTACCATGAAGGGGAGCATCAAAATATACAAAAGCTATGAGAAACTATGAAGAAACAAGAAGAAACTATGAGAGAAATGAAGGAGAATACAACTTGTTATTCATGATAACCAATGGTGCCTTTATAGAAGTCTAGGGTAACAAAATGACAAAAGGGAATGGGTGGATGAGTGGGGTGGTTGAGTGAAGTGGTTGAGTGGAGTGGTTGAGTGGGTTGGTGAGTGGAGTGGTTGAGTGGGGTGGTTAAGTGGGTTGGTGAGTGGAGTGGTTGAGTGGTTGAGGAGTGGTTGAGGAAAAAATTTCTTGTCTGACTTGGAAGCCAAAAACGACCAACTATACTTCAGATCCATAAAAAGTACTCTTCATGAAAGTTGTAGATCTTTGTCTTGGCTATAACATGCATATCTGGATCGTCCAATTTGGCTTCCTATAGCCCAATATATGACCCAAATACCGCAGGTTGCTCAAACCCAACTTCAGCACCTTTGTTCCGACTTGCAAGCTCAAACTGACCCATTAGACTTCATTTTTTCAAAAAGTGTTCTTCATGAAAGTTGTTTATTTGGATCTTAAATATAAACTATCCAAATTTCAGCCCATATCCATTATTACAGCTTGAGATATGATTTTATGAGTGCACACCATTCGGATTCTAGTGATAGAACCCGTATTCTGACTTCCATGTAAACTTAGGTCCCTTAGACATCTGTTTCGGACTTCGAGCTCTTCATCAAAGTTGTAGAGCTTCCTCCTAGATTTCCTACAAGGTAAAATTCATGATTATCAGATATCAGAAACTCAAGTTATGGCCCAAATACAGAAACAGTGTCAAGTCTCAATAATGCTGAAAATATTCAATTTGGACCAATTTGAGCTTAAACTCACAAAATCATACCAAACTCAATCAATTAAGAATATGGAGAGTGTAAATGACTAAACATAAGGGTTTCTTAATGAATAAAATATGTGATTATCAAGAGGCAGAGGATAGAAAAATAAGAAAACCTAAGAGAAAAAGACAAAATTCGAGAGAGCCCAACTGAAGTCTGAGCTTCAATATTTAAAGACAAACAACTTACACCGCAGCGTTAAACATTACGTGTCGCGGCATGTAAAACTTAGGGCACCAATCGCCGCGGTCAAATACAAATGCAATCAAACTCAATCCAACTAAAGATTAGAAAGGATTAAAGCAAGATTAGAGATGAAGACTTCAACATGAAATTTACATGAAAATAGGGCGAAAGTCTTCCAACAATGCATCATAACAAGGACAAAGTCATCAATAATGCATAGAGATAGGGCATAAATGACTACATTCAATGGAGTTATCAATAACTCAATTTCATCGTTAGATTTTTCCCAAATGAGATTAGAACAACCACTCATACAATTGTCTAATATCATAAGATCAAATGATATTATATAACTGCCCATACAATTACATAATATCACCGATACATTCGGGTCTAGTATATCAGCCTTATAGCACCTTTACTATATTTCTCATTTACACAATACTTTTATCACATTTTCATAATCGCGTAACACTTTGTTACGTTTTTAAATTGCGTAACCATTTTCTGACATTTTCTCAATCGCGTAAAACTATTTAAACATTTTCCAAAATCATGTAGAGATTTTTCAATGTTTTTGAAATCACGTAACTTAAAATCATATTTTTAAGTCACGTAAAGTACTTTTCATCATTTTTCAACTATGTAAAATATTTCTTAATATTCTAAACATCATTTTGGACTTTCCAAAAATTAATATAGTTTCTAACTTCATTTTTCTTGTTTTCTCACTTAAGAAATTCTTTCCGTAAATTTTCTACTATTTTCTACATAATTGCTTTTCCATTGATTTAAATCAATTATTCTAGCTTAAAATTTCCAAATGCGCTTCAAAACCCAACGGATGAGCTATACATTAGTAAACTTCAAGTCACTAATTTATTTCTCATTTATAAACTAATTCCACTAATTTAATTAATTCCAAAAATAAGCTTTTATTACTTTTATATCTCAAAATCCCTTAATTTAAATCCTTTACTATTTTAATCCATTCAATATTATATTTAGAAATACTTTTTGTTCTAATCTACTAATTTTTGGCATATTGGCCACAAATCATTTTGTTCTTCAAAAATCAATCATTTAATCACTTCCTAATTCATTTTTAATTTTAAAAATTTGTAATCCAATTTTCTTGATTTCTAAATCATCTAATCCATAATTAGTAAAATAACTTAGAATCTTTTGCTCCAAAAAATGATTTTGAGGTCGTGTGCCTCCATAGTTCTTTAGAACCAACATACTTCCCTTTGTCATGTTAATCACATCTTATTACATACACAATTCATCATGCACCATAAACACATACTTAAGCTTATTATCAAAGCAATAAGCATACCAACCACCAAACAATCATAAATATGGAAAGCCTTAAACAAATAAGTGAAAAAATCCTTATGGATTTTTCAACACATACAAATCCACTCCTCACCACCAACACATAGTTGATGAGGTTAATCTTCGTCTTACCTTTTGGTGATGCCTCCAAAGCTCCTTACTTTTATTCTTGAAGTAGATCTTCTCCACCAAGTTGTACTTAAAAACAAAGAACACACACAATATTAACATTTAAGGATATCAAAGATGACCATAAGCCAAAATATGGTCTTATAAACTTACCAAAGCAAAGAAGGATGAAGAACTCAAATCTTCACCTAAAGTCTCTTGATCTTGAACTTGAAGATCAATGTTGAAGATGGATGATTTAGACTAAGTGTTCAACATGAAAGTTGCTTAGGATAGCAAGTAGATTTAGGAAACTAGGTTGCATGAAATTAAAAGAGATTGGAGGATGGATTTGGATAGGTTGGCCATGAGCCTACTTGGAGAGAAAGATGAGAGATTTTTGTTTTGGTTTTTGGTTAAGAAAGATGAAAGTGAAGATATGAATGAAATAAATCAAAGACCCCTCCTTTACAAGCCTTAGACGTGAGCCCCCTAGACACCAAGGGAGTGTCCAAGTTCATCCTAGCCACCAAGCTTAGCTAGCAAGTTTTCCACCCATTGGCCACCAAGAGTCTTAGCCACTTTGTTAGACTCACCACTACCATTGATTAGATTAAGGGTAGATAGCCAAAGCCTTCACCTCTAAGTTTGCTACCTATTGGTTTCCACTTTTGTTGATCATTTTCTATTGGTTGCTCTTAAAAAGTCTTTGCCATAATCATTGACTTAATTCCCATTAGTTGGTCTTGGTTGCCTACTTCTCCTATTGGTTCATCAAAGATGACTAGTTTCTAATTGGTTTATCAAAGGAAGACTAGATTCTAATTGGTTTGATAAAATGTCTAACCATCAAATTTGACTAATTCTTATTGGTTCTCACTAAAGTTGTCATAACCGTCATATTTGACCACTATCTTACTTAGTCTTGAAGTTTTCTTTCTATTGGTCCATACTAGATATTTTCTAGTAAATATTATCCAATAGACAATAGCTACTATATTTTTATTGTCCAATAAATAAAACAGAAAAATATACAATAAAAGAAAATTTCAAAAACTGTTTTTAGTTTTAGGTTTAGTAAGATCTCCCGGCCCTGCATGAACAGTCCAAAATTTTCTAGCTGCAGAAAATTTTTTATTTTTCCAGGTCCGCCTCGGGTCCACAAACAGTAAAAAATATCAGAATTCCACAAAATTTTTTAAAAATCATAAAAATTATAAAACTCAATAAAATCAGAAAAAATAATTAAGCGTTAACTGAAATAAATAAAAGATGAATTTTTGGGGTGTTACATATGGTAAGTATCTTTTCTGAATTTTTAGAGAGTTGCATGAATGTGTTTATGGATGATTTTACTGTCTATGGATCTTCCTTTTATGCATGTCTAGATAGTTTAGCTCGAGTTTTGCATAGATACATTAAGACTAACCTTGTCCTGAATTTTGAAAAATGTCATTGCATGGTAGAGCAAGGCATAGTTTTAGGGCATGCACTGTCTAGCATAGGTATTAAGGTAGATCTTGCAAAAATAGAAGTCATTTCATGCCTATCTTACCCCACATGCATGCGAGAGGTTCGTTCTTTTCTTGGTCATGCAGGTTTCTATAGGCAGTTCTTAAAGGATTTCAAATTGCCCTTCCACTGTCCAACATGCTGCAAAAAGATGTGGAGTTCGACTTTGACTAAGAGTGCAAGGATGCCTTCAATCACCTGAAGTGAGCATTGACCTATACACCTATCATCCAGCCACCAGATTGGATACTCTGATTTGAGCTCATGTGTGATGCCTCTAATTATACATTAGGAGATGTTCTTGCATAGAGGGTCGGTAAAGTACCTTATGTCATCTCATATGTTTTAGCAATTATTTTTGCTTTAGATAAATTTCGATCATATCTACTTGGTTCTAGAGTGGTTGTGTTTTCAGATCATATAGCTCTAAAGTTTCTCCTGAAGAAGCCTAATGCAAAGCCCCGATTGCTTAGGTGGATATTGCTACTCCAGGAGTTTGATATTGAGATTCACGATAAGAGTGGAGCGGAGAACCTGGTGGCTGATCACCTGAGTCGGATTGAGAGAGAGGCAGATTCTTCTCCTATCCACGATGTCTTTCCTGATGAGCAGTTTTTCAAGCTGCAAGGTAACATTCCTTGGTTTGCAGATTTGGTTAATTTCTTGATTGCTAGAGCACTACCTGCATATTTCACTAAGGCACAAATTGATAAACTGAAAAGTGAATCAAAATATTATGTGTGGGATGACCCTTATTTGTGGAGATTTTGTAGTGACCAAGTCATTAGGAGATGTGCACCTGATAATGAGTTCCATTCTATTCTTAGCTTTTATCATACACTTGCATGTGGTGGCCATTTTGGGCCTCAACGTACTACTAGGAAAGTCTTGGACTCTAGTTTATATTGGCCTACCCTATTTCATGATTCATATATATTTTTTAACTCTTATGAATAATGCTAGAGAGCAGGTAATATTTCTCGTAGGAATGAAATGCCCTAGCAACCTTTACTGTTTTGTGAGATTTTTGATGTCTAGGGTATTAATTTTATAGGACCTTTTCTTGTATCATTTGGTTTTGTTTACATTTTGCTTGTTGCGGATTATGTATCTAAATGGGTGGAGGCTAAGGCCACTCGGACTAATGATTCTCGAGCTGTTGTAGATTTTGTTAGGTCTCGCATCCTATGCGGGTTTAGCATTCTGAGGGTCATTATCAATGATCAGGGTTCACACTTTTGCAATTGGAACTGGAGGCTTTATTGAAGAAGTATGGGATCTTGCATAAGGATTCCACGCCTTACCACCCTCAAACGAATGTGTAACATCCCGGGACTGCCTGCAGGATTGATGAGTGTCCCCACAAATCAACACAGGTATTTTCAGCGTGCTTTGTCCTCACTCACATGCATCCTAGGAAACTTCCTAGGAGGTCACTCATCCCACAAGTGCTCTAAGTCAAGCACGCTTAACCATGGAGTACTTATGTTCTTGGCTCCCGAAAAAAAGATGCATCTTGTTGATATGGGTGGTGCTAATCAATTTATTTAAGTCACCCTCAACTATACAGTCTTATACCTGCACAGTCTCTAAATCCCTCTCATTCTGGTGTGTATTCAATTCATTCATGTGTCCATTCGCCTAGAAGCTTGCCAAGAGTCGCTCCTTGTCTGTGCTTCATTTTTTTTCACCGACGACTACTCCCCACCCTCGTCAGCCCTGAGTATCACATGCCCACTAGCTTCTGTATGGTTCGTCCTCGAACCACACCGTCTGGGAGAGGTCACGCTCTGATACCATTTGTAACGTCTTGGAACTGCCTGCAGGATTGATGAGTGTCCCCACAAATCAACACAGGTATTTTCAGCGTGCTTTGTCCTCACTCACACGCATCCTAGGAAACTTCCTCGGAGGTCACTCATCCCACAAGTGCTCTAAGTCAAGCACGCTTAACCATAGAGTACTTATGTTCTTGGCTTCTGAAAAAAAGATGCATCTTGTTGATATAGGTGGTGCTAATCAATTCCTTTAAGTCATCCTCAACTATACAGTCTCATACTTGCATAGTCTCTGAATCCCTCTCATTCCAGTGTGTATTTAGTTCATTCATGTGTCCCTTCGCCTAGAAGCCTACCAGGAGCTGCTCCTTGTCCGTGCTTCATCTCTTTGCACCGACGACCACTCCCTGCCCTCGTCGGCCCCGAGTGTCACACCTTTGAAAGGTACCCGGAGCATTGCACAGACCAAAGGGCATCCTCCTATATGCAAATGTACTAAATGGGCAGGTGAAAGTAGTTTTCTCTTAGTTTTCTAGGGCTATATGAATTTGAAAATAACCCGAATATCCATCCAAGAAATAGTAATGGGACTTGCCAGCCAGCCTCTCCAATATATGATCAATGAAAGGTAATGGGAAATGATCTTTCCTAGTGGCCTGGTTAAGTTGCCTATAATCAATGGAGACCCGCCAGCTATTCTGAATTCTTGTGAGTAGAAGCTCATTGTTCTGATTTGTAACTATTGTGACCTCAAATTTCTTTAGAACAACCTGCACGGGGCTCACTCATTTACTATCGGAGATGAGATAAATAATGCCAACTTGCAGCAACTTGGTCACTTCCTTCTTCACCACATCCAGAATCAAGGGGTTCAGTCTCCTTTGGGGCTGCCTCACTAGTTTGGTACCCTCCTCTAATAAAATCCTAATGCTAGGAATATTTACAAGAGTCCATCTGATGGCTTGCTTATTCTGCCTCAAAACTGCATCAATTTTTCTTGTTGTTTAGGTTGCAAATTCTTAGCGACAATCACCAACAATTTCTCACCATCTCCCAAATATACATATTTAAGATGGTTTGACAAAGTCTTCAACTCTAAGGAAGGAGGTTGCATAATAAAAGGTAGTAGGCTATTTGAAATAACTAACCCAGCAACATTAAATTCAACATACTTCTGACTCTTATTTTCACATGTTGCATCATTCAAGTCAACAACTACATTATCACTCATAATTGTATAAATCTCAACACATGCAGCACATGGCACAATATCACAACCAGCACATATATCACAAGTAACAGAATCCAAAAAGTCAACAATATCATGGAATTAAGCATACATATTAGCATAACCATCATCAACCAGTATCTCAATCACATTAACATGGAAAACAGAATGCTCCTCTAGGGGATGTCTCATGGCACAAAAATGTTAAACTGCACCACATCGTCGCCAAATTCTATATAAAGGGTACTAGCATGCACATCTATCTTGGTCTTAGTTGTCTTGAGGAATGATCTGCCTAGAATCAATGGAGCGTGGTTTATTGAAGACTCATCTTCCATAGCCAGAATGTAGAAGTCTACTGGGAAAATCAACTCATTCACCCGAACTAACACATCTTCCAACACTCCTATAGGATGAACACTGGTCCTATTCACAAACTGAATCACTGTACCAGTAGGTTGCAAAGTGCCAATGTTCAAAGACTGATAAATAGACATCGACATGACATTAATCGAAGCACCCAAATCTAGCATTGCATGTTCAAATATAGAGTTGCCTACATGTAAGGGATTGTGAAAGTTCCAGGATCTTTGCATTTCTATGGTATGCTTGGTTGAATCATTGCATAAATATTTCTACCCATGCTAATCTTTTTAGTACCCTTAAGTCTTCTCTTGTGAGTACACAACTCCTTGAGGAATTTGGCATACTTGGGAATCTACTTGATTGCATCAAGGAGACAGATATTGATTTCCACCTTCCTGAATGTCTCCATGACTTCTCTTTCCATTTTTGCTTGTGCTGTCTACTTGGATTGTGTGACCCTATTTGGAAAAGGTTGTGGAATGGTCATATCTGAATTCTCTGCATATTTATTCTATGTCACGGATTTCTGGACTGAGCTATTCATTTCCTGCTGTTTCTGGTTACTCTCTGGTTGTGGTGAAGTGGGACCATCAACTTCTCTGCCACTTCTCAAGGTAATGACACTTACATTGCCTCTTGGGTTATTGACTGTTTGTGAAGGTAATTGGCTCGACCATTGACTTTTCAGCTCTCTCATAGTGGTTGCCAACTGCCCAATCTGAGTTTGTAAATTATGAATGGTGGCATTGACATTCTGCTAAAACTGAATGTTGTTTGTGGCCATCTGTTTCATCAAATCTTCCAATGATGGCTCGATTGGAGTGGCTTGGATAGACTGTTGCACAGGTTGTTACTGTCTGAATGCAGGTGGTTGGTATTTGTTGCTAGGACCTGTAGCTTGGTCTCTAAATTGTTGTTGTTGCTGTTGTTGGTGGGGCTATTGTTGTTGACCAGAATTCTCATATCTCAGGTTAGGGTGGTCCCTCTAGCCAAGGTTATAGGAACTAGAAAATAGATCATATATAGGCTGCTGTTGTGACTGTTGATATTGGGGTCTACTAGGAAAAATACTGCTGCAACAGATTGCTCTGGAAAAATAGAACCACCATCCTGAAGTGTGGGGCATGCATCAAAAGGATGAGATGAACAAGAGCAAATGTCATACACAGTTGCAGCCATCTGCATAAGCGGTTGTTGTCCCACTGCTAACTGCCTCACCAAAGAAATCAATTCATCTAATTTGTGTTCCATTCTTTGTTGATCTACATAAGACACTTGAACCTCATTAACTCCTTTAGTTGAGGTAATGATTCGTGTGCCAAATTGTTAGGTGTTGGCTGCCATGTTCGCTATCAAATCTCTTGCTGCAATAGGGGTCTTGTCTACTAAGGCTCCTCCAAAGGCAACATCTACCATGCTTCTTTCATTTGGCAGCAAGCCTTCATAGAAATATAGAATCAAGAGTTGATCATTGATTTGGTGGTGGGGACAACTTGAGCATAACTTATTGAATCTTTCCCAATATTCATACAAGGTTTCTCCTGTCATTTGTCTTATGCCACAAATGTCTTTTCTAATGGTAGTAGCTCTAGAGGTAGGAAAGAATCTCTCCAAGAACAACCTCTTCACGTCATTCCAACTTGTGACTAAACCTGGTGAAAGATAAAACAACCAATCCTTGGCTGCATCAGGAAGTGAGAAAGGAAATGCCCTCAGCTTGATGTGCTCCTCAGAGATCCCATGTGACTTCATGGTTGAACAAACCACATGAAACTCCTTAAACACCCACAAATTATTACATGACCATGGATATGAATCCTCACATGGATTCACCATCTATCAAATACACAAACCATCTCTCACCACCATACTTGGTTGGTGAGATGAATCTCCCTCTTACCTCTTGAAGATCCTCAAAAGCTCCTTGTTTTGCTTCTCTTTCCAAGTCCTTCACCACCAAGGGCTTCTCAAATACAAAACAAAACATATATTTATTAGTAAATCAAGCTTGAACAAGATAAACCATGGATCAAACATGGCTTAGAACCTTGAAAATCAAAAGAAAAGTGAAGATTAATAAACTTCACCAATAAAGCTCCAATCTTTAGCTTGAAGAACAAGGTTGAAGATGAATGATTTAGAGAAAGTCTCCAACATGAAAGTTGTTTAAAATATCATGTAGATTTAAGATCTATGGTTGGATGAAATTAAAAGAGATTGGATGGTGATTTTAGATGGTATGGCCAAATGGTTCCTCTTGAAGAACAAAGATGGAATTTTTTATTTTTGTGAGGGAAAGGCTTCTTAGACTTGGTTAAGGTAAAGAATGAAGTGAAAACACTTGGTTTCCCTTCCTATCAATTTCGTGGAGCTCTTTGGAAAATCCCTAAAAATCATAAACAAATCTTAAAATCAATAACAAGTAAAAGAATAGGTAAACCATGGTTCAAGCATGGCTTAGAAAATCAAAACTAAAAGATTGGGTGAAGAAATATGAACTTTACCATTTTTTGTAGAAACTTAAAGCTTGGATTTGAAGCTCAAAATGAATGATTTGGTAAAAACACATAACTAGAGATGTTCTTAGAATGATGTTTAGGTTTAGGAAATGTGTTTAGATAAAATTGTAGAAGTTTGGAGACATTGTTCCTAGGTGTTGGCCAAAACTAGAGGAGAAGAGAAATGGAGAGAAAGCTTTCATAACTTAGCTTCTTGAATTTGATCAATAATGATCAAGATGGAGTAATAATGGTCTTGAAACCATTCTATGCTCTTAAGCACTCACCAAAATCGTCCCCCCTTCATGCATTCTCTTAAGAGTACAAAGTGATCAATTATGATGCATATTGACCAAGACAAGTAATAATGGTCATAAAGCTTTTCTTTAGCTCCAAAATGAAGCACAAAATCGTCCCCCCTCCATGCATGCATTCCATAATGTTGTCATCTTTTTCAAGCCACCATTTAGAGCAATTTAAGCCATTGATTAGATCAATAGTTAGGATTAAGGTAGACTTTTGATTAGAAGACTTAATCTAGGCCATTAGATCTTTTTCCTTAAAATTCTAGCCATTAGATCCATCTCCAAAAATATAGGGTCAAGATTACTCCTTCTTACTTTTAATCCAAGGGTCATAATTAGTCATAGCCATTTTAGAAGACCAAATCTCCACCATTGATTAAATCCAAATCCAATGGTTATAAATGATCCATCTCCACCGTTGATTAAATCCAAATCCAACGATCACAAATGATCCTAGCCACTTTATAAGATCAAATCTCCACCCTTGATTTAATTCTTCATCCAATGGTTGTAAATGGTCATAGCCATTTTATTAGACTAATCCTACACCGTTGATTAAATCGACGGTTGATATCAAAGTTTTCAATATTAGACTTGCTTCCTATTGGTCCGTCAAAAGAATTAAACTTGTTTCCTATTGGTCCATCAAAAGTTGTCATAACCACTATCGTTGACTTAAGTAGTATAATATTTATTTTTATCTGCTAAAACCCCACGAAAGAATATATTTATTGTATTTTTATCTCCCGATAATTAAATACAGTACAAAACACAATACAAGAAATTTTTTAAAAATTGTTTCCAGATTCAGGTTTAGTAAGATCCCCTGTCTCCGTCTAAATAGGACAAATTTTTCTATACGTAGAAAAATTTTCATGTTTTGGGACTCATCCTGGGCCCACATAGGACCACTAGGCCCCACAAACAACCCAAAAACAACCAGATAACCATAAAAATTTATAATCATCAACAAAAATCACAAATATTAGAAAATGTATAAAAATTAAATCAGATTGTTAAAAATAATTAACAGTCAAGAGAAATAAATACTTAAAGATTTTCCCCGGCTTGAAAATTATTATTTTCTTGACACGGAGTAAATCACTCAAAACGATCAAATACGTTGACGGAATACTCAAAATAATTTTACAATACACAGAAATCACTAAACAGTAGAATTCTGTTAACTGTCAAAATTACTGTCTAATAGATAGGAAATTTGGGGTGTTACAGAATACCTTATGATCTTTTTGAATAGATCATTTAGAAAAAATAGATTTGGAAAACTTTGTATTCGAATACCAAATGTGTTATTCGAATAGCACTTTGAAAAACAGAAAAATGTATGAACATATTAAACCATTTTATTTGAATACCTTAGGGTATATTCGAATACCCCTGAATCAAAATCAGTTTTAAACACTTTCAAATATCTAGAAAATGATTCTTTGGATTTGGAATATTAATTTTGAAAACATTTTAATCTTTGCAACCAAAACCAATGAGATATCCAACAAGTCTCCTTACAAAGATCCTAAGTCCTAAAGCTATTCTTGAAGGTCTTGGACTTGGTCTTGCCATCATCTTCATCATGTTTGTTATCATCAAAACTATTATCCATGTTAGCTAGCCAATTATAGGTTACTGGGGCATTTCATTCCTGCGACAAATATTACCTGCTCTCTGGCACTATTCACAAGACTTGCAAAATATATATGAATCATGAAATAGGGTAGGCCAATACAAACTAGAGTCCAAGACTTTCCTAGCTGTACGTTGGGGCCCAAAATGGCCACCACATGCAAGTGTATGACAAAAGCTAAGAATAGAATGGAACTCATTATTAGGTGCACATCTCCTAATGACTTGATCACTAAAAAATCTCCACAAATAAGGGTCATCCCACACATAATATTTTGATTCACTTTTTAGTTTATCAATTTGTGCCTCAGTGAAATGTGCAGGTAGTGCTCTAGCAACACAGCTTGAAAAGTTGCTCATCAGGAAAGACATCGTGGATAGGAGAAGAATCTGTCTCTCTCTCAATCCGACTCAGGTGATCAGCCACTTGTGGCGTCCTAGGGTCGATGAGAGCAAGGAGTGGTCGTCGTTGCTAAAGTGAAAGCATCAATAAGTGGCTCTTGGCAGGCTTCTAGGCAAAGAGTCCCATGAATGAACTAAATATGCACCGGAATGAGAGGGATTCAAAGACTGTGCAGGTATGAGACTGCATAGTTAAGGATGACTTAAAGAAATTGATTAGGCGTAGCCATATCAATAAGTTGCAACTTCTTTTCGGGAGCCTAGAACATAAGAACTCCATAGTTAAGCATGCTTGACCTAGAGCAATTGTGGGATGGGTGACCTCCTGGGAAGTTTCTTAGGATGCATGTGAGTGCGGACAAAGCACACTGAAAAGCCTCGTGTTGGTTTGTGGAGACACTCATCAATCCTGCAGGCAGTCCCGGGATGTTACAGATGGTATCAGAGCCGAGACCTCTCCCAGTACGGTGTGGTTCGGGGACAAACCAAGTGGAAGTTGGTGGCCATGTGGCATCCTAGGGCCGACGAGGACAGGGAGTGGTTGCCAGTGCTAAAGTGAAAGCATCAATAAGCGGCTCCTGACAGTCTTTTAGGCGAAAGGTCCCATGAATGAACTGAATACGCACCAGAATGAGAGGGATTCAAAGAATGTATAGGTATGGGTCTGCATAGTTGATGATGGCTTAAAGGAATTGATTAGGCATAGCCATATCAACCAGTTACAACTTCTTTTCGGGAGCCTAGAACATAAGAACTCCATAATTAAGCGTGCTTGACCTGGAGCAATTGTGGGATGGGTGACCTCTTGGGAAGTTTCCTATGATGTATGTGAGTGAGGACAAAGCATGCTGAAAAGACTCTTGTTAGTTTGTAGAGACACTCATCAATCCTGCAGGCAGTCTCGGGATGTTACATTACTTGGTTCTCTGTTTCACTCCTATCGCGAATCTCAATATCAAACCCTTGGAGTAGTAATATCCACCTAATCAACCAGGGCTTTGCATCAGGCTTCTTCAGGAGAAACTTCAAAGCTGCATGATCTGAAAACACAACTACTCTATGTATGAGAAAATTTATGAGAGGCATGTGTATAGTCAATTTGCATCTTAGAAGCTTGTCTAATTCCCTTTCGAGGCGAAATCCTAGGCGATGCGTTTTTGAAGAAATGACTAGGACACTTCTTTGGACCAATTGAGCCTTTCAAGCCAACCTTAACTGAATGAGATCCCTAGTAACCCTTTGAAGTCTGGTGTGCATGTGTGAGACCTAATTTTTTCTTCTTAAAACCTACATTCTCCACCCCTTTCACCTATACTTATAAAAAAAAATCTCTTACCCTCATTACATGTCCCTTGTTGAACACACAGTTAGGCAATTTTTGTTGAGTTGTGCTCAATCATTTTGCATGGTACTAGGAAATTAGGATCAATTGGGAAGCAACCCTTGTTCAAAATAATAATAAAAAAATATTAGAAAAAAGAAGAATAGAAAAGAAAAAAAATGTGTGAGCTATTGTACAAAATGAGGCTCCTTTTTGCAATGAAAATAAATTTGTACATATATTCTTATATATATAAATATATATAAAAAAGGAATAAATAGGAATGATTCTTCAAGTTTGGATTCCTTGTGTGCATCTTTCATGCTTGGCTTGGTTCAATGGAAATGTGTGATCATGTGTTTGATATTTGAATATAAATCCTTCCCCTTCTTTCTTAACCATTACCCTTAGCCTTACATTACAAGCTTAAAAGACCTTTATGATCTTTGATTTTGTGTTACCTACATTAGTGGAGAAAGAGATGAAAGACATTATTTTGAGAGTGCATGTGTATTTTATAAATTCATCCAGCTTGCTCTTCAAGATTAGGAAAGGGTCTTAAACACATAAATTTAGGAAATCTTTCATACACAAAATGGCATTCAAGGGTAATCATGATTGTTGAAATTTTGTTGCATGTGTGGACTTTGTTGTGAGGTTGAGAATTGATTTCTTAGGGTATGAATGATGATTGGATGCTGGCTATGCTCTAGTTCAATTTGCCCCATGTTTTTGTATTGGATTGTATTATTTCTTGCATTGCTTGGATTAGTTTGCTTAAGGACTAGCAAATCCTTAGGTTTGAGGGTGTGATAACTTCTGGAAATGAAGTTATTTCACTTGAATTTGAATACGTAAGAGCATGCTATCCTTAAGTTTTCTAGTCAAATGTTTAATTCTTGCATGACTTTAATGATATGAGTTTGTTAACTCAAAAATGATTAAGAATTGCATATTTGAGAATTTCAATTAAGGAATTTGAATTGATCATAGTCTGATGGACTTTGGTATTATTTTGAAGCAGATATTCAAGATGGAAAGACCTTGGAAGGGACGAGGAAGCAAAGAGGAAGGATACAAGAGAGAATGAAGGGTTGTCAACCCACGCCTAGGCGTGACAAATCCACGCCTAGGCATGGCCTTCTCAGTTTTGTAGGAATTCCAGGCAGAGACATCCACACCTAGGTGTGGCACTTTTAGTTTTTCAGCTTTTTCAAACAGAGACACCTACACCTAAGCATGGGAGAGTCACGCCTAGGTGTGGCCAGTACCTGATAGCACATGTTGCATAACCAAGCCTAGGAGTGGGGAAAATCTTGGAACGCAAAATTGACCCTTATTATATGATTTTTGGGGGCATATTCAGTATCTTCTGTTTTAACCAAGCATGAACTTCATAGAGAAAGGGAGAAGAGGAGAAAATTTTGGAAGATAGAAAGGATTCAAGTGAAGAATCAAGATCAAGGAGGAAGATCAAGCATTGGATTCTCATCATTCTTGTTCATTTTTCTTCTTTTCTCTCTTGATTTATAATTTGATGGGTTTCATGACTCCATTAGTTTTCTCCTCTTTCATGATGTGTAACTAAACTTTAATCTAGGGGCTCTCTAGGATCTTGCTATGGATTTGATTACCTTGTAATTGGTTGAGTATTCTTTCAATAAAATTAGTTTTGTTCTTCCATATCTATGCTTAATGCTTGTTATTGATTGGCCATCAATTACATGATTTTAGTATTCTAATAGAACTAGAAATAGGGTGTTGTGAATATGGAAATGGTATGGTTGATGTATGTTCAATTACATTCTATTGGGTTGGGTGTGTTGATTAACTAAGGGGATGGACACATACTCCTTAGTTATGCATAGCAAGTGTTTGATAAATGGTCTCAATGAGTGATTCATATGCTAACTCACATGGACACATAGTAGATTGGATAGGTTTCACATTGGTAATTGTCCTAGACATAGGCATTTACCTATTACTTGTTTTAGCTAGCAAAACCAACTCATTATTAGATGCTTGTGCATTGCAAGTTATTCATTAAAGTAGCAAGTGAATAGGAACCCCTAGGCTTTAATCATTCTTATCTTTCTCTTGTGAATTTAGCGTTTGGTACATTCTAGTTTGTTTCATTCAATTTGTAATTCAATTGCGAACTACTCTTATATTTTAATTGCTTGGATAAGAATTTGTGGTAATTGGTTGAGTTTTAGCATGCCTCTAATTGTCAATCCTTTGGGACATGATACTCTAACTCTCATATATTACTTGTTGACTGTGCATTTGCAGATTTTGCCTAACAAAAACAACCAATATTCTAACTCTTACAGTGAGGAATCTTCCTAACTTCTCTTGGAAGCAACGAGGTGTTGAAGTACAGTAAGGGCAATGACCTAATCAAGTAGGTCAAATTCGTATAACACCACCCTCTGGCTTTCAACCACAAAGGTATGCGCCCAATCCACCTCAAGCATCAAGCAATAGTTCAAACTTGGAGGACAAAATAGATAAGGTAATATCTTGAGTGATAAACTTGGACTCTAGGATGCAATTCATGGAATCTAAGATGCCATTTTTAGACTCTTACACTCAATCTATAGCAAAATTAGAAACTCAAATTGGATAGTTAGCCATTGCTATAGGAAATAGAAAGGAGGGTAAACTTCTAAATCTTTCCATAGAGAACCCGAAAGGTTAAATCCACGAGCAATTTAAGGTTGTAATGATTTTTAGGAATGGAAAAAAGATTAAAACTAGAGTGAATGAGGAGAGAATACACAATGATAGGGATGAAGATAATCATAAAGAAAATATAGAAGAAACCAAATCCCCTTCCTCTAATGTGACTAATTCTTCGCTTTCGATTCCATATGAGTCAAATGTTCCTTACCTTAAAGCCTTCGAAGCACCTTCACATTTTAAGAAAGAAAAGTAGAGGGAGGACATTCTTGAGGCCTTTAAGCAAGTAAAAATCAATCTTCCTCTTTTGGATGCTATTCAACAGATTCCTGCTTATGCCAAGTTTCTTAAGGACATGTGCACATTTAAAAGAAAATCTAAAGCACATATGTCTAAGAAGATTCATCTACGTGAACAGGTAAGCTCAATTTTGCATTTTAACACACACCTAAGTGTTGGTGTATGCCCTAGAGGTCAATTTATTTTGACCGTACTAGCTTACATTGTATTATGCTATTTATTTAAATCATGAGGCATTTCATTTATTGTGTTATTTATGATATACATAATAAAGTCCGTAGAATAGTAAGTTTTATGTCATAAGACATCAAGTGGGTGACTTGATCATGAGATTCTATTGGATAGGAACAAAACACTATTCTTAAATGTCCCTAGTCAAGTATTATTATTAATTAGGACGACAATAATGCATAGAGACTAGTATGTGCGTAGAATGATGGCCATTTCTCATGAGTCATGGATATGAGATACCGAGTCTTCACATGGATGCATACTAAAGTAATGATGTATTAGAGTGACCCACCTTGAAAATGCTACTTGGATCGTTATGTGAGTGTCATAACCGATTCTCATAGTGATAATGGTGTATGTGGTCCTTTGACATGAAATCACTACGATTTCTACATGAGGAGTTATATGTTTTAATGTCATTAAACATCATCTATAATAAAGTGATTATAAAGTTAGTTATTGGACATACGGCGAATCATGCAGAGGAATATGAATGACCTAGATGGGATTTGTCCCTCCTACATAACAGGAGTGATATCTTTGGGCCCCCTTATTGAGTGAGACTATGAAATGCATGACCATGCTCAAATGAGTTAATATGAGATATTGATCTCATTTGTTATTACTATATCTACTCGAATATCAGGAAACGAAAGATTGAACTATACAAGGGTGACATGTTTCATGCCTTGTGTTCAATCTAGATATCTAGACAAACAGAATAAACTACATAGAAACATTGATCATGGAAATGTTATGTCAAATCACTGACATTCTCATTACTTGGGTAGCAGTGATGTGTTCATAGATACTACTCACTACTTGGAATATTAAAATGGGATTTTAATATTACGGCCAATGTCATGAGAACCTGCAGGGTCACACACATAGAGCAGACCAAAGTTGGAGCAATAAGAATCCAAGTTAGACTGGGATTCCATCGTGGGCTTAACTCATAACAAATGAGTCCAAATGCTACATAACTAACCCTGCTATTGCTCACACTCACTTAAGACAGTCACTATTATAAATAGTATTATTAAGGGGGCTACTAGGTATGAAGAACAGAACCCTAGCCGCATCTACAGAAATAGTGAGTGAGAGAGTGACAAGTATCTCTTCTCTTTGCAGCTAGCACTGTGTCAGAGACATAAGACTAATAACTGTCGAGTTTACCAAATTTAAATCAATCTATAACCAAATTACCAAAACTATTTGCAGCATAAGATAACATCGGGTTGAGCCCATAGATCACTCTAATTATGAAGTCAGATTATGACCTTAATAAATGGAGGGGAAGAAGTTTGTGAAATTAACAACAAAAATAGAAAGCAATTAAAGAAGAGAAAATAAAATTAAGAAGCAACTAATCCAAGAGAATTGTCCAAACTTGATTTCAATTTATCCTTGATTACTAAAGATCCAATCAACTATCAACCAAACCCTTAGTCTTAGATCACATCAAGACGCCTCTCAATGATCCACGGATCTTCTACTAGAAACACTTCCAGAATTCAATTAATTGAGGTTAGACAAATTAAGCATCCATCCAAATCCCAAATTAACTTAAAATCCATGATCAAACCAAGGTAAACATTTCATCAAACACCTTTAATGCATTGTTTAACCTCTGAATTCATCTCTTGTCACATGGTAATTATGCAATTAACATATGCAAATCCCAATCAAATTAAGCATTAAATCAAAATTTAAACAAGAGAAGAAGAAGAGAAATTTGATTAATAGATGAATGTATAGCAATTAAACCAAAATCTCAAGATTAAGCATCAAGAATGTCAATCCCTTGGATTGATTAAAGGCTCTACCCCTCCACGAATAGGAGGGAAGAACTCATAAAAAGAAAAGAAAAACTAGAGAGAAGGGAGAGAAGATAGATCTAGAGAGAAGATGAGAAGAGTGTGGAATGAAAGGTGAGAAGTGTATGTAGAATGAGGTAACCTCAATTTTCTGCCTTCCAACCCCCTAAACTACTCCCTATTTTGGCTTAACATAATTAAAAACTCATTAATTACAAAGTTAGGTCAGTTATGAGCAATTAGGCCCAAACCCCATGCAATTTGGAGGTCTACAACTCAAGTTATAGACAAAACAACATTAAAGAGTCTCTGAACTCGTATTATGACTTCCAGGCCCAATTAGGTCCACTAGACATCCAATTGAGACTTCAAGCTCTTCATCAAAGTTGTAGAGCTTCCTCTTAGCTTTCCTAGAAGATAAAATTCATAATTATCAAATATCTAGAACTCAAGTTATGGTCAAAATACAGAAACAATGTCAAGACTCATTAATGTTAAAAAAAATCAATTAGGACCAATTTGAGCTCAAACTCACAAAACATGACCAAGCTCAATCAATTAAAAATATGGAGAGTGAAAATGACTAAACATGAAGGTTTATTAATGTATAAAATATGTGATTATCAAATTCTCCTACACTTAGCTTTTTACACTCTTGGGCAAAACACAAAAGACCAAAACAATGGCACAAGTGATTAACAAAAGGACTCAAATTCCAATGACATTCAAGAATGCAAAAGTTTACAAGCAAGAAGAACAAGAAAAGGTTCAAGGGATCATAACATTCATGAGTTAACATTTCTTCACATCTCAAACCAACAAGCAAGGTAGCTTCAAATTGAAAGGCATGAATCAAGAATGATAAATCCTCACAAGATGCACTTTTAATCCCTCAAGTGTTTACAAAGTAAGTATTTCACTCAATTTAACCTATGAAAATTACACTACCATAAGCTTACTTATCTTCTACTTCTCCACTACCAAGCACATGCACACAAAAATCAAGGAGACTTTATTCAAGATTGTAATGGAGCCAAGGTAAGGGAAGAAAACAATATGCATATAATAAGTTAAATAACCAAGAGAATAAAAGAGCAATGGGGAGGAACTCAAATGACAAGTAACAAGTATGAAATTTTACCCCCAATTCCATATTATACACATTCTCTTACCTATTCCTTCTCTTTCACAACCTTTATTGCATTTATTCTTTTTCTCTTCATTTTTTTTATTTTCATTTTTTTCATCATTTTTTTTTATTTTCAATCACCTTGCATATTACACATCAATTTGCACAACCCCTACACTTGAACTATTAATTGCCCACAAGCAAAAGAGTTCCTCAAATGAAAATGAACTAATGCTCTTCAATTCCCTAAGGTAAGGTAAACACATGGTTTTTCACAAAGGCATATAATGAGAATGTAACACCTTAATGCCGATAACCTAGTATACCGTGCATATACCTGGATATACAATATTAGCTATGCTATTTCTAACTTAAACATCATACTATTCCATATCATTTAAACAAATAATAATGGAGAGCCTTGCGAAAAACTAAAAGTTATACATATAACATTGCCTCAAAAGAGCTCATTATATACATAAACTTTTTTTTTAACAAACTAAAAGCAGCATAAATAAATACAAACATAAAAACTATTTTAGTCTTCATATTTTTTCTTCTTGCCTTTAGAAGAACTTCCATCTGGATTTACATGGCAACAAACGGGGTGAGAAATCATATTTCTCAGTATAAGTAATCAAAACTAGCAGTTTAAACTTCTCCAAAGAATAAACCACACTGAAACTAATAAACAGACTAATACTTCCTGCATAAGAAACAGTTACAAACTTCCTCTCTGTGTAATGTTTCTAAGCAACTAAACTCCTGTTCTCATAATCGAAACCACAATGATATCAAATAACTGCCCATACAATCATTCGATATCAACGACTAAACAACTGCCCATATAGCTGTCACCGAAGGCAAAATGCAACACAAACATAACAAAAATACAAATTCTAATACAAACAAGAAATAAATAATGCAATAGTGAGATGATGTATGATTATCTTCAAATAAAAGTGTATGCAAGTGTAAATGCAGTGTCGTGATACTTAACGATTCCCCTGGGTAGGGAGGTATTTTTTCATAATAACTTGTGACCTTTGGTTATCATAACAAGTATCCTCCTTAACCTACTAAGTAGTCTACTAAGTATCCTACCTTAACTGGGTGGATATCGCCACCAAAACTGAGTGGATGCCTCCACTAGCTCTTCTCTAGGAATAGCAAGTATGTGTGAAAGGTGATGCGAGTGTGTGAAAATGCAGCGTTATGTCTAACTCTAACATAACCGCCACATAATTCTATACTAAACCTACCTTTGCATTACTAACTCTACCTCTTCTCTTTGAGAGCACTTCATGCACTAAGGCATTTAATCAATGCTAACTAGACTTAGCACACTACTATCTTTGTATTACTAACTCTGCTTCACTCTTGAAGAGCTTTCATGCACTATGGCATTGACCCTTGCTAACTAGGGTCTATGGCACGCAACTTTTTCCATCTAGCTTCTTAACTCTCTTACCACCTCTATTGTGACATTTGTGCAACTTTAGGTTGCTTAAGAAACTAAACTCTTGGTCTATGGTAATCCATGTCCAATGGATGCACACTCATTTTATTTACTTTCCCTTGTATGCCACTTGGTCTTTCTATCTAAGAAATACCTCTTCTAGTGCCTCAACTATCTTTACTAGGCATACACAAAGGATTCTATCAACTAAAGAACTCAAAACATCCAAAAAACAACATTTTGGACCTTCAGGGTCTCACGCCGTGGCATAAAACTATGCATGCCGTGGCACTCTGCTCTCGGGTGCAATTTTTGGACAGAAAACTGCCCCACGCTGCGGCATGTGTAACACCCTCCTCAGGGCATCACATTTCTGACTACTAACTTATAATCTGAAAATCAGTTCATAAAAGGTTTAAGTTATAAAATATGGGTTTAAAAATTTCTTTTTTGCGGTAATATAAACTTATTGATATTTATAAGTAATACTGAAAAATAGATTTAAACTGATTAAAACTCATATAACAGACATCACTTAATATTTAACAATTATTCAATAAATATAAAACTTACAGACTGAATTTTAAATAGCAACAAATCCCATGACGGGTCCTACTCAATAGCACGGTAAAACACTAACGAGAAAACTCAACATACTTATTTCATCTTGTATTCATCTTGATGCGCCATATATTTGTTCCTCATCAAAACCGTACACTAACCAGTCCGGGATGGTCACTCCTCGATATTGTCACCGAACTCAGAATATCTACTTCCCGTTACGTCTAAGGAACTCGTTCCATCTATTATATAATTTTTAACAATACAAGCATAACAAAACAATATAACAAAGAAGTGAGATCACCTACGCTAATACCAACATGGTAGTACAGAGATAACACAAACAACATATCATACAGATATATCATACCATAATTACAATTATGCCATCATCATAATGTATAAAATAACAATAATTACAATAATGCCATTAACATTATTTATCATCATCATCATCCAATATTCCTCAATTAGAAATTGATATTCAATATTTATGATAATGCCCTCAACATTATTCAAGTATTCAACAGTTCAATTATCATAACCAATGCTCAATAATGATGCATATGTTATGCATGTAGACTCAATGTCCTACTCCATGGAGGTTTTCACAATTTCGAGAAGAATGCTCTGGTTAATTGTCAGCCTTAGCCGAAAGACAATCTCCCAGTCATCGAAAAGAATCGTGTTATTATCGGGTATTGTCAATGCGTTGCAACGGACTGCATCGCCAAGTGGCATATGATCCAGCCTTAGCCCACAGACAAATATCCACTGGTCAACCGCCGCGCCTTGACGGCCCCAAGATCCATCATAGACCTTACTATCAATTCTCATTCCCTCTTCAACCACAAGGATCACAATAACATTAGCTATTAATTTTCGTTCAATGCAATTTTGTTTAAATTCATGATATGCCACAATGCATATTTTTCAATTTCATCATATGCCTCAATACATATCTTTCAATTTCATCATATGTCACAATGCATATTTTTCTAATGCATGTATAATGCACCAAATGCCATTCAAAGACATATCTTTCCAATGTATGTAAAATGCACCAAATGCCAATCACAGGCAAAACTCGTCATTTTCTCATACAGTATCTATACACTGGTTCAACAGTAATTATACTGTATTTTCAACAACGAAATCATATTATCGCGTTTTCATAGTCACAAAACACTTTCATCGTGTTTTCACAATCGCACAACATTTTTGTCACGTTTTCACAATTCCGCAACACTTCTATTGTATTTTCAAATCACATATTGATTTTTCAATGTTTTCTCAATTACGTAAAAATATTTACACGTTTCTCAAATCATGTAGTGATTTTCCACCATTTTTACAATCGCGTAACTTAAAAATCATTCTTTTAAGTCGCGTAAACCATTTTACATCATTTTTGAAATATTTAAACGCTTTCCAAATCACGTAGAAATAATTTAACATTTTTCAAATCGCGTAACTTAAAAATCACATTTTTAAGTTACGTAAATCGTTTCTCACCATAATTCCATTACAAAAAATATTTCTTAACCTTCAAAAATTCCATTTCAACCTTTCTCATAATAATATGACTTCGTACTTCATTTTCCACGTTTCCATATTCAAGAAATCCTTTTCATAATAAATTCCACAATTTCACCATTTCCATTGAAGTAAATCAATGTTTTCAAATCTTTAAAAATTCCTTATTACACTTCAAAACCCAAAGGATGAGTTATACATTAGAAAATATCAAATCACTATTATATTCTCCATTTTTCTCAAATCAATTCTAAAATCAATTCTCTTCAAAATAAATTGAGGTTCAAACACTTTCACCTCTTTTTGTCTTTCATAAACGAAATTCCATCTTTCAAGTAACAAAACACCTTGTTTCCATTTTCTTTAATTCTTGTACTAAAACACTTTGTTCAAACACTTTGTTTCCACTTTGAAATTATTTTGTTTCATAAAACCAAAACTATTCCAATCTCCTAAAAAAAACCATGGTACATGGTTTCATTGGCCATCAAATATTTTTCCTTCTAAATCAATTAAGTACCATTCTTGTTTTTTTTTACACAAACAAAACCATTAAAATTTCTTTAAAAAAATCGTGAACACTTGGTCTTTGAAATCAAATCATTTGTTCATTTTTCATTTTCACTTTCTTTGCAAATCCTTAAAATCATCAACTCATTACTCTTTTCATTTAAAATTCATGATTAATAAAATACTTAGAATCTTTTGATTCAAAAACATCCTTCAAAAACCGTGAACACTTATTCTTTGAAAACAAACCCTTTATTTATTTTCCTTGCTTTTCTAAACATCCAATTTTACCATTCATGAAAATATTAATTTGTAAACACCTATTTTGAGGTGTAGAGGCCGAAATCCTCATGGTCTTTGGAACCAAAAATTGTTTTCCTTTCTAACAATTTTTATGGCATACATCACATATAATCAACATATTATATTTCAAGCATACCATAAAAGCAGTAAATCATACTAAACATGCAAACACAAATAAATCATGCAAAGCATATCAAACATAAGCAAATAATCAAAGCACATAAACACCCACAAATAATTACATGACCATGGATATGAATCCTCACATGGATTCACCATCCATCAAATACCAAACCATCTCTTACCACCATACTTGGTTGGTGAGATGGATCTCCCTCTTACCTCTTGAAGATCCTCAAAAAGTTCCTTGCTTTGCAATTTGAACAAGATTTCCACCAACAAAGTTTCTTGAACATAAAACAAACACAAAGAAAATCAGTATATTAAGCTTGAATAAGAAAAACCATGGATCAAACATGGTTTAGAACATGAAAAAGAAGAGAAGAAATGAAATTTCCTTACACTTCACCTCAAATACCTTATAACTTTGCTCTTGAAGAAAGTCCTTGAAGATGAATGATTTAGAGAAAGTCTCCAATATGAAAGTTGCTTAGAATAAGGTAAGGATTCAAGAAAGGCTGTATGAAATTAAAGAGTGATGGAAGGTGTTTCTTGGTGTCTTGGCCGTAGCATAGAGAAGGAAAGAAATGGAGAGAAAATTTGATAAGTTTGCTTCTTGAAATTGATCAATAATGACCAAGAGTGATCAATAATGGTCTTGAAACCATTCTAATCTCCTACACCATCTCAAAACCATCCCCTCCTCCTTCATGCTCTCCAAATGTGTGACAAATTTCACTAGCCATTATTTGAAGCATTCTAAGCCATTGATTAATTCAATGGTTAGGATTAAGGTAGACTTTAAGTTAGAAGACTTAATCTAGGCCATTAGATCTTTCTTCTTGAAATTCTAGCCATTAGATGTGTCTCCAAAATGAAGGGTCAAGATCACTCCTTCAAACTTTACATCCAATGGTCATAAATGGTCCTTGTCACTTTTTAAGACCAAATCTCCACCCTTGATTAAATCAATGGTTGATATTCAAAGTCTTCCTTATTAAGCTTGTCTTTACAACCATTGATTAGATCATTGGTGAACATCCAAAGCTTCCTAACTAAGTTTATTCCCACACCATTGATTAAATCAATGGTGATCATCCAATGCTTCTTCATTAAGTTTGTTTCTCAACCGTTGATTAAATCAAGATCAAGTCTCCACCGTTGATTAAATCAATGGTGGATATCCAAACCACCAATGTTGACTTAAGCAGTATAATATTTATTTTTCTATCTGCTATTACCCTCCGAATAATATTTTTACTATATTTTTATCGCCCGATAATTAAATACAGTACAAAACACAGTAAAAGAAAATTTTAAAAAACTGTTTCCGGATTCAGGTTTAGTAAGATCCTCCGTCTCCGTCTAAACAGTACAAATTTTTTTATCCACAAAAAAATGTTTACTTTTCGGGACCCACCTGGGCTCAGTAAGGCCACCTGGGCCCACAGACAACCCAAAAACAATCAGAGAAATATAAAAATTTCATAATCATCCATAAAATCATAAAAATTATAAAACTTACAAAAATCAAGTCGGATTAGTAAAAATTATTAAGGATTTTCAAAAAGAAATAAAATACGAAGGTTCAGATATACGATCCCAAAATAATATTAAAATAATAAAAAACATAAAAACTCCCAAAAAATCCTAAAAATCACAAAAATTATAAAATCCATAGAAGTCAAGTCGATTATTCAAAATAATCAAGAATCGGCCGAAATAAATAAAATATGAAATTTTCGGGGTGTTACAACATGCAACTCTCCACGCTGCGGCATGCTCATGCCTTGGGCCACACCTTGGTCCATGCCTCGGTCCACGCTGCGGTGTGCCTCACAGAACTCAGATTCTGTAGAATTCTGCAGAAATCGTGCACTGTTCTATTCAACTTTTCTTAGCTTCTAATCATCAAAAATCGGTTCCTAGGTGATTTCTAGCTTCACCAACATCTTCTAAACACATTGTAACGTTATTAAAACATATTAATTCTCTTAAATTGGATCAAACACCAAAAATAACATACTTGGTTATTTATAACCTAGGTTCCATATTCAAGAACCAACTAGTTTTATCTATGGATAAAACTAACTATCTTGATCTCATTAAGTTGAAACAACCATTTCCAGTCAATACAAACAAGGCACTAGCTAAAAGAACTAGTTTTCCCCTTTTGAAAACCCATCTTTTCCATCTAAACACTTAAGTTCTAGCATAGAAAAGATGAAGAACAAAGATAGAAAACACCCCTACCTCTTGCTTTGAAGAAGATCTTGAAGCCTTGATCTTGCTCTTGGATCTTTCTTCAATCTTGGCCTTTGTCCTTGAACTTCTTCGCTTCTTTTTTCTCTCCTACGGTTACTGTCCCTTTCTTTCTCTTTTTTTTATGTTTTGTTTTTGGCTCTCTGCCATGGGAAGGAAAGAATTATAAAAAACAAAGCTTAACTTTGTTTCTTATAAGATAACCACTAATGTGGCACTAGAATTCCCGATCTGCTATGAATACTTAGATTCCTCCAAATCCAAGTTTCTAACTTCCAACAAGTTTGAAATAAATTCTAAAATTCATTGAAAATCTTGTTTCACCTTTATCTTATTTTTCCATATCTACTGGGAGTCAATCCGGCATTAAAATGCATAACTAGTATGCCTAAAAATACCAAACTAACTTCAAAAATTTTCAAAATTCAACCACACCTTATTTTGTCCATTTGTGACCTAAAAACAAATTATCCATGCTTGTTTCCCTTCAAATAGTAGTTTATGCTATTTTCTAATTCATTTTAGGCTATTTTTCACACTCAGAGTTGCAACAAAGTGTCTAAACTAACTCAGTTTGTCACAAAACTTCACTGACATATCAAACAAGTCATATGCTACTTTTGTACACATATAAAAGTCTAATATGTTTTTTCGGGATGTTATAATGAGCTAATTCAAAGAATAGACAAATAGACTCAAGGGGGTTAATCAAAGGGAAATAATGCAAGGTTAGCTATATAGCCAAGGTAGTTAATCAAGAAAGAAGGCCTCAATCATGTTCATGCATGCAAGTGAAATGTAGCCTCAAAAAGAATCAAAGCAAGTTCTAGAGTGATAAATTGACATGAGTGAAAATCACACAAGAAAGAAGAGAATGGTGTAATGTTAAATCCATCAGTTGGTGTAACACCCCCTCAGGGTATCACATTTCTGACTCCCAACTCATAATCTGTAAAGAAGTTCATAAACAAGGTTTGAGTTATAAAAGATGGGTTTTAAAAATTTCTTTTCATCAAAGACGGAAACATAAACTTACTGAGATCCATAAATATTACTGAAAATATATTTAATATACAATATTGACACCAATTAATATTTAACAATTTAAAGAGAAATATAAAAATAACAGAAAACTCTCTTTTTAACAGTAACAAACCCTATGACGGGTCTTACTTAATAGCATGATACAACACTAACGAGAAAACTTAACATACTTATTCCTTCTTGTATCCATCTGGATGCATCAGACATATGTTCCTTGTCAACACTGCACGTTATCAAATCTGGAATGGTCATTCTTTGATGTTGTCACCAATTTCAGAATATCTACCACCCGTTATGTCTAAGACAACTCGTTCCATCTATTATATAATTTTTACAGCACAAGCCCAACCAAACAATATAACAAAGAGGTGAGATCACCTACGCCAATACCAACATGGTAGCACAGAGATAATACAAACAATATATCATACAGGTATATCATACAAGAATTCCAATAATGCCTTCAACATTAATCAACTATCATCATCCAATCACTTATCAGTTCAAATATCATTCAATATACATGACAATGCCCTCAACATTATTTATCATCATCATCATCCAGTATTATTCAACAGTTCAATTATTCCTCAAGTATTCAGCAGTTCAATTATCATAACTAATACTCAATAATGATGCATATGTTATGCCTGTGCACATAGACTCAATGTTCCTACTCCATGGAGCTAATACTCAGTTTGGAGAAGTTGATCCGAAAGATCTGTCTGTACCAAAATGCCTCAGACTAAGTGCTATAATCCTCATTTTGATTTTGCATATCTAGCATATACACGATAGTCTTTACGAGATGTCGATTAAGAATAGTGTCTCGGTCAAGATCAACGGTGCGTTGCATCGGTCTAACCTACAGGAAGAAGTGCGACCAACCACCCATGTAAGTAACCCACACCCCGATGCCCCCAAGGTCAACAAGTGACTTACACTACGCATATCGTACCCACTCAAGAGGTGTACGTCTCTCCTAGGCAAATAGCCTCATACAGTCCATCGGACCTTTCCAATGCATGTTCAATGCACCAATGTCAATCATAGGCAAAATTCATCATTTTCTCATATAGTGTTCGTACACTAATTCATGCATATAAAATGCACCAATGCCAATCACAGGCAAAATTCACCATTTCCAATGCATGTTCAATGAACCAATGCCAATCACAGGCAAAATTCACCATTTCATATTCAGGGTCCACGCATTGGCCCATTCTCAGTTTAATTTCATAATCTCAAAATCAGGGCTCACACACTGGCCCAACAGTAATAATACTGTATTTTCAACAACGAAATCATATTATTGCATTTTTATAGTCACAAAACACTTTCATCGTGTTTTCACAATCGCGCACATTTCTATTACGTTTTCACAATTCTATAACACTTCTGTTACGTTTTCAAATTTCATATTGATTTTTCAACGTTTTCATCAATCACGTAAAAATATTCTACCATTTTTAAATCGCGTAGCAATTTTTCCACAATATCTCAAACGCGTAAAATATTTAAATGCTTTCTAAATTGCGTAGAAATATTTCAACGTTCCTCAAATCGCATGGAAATATTTAAACATTTTTCAAATTGCGTAGCTTAAAAATCACGTTTTTAAGTTACGTAAATCATTTTTCACCATAATTTCATTACAAAAAATATTTCTCAACCTTCAAAAATTCTATTTCAACCTTTCTCAAAATAATATGACTACTCACATTATTTTCCACATTTTCTTACTCAAGAAAATCCTTTTCGCAATTTATTCCACAAATTCACAATTCCATTGAATTAAATCAATGTTTCTCACTTTAAAAAAATACTAACGCTCCCAAAAACCCAAAGGATGAGTTACACGTTAGAAAATATCAAATCACTATTATATTCTCCATTTTTCTCAAATAAATTCTAAAATCAATTCTCTTCAAAATAAGTTGAGGTTCAAACACTTTCAACCTCCCTTATCCATTTACATATGAAAATTTCATTTCTCAAGTGATAAAACACTCTGATTCCCTTTCCAAAAATCCTTGTACTAAATCAATTATATTTCCACTTGAAAAATCACTTTGTTTCATCAAAATCAAGGTATTACAAACCTTCCAAAACTGTGGTACATGATTATTTAAACCATCAAATATTTTTCCTTCTAAGTCAATATGGTTTTACACAAACAAAACCATTAAAAATTTCTTTACAAAAATCGTGAGCACTTGGTCTTTGAAATCAAATCATTTGTTCATTTTCATTTTTCACTTTCTTTGCAAATCCTTAAAATCAACATTGCTCATGTTTAGTAAAATGCTTAGAAACTTTTTACACAAAATAAATCAATAAAAATCCATCTCAAAACCGTGAACACTACTTCTTGAAAAACAAACCCTTTGTTTATTTTCCTTGCTTTTCTAATCATCCAATTTTATCATTCATGAAAATATTAATTTGTGAACACCTATTTTTGAGGTGTCTTGGCCGAAATCCTCTTGGTCTTTGGAACCAAAAATTAATTTCCTTTCCATCATCAAATCATGGCATACAAATACATATTCAACATATATATATCACAAGCATGCCATAATCAAAGCAATAAATCATGCAAATCATACCAAGCATAGGCAAATAATCAAAGCACATAAACACCCACAAATTATTACATGACCATGGATATGAATCCTCACATGGATTCACCATCCATCAAATACACAACCATCTCTCACCACCATACTTGGTTGGTGAGATGAATCTCCTCTTACCTCTTGAAGATCCTCAAAGCTCCTTGTTTTGCTTCTTTTTTTTCAAGTCCTTCACCACCAAGGGCTTCTCAAATACAAAACAAAACATATATTTATTAGTAAATCAAGCTTAAACAAGATAAACCATGGATCAAACATGGCTTAGAACCTTGAAAATCAAAAGAAAAGTAAAGATTAATAAACTTCACCAACAAAGCTCCAATCTTTAGCTTGAAGAACAAGGTTGAAGATGGATGATTTAGAGAAAGTCTCCAACATGAAAGTTGCTTAGAATATCATGTAGATTCAAGATCTATGGTTGGATGAAATTAAAAGAGATTGAATGGTGATTTTAGGTAGTATGGCCGAAATTCCTCTTGAAGAACAAGGTTGGAGTTTTTGATTTTTGTGAAAGAAAGGCTTCTTAGACTTGGTTAAGATAAATAATGAAGTGAAAACACTTAGTTTTCCTTCCACCAATTTCGTAGAGCTCCATGGAAAAATTCCTAAAAATCATAAACAAATCTTAAAATCAATAACAAGTAAAAGAATAGGTAAACCATGGTTCAAGCATGGCTTAGAAAATCAAAACTAAAAGATTGGGTGAAGAAATATGAACTTTACCCTTTTTGATATAAACTTAAAGCCTGGATTTGAAGCTCAAGATGAATGATTTTGTGAAAACTCATAACTAGAGATGTTCTTAGAATAAGGTAAGGATTCAAGAAACTAGGTTGGATAAAATTTTTTAGTGATAGAAGGTGGTTCTAGGGTGCTTGGCCAAAATTAGCTTAGAGAAGAGATGGAGAGAAATTTTTGAAGAGCTAGCTTCTTGAAAATGATCAATAATGATCAAGATGGAGTAATAATGGTCTTGAAACCATTCTATGCCCTTAAGCATGCACCAAAACCGTCCCCCCTCCATGCATTCTCCTAAGAGTGCAAAATGAATCAATAATGATTCATAAAGACCAAGACCACTAATAATGGTCTTCAAACTTTCCTTTAACTCCTAAAACAAGCACAAAACTGTCCCCCCTCCATCCATGCATTCAACAAAGTTGTCATCTTTTCTAGCCACCATTTAGAGCCATTTAAGCCATTGATTAGATCAATGGTTAGGATTTAGGTAGACTTTTGATTAGAAGACTTAATCTAGGCCATTAGATCTTTCTTCCTTGAAATCCTAGCCATTAGATGCATCTCCAAAATGAAGGGTCAAGATTACTCCTTCTTACTTTTAATCCAAGGGTCATAATTAGTCATAACCATTTTAGAAGACCAAATCTTCACCATTGATTAAATCCAAATCCAATGGTTATAAATGATCCATCTCCACCGTTGTTTAAATCCAAATCCAACGGTCACAAATGGTCCTAACCACTTTATAAGACCAAATCTCCACCCTTGATTAATTCTTCATCCAATAGTTATAAATGGTCATAGCCATTTTATTAGACCGATTCTACACCGTTGATTAAATCGATGGTTGATATCAAAGTCTTCAATATTAAACTTGCTTCCTATTGGTCCATCAAAAGAATTAAACTTGTTTCCTATTGGTCTGTCAAAAGTTGTTATAACCACTATCGTTGACTTAAGCAGTATAATTTCTATTTTTATCTGCTATAACCCTACGAAAGAATATATTTGCTATATTTTTATCGCCCAATAATTAAATATAGTACAAAACACAGTAAAAGAAATTTTTCAAAAACTGTTTCTGGATTCAGGTTTTGTAAGATCCCTTGTCTCCGTCTCAACAGTACAAATTTTTCTATACGTAGAAAAATTTTCATGTTTTGGGACTCACCCCGGGCCCACGTAGGACCATTGGGGCCCACAAACAGCCCAAAAACAACCAGATAACCATAAAAATTTATAATCATCCACAAAAATCACAAATATTATAAAACGTATGAAAATCAAATCAGATTGTTTAAAATAATTAACAATCAAAAGAAATAAATACTTAAAGATTTTCTCCAGCCCGAAAATTATTATTTTCCTGACACGAAGTAAATCACTCAAAACGATCAAATATGCTGGTGGAATAAGCAAAATAATTTTACAGCGCACAGAAATTACTAAACAGTAAAATTTTATTAACTGTCAAAATTATTGCCAAATAGATAGGAAATTTTGGGGTGTTACAGTAGGCTCAAAATCTCACAAGGCATGCATCTATCAAACTCAATCCACCAATTCAAACATCTACCACCAAGCATGTCAATTTCAAGAAGGAAGAAAATTCATTCAATTATGCAATGGACCTTGAATTTCAATTGTCTCAAACTCTTAAACTTCACAAACTTCAAAACATCATTGGAAAACAATTAAAATCATAAACATATTTTTATTTATTTATTTACTTATTAATTTTTTTGAAGAAAATAGAATTTAAAAATAGCAAAAACAACAAAAATAGTAAATTAGAAAAAGAAAATAGAAAATAGTAGACAACATGCTAAAATCTCTCCCCCACACTTAAATTTTGCATTGCTCTCAATGTAAAGCTAAAAAATCAGTAGCAAAGCATCAATAGCATCAACAATTATAAGACAAGCAAAATAAAAGAAAGGGGAAAAAAATATCCTTATCAAGTGGGGAGGCTTCTACCAGGGTCCCATTGCTTGAAGTGGAATGATCAACTTATGATTGAAGCATCATGAGAGCATCCACCGCAGTCCCATTGACCTTCTTTAATTTTCTTGGCATCACCACTAAAATGCAATGTGTTTAATTCATTAACTTCATTTTCCTTGTTTATGTTGGACCATGGCCCTAAAACAAAATCCACTGCAGTAGTGACCATCATTTGGTACTCTTTTCCCTTCTTTGAAAATTCTTCAGTGGCCTTTAACGTCATCTCCTCTTATATGTCAGAGTCTACAACTGCATCATGAACATTGCTGATAGAACTATTATGATTAGTCCTTGCGAAAACAAAATCATTAGCTCGCAGAAATGTATAAATTTCAGCACAAATAGTACATATCATATCACCATCACAATCAGTACATGAGTGGCAATGGATAAAATTATTAAAACCAATAAAATCAGGAAATTCATCACACAACTCATTAGAAGTTTCCTCAAACTCAACTAAATCAGCAAGTATATCAATATGAAAAACAGAATGCCCCTCAATGGGCTGCTTCATAGCATAAAAAATGTTAAATTGAACAATTGAGTCTCCAAACTCCATAGATAGAGTTCCAGCATGCACATCTTTTTTGGTCCTTGCTGTTTTGAGGAATGGCCTCCTTAAAATGAGTAGGGCCTTGCTGGAAGGTGACTCCCCTTCCATCTCCATAATATAAAAATATGCATGAAAAATCAGTTCATCAACCTTTACCAACACATCTTCAATCAACCCGGCTGGATGTGCAGTGCTTCTATTAGCCAACTGAATCACAACACCTATAGAATACAAAGGGCCAAGTCCAAGAGAATTAAAAACTGACATAAGCATTACATTAATAGAAGCACCTAAATCTAGCATGGCATGCTCAAATTTGTAATTGCCTATAACACATGGAATTATAAAAGTCCCTGGATCCTTGCATTTTTTAGGCATAGGCTGAATAAGAGCTGAAACATTTTAGCTCATATTGATTCTTTCATTACCCTTCAGCCTCCTCCTCTAGGTGCATAATTCCTTAAGAAACTTGACATATTTTAGAATTTGCTTGATTGCATCCAATAATGGAATATTGACTTCCACTTTCATGAAGGTCTCAAGAAGCTCTCTATCCTTCTCAGCCTCATCTATCTTTCTAGTTTGAATGCCTCTCTGTGGGAATAGAAGAGCTATGGAAGGCTGCTGCGATTTATCAACAACTACTAATTTCTTCTTACCCTCAAAAACTAATTTCTCTACTAGTTATTGCTTACTTGCAGGTTAAGGTTCAGTTTGTGTCTATATAGACTTGTTAGATCTTAGCATAATGGCACTCACATTCGGATTGGGAGTTGTTTGGGAAGGAAGTTAGCTTAACCCTTTATTTTTCAGCTCACTCACAGTGGTTGCCAACTGCCCAATCTGAGTCTGTAGATTCTGAATGGTGGCATTGACATTTTGATGAAACTGAATGTTGTTTGTGGTCATTTGTTTCATCAAGTCCTCAAAGGAAGGCTCAGATTTTGTGGCTGCTAGACTTGGCTGTTGCAACATAGGTTGCTGGAATTACCAACTTGGTTGCTGGAATGGTTGCTGGTATTGCAATGATTGCTGCATAGGCTGTTGTGATTTTGCATTGCCATATCTCAGATTCGGATTGTCTCTCTAACCAAGGTTGTATGTGTTAGAGAATGGATCATATCTATGTTGCTACTGCTAGAACTGAGGTTTATTAGGAAAGACATTAGCTGTTGTAACAGAGTGAGCTAGAAAAATAGATCCACCATCCTGAAGTGTGGGGCAAGCATCTGTAGGATGAGATGGACAAGAGCAAATTCCACACACAGTTGCAACCATTTGCATAAGTGGTAGTTGTCCCATTGCTAACTGCCTCACCAAAGAAGTCAATTCATCAAGTATGTGTTCCATTCTCTGTTGGTCTACATGAGACAATTGAACCTCATTAACTCCTCTAGTTGAGGTAAAGATTCTTGTGCCAAATTGTTGTCCATTTGTTGCCATGTTTACTATCAAGGGGTCTTGTCTACTAAGGCTCCTCCAGAGGCAGTATCTACCATGATTCTGTACATTGATAGCAAGCCCTTATAGAAATATTGAATCAAAAGTTGATCACTAGTGGTGGGGATAGCTTGAGCATAGCTTCTTGAATCTCTCTCATTATTCTTGCAAGGTCTCTCCTGTCAATTGTCTTATGCTATTGATGTCTTTTCTAATGGCAGCAACTCTCGATGTAAGGAAAAATCTCTCTAAGAATAGCCTTTTCATGTCATTCTAACACATTATAGAACCTGATGAAAGGTAATATAGCTAGTCCTTGGCCGCATCAACAAGGGAGAAAGGAAATGCCCTTAGCTTAATGTGCTCCTCAAGAATCCCTCGTGGCTTCATGGTTGAACAGACCACATGGAACTCCTTACGATGCTTATGAGGATCTTCACGGGCAAGACCATGAAAATTAGGCAACAAGTGTATCAATCCAGAATTGAACTCAAAATCAACATTAAGATCAGGATATTGAATGCAAAAAGATAGGTATGTTACATTAGGGGCATCTAATTCCTTAAGAGTCCTATTCTGCATGTTACCACCCATAGTTGCAAAATTACTTAAGACCTCAAATTTACTTTCAAATTCAAGATCAAAATCAAGTTTGAAAGCAATTTTTTTGCACTTAGCCTACGAGCTCTAATCAACCTATGGAAGGTTTAATCAATCTTAAGATCAATATCAAGTAATTGGGTAGCAGAAGACCTAGTCATGCACCATCCAAAGCATAAAAAGCACAAAATCATTAAACAAGCAAAATACACAAGACAACACTAAAAATATACTAAAATAAATCTAATTGACCTATCTAATGATTTTTAAAAATCATAGGACCACCACAGCATAAAGACTACACAAAAATGAAACTAAAAAATGCAATAAAAATCTTAAAAAATTGAAAAAAGTGGTATAAACGATGGATTTTTGAAAAACCAAGGGTGACCTCACAACTTTTGTAAGCTTTGTTTATTAGGTCATTTTCCTTCAACTAACCAAATTTTAGCTCATTCTGGGCACATTTGTTGTCAGAACAAAATTCTGCAAAGTGACCCGTAATCACCCGTATTCGCCTGTAAACCACCAAAACACAGCAATACAGGGGTTAGTGAAGGTTTAGTAGTCAAATATAATCAAAATCAGAGTGATCCCTGGCAACGTCGCTAAAAATTTGATAACTACCGAGTTTACCAAATTTAAATCAATTTATAACCGAATTACCAAAACTATTTGCAGCATAAGGTAACACTGGGTTGAGCCTGTAGATCACTCTAATTATGAAGTCAGATTAAGAGGTTAATAAACAGAGGGGAAGAAGTTTCTGAAATTAACAACAAAAATAGAAAGCAATTAAAGAAGAGAAAATAGAATTAAGAAGCAACCAATCCAAGAGAATTGTCCAAACTTGATTTCAATCCATCCTTGATTACTAAAGATCCAATCAACTATCAACTAAACCCTTGGTCTTAGATCACATCAAGACACCTCTCAATAATCCACGTATCTTCTACTAGAAATGCTTCCAGAATTCAATTAATTGAGGTTAGACAAATTAAGCATCCATCTAAATCCCAAAATAACTTAAAAACCAAGATCAAACCAAGGTAAACATTTCATCAAACACCTTTGATGCATTGTTTAATCTCTGAATTCATCTCTTGGCACATGGTAATTATGCAATTAACATATGCAAATCCCAATCAAATTAAGCATTAAATCAGAATTTAAACAAGAGAAGAAGAAGAGAAATTTGATTAATAGATAAATGTATAACAATTAAAACAAAATCTCAAGATTAAGCATCAAGAATGTCAATCCCTTAGATTGATTAAAGGCTTTACCCCCCCATGAATGGGAGGGAAGAACTCAAAAAAAGAAAAGAAAAACTAGAGAGAAATGAGAGAAGAAAGATCTAGAGAGAAGGTGAGAAGAGTGTGGAATGAAAGATGAGAAGTATATAGAATGAGGTAGCCTCAGTTTTCTGCCTTCCAACCCCCTAAACTACACATGTTTTGGCTTCACATAGTTAAAAACTCATTAATTACAAAGTTGGGTCAATTATGAGTAATTGGGCCAAAACCCCATGCAATTTGGAGGTCTACAACTCAAGTTATAGACAAAATAACATCAAAGAGTCTTTGAACTCGTATTCTGAATTCCAGTCCCAATTAAGTCCACTAGACATTCGATTGAGACTTTGAGCTCTTCATCAAAGTTGTAGAGCTTCCTCTTAGCTTTCCTAGAAGATAAAATTCATAATTATCAGATATATAGAACTCAAGTTATGTCTAAAATACAAAAATAATGTCAAGACTCATTAATGCTGGAAAAAATCAATTAGGCCCAATTTGAGCCCAAACTCACAAAACATGACCAAGCTCAATCAATTAAGAATATGAAAAGTGAAAATGACTAAACATGAGGGTTTATTAATGTATAAAATATGTGATTATCAAGGACTCAGTTTTGCAAATGTTGGACGTTCATGAATTTGTTCGTATGGATACTGCAGAGACATCATCACTGTTATGGTGTTGGTGATTCACATCGTTTGATTTTCATCTCGCTTCAAGAGGTAAACTCAAAATCCTGGATTATGGTATTTTTTTCATAGATCATAGTGAGAATTTTATTTTTCTGCTATGTGATATATCTGCAATTCCTAATACTAAGTTGAAAGATCGTGGTGTTCCTACTATTTCTTGTTATATTGGTGATCATAGGATTGATAAAGAACTCTTGGATTTAGGTTCTAATGTTAATCTGATGCCATGTTCTATTTTTGAAGAGCTGGACATAGGGGAGTTGCAGCCATCAAATTGGTCTCTACAATTAGCTAATAGGCCAGGTAAAATCCCTAGAGGAAGAGTTAATGATGTCTTAGTGAAAATTGATAAGGGGTTCTTTCATATTGATTTCATATGCTTGATATAGAACCCTCGCACTTATTAAAAAAGGAAATTCCTATCATTTTGGGGAGGCCTTTCTTAGCCACTATTGATGCTAACATTAGTTGTAGGTCTGGGGTAATGGATGTCTCAGTTATGAACATAAGAATTAAACTTAATATCTTCAAGCCTACTAGCCAGCCTGTTATGGAAGATGAATCTGAGTGTGCCTTTGTAGATGTGATTAATGAGAGAGTTGGAGAGCCTATGCTGCCTATTTTGCCTAAGGGACCTTTAGAAAGTATACTTTTACGTAGTGATTTGGAGGTTTTTTACTTGAGAAGTGATGCAGTTGGGGTTAATGAAATCTTTGGTTATTCTCTATCTTTTGAAGTTACCCCACGAGTAGTGAGGTATGAGCATTTATCTCCTTGAGTTGATTTGGATTTAATAGCTCTAGTTATAGGTAGAATTTTCTTTTACTCTTTAGATAGTTTTATTTTATTGATTGAGTCGGCTTAAGTGTTTTCCAGAGTTTAGAGCCTTTGTATGGGGATGTAAATAGTGTCGGCCACAAAAAAAATATAAAAAATAAAATTATAAAAAAATGTTTTTGATTATTTTGGTTTTTACTTCTTTATTTATCTCATTTTATTTGTTTTGTTATTTTTATTGTTAGTTTTCATATGCTACTCATTTGTTTTGGAAAGGATATTATGATTTTTCAATTTTTGTTGCAGAGCTAACTCTTGTGTGTCTCTTTTCCTAATATTGTATCACTTTTCATCAGGTTGTGTTACTTTTTTCTTTAACCCCTTTATTTCTTTGTCTTTCACATTGAGGGCAATGTTTGATTTAGGTGTGGGGGTGTGGAAAAAAATTGAATTTTTTTTTTAGAAAATATTGACTAATTTTTTTAGAGATTTGATAGTCTCCTTGTGCATGATTATCCTATTGTTTATTTATTAAAGTTTATGCAGCCTATATGCATTTAAGGGCAATTTTTGGTCTTAATAGGTTAGTAGTTAAAGCTTTTGCGGCCATATTCTATTTTACCTTGAACTATAGGCATGAGATGGATTCTTATGTATTTTGGCTACTTGAGTTGTACGTAGATGAAAGTCTTATTTTTGTCAATTACTTGGTGGATTGCCTTAAAAAAATTGTCTCCTTCTTGCAAAAGAAAAAATAAATTGAAATTGGAATGTGTTGAATACTTCTAAGGCTCTAAGTACCAATGTTTAGATTATTTTTTAATTTCTATATATTATGCATACACTTGGATATGTACTTGTGGTGCTTTTATGCCATTGATTGGCTTGAGTTAGTAGATCTAAGGGGTGCCTTATCACCTAATGCCTTGAGCCAACTTAAATTGGAGTCATTAATTGAATACTCGCTACATGAGTCACCTATGGGACAGAGCATTAAGAGTCATGTGCTTCCAAAAGAGAAAAAAAAAAGAGAAAAAAATTGAAAGTGTTATGCTGTGAAGGAGGTTAGTTATAACTTGGTGGCATGAAATTGAGTTAATTGATGAATAAGATTGATTCTTAGTGCTACTTTTGTTGTCATTAGAAGTGTGATGAAGTCCTATGCCTCTATTTTTGTTGATGTGAAGCTAGTGCTTAAATAGCTTAAGTTTTGATTCTTACCTATGAGATTGAAATTGCCTAAAAATGTGTAATGATATTGATCTTAAATTCTAAGTTAAAATGATTCAGCATAAATTTGTGCATGAGATTCATTCTTTTCTCCTTTATGCATTAGTACTTGAGTATAATTTTCTTTGCTTGAGGACTAGCAAAGTTTTGGTGTGGGGGTGTTGATAATAGCCTAACGCTATGTATTTTTAATATTAAAATTAGGCTTTATTATACTTTAATGCAAGTAATTTTGGTGATTTTGTGACTTATTAATTAATTTTTTAAGCAGATTATTTATTGAATTTTTCTTATTTTGTGATGCTAGTCAAGAAAGAATATACTCAAGGAATAATTAAACCAAGACAGCTGAAGCTAGGTCACATCTCCTATTGAACCATATGCTAACGAGCCCCTCAATTAGAAGAATGGAAGCAAAATTTCAATAACTTAAGCCCATGATGCAATACGGTCAAGCTATAACAAATGAATTAAAGCGTGTTGGCCCAAGATCAAGTAAACTTTCTTGCCCAGTTGGTTATGTGTTAAAGTGAATGCTAGTCTCAAGTGTAACACCCCTTTGGGGATGCCACACATATAAAGAAAAATAAAATAAATAAATAAAATCTACCCAAGTTGTAAAACATTTGTTAAATAATATTACATATTGTAAGATAATTCCTGATAAACAGAATATTGTTAAATAAAATAATGCGGAAAATAAAATAAACATCACAACATCACACATAATTTACATATGATTTACATTATAAGTGATATAAATAATTTACACCTAAAACTACCAATATTTAAACAAAAACAAAATAAAGCAATAAAAGAGTCAATATATACGTACATACGCAGAGGCGCTAAAAAAAAACATCATGCATATTTAATCCTCGAAGGATCACTCTCAACATGAAAATGATCATCGGAGACAAATATCCTGGATGTCTCGACTCTCGGCGGACATGAGACCGCGCGCCGATACGAGTGTCATCTCACTAGGCTCGGTGGATATCCCACCCCAATGTCGCCTAATGGATAAGGGTAACTCTAAGTGTAGAAATACTTGTCGTAGTCATGATCGACTCTCCATCAAACCGATGACGTAGAGTCACGGTCACCGTCCTACATATGTCACGAGAATCTCGATCTCCTTGCAGATGCCAAGCCAATGAACCTCCATGAAACTCTAGTCGTACAAACCCCAAAAATCCTCGGCACCGCCATCTCCCACAATCAATCCAAAGGATATGGATGATCGGATGGTTCTTGGTCGTCGAACCGATCTTCCTCTTCTTTGTTCCTCTTCTTCCTGGGTACGTAATCTCTAGAGGCTGTTCCTCTTCCTCAAACTATTTACCATATAAACAGGTATATATAGAAAACACATACAATAAAGAGGTAAGACAATCTAAAATCACCACAAACATGGCCAATAAGAAGACGACAAATAACGTATATACACTTCATGCAATATGAAAAGCTATAACATTAATAAGTAACAGAGTAGTGTAAAGATTCAAAAAGATTTAAATATCCCAACAATATACCATCACGGATAAAAAATAAAACAAGAAACAAATGATACAATACAACAATAGATAAAATAAATACAAGTAAACAAATAAATCAATATCAATATAATAAACAGATAAGACAAAAATAAATAGATAAGACAAAATAAATAAATAGATCCCAATAAATAAATATAAGACACACCCTACTCCATGGAGCTAAAAAACACACAAGTATCGAGAGAATGACCCGCCAAATCTATTAGTACCACGGCTGCCCAACCAAACTATTGCGCCGTGCTCACGTCGCGTCTATAGCCCCACGACACAAGAATCCATCATCCAGGCGTGGTGTAGTTCACGGTCTCACGTTGTGGCACTACAGTAATGTACTATTAGATTTCACAAAATCTCGATTAAATATAGTGCGTGTCGAGTCCATTAGTGTGCTATCGCTTTACCACGGCCCAAATGGAACTACCAACTCGTCCACATATGGGATACCGCACACTAACGTCTCCAAGTCCATTAGAACAATAAACCACACTACGTTTATCGCATCGACAACACGATGTGATTCGTCTCGTCAACCAATCCACCAAAAATTTGGCATAAACTCAATACATAATTCCAAAAATATGAAATTACAAAAATGCCCTCAAGATAAAATATGCCCTCAATAAAAATAGAAAGCCTACGGGTTCACATTTTCCCGACAAAAAAAATCCTCAAAAGCCTAGTACGGGTTCACATTTTCTCGACAGCATAAAATAAATACATCAACGGTCAATCGCGTAGAAATTTTATCGCGTTTTCACAATTCCGTCATTTTTACAAACGTTTATAAATCGCGTAAATATATTTTTCTATTTTTAAAATCGCGTAGAATTTTTAATACGTTTTCTCAATCGCGTAGGATTTTTAAATCATTTTCTTGTCCAAATCCCTTAAAAATCACTATTTAAATAAACAGAAATAATAATTAGTACGTTTAAACTACGTGTAATATTTTCCATACCGTATACTGTCTTTTGGACATCTTTTCTATCTTATTTGTCCATTTTTACTAAAAATTGACAAGATTTTGTTTAGAAAATTAATAATAATGGTTTCCTAATTTTTTTTTGTAAAAACTCTGTTTATTTAAATAAACAGATAATTTAATCTTTTAAAAACTCCTAACATGCTTCAAAATATAGTATGAGCCATATGTTAGAAATTCTTAAAGATTACTGTATTTCCTTTATAACAATAAAATCATTAATTTTAATTCCTCAAATTAATTCTAATCTATTGATTTCTTAAAAACTCTTTTTAGAAAAAAATTCTTGTTAACATATAATGCCTTCTTTATACTTGAAAATGGTTTGGAATTGATTTTAGAAATCAAGAATATCTAGTTTGGCATGTTGGTCGAATTTCCTAAATCCTTTGAAATTGATTTCTAAATTATTTCTCATCTTCTAAATATATGTCAAACTTACTGTATTGTCTAAATTCATTTAACCATTGTTTTAGAAAATGGTTTTTGAAATCAACACATTCATTTTAGGCATGTTGGCCGAAAATACTAAGTCTTACCATTTGATTTCTAAATTCATTTTCTTTGATCTAATCAACTTGAAACCTTCTTAATTCTCCTAGGTTAATTAAATTACCTTTTAAGAAAATTAAGAGAACATTTTGGTTCCCCATTTGGTTACAAATCGTGGGAATTATGGAGTGCTCTTTGGAACACACATGCATTTCCTTGACATGTTGTTCACATCCTATACATTATCATGCCATTCTATACTTTATCATGCAATTCTAACACATGCAATATTATCAAAGCTTATAGACATGCAACTTAAAGCTTGTAGACATGCAATTTATTACAAACAACAAATAGGAAAGCTACTAACAAATACACAACCACATCAAATAAGCTACTAACAAGCACATACATGAATCCTTATGGATTCTACAATCACAAAATCAACTCCATCTTCTTACCACCATCCATAGGTGATAAGATTTGTCTTTCTCTTACCTTAAATGAAGACAAAAGGTTTCTTTCACTCCTCCTAGAGCTTCGGTTTTCCTCCTCCAAAAACCTAGCAAGCTTAAACAAAAACTATAAATTACTAAACATTAAAAGAGAGCTTAAACCATGGATAAATCATGGCTTAGAACTTTGAAAAAGAATTTAGAAAAGAAAAACAAGAGATTTCACCTCCTTGGTCAAATCTTCCAAGTAGGTTTTCAAGCTTCAAATGAAGGATTTTGCAAGAACTCTCAACTAGAGATGTTCTTAGGATTGTGTTTAGGTTTAGAAAACTTGGTTAGAAGAAATTTTGGATGATTGGATGGTATAGTATCAAGCTTGGCCGAATGGTTGAGAAAGGAAGCAACAATGGTGTTTAGGGTTCTTGGATGAGAGAGAAGAGAGAAAATGCATGCAAGCAAAGTGATTTTTGGTCTTCCAAACCTCACTTGGCCGTAGACATCATGGCTTGCAAGGTGGACATTTGCTTGGCTTCATCCAAGCCCTTGGATGCATCAAAGGTCAAGATTAAGCCTTGATTAGCAAGCTTGTTTCCTATTGGTTGCTCCTAACCTAGTCATTACCCTTAGTCACCATGCTTAGTCACTAATTAACCTATTCATCTAGCTTAGTCACTATGTTCAAGAATGTTCCTTCACTAATGATGATTAATTAAGCTACTAAGTTAACTGTTTAGCTAAACGTGGGTCCCGCAAAACATTTCCAGGTCCACTGTCACTAAGTTATATTGACTAATAAAATAATATTATAATAATACAAAATTATTTTATTTGATAGTTAAATCCTAAAAATTAAAAGATTAATTTTAGGCTCATTCATAATTGGGTTTAGTAAGATCTCCCGCCTCTGAATAATTAAAAACAGATTTTACCGGTCCGGAAAAATATTATTTTCCTGCCCCGTAGCAAATCACACAAAAAGTCCATATAAAATCACAGGCAGTTATATTGGACACTAAATCAAGTAGAAAATAATTAAAAACAGCAAAAAATAGTACAAATAAGACGTTCGGACGTAATGGTCATTTTCTTATTTTTTCCCACAACGTAGCTAATCATCCAAAAAGTTCAAATAAAATTACAGACATTATTAATTGTCTCATATCTTCCAAAAAAATTAAAACAATAGTTCGAAAAAACTTTTATTTTACCGTCTCGAAACAAATTACGTAAAAAGACCAAATAAAATTTGAGCCTGTATAAACGTATTTGTATTTCATGCAGAAATCGAGAAACAGTAAAATAGGGACACAACGGTCATTCACACGAAAGCTTGAAAAATAGCAAACAGTACATTCGGTACATTTTCTAAAAATTGGGGTGTTACATCAAGTCTAGAAGAAGAGCCCATAAACAGTGCGCTCCATAAAGTGTGGGGGGTTATGAAAAATTGGATAACTTAATTGTTATAAAGGGTGGACACGCAACACAGTTTGTGAGGATGAGAGCACCACACAGAATATGCAAAGAAACAGAAGAAACAACATAGCAGTGACATAATGCAGGAGAAGGAGAAAATTTTTATCTTTTTGGATTTTTCTTTTCTCTATGTGTTTGATACTCTTATCATGAATAGCTAATTTTGTTGTCTAGGATTAAGATGAAATCTTAATCTTTTGTTTTAGATGATTTAATTTTGTTTGGAATATTTTTCTTTGTTCTATAATTGCATAATTTTGATAATTATTGATATTTAATTGTTATTCAATTTAATTTTTATTGATTGTCTTGTAGTCAATTAATAAATTTAAATTGATATCTTTTATTCACATGCCTAATTCTTGTAGTCTTAGGTATAGGTTGTGCAATAGTATTCATTGCTTTGAGATCTAAGAATTGAATAGTTCGTGCTATGTTAAATGAATTATGTCATAATTTGAATAGGCCATGTTATTTTAGATGAATTATGTCATTAATTAGATTTCAATATTTTTTAGTAGTGATCAAAGCTTGTAACCATAGACACTCCATAGAACAAGAACAATTCTCATTCAAGTTAAATTCATCTTTGCATGATTAGTGGTGGATTCGAGATCCTAGAATTGTACTTTAATTGCTTTTGAATTTTAATTTGAGTTGTTTTATTTATATTTATTATTTAATTTTAGTTTTAGTTTAGCACATAATTTATATTCCCAATTGAATTTAATAAAATAAAAAATCTCTTTTCTTTTTCCTTTAAATTAATTTAGGTAGATATTATATTTTATTTAATCATGTCACTCTCTGTGGGTACAACACCCTTATGTTTACCAAATATTACATTGATGTTGTGCACTTACAAGTAAATGTAATTTTATTACTTGAAAATCTCTATCAATTATGTTCTTGATGTTCTTGTTTGCTGCCTCAACTGCCCCATTCATCTTAGGACGATAGAGTGAGGAATTGTGATGCTCAATTTTCAAACTCTTACACATCTCCTTCATCATCTTATTGTTTAGATTAGTAGCATTTTCAGTGATAATTTTGCTTGGCAAACTGTAATGACAAATCAGCTCCCTTTTGACAAACCTGATCACTACACTCCTGGTCACATTGGCATAAGAAGAAATAGCTTCGACCCATTTTGTGAAGTAATCAATTGTAACAAGAATAAAGCGATGCCTATTTGAGGCCATTAGTTCAGTGGGCCCTATGACATCTATTCCCCACATCAAGAATGACCAAGGTGCTGTTAAAACATTCAAAGGTACTGGTGATACATGAACCTTGTTAACATATGTCTAACATTTATAGAACTTCTTCACACAATTGAAGCAATCAATTTCTATTTTCAACTAATAGTACCCAACTTTTTGGATCTTTCTTGCCATTGTATGCCTATTTGCATGAGTTCCAAAAGAACCTTCATGAACATCTCTGATTATTTTCTCTACCTCTACTACATCAACACATCTTAGCAGCATTATGTCATGGTTCCTCTTGTAGAGTACTTTCTTATTTAGAAAGAAACCCATTGCGAGTCTTCTAAGGCCTTTTGTCATTTTTTGAAGCATCTGGAAGGTACTCTCTGCTCTTGATAAAGCATTTGATGTCATGATACCATGATTTCCCATTTGGCTCCCCATCTACCTTTTGACAATATGCAGGTTGGTCACTTTAATTTTTATAAGTGGAAAGTCCCTATTATGGCTTACTTTGAACATTGACGATAATATGGCTAAAGCATTAGCCAACTAATTATCTTCTCGAGGACATGATGGAATATGACTTCATCAAGTTGTTCAATCAATTCCTTGATGTAAGCATGATAAGGGATTAACTTGGCATCTCGAGTTTCCCGTTCTCCTTTTAGCTGATGAATGACCAAGGCGGAGTCCCCGTATGCCTCAAGAACGTTTGCCTTTGACTCTATTGTAACATCATCTTTTTAGCATGTTAGACTAGTTTATAATTACAAAGGTAGCATAACACTTGTTTAACATGTCAGTTAAGTTTTGTGCAAACTGAGCTCATTTAGGTACTTTGTTGCAACTTAGAGTGTGAAAAGTAGCTTGAAATGACCCAGATAGTAACATAAATTGCTAAGTTGAGGAAAATAAACCTTGTAACACCCCAAATTTATTTATTTTGTGATGAATATTAATTTTCCAATATTTTTATTTTTGGAAATTTTTCTAGATTTTTCTGAGAACGCGGGATATTTTAATATTATTCCTTGTTTTGCATGTAAACTGAGCGGAGCTGAGAAAATGAGATATTTTTCTCGAGAACCTTGATCTGTGAAAACGTTGATGGGGGATCTTACTAAACCTGAGATTGACACAGTTTATGAGATTTTATATTTTTCAAGAAATTTTATCAGATAAAATAATAATCGCGTGTAAATTTTATCCGTCAGATAATTAATACTGACTCCTGTCAACTGTAACAATTGTTCATTGGATAATAGCATGTATTAAAAATCCTATCATATTATCCTAATGTAATCTACTTTAAGTCTAATCAAACCCACTTTAATTCAAAATTATTGTATTTTAATTAAAGCTTCTTTGAGAAGTTTTGACTACTAAATGACCAAGCTACCCTTGGCTTGTTGGGGAAGCTAATTTTCCCCCTTCTCTCTCTCCATTTGCCGTGGCACACATAGCCCAAGGGGAAGCAAATTTTGCTTCCCTCCCTTAATCAATATACACCAAAAATATCATTTTCCTATAACACTTTCTCTCTCTAGTTTTTCTTTTTCATTTTTCTCTCCACCTTCTCTCTTCTTCTCCCCTCTCCGCACGGTTTTGCAGCCCCAATTGTGACCACCATTTTTCATCTTTTCTCTTTATTAACACCATTTCTATACTCACCTCAACCTCCTCTACATTTCCTATTTAGAAAGTTTCTCCAAAATCCATCTTCACCTCCATTGTCTTCCAAGACAAAGCTTCTAACTTTGAGGTAAAGTTTCCATTTTCTTCTCCTTTTCTCTTCATTTTCGTGATCTATGGTTTCATTGGAGGCCAAAGATCCATCTTTTGCTAAGCTTAATGTTGATTCCTTATGATTGAAATTCTAGGGTTCTTGAAGCTCTAAAAATCGAACCTTCAAGGAGCACCTAGGAAGTCATTTTCGTGTTCTTCCTTTAGGTAAGAGGGAGATTTACTCACTTCTACCATCATTGGTGGTGAGGAGACTTTGTGTGTTTGGTTGATGGAGAAATCCATATTTCTATGCTTACTTTGTTTGATGATTTTGCATGTGTATATGTTCTAAATTGATGTTGATGATTGAATAATGATTTTGATTGTATTGGTGTTGTTGGAATACTTGAAATGTTAGAATTAAAGAATGGAAAAATTTGAGGGTTTCCTACACTAAAGTGAGGTCACGGTTTTGGCTTGGATTTTAGGGGATTGGAGTGATTTCGTATGAGATAGAATTTGAGTGATTAGATACTAAGTAATTGATGCATAAAATGGAAAGAAATTGCAACTTTGAAGACCTAGAGGGCCACGGTTTTAGAGAGAAATTTTGAGGTTAAAGGATGCCTTGGTGCATTTTTAAAAATTAAGAATTTGGGGATATACATAATCCTTAATGTGATGAAAGAATTAAATTGAATAATAACTCTTGAGAGAGCCACAGTTTTAAGGGTTGTTTAACCTAAATTTTTCATAATTGATCAAAGCTTAAGACTTTGGAAATGTGAATCCACAATATGGACTTGCAATAATTAATGAACCATATGTGTTCAAATGTTGATGTTGAGAAATGAATATATATATATATATATATATATATATATATATATATATATGTATATATATATATATATGCCATTATGGTATACTTTATGATGAAAGCATCATTGATAAACATACATGATGTACATTGCGTCGTCATGCATATGTGTTATCCATTGGACATTGTTGGAAAGGCGATGAATGCCTAGGAGTTTGAATAACACCTATGTGCGGGTGCGAGTAGACTAAGCATAGGGTCATAGTGGTTGGCCCTGGGGGCGTCGGGGTGCGGGTGTCTCACAATAGACAGTGGTAGCTCCACTGGGGCTATGGGATAGACTGATGCAAACACACCGACAATCCAGACTGAGACACTGTCCTATATCGCGATCAACTATTGAGGTTATGTATAAGCCATTTTGCGTAAATATTTTTATGAGATGAGCACACTAAATTTTTTTAAAGGCTAACGAGATACTGGCATAACTCCTTGATCATTCACTCCGAAAATGTTTATGTCTAGCTCCATGGAGTAGGAATTTTGGTACCATTTGCATTGTGGACTGTCAGTCTCATAAATTATTGAGCATGAGCATTTATAACTGTGGGAAAATATCTGTTATTATTACAGTAATATTTATTCGATTGTTTGAATTGTTGACTGTTAGAAATATTGATACTGTCTGCCTGTTACTAAATGATTCTTATTGCTGTTTATTGTTATTATGCTTTTTACTGTTAATTTTAATTATTATTGTGATTGGATATATGAACTGTGTTGATATATAGGCGTCCATCGCCGTTCTGTTTTCTTGTTGCCATTTTAGTACTGAAAGCTGGGTGTCTCACCTCTTTCCGTATTTTCGATGTTCTTGTCTACTTGTATACTTCTGAGAAGATGCATGAGGAAGAGAAGGAAACACCCGAGTTTCCGGGCTTCGAGCCATATTTAGACTAGAGCTTGCTGAGGATGTCGTCGCGTCCACGTCGATTTTTGGGGTGCGCCTGGATGACTTTTCATGGAGGACCCAATTACTGGCACATCAATTTGAGCACTGACCAATGCGTCTAACACGAGGAGCTGATTGTATCTTTGGCGTGGGGCCGTTACGACATGCCTGTTTTTTATTTTACTACTTTTGTCCACTTGGAATTCTACCTACCGGTTAGAGATCTGTGGGATGATCTATATTATACCCCACAGGAGGACTCATTCATCTCCACTGCTCGGGCTTCTGCCCGAAATTTAGTCGCTCCAATGGCAATCTTATCGAATGAAAAGGACCCTGAAGAGGACCCGACTACGGTCCCTTCTCGTCAGTTGTATGGGCTGATACTGTCGGTGGCTACTGATGGCTAACTGTTTATCTTTTTAGGGAAGCTTGATGTTTTGTCATATTTACTTGATGTATATTGGTAGCATTCAGGTGGGTACATCTTTTGCTTTTTGTAAATCATGATGTAATTAAACAGGTTGATGCATATAATATTATATATGAATTGTGAATGTATGACCTTTAAATTCTGTGTTGATTCTATTGTATTTATAATTATCACCATTTCTTTATTGTTATAAAAAATGAACTGTGTCTTAACTAATCACTGTAATTATTGTTTTCCGCAATTTATTTCATTTTTTTATATTATGGTGTAACATTCCTTCTCCGCGAGACTAGAAAAAGGGCATTACAAACCTAGAGAGTTTGTTTCTAAGTCACAAATAGGTGGAAGAGGATGTAGTTAAAATTTGAGAGTAATCATAATTAGTTTAGTATTTTTAAGCATACTAATTGTGCGTTTTAATGCCGAATTGACTAGTAGCAGATATGAAAAAATAGGATAATGTTGAAACAATAATTTAGATGAATCTTATGATTTATTCTAAAGTTGCTTGAAGTTAAGAAACTTGGTTTTGTGGAATCTAAGTGTTCTAAGCAGATAAGGAAGTTCCAACAAAATATCTAAGGGATATGTTGGTCATTCCCTCATTTTTCTCTCTCATTAAAAGTAGTTGCTGCTGCAAACAAAGAAACAAAAATAGAACAAAAGAAAGAAGGAGAGAAAGAAAAGGGGGAAAAGGAAGAGGAGCAAGGGAAGCTCCAAGAGCCAAGTTCAAGCTTGAAGGTTGATCATCCATATAAGAGGTTAGGGTTCTTAACCTTAAATCTCATCTTCTCTTTCATCCACTTCAAGGATGTTGTTAGGTCTTTTAGATGGAGAAAAAAAGGGGTTTTCGATGATGAACTTTAATTCTCAAATCCATGTTAGATGTTCTAGAAGTTGTATGTGAGTTACAATATGATTAAAGACCTTGAATAATGTTACAAATAATCTAGGAAGTGTTTTAGAAGTGTTAGAATTGGTTGGAACACCAATTATATAGAAAACACTTTCTGGAGATCGTTTTCTGGTGTTGGATGATTAATTGCCCAAAAAGTGAGCGTTGGATGGCTCAAAGATAGCATAACGCAGAACAGGGGAAGTAACCTGACAGCTTGTGATGTTTGTTGTATAACTCAAGCTACAGACATTGGATTGACTTGATTCTTGTTGCATTTGAAAGCTAAACCATAAGGCTTCATGTAGTAAAAATTTCAAATTTTTATCACAACCCAATTAGCCCCAGTTTAGGTTTGAATTTGGGACAGATTCTACAAAAAAATAAGCAGACTGACACATGTTAAACCAGATTGCATAACTTCCTCCTTCGAGGTCGTATTTACATGAGACTAGTGGAATTTTGAAGCTAACATATAAGGCTATGAGAGGTAAACAATTCAGAATTTTAGCACTCTTTATACGTTCCTAATTTATGTTTAAAGTTAGGCCAGATTCTGGTATAACAGGTAGTTATCCTATTTAAGCCTCTGCATTTTGTTACATAACTTTGGTTATACTTAACCAAATGAAGTGAGGTTAATGGAATTTGAAAGATATGAGATAAGACTATTTCCAATAAAATTCCAAAAATTTTGAAGTTAGGATGTACATTTGGTGCATTCTTGAAAATTAGCCTTTCTAGGTGCTCATAGTAGTTGCCTAGGAAATTTATTTTGGGAAAGAGGATTTCCCTACTTGCTAGAATCTCTTATACATGCCTAATAAAGTGTGTTGAGACACTAGTAGGGCCTTTCAATGAGAAAATGATTACATAGCATATATGGGAAAGTATGAAGCTTTAAGCATTCCATAAGTTAGAAATTACCTCAAGTACGTCTCTTGGACCTTAAGTACACTAGGGTGACATAGTTTACCACTTGTGGTGAGATAATGAGGAAAACTAGATACAAGTATCATATGTATGATTTCTTAATTAGAAACATGAAATATGCTCCTTTATTAGTTAGAAGTGAGCTGAGAGTACATGTTTACTAGAGTTTAGTTCTTCACTTGGTTAGAGAGAACCTTGTGATGAGTTAAGGTGGTAGTTTTGTATGAGTTATACATAACATTGCATAGTTTCCTATTATTTGCTAATTTCAAAGTAGAGTAATCTTTAATGATGTACAATCATATGGCCAAAAGAGTTAGTGGGGAAAGTCTGAAAGTCTTATCGAGTAAGGATTTAGCCCTAGCTGCTCTTTAATGCCAAGATTACTAGTTTATGTGTAGTGGAAATAAAACTCTCACTAGTGTGAGTAGGAACCAGTCCACTCATTATCAGGTCATTTAGAAGTGTAACACCCTCCGTAGGGCATTACATTTTCAACTAAAAACTTAAAAACATGAAAAGTCATTTCATAAAAGCTTTGAGTTTTAAAATGTGGATTTTAAAAATTCCTTTTTGCGGAAACATAAACTTACCGAAAATATGAATAATATAGAAAAATAGACTGAACTGATTAACACTCATAGTACTTACATCACAAAATATTCAATAACATTTTAAAACATAAATTTTACAGACTCAAGCAACAGTAGCAAACCTAATAATGAGTCCCACTTAATAGCACGGTAACAACACTAACGATAAAACCCAACATACTTGTTCCGTTTCTCCATCAAACTGCTCACTGTTGAAACTTGGAAGATCACTCCTCGACGCCGTCACCAATCTCAGAACATTGCCTCCAATAAGTCTAAGAAACTCGTTTCACCTACTATACGAATTTAACAATACAAACACAACAAAGCAATATAGCAAAGAGGTGAATCCCCTTTCACCAATACCAGTACGGCAGCAAAGAATGATACGAATGACAAAGTCATTCCATACACACTGATATCACAAATATAATCATGTTATCAATTTACAAATAATTCCAATAAACATATATTGTAATAAAATGAACAATAATAATATTATCATAACAGATATAACAATTGATAAAATAAATCATATAATCACATCATGCATAATAACTCACATTAACACGTCATACATAATATCTCAACATTGAATATAAATAATCACATTAAGATGCAGACTATATATGCAAATATACACAGACTCATTCCTATTCCATGGAGCTAAACACAGACATCAGAGAGAATGATTTGAAAAGAACAATCAGTACCTCAGGCTGCCCAATCAAATTATTGCACTGTCCAACGTCGTGTCTATAGCCCATAGTCCAACATTGTGTAGTAGTACACAGTCCAAACACGCCGTGCACTACAGGTATTGTACTAAACAGTCTCCACAAGATCTTGATTAAGAATAGTGTTGTCGAGATCATTAGTGTGTTGCCAGTTACCACGACTCAGAGGAGCTACCAACTGTCCACATGTGGAATACTCCGCACACTAATGCCTCCAAGTCCACTCAATGAACCACACTACGCTTATCACACCGATAACACGGTGTAATTCATCTCGTCAATCAATTGCCAATATCAACCAAATTGACACGACTCTCAATGCATGAATAAGAACCATAATTACATAATTACCCTTAGCCTCAAAAAGTCACCATATTTATAAAAAACGCCCTCAATCTCAATATTCTTAAATATAGTACGTCTCCACTTGACAATACTATATCTCAACATGTCCGGGTCCACCACTTTGGCCCGACAACAAAACTCATTGTTCCAATTAATCGCGTAGAAATTTCATCGCGTTTTCAAAATTGCGTCACTTTTATAAACGTTTTTAAATCGCATAAATATTTTCAACGTTTTTAACATCGCGTAGTGTTTTTAAATCGTTTTCTCAATCGCTTAAGATTTTTAAATTATTTTCTTAACCGTAAAGCTAAAAATCATTATTTTAAATAAACGTAAGCTATTTCTAATACTTTTAAACTACATAGAATATTTTCCTTACGTTATAAATATATTATGAAACTTTCTCTTTTATTTGTCTGTTTCTAATAAATTTTGATAGCATTTTGTCTAGAAAATTTATTAAAAGTGTGTTTTCTACGTTTTCCTTTAAAAAAAATTACTTGCTTTAATTATAACCATTATTTACACTTTGAAACTCACTAACGTGCTTCAAAACCCAAAGTGAGCTCTACGTTAGCATTTTTCAAGTGTTCAATTTATTTCTTATCCAATCTTAATTTCTCTATTTAAGTTTCTAAAATAAGTTTGTTTACTTTCTTCTCTAAAATTCATTAAAATTCATACTTAGTGAATAAGTTTAATTTAGAAATATCATAAGTAGGCATGTTGGCCCAAAAATCATTCTATGCTTTATAATTCATCCCTAATTATTTCCATGCATTTAATCTCTTGTAAAACTCTTAATCTAATTTATTTTTATTAGATCATCTAGTCCATAGTTAGAAAATAATTTTGGATCAAAGGTATATGGCATGTTGGCCGAAATTCTACATGTCCTTATAATTCATCTAAAAATTATTTTCCATTCTCTAAATCATTGAAAAATCCATTAATCCAATTAAATCAATTAGGCCATTCTTTTAGAAAATGGTTGAGAACATTTTAGTCCTTTTTTTCATGGTGAAGCTGTGAGCTCTATGTTGTGTTCTTTGGAACACTCATGCAAACCTTACATGCTATTCACTTCCTACAATGATTATCATGCATCTATGAACACATACCATATATTAAAGCAATCATAAAACACATACAAAATATTAAAGCAATCATAAAACACATACCATATATTTTAAAGCTATAGACATGCTTGCACACAAAATCAATCACAAATAGGAAAACTTTAAACAACCAAGTGAATGAATCCTTATGGATTCTTCACCACAAACACATCCATTCCTCACCACCAACACATGGTTGATGAGGGTAATCTCCCTCTTACCTCTTGGTGAAACCTCCAAAGCTCCTTGTATGCCCTCTTGTTGTCTCCTTCAAGATGAACTTCAACCACTAAGTGCTTCTTGAAAATCAAAGAAAACATGAAATATTAATATCTAAGGCTTGAATAAGAAAAACTATGGATCAAAATATGGTTTAGAACTTTGAATCTATGATTAGAAGAGGATATCAAGAATTTCACCCTTTATTCTTCAAACTTAGATCTTAGAAAAAGTGCTTGAAGATGGATGATTTGGAAGATGGTCTCAATATGAAAGTTCCTTAGAATTGCATCGAGATTCAAGATCTAAGGTCGTTTAGAATTATTGAAGCTTGGAAGGTGATTTTATGGTGGTTGGCCATGAGCTTTGTGATAGAGAAAGGTAAGAGTTTTTCTATTCTTTGCTTGATGGGAAGATGAAGATGAATGAATCTTGAGAAATTCCCAACATGAAAGTGTCTTGGATTAATGAGAGGATTCAAGAAATGATATTGGTAGGAATTATAGAAATTTGAAAAGTAGATCTAGGTGCTTGGCCGAATCCATGGAGGGAGAGAAAGTGAGAGAGTTTTTGTTGCTTGTTCTTGGTTCTTAGTGAAATTGAGACAAAGATGAACTAAGTATAGAACTTGGTCTCCCAAGGAGTCCTAGCCGTGGGTTTAGTGAAGAGAAATGATGAGAAAGCTTTCATAAAAGTAAGAGAGTTTGGTGTATAGTTTTTGGCTTCTTGGGTGGAGATGAATAAAAGATGAGCAAGTGTAGAGTTTTGGCCTCCAAGAGTGTTTGGCCGTGGAACACAAGGAGAGAAAAGAGTGAGCTTCATGCAAAAGATGCAAATGAATCAAAGCCCTCCTATTTATTGACTTCATGGAAAAGATGAAGGCTTAGGATATTTGATCAAGATATTTTCTGGTATACTTTAAATAATGAACAATAATTACTACTTATAAAGTCAATATCTATTGTCCAATGAATAATAAAATATGCCTAGATTTTTCTCTTGCTCCAGTTGGGTAGCAACTATTGCTGATCATTTTCTACTGATTACCCTTGATGAGTCACAGAGCGAGTCATCAAAGAGAAGTGTCTAGAACATGTGACTCACTACGATGAGTCAGCATGATGAGTCAGCGTAGAAATTTCTAGAACAGGTGAGTCAGTATGGCGAGTCACTAGCTGAGTCACCAGCTGAGTCAACATAGAATCTTCTGGAACATGTGACTCACTGCGGTGAGTCACAAGGTGAGTCAGCATTTCTACCACCTTCCAGAATGTGGCGAGTCATCGCTTCTAGAATGTGGCGAGTCATCGCTTCTGGAAGCTTCCCAAATATGTTGAGTCATAGGTGTTGAGGTGTTGCGCCACGTGTCGAGCTTCTATTGGTTCTTCGCGATGAGTCACAGCCACCAACTTTGACCGGCTCCTTATTGGTCCACGTGTAAAGCACTTGATGACTAGGCGCATTGACGAGGCATTTTCTAGAATCTTCTAGAATACCTTGGAACATGTGAGTTACTAGGCTAGTCACCTATGTAACATCCTAAAATTTCCTACCTTTTAAACAGTAATTTTGACAGTTAACAGAATTTTACTGTTTAGTAATTTCTGGATACTGTAAAATTATTTTGATTATTCCGTCAGCATATTTGATCGTTTTGAGTGATTTACCCCATATCAGGAAAATAAAAATTTTTGGGCCGGGAAAAACTTTACGTAATTTAATTTTTACCGTTAGGTAATTATTTTATGTAATCTGATTTGATATTTGTGTGTTTTCTAATTTTTGTGATTTTTGTGGATGATTATGAATTTTTTTGACTGTATGTGGGCCCAGGTGGTCCTATATGGGCCCAGGTGACCTTACGTGGGCCTAAGTGGGTCCCGTAAAGCAAAAATTTTTCTACACAGAAAAATTTGTACTGTTGAGACAGAGATAGGGGATCTTACTACACCTGAATCCGAAAACAATTTTAGAAATTTTCTTGTACTGTGTTTTGTACTGTATTTAATTTATCGGATGATAAAAAAAATACAGTAAATATATTCTTTCATGGGGTTTTTAGCAGATAAAAATAAAAATTATATTGCTAAGTCAACATTAGTGATTGTGACAATTTTTGGCGGACCAATAGGAAATAAATCTAAGAGTTGAAGACTTTAATATCAACCACCGATTTAATCAACGGTAAAGACTTGATCTTGATTTAATCAACGGTGGAGATGGATCAATTATGACCATTGGATATGGATTTAATTAATGGCAGATATTTGGTCTCAAAAAGTGACAAAGACCATTTATGACCATTGGATGAAGAATTAATCAAGGGTGGAGATTCGGTCTTGTAAAGTAACAAGGACCATTTATAACCATTGGATGTTAATTTAATCTATGGTGGAGATTTAGTCTTAAAAAGTGACAAAGACTAATTATGACCCTTTGATTTAAAGTTTGAAGGAGCAATCTTGACCCTTCATTTTGGAGACACATCTAATGGTTAGAATTTAAAGGAGAAAGATCCAATGGCCTAGATTAAGTCTTCTAAATCAAAAGTTTACATAAATCCTAACCATTGAATTAACCAGTGGCTTAGAATGCTCTAAATGATGGCTAGAAAAGATGACAAATTATTAAATGCATCATGAAGGAGGGGGGACAGTTTTGTGAAGTATTTTGGAGCTAAAGAAAGCTTTATGTCATTATTAAGTGGTCTTGGTCAATTATGCATCATTGTTGAATTAATTGCACTTTTGAAGAAGCACCTACGGCCATGCAAAGTTAAAGGGGACAAATTTGATTCAATTAATTCATTTGGCTATTGTCTTTATACCTACAAGAAGCTAAATAAAAGTAAGTCAATTTTTGATGACTTAGCACATATATCATATGGCCATGTACTACTTTTTGGAGACAAACTACTCATAATTGATTTATTAGCATCCTTAGGAGATGACTTGAAGGGGGTGCACGGTTTTGAGAGGCCTTAAGGCCATAGAAAAAGTTTGAAGACCATTATTGCCATCCTTGGTCATCATTAAACATTTTCAAGAAGCTAAGTTACCAAGTTTTCTCTCCATTTCTCTTCTCCAAGCAAGTTTCAGTCAAGCACCTTAGAACCATCATCCAAATTTCTATCATTTCATCCAACTTGATTTTCTAAACCTAAACACCATTCTAAGAACATCTCTAGTTATGAGTTTTCACTAAATCATTCATCTTGAGTCTCAAATCCAAGCTTCAAGTTTCTATCAAAAATCAAAAATTCCATCTTTGTGCTTCAAGAGGAACCATTCGGTCAAGACCCCTAAAATCACTCTCCAAACTCTTTTAATTTCATCCAACCATAGATCTTGAATCTACATGATATTCTAAGCAACTTTCATGTTGGAGATTCTCTCTAAATCATCTATCTTCAACCTTGTTCTTCAAGCTAAAGATTGAAGCTTTAATGGTGAAGTTTGTTACTCTTCACTTTTTTTTTTATTTTCAAGGTTCTAACCATGATGCACATCCATGGTTTTCTTAATCAAGCTTAGTATACTAATTTCTATGTATTTTGTTTTGTCTTTGAGAAGCCCTTGGTGGTGAAGGACTTGGAAAAAGAAGTAAAACAAAGAGTTTTTGAGGATCTTCAAGAGGTAAGAGGGAGATCCATCTCACCAACCAAGTATGGTGGTAGGAGATGGTCTTATATTTGATGGATGGTGAATCCATGTGAGGATTCATATCCATGGTCATATAATAATTTGTGTGTATTTATGTGTTTTAATTATTTGCCTATGCTTAATATGCTTTGCATGAGTTTATGATTTTGATGGTATGCTTATACTATGCATGATGATAATATGGCATGCTTTTGATATATATATATATATATATATATATGATGTGTATGTATGTGTATGCCATGATTTGATGATGGAAGAAAATTAATTTTTGGCTCCAATAGCCAAGGAAGAGCTACGGTTTTGATGCCCTTGATTAGGGTTCATGTTGAAATTTTTCAAGAACAAGGGAATTAATTTTTGATCCCTAGAAACATGGTGAATTTCGGTTAAGACACCTCAAGATAGGTGTTCATAAATGAATATTTTCATGAATGATGAAAATGGATGTTTAGAAAAACAAGGAAAATAAACAAAGAGTTTATTTTTCAAAGAATACATGAATACGATTTTAGAAGGATTTTTATTGATTTATTTTATGTAAAAAGTTTCTAAGTATTTTACTAAACATGAGTTTTAAATGAAAAATGGAAATGAACAAAGGATTTGCAAAGAAAGTGAAAATGAATTTGAACAAATGAGTTTGGTTTCTATGACCATAAATCTTACGGTTTTGAAAACAAAAGTTTAATGGTTTTGTTTTTGTAAAACCATATCAACTTGGAAGGAAAAATATTTGATGGTTTCAATAGTCATGTCCACGTTTTTGACGACTTGTATTTCCTTGATTTTTTTATGAAAACAAAGTGGAAATATAATTGATTTGGTATAACGAATTCGGAAAGGGAATTAGAGCATTTTATCACTTGAAAGAATAGAAATTTTCGTAACGGAAAACAAAGAAAGGTTGAAAACGTTTGAATTTCAATTTATTTTGAAGAAGATTGATTTTGGAAATGATTTGGGAAAAATGGAGAATATAATGGTGTTTTGAAAATTTACTAACGTATAACTTATTTTCAAGTTTTGAAATACGTTAGAAAATATTACGTTTTGAAACGTTGATTTATATCAATGGAAAAGTGATTTTTGTGGATTATATTTTGGAAAAAGATTTTCTTGAGTAAGAAAATGTGAAAAATGAAATACAAAGTCATATTATTTTGGGAAAAGTTGAAAAGGAATTTTTAAAGGTCAAGAAATATTTTTTGTAATGAAATTGTGGTGAAAAATTATTTACGTATCTTAAAAACGTGATTTTTAAGTTACGTGAATATGGAAAAATATTTCTACACAATTTAGAATACGTTAAAATGTTTCTACGCAATTTGAAAAGTGTGTTGAAAATGATATTGATTTATTTAAGTCCAAAATAATGTTTGGAATATTGAGGCATATTTTACGTGATTGTAAAACGTTGAAAAATATTTTACGTATCTTAAAAACGACTTGAAATACAGTAAATTATTTCTATGCAATTTGAAATACAGTAAAATATTTCTATGTGATTTGAATTACGTTTAAATATTTTGAGAACGATGAAAAGTTTTAAATATTTTACATAAATTAAATTACTGTTGAAAAATCACTACATGATTTAACAGCCATAGAATATTTTTACGTGATTGTGAAAATGACGAAAAAATTGTTATGAGATTTGGAAAGTATTTTAAATATTTTGAGAATGATAGAAAATGATTTACGTGACGTAAAAGAATGATTTTTAAGTTACGCAATTTTGAAACAGTGGAAAAATAATATGCGATTTGAGAAACATATTTTTTTACACGATTGAGAAAAACGTTGAAAAATTAGTACGTGATTTAAAAGTGCAACAGAAGAGTTGCGGCATTTTGAAAACGTAACAGAAGTGTCACGGTATTGTGAAAATATAACAGAAACGTTTCAGAATTTTGAAAACGTAACAGAAGTGTTATGGTATTTTGAAAACGTAATATAAACATTTTAGAATTGTGAAAACGTAACAGAAACGTTTTGGAATTGTGAAAACGAAATGAATATGTTGCGTAAATTTTGTGAAAACACGACGAAAGTGTTTTATAACTATGAAAATGTGATAATATGATTTTCTTGTTAAAAATATAGTATAAATACTGTAGAGCCAGTATATGGATGCTGTGTGAGAAAATGACATGTTTTGCCTGTGATTGGCATTTGGTGCATTATACATGCATTGGAAAAATATGCGTTGAGGCATATGATTACATTAAACAAATGAAATTAAAAAGATTTGGCCCTTTAGGGTTGGACTTGCACTGATATATTTGTGCATTGTATAAAGTATAGCTAATAAGTTATTTTGGCCCTTGTGGTTGAAGAGGGAATGAGAATTGATAGTGAGGTCTATGATGGATCTTGGGGGTGTCGAGGCGCGGCGGTCGACCAGTGGACATTTGTCTGAGGACCATGTGCCACTTGGCGATGCAGTCCATTGCAACGCATTGACGATACCTGACAAGAACACGATTCTTTTCTACAACTGGGAGATTGTCTTTGGGCTAAGGCTGACAATTAACCAGAGCATTCTTCTCGAAATTGTGAAAATCTCCATGGAGTTGTTTTTGAAAAACTGAGTCTTTGTGCACATGCATAAATCTGAGCATTTATATCTGTATGATATATTAATTGAGGAATGTTGACTATGACAATTATTTTGAGTACTTGGATGATGATTGAACTGATAAATGATTAGATTATGATAGTTGATTAATGCTGATAGCATGATTATGGTATGATCTATCTGTATGATATGTTGTTTGTGTTATCTCTGTACTACCATGTTGGTATTGGTGTAGGTGATCTCACCTCTTTGTTATGTTGTTTTGTTGTGTCTGTACTGTTAAAATCAAATAATAGAAGGATCAAGTTGTCTTAGACATAACGGGTGATGGATACTCTGAGATTGGTGACAACAATAAGGAGTGGACATTCAGGACTCGAAGGTGTGCAGTGTTGACAAAGGAACAGATGTCTGATACATCAAGATGGACAGAAAAAGGAATAAGTATGTTAGAGTTTTTCGTTAGTGTTGTACCGTGCTATTAAGTAGGACCCATCATGGGGTTTACTATTGTTAAAAAAAAAGAGTCTGTTAATTTTATATTTCTCTTTAAATTGTTAAATATTAAGTTGTGTTTGTTATATGATTTTAAATCAGTTAAATCTATTTTTTTAGTATTACTTACAAATATCAGTAAGTTTATGTTTCAGTAAGAAAGAAATTTTAAAACCCATATTTTCATAACTCAAACTTTGTGCGAACTTCTTTACAGATTATGAGTCGGGAGTCGAAAATGTGATGTCCTAGGGAGGGTGTTACAACCTAGGTGAGTCACCAAATGATGAGTCATCGTCTTGAACATTCTAGAGTGGGTGACTAGGCTTGCGTCTAGAATCATCCACTAGATATTTTTTTCGAAAGATATTATGCAATGGATAATAAAACATACCCCAATTTTATTTATCAGATAAAATCATAGAAAAACAAAACTTCAAAAACTACTTCCGGTTTCGGGTTTAGTAAAATCTCCCGGCTCAGAATCAACAGTACAAAGTTTTCTGGCCAAAGAAAATTTTTATGTTTCCGGCCCCACCCTGGGCCCACACACAGCCCAAAATATCAGAAATATATTAAATATTCATAATATACCAAAATATCAAAAAAATAATATAATATTTAAAATATCCTAAAATATCTCAAATATATATTAAAATATTCAAAATATATCAAAATATCTAAAATATAATAAAATATTCAAAATATCTTGAAATATCTAAAATATATTTAAATATTCCAAATATCCAAAATATCACAAAAATTATAACAATTGTGAAATTCATGAAAATCAAATCAGATTAGTAAAAATAATTAAGAATTGAGAGAAAGAAATAAAATACGAAGGCTCATATACAGCTCCAAAAATAATATTAAAATAATCAAAAACGTAAAAACTTCCAAAAATTCTTAAAAATCATAAAAATTATAAAATTTACAAAAATCGCGTTGGATTACTCAAAATAATTATGAATTGACCAAAACAAATAAAATAAGAATTCTTGAGGTGTTACAAGAAGAGTTAATCTTCTTAACTACTAGTAAAGAGAACATGCAATATACAAGTGACACACACACACAATTCTACACTTACACAATCACATTGCATTTCATAATTATTATTCCTGAACATTGCATATATGCGAGCGTATGACATCTATATTTATTTCATGTTCTTTGGCAATTGTATGGGTAGTTTCCTAGTAAAGATGATATTTTACAATTACATGGGCAGTTGTTCAATATCATTGATGACATGTTTATGAGTTTAAGGTTAGATATTGGCTTAGTGAATATTTACATAGAGTAAGAGAATGTAAATGTTCGAGGGGCATGGAGTGAAGACTTCATTGTTGGTTGCTAATCTTACATTTCAAAGACTTCATATAAGTTGTATATATAATACTTTGCCCTTGGGGCTATTGATGTATATGTTTATGACTATTAGTTATGACTCTCCATAATTATTTATAAATGTTACGGATTAGTTAATGTTCAAGTTAGAAGTAGTATAACTATTACTATTTATCTAGGTATTTGTTAGTTATACTAGGGTTGTAACGCCTCCTTTTTGCAAAGGGCATCACATCGAAAGAACAAAACTTAAAAGAAACTAAAACCCAGTTTATAAAGATTACCTGTTTATCAAATAAGTATATGAATTTGCCAAAAAAAATTTCAATATATTGAAAACATAAACTTAGCATAGGATAATATAAAGAACATCCTATACATCAAACCAAAAGACACATATCATAAGTACTTAGTAAAACATAAGCAAAAGCTTTACATGTCCAAAAAGATTATACACATCAACCACCAAAAACAACAAAAATACATCAGGCCCCAAAAGCTATAAAACATATCAAGCCTCACAAGCTACTAAGAAGGACCCTCAGACGAATCCTCTTTGGGATCCTCCTCAGAAGAAGAGATCCTAACAGGAGCCATAGACTCATGGGCTGGGGCCCATGCAGAAGACATAATTGAGTCATCTTGTGGGGTATAAGAGCGGTCACCCCACAGCTCTCGGATCGGCATGTAAAACTCCAACCACACAATGACATCAAAAGAGAAGGTAGGAGCTTCATAACGACTCCTCATAAAAGACAGGGTCACCTCACCCACATAAACAAACCGCTCGGTGTAACACGCCACCCCCTTTCCTTATTAGAAGGAGGAGGTCGTCACGACTTTGCGAATTCAAAATTTCAATCAAATTAACACGGAATATGAAATAAATTTAACCCAAGTTATGAAATCAGTAATTATTAAAACCATAATATTTGATGAAAAATATTCTTTTACTTGCGGATAACAGATCAAACAAGCAGGTAAATCATAAAGTATCATTACTAAGCATACATATATATTACATCTGCATAGATGTTCATATCATCTGGTTCGTGTGGATCATATACAAATCTGTACCCCAAAATACTTACAAAAAGAATGGTGCTCCAAATATATAGGCGCACTAAAAAATGTACAGATGATCAATAAAGACTGACTAGCAAAAAGACACGACCAGCCCAAGTCCTACATACCTAAACTATAGGGTCTTCAGAGGGATCCTCCTCTGATTCCTTGGAAGAAATGACCACAGTAGGAGGTATACCCTGACGGACAGGCATCCGCCCAAAGGACACAACACTGTCCTCATGAGGAGTATAATGGAAGTTACTCCACCATTCCCGGATAGGTACATTAAACACTAACTAAACAGATACAGAGAAAGACAAAACAGGGGGATGATGAAGATCCCCACAAAAAACCAATGTCAGCTCCCGAACATAGGTAACTCTCTCATTAGCCAAGTTGACTGACCATGTGTCTGCTCCATCGTGAAAGTACACGCGCACATAACCCAAAATACGCAGTCTTGACAACATCTTGGTGCAGCAGCTATCACAAATCAAGAGGGGGTAATTCCTCTTCAAGTCTTTCTTGGTCTTTAATTAATCAAAATATATAGTGAAATAACACAACACAACTAAGAGGTGAGAAATCTAGCATCATTACCAATAGGCAGTGTAAAGACAGTACAAACAAATATACCATTTAAGTACAAAATCAACAATACCAAACATCAACAGTAGGAATAATATTAATAATATAATAGTTCAATAAGTCAATCAATGTAAAATAAATAAACATATATGAAATGTCATAAGGGTATGCAGACCCACTATACATGTACACCATGTACTCAATTCCTACTCCATGGAGCTAGACAGATATTTCAAAGAGAATGATAAGAAGATATGTCTGTATCTCATCAGTCATAAATCAAGTGCTTTCAATAAAAATCAATGTTTGCGCAACAAGGCATTATACAAGACAATCTATACCAGATCCTGATTGGGGTGAGTGTCTCGGTCCGGATCGTCGGTGTTTTTGCATTGGTCTGGTCCACGGCTCAAGGGAGCTACCAGCTGGCCATTGTGGACACCCCACACCCCGACGTCCCCAAGGTCAATAAAGACCTACACTAGGCCCATCGCACACGCACGAAGGTGTAATTCATCTCTTAGGCTTATACAGCCATAACAATAAACCACATGACTTCACAGAATATGATGAATGCCTCAAAGCACACATACATACACAATATCATCAATTCCATGCAATCCAAGATCATGCACCATCATAATTCATAGCAATTGTCAACAAATCAAGATTCCACTTACGGGCACGATAATAACATTGTCCTTTAATCTCAACCTCGTGGTTTCCATTATCATTTCGATTCTTGTTTCTCTACTCCAATTTACATTTCAATTCATCATTAATAAAATTTATTTATTTTAAGTCTTATGAGTCTCAAAGTCTCACTTACGCTCATTTTCCTTTAAAGATCATAAGTCATTATGGTATTACATTAAAGTTCTCATTTCTTATATTTTTCCATCTTATGAATTCCCAATTTATTATTTAGTCACTTAGTTATTTAAGCTTCAGTTTGATTACAAATTTTCCTCTTGATTATCCTAGATGTCCAAAAGCACTAATATTCTTAAGTTCCAAAATTCCTCTTCTTGCTTATTTATTTCAATTCTTCAATTAACTCACTTTTAACCTAATTTTTCTAAATTCCAAGTTACTTTAAGATTTATGCAATACTTCCATTTTTTCTTCTTTTTGACCGTGAACCCTAGGTTCAAAGAATTTCATTTTCATCTTCTTAATCCATTGTTTTAATTCCTTAATCAACTCATTTTCCACTTAAACTCTTAAGTTCTAATTCATTACTAACTTAGTCATAAGTTTTTCTAATTTTCTTCCTCTTGGTCGTGACCTCACCTAAGGTCACAAGTCCACATTTTTCATCATTTCATCCATTAACTCATCAAGTTCCAATTTAGGGTAATAATTTCATTTCGGTTCTCATTTTAAGGCCACAAGGCCATAAGCCACACATCAAGAAACAAAGTGTTCTTGGTCTTCCAAATATGATTTCAAGTATACCACACTTTAGAAATTATCAATAACACATAATATATCAACCTCATACAACAACACCATACAATCACATAACAACAAATCATTGAAAACAAACATTCAAGTGGAGAGATCACCACATGGATCCTCCACCATCAACACCGAAAATTGTCCCCCACCACCATGAGTGGTTGATGAGGATGTTCTCCCTCTTACCAAAGAAAATAGCAAGTAAAATATCTCCTTTGATATCCATGAAGATTTCGGCCAAGCTCTCCACAAAACCCTAAGGATTTCAACTCACAAAATCAACATTCTGAGCTTGAAAAAGAGTGGATCAATGGTTATAAAGAGGACCATGAACACCAAAATGAAGAAGAGAAAGTGAAGATCAAAAGTTTATCTCAAAAGCTTCAACCTTTGTTTTTGAAGAAAGATGATGAAGATGGAAGCTTTTGGAAATGGTCTCAACTAGAAAGGTGTTTAGAATGTGATAGAGTTTAAGAAAATGTGATTGGATGAAATTTTTGCAATGGTGGAGGTGGAAAATGGTGTGGTGGCCATGAGGTAGGAGAAGAAGAAGAAGAGAGAAAATGGAAGAAAAGAAAGGTAGAAAGAGAAAGTGATATGAAAGTTTGAATGAAAATTGAAATATGACTTAAGTGAGATGGAAGCTTTTGGTTCCCTCCTCCCCTCTCATTGCCGTGGAGTTGCCTAAGGGAGAAAGGAGATTGGCTTCTCCAAGAAGCCAATAGGAAGTTGCTTGGAAACTTCCTCCAAGCTTCTTTAACAAGCCAAATTTTTACTTTTTGAAAAGTCAAAGTGATGTCATCAAGTGAGGTCATCTTATGATATCATTAAAGTGCTCTCTAAAATATAACTAACTGTATTAAGTTTATTATCGGTTGACTAAAGTTATAGTTAACAAAACAAATATTTATTGTCCAACGGATAATAAAATGTACTGCGATTTTATTTATTAGATAAAATCTTGAAAAACGTGAACCTCGTAAACTATGCACAGCCTCGAGTTTAGTAAGATCCCCCATCGACGTTTACACAGTTCAAGGTTTTTCCAGCCCTGGGAAAAATAATTCATTTTCCCGGCTCTGCTCAGCGCATACGCAAATAAAAAAATATTAAAATATTCAAGTAATTCAAATAATTCCAAAAAAAATCCTAAAAATCACAAATATTATAAAATGAATATTTATCATAAAATAAATAATTTTCGAGGTGTTACAACTTTCCCCTTCTAAAAAGAAATTTTGTTCTCGAAATTTTCATACCTCAGAATAGTTGTGGGTATTGCTCCTTCATCTTGTTCTCCAACTCCCACATTGCATCTCCGGTGATGTCATTCTAGACTAGCTTCACCAATGCAATCTCTTTGCCTCGTAGTTGTTTCACCCTTCTATCCTCAATCTTGACAGGAAGTGTTTCATAGGTCAAATTCTTTTTTAATTGTACTGTATCTGGTTCAATGACATGGGTTGGATCAAGAATGTATTTTCGTAATTGTGACACATGGAAGACATTGTGTAGGTTAGAAAGAAAAGGTGGCAAAGCTATTTGGTAGGCTACTGGACCTTACGACAAAGAATTTGATATGGTCTGATGAATTTAAGAGTGAGTTTTCTGGACTTCATAACTCTTTCAACACCCGTTATAGGTGTAACCCTTAGAAACACATGATCGCCTTCCTTGAACTCTAGAGGCTTCCGTCTCTTGTCCGCATAGCTTTTCTGCCTACTTTAAGTTGTCCTTATCTTCTCCTGAATCACCTTAATCTTTTCTGCTATCTGTTGTACAAGATCGGGCCCCAACGTGAGATGTTCTCCATCTTGGTACCAACACAAAGGTGTTCTACAGTGTCATCCATACAGGGCTTCATAGGGTGTCATCCCTATACTTGAGTATAAATTGTTGTTGTAAGTAAACTCGATCAAGGGTAAGATTTCATCTCTACTTCTTCTTTGCTCTAGAACACAAGCTCTTAACAGATCATCTAAAGATTGAATTGTTCTCTTAGACTATCCATCCGTTTGCGGATGATATATAGAACTCAAACGAAGTTTTGTTCCCATAGCTGCTTGTAGACTTTGCCAAAACTTTGATGTAAACCTCGGATCTCTATAAAAAATAATGCTATAAGGTACACCATGAAGTCTAACAATCTCGCTAATATATACCTGAGTCAACCTTTCCATTGAGTATCTTATGCTAATCGATAAGAAGTGTGCAGACTTTGTAAGTTGATCAATAATTACCAATATTGAATCACATCCCCTTCGGGTCTTCGGTAATCCAGTCATGAAATCTATTGCAATACTATCCAATTTCCATTCGAGAATAGTCAGAGGTTGTAACATTTCAGAAGGTCTCTGGTGTTCGACCTTCGCTTTTTGACAAACTAAGCAAGATGACACATACTTGGCGACGCCTCTTTTTATTCCATGCCACCAGTACATCTATTTCAGATCTTGAAACATCTTGGTCATTCCAGGATGCATACTTAACTTGCTTATGTGGGCTTCTTCGAGAATTAACCTCCTAAGTTCTGGATCATTAGGTACACATATTATACCTTGGAACATCAAAATCTCATCAGGTCTTTCCTCAACTTTTGACACCATGCCTTGCTTTATCAATTCTTTTTCATCTTGCAAAAATTGGTTACTCGTTTGTTTCTCTCGAATCTCTTCTATTAGATCATTTGAAATAGTAACTATACCTAGACAAACTTCCTCTAATGTCATTTCCATGGACATCCACATATCTCTGAATTGCTCGATTAATTCTTTTTCCTTAACCATCATGGTAGAAACGCTAAGTATCTTCTGACTCAAGGCGTCTGCCACGACGTTCACTTTTCCATGATGATATTGAAGTTGGAAGTCATAATCCTTCAAAACCTCTAGCCATCTCCTCTATCTCATGTTCAGCTCATTTTGTTCAAATAGGTGCTTCAGGCTTTTGTGATCACTGAAGATGTTAAACGTCGCTCCATACAGAAAATGTCTCCATATTTTCAGAGCAAAGACCACTGCGGCTAACTCCAAGTCATGTGTTAGGTAGTTCTTCTCATGTACCCTTAGTTGTCTTGAAGCATAGGCTACGACCTTCTTATCTTGCATAAGCACACACCCTAATCCTTAATACGAAGTGTCGCAATACACTTCAAACGATTCATTGGGGTCAGGCAAAATCAACACTGGTGCAAAAGTCAGTCGCTTCTTTAATTCTTGGAAACTTTCTTCACATGCGTCCGTCCACACGAAAGCTTGATTTTTCCTCGTAAGCTGGATAAGAGGTCCCGCTATCTTGGAAAATCCTTCAATGAATCTTTGGTAGTATTCGGCTAATCCCACGAAGCTACAGATCTCTGTCACAGTCTTGGGTCTTTCCCATTAAAGAATTGCTTCAACCTTCAATGGATCTATGGCAATTCCTTCCTTTGAAATCACATGCCCCAAAAATTTGACTTCTTCCAACCAGAACTCACATTTTGACAATTTGGCATATAACCTCTTCTCTTTTAGAATTTGGAGAACTATCCTGAGATGTTTAGCATGTTTTTCCCGACTTTGTGAATAGATTAAAATGTCATCAATGAAGACAACAACGAATCTATCCAAATAATGATGAAAGATTTGATTCATGTAATCCATGAATATAGCAGGAGCATTTATTACTCCAAATGACATTACACGATACTCATAATGTCCATAGCGTGTACAAAAAGCTATTTTGGAAACATCCTCAGCCTTCACACGAATCTGATGGTAACCAGATCGTAGGTCAATCTTAGAGAAAATAGTAACTCCCATTAGCTGATCCATCAAATTAACAATTCTCGGAAGTGGATACTTGTTCTTGATTGTGATCTTATTCAATTGGCGATAATCCATGCACAATCGAGAAGTTCCATCCTTCTTCGTAACTAACAACACTGGGGCTCGCCGTGGTGAAACACTAGGTCTCATAAACTGCTTCTCTAACAGTTCCTCCAATTGTTTCTTGAGCTCCACTAACTCTACTGGCGACATTCGATATGGTGCAGTAGATATAGGACCAGATCCAGGTACAAGGTCTATAGAGAATTCCACTTCTCTTTTTGGTGGAAATCCAGGTATATCATCAAAGAATACTTCAGAAAATTCATTAATCATCGGAATAGCTCGTACATCGACTTCACGTTCAACCTCCAAAGAAGATAAAAGCATGTATCTTCATGCTCCTTCTTTCAAGAAAGTTCTAACTTGGCCGATAGTTATAAATCTAGAAATCTCTAAATCAAGGAATACTAAGGTCTTAGTAGAACAATCTAACAGGATATGGTTAGAAGATAACAAATCCATTCCTAGAATCACATCTATTTGGGATAAAGGCAAACAAATCAGATCGACCGAAATGGTTCAAGCTTTAACAGAAATAGGACAATTCAGACAAACTTTTGAAGTAGTGACATATTTAGCAGTAGGAGTAGAAACAGTTAGATCAAAAGGTAAAGAAGACACAAACAATCCTAATTAGTTTACACAGTCATAGGAAATAAAAGAATAAGTTGCCCCAGAGCCATACAGTATAATTAAAGGATTACCTCCTATGTCACCATCTCCCGTAATTAGATTTTCAGAATTTGAGGCTTCAACTCCGCTCAAGGTATAGACCCTTCCTCCAGCTTGAGGTCTTGTAGTACGTACATTGCTGACAGAGAGTTCTGCCTTGGGATTGTGGTAATCTCTGGATAGATGTCCCGGCTTCCCACATCTGAAGCAAATGATCCCCTTAATCATGCAATCTCTTAAAGGATGATCCTTTCCATACTTGAGACACTTTGAAGAAAATGTTCCAGTCAGACTAGTTCGATTTTCACTAGGACTACCTCCACGAGGTTGTTGCTGTTAACTTCCCGATGGTCTAGAATATGATTTTTGCTGAAATCGGTTGCTATTGTTTCCTCCACTTTGGAACCTAGACGGCCTAAAGTTATGATTCCTTGTGTCCCACGCTTGATCCAAATCCTCTGCCTGGCGATACGTATCCAACAGTTCTGAAAACTGGTTGATCTTCAAGGTTATGACCACCCTTTTCATGTCATGCCTCAATCCTTCTTCAAATTTCTAACACTTCCATACCTCATTCGGCTAATGTTAGAAATATGTTGAAAATTTGGACAAGCTCTTGAACTTCGCAGCATACTCGCTGACAGTCATATTCCCTTGCCTCAGACTGAGAAACTCCATCTCTTTTGCATGTCTTGCACTCGCTGGGAAATACTTCTCCAAGAATCTATCCTTGAATATCTCCTAGGTGATTGCTCGGCCTTCAGCTTCTAATAGTCTCTGTGCTTCGTTCCACCACTCTTCTGCGTCTTCGATCAGCATGAAAGTGGCATAGGTTACCTTCTTATCATTCGTACAATTCATGCCCTTGAAAATTTTCTCCAGCTCCTTGATCCACAGACTAGCCTTCTCCAGATCAAATTCCCCTTCAAATTGAGGAGGGTTGTTACAATAGAATTCTGATAGATTTTGAGCGTCCGTTAATGCTTCCAACTATTGTGCAGCTTTCCTGTTGTTGAGCAGCTCTTTCAGTTTGTTGTATGATAACGTCAGCCATTCGTTGCATCACTTTTGCAGCTGTAACCATACTTTCAACTTCTTGTCTACGTGCCATCGTCTCTCTTCCAGTCAAGCTATACAAAATATAAGGAAAAATTATATGTATCCTTTCAGAATACTAAACACAGAGAATCACATAGCACAAACAAGATAGACCTAACTACAATTCCCAAAAGAAGACTCAAACTTGGTCTCTAATACAAAACATTGTAACGCGCCACCCTCTTTCCTCATTAGAAGGAGGAGGTCGTCATGACTTTACGAATTCAAAATTTCAATCAAATTAACGCAGAATATGAAATAAATTTAACCCAAGTTATAAAATCAGTAATTATTAAAACCATAATCTTTGATGAAAAATATTCTTTTACTTGCGGATAACTGATCAAACAAGTAGGTAAATCATAAAGTATCATTACTAAGCATACATATATATTGCATTTGCATAGGTGTTCATATCATCTGGTTCATGTTGATCATATACAAATCTGTACCCCAAAATACTTACAAAAAGAATGGCGTTTCAAATACATATGCGCACTGAAAAATGTACAGATGATCAATGAAGACTTATTGAGAAAAAGACACGACTAGCCCAAGTCCTACATACCTAAACCACAGGGTCCTCAGAGGGATCCTTCTCTTATTCCTCGGAAGAAATAACCACAGTAGGAGGTATATCCTGAGGGACTGGCATCCACCCAAAGGACACAACACTATCCTCATGAGGAGTATAGTGGAAGTTACTCCACCATTCCCGGATAAGTATATTAAACACTAACTAAACAGATACAGAGAAAGACAAAACAGGGGGAAGATGAAGATCCCCATGAAAAACCAATGTCAACCCCCCAGTGTAGGTAACTCTCTCATTAGCCAAGTTGACTGAGCACGTGTCTGCGCCATCATGAAAGTACACGCGCACATAAGCCAAAATATGCAGTCTTGACGTCATCTTGGTGCAACAACTATCACAAATCAAGAGGGGGTAGTTCCTTTTCAAGTCCTTCTTAGTCTTTAATTAATCAGAATATACAATGAAATAACATAACACAACTAAGAGGTGAGAAATTCAGCATCATTACCAAGAGGCAGTGTAAAGACAGTACGGACAGAAATACCATCCAAGTACAAAAATCAACAATATCAAACATCAACAGTAGGAATAATATTAATAATATAACAATTCAATAAGTCATTCAATGTCAAATAAATAAACATATATGAAATGTCATAAGGGTATGCAGACCCATTATACATGTACACAATGTACTCAATACCTACTCTATAGAGCTAGACAGATATTTCGGAGAGAATGATAAGAAGATATGTCTATATCTCGTCAGCCATAATTAAGTGCTTTCAATAAAAATCAATGTTTGCGCAACAAGACTTTATACAAGATAATCTATACCAGATCCTGATTGGGGTGAGTGTCTCAGTCCGAATCATCGATGTGTTTGCATTTGTCTGGTCCACGGCTTAAGGGAGCTACTAGCTGGCCATTGCGGACACCCCACACCCCGACGTCCCCAAGGTCAATAAAGACCTACACTAGGCACATCGTACCCGCACGAAGGTGTAATTCATCTCATAAGCTCATATAGCCATAACAACAGACCACGTGACTTCACAATATATGATAAATACCTCAATGCACATATATATACACAATATCATCAATGTCATGCAATCCAAGATCATACACCATCATAATTCATAGCAATTGTCAACAAATCAAGATTTCACTTACGGGCACGATAATAACATTGTCCTTTAATCTCAACCTCATGGTTTCCATTATCATTTCGATTCTTGTTTCTCTACTCCAATTTACATTTCACCTCATCATTAATAAAATTTATTTATTTTAAGTCTTATGAGTCTGAAAGTCTCACTTACATTAAAGTCCTTATTTCTTTTGTTTTTCCATCTTATGAATTCTCAATTTAGTATTTAGTCACTTAGTTATTCAAGCTTCACTTTGATTAGGAATTTTCCTCTTGATTATCCTAGATGTCCAAAAACACTAATATTCTTAAATTCCAAAATTCCTCTTCTTGCTTATTTATTTTAATTCTTTAAATAACTCACTTTTAAAATAATTTTTCTAAATTCCAAGTTACTTTAAGATTTATCGAATACTTCCATTTTTCTTTCTTCTTGACTGTGCACCCTAGGTTCATAGAATTTCATTTTCATCTTCTTAATCCATTGTTTTAATTCCTCAATCAACTCATTTTCGACTTAAACTCATAAGTTCCAATTCATTACCAACTTAGTCATAAGTTTTCCTAATTTTCTTCCTCTTGTCCGTGACCTCACCTAAGGTCTCAAGTCCATATTTTTCATCATTTCATCCATTAACTCATCAAGTTCCAATTTAGGGTAATAATTTCATTTTGGTTCTCATTTTAAGGCCACAAGGTCGTGAGCCACACATCAAGAAACAAAGTGTTCTTGGTCTTCCAAATATGATTTCAAGTATACCACACATCACAAATTATCAATAACACATAATATATCAACCTCATACAACAACACCATACAATCACATAATAACAAATCATTGAAAACAAACATTCAAGTGGAGAGATCACTACATGGATCCTCCACCATCAACACCAAAATTTGTCCCCTACCACTATGAGTGGTTAATGAGGATGTTCTCCCTCTTACCAAACAAAATGGCAAGCAAAAGATCTCCCTTGATGTCCTTGAAGATTTCAGCCAAGCTCTCCACAAAACCCTAAGGATTTCAACTCACAAAATCAATATTCTATGCTTGAAAAAGAGTGGATCAATGGTCATAAAGAGGACCATGAACACGAAAATGAAAAAGAGAAAGTGAAGATCAAAAGTTTACCTCAAAAACTTCAAGCTTTGTTCTTGAAGAAAGATGATGAAGTTGGAAGCTTTTGGAAATGGTCTCAACTAGAAAGGTGTTTAGAATGTGATGGAGTTTAAGAAAATATGATTGGATGAAATTTTTGCAATGGTGGAGATGGCAAATGGTGTGGTGGCCGTGAAGTAGGAGAAAAAGAAGAAGAAGAGAGAAAATGGAAGAAGAGAAAGGTAGAGAGAGAAAGTGATAAGAAAGTTTGAATGAAAAGTGAAATGTGACTTAAGTGAGATGGAAACTTTTGGTTCCCTCCTCCCTTCTCATTGTCGTGGAGTTGCCTAAGGGAGAAAGGAGATTAGCTTCTCCAAGAAGCCAATAGGAAATTGCTTGGAAGCTTCCTCCAAGCTTCTTCAACAGGCTAAATTTTTACTTTTTGAAAAGTTAAAGTGATGTCATCAAGTGAGGTCATCTTGTGATGTCATTAAAGTGTTCTCTAAAATATGACTAACATTATATTAAGTTTATTATCAGAGGACAAAAGTTATAGTTAACAAAACAAATATTTATTGTCCAACGGATAATAAAATGTACTGCGATTTTATTTATCAGATAAAATCTCAAAAAATGTAAACCTTGTAAACTGTGTTTGGCCTTGGGTTTAGTATCTCCCATCGACATTTTCACAATTCAAGGTTTTCCAACCCTAGGGAAAATATTTCATTTTCCCAGCTCCGTTCAGTGCATACGCAAATCGAGAAAAATATTAAAAGATTCAAGTAATTCAAATAATTCCAGAAAAATTACTAAAAATCACAAATAATATAAAATGAATATTTATCATAAAATAAACAATTTTCGGGGTGTTACACTCGGTTTTCAGGTTGACGTGCCACGAATTAATGCCTCTATGAAACCTTAGCCTAGCATAACCAAGAAGAACTCGTATGGATGCCATAGCAAGAACAGAAAACTAACCCGAATGCAAAACAGAAAACTCTGGCTCATTCCCGTCATAGTCTTTGAAGAAACACAAACATAAATAGAATAACATAATAAAGAGGTGAGATCCCCTACATCAATACCAGTTATGACAGTAAGGAAATAAGAATGGCGCACAACACCTTTCAAGTGCCGAAAACAATAAGTAACATTAAAGTCAGATAATAAACAGTTCAATAATTGAGGCAGTCATAATATCAGTAAAAGAGAAATTCAATAAGCACATATATGTATATATTTATGTTAGATAAATATGTCAACCGACTATGCATATGCACAATGTACCAAACCTTACTCCATGGAGCTAAATACAACATCAGAGAGAATGATCGGGGAAACATGTCTGTATATCATCGGCCACAATAAAGTGCTATCACAAAGTCTGCATATGCATCATGACACATATAAGACATTCATCGCCGGATCGTGAATAATATAGTGCCTAGTCGAGATCGTCAAAGTGTTGCTCAGTCACCACGACCCAGAGGAGCTACCAACTGGCTACTTATGGGATACCCACGCCCAGGCGCCTCCAAGTTCAATAAGTGAACCACACAACTCAATTCGCACCCTCACAAAGGTGTAATTCATCTCCTAGGCATACAACCTCAATAAAAAGTCTACCAAAACTTTCACAAAGTATGATGAATGACTCAATGTACACATACACACACACACCATACACACAGATATATATATATATATATATATATATATATATATATATATATATATAGCGGGGATCAACTTACACCAGTGTAAGTCTTTTTTGACTTACACTTATTTTCAGTTGTTAGATTCACTTTCATCTAATGGTTACTTTTAGCGAAATAATCACAACCATTAGATGAAAGTGGATCTAACGATTAAAAATAAGTGTAAGTCAAAAAACTTACACCTTGTACAACCGATCCCCCTATATATATATATATATATATATATATATATATATATATATATATATATATATATATATATATATATATATATATCTATATCTATATATATATATATATATATATATATATATATATATATATATACCTATATATATATATCTATATATATATGAGGGGGATCGGCTTACACCAGTGTAAGTCTTTTTTGACTTTGATCTAACAGTTGAAAATGAGTGTAAGTCAAAAAAGACTTACACTGGTGTAAGTTGATCTTCCCTCTATATATATATATCAGTGTCATACATTTCATAACCATAAGCCACCATTGGCCAATACAGTCATCAACAACTTTGGATCCCACTTGTGAGCCCAATAGCAAAATTGGTGTTTATTTTCAATCGCAGATATACTATTATCTCATAAGGTTTTATTACTATTTTTCAATCAAGTAAAACTTCTATTGCCATTTTAAAACTAAATTTTGAAACTTTCAAAGTTTAATATAAAAATTACACCTCAACTTCAACACTTTTCTTATTGAGCTTCTTTAGGGAATATTTTCTAATATTTTTCACCTAATCCTTATTACTCTAATTCAAAAAGTCCTTCTCTTTGTGCTTAATAAAAACTCACTTAAAATAAATATATTAGGTTTCTCAAAACCTCACTCACACTTATTTTCCTTCAATGGCCAAAAATCACTATTGATTATAGGATAAAAACTTTGTTTCTTTTCTCTTTCCATTTTATGAGTCCCTAATTAAATATCTAATCACCTAATTATCTAAGTTCCAACTTGATACAAAAATCTTGTCTTGGGTGCCCTACATGGCCGTGAACCCTAAGGGTCTTGAAAACCCATAATTTTCATCACTTTACTAATCACTTATCACTTAATTGCTTAAGCCCTAAATTAATACAAAGATTTTGTCCTGGACACCTTAAATTGGGTCACTTGGCCGTGAGCCACAATCAAAAAGGACAAAAAACCCTTGATTAATCAATTTCACATAATATCAAACTCATGCACAATATCAAGCAATAAAATTATACAAGGCAAATAAACACAAATCACCAAAAATCATACAATTAAGTGGGCAGATCCTCAAATGGATTTCCCACTCACAACATACAAAGTTGTTCCTCACCACCACAATAGGTTGATGAGGTTAATCTCCCTCTTACTTAAAGAGATGACAAGAAAAGAAAGCTCATTGATGCCTCTTGGAATTTTCATCCAACACCTCCAACCAAACCTTAGAAGTTTCAAACTCACAGGATCAATACCTAAAGCTTGAAAAGAGAAGACCAATGATCAAGATGATGGCCTTGAACACGAAAAAGAGGAGAGAAAAGATGAAGATCAAGAATCTTACCTTAAGAGCTTCAAGCTTGGGCTTGAAAGAAAATGATGAAGATGTGAGAACTAGATGATGATCACAACAAAGAAAAGCTCCCAAATTATGAGTAGATCCAAGAATAAGGATTGATTTGAACAAACAAACATGGAGGGTGGCTATGAGGTGCTTGGCTGTGGAGCATGGAGAGAAAAAGAGAAGAGAAAAAGTGAGAGAGAAAAGTGAAACTTTTGAATTGAAAAGGTGAAATGAAGGCTTAAGTGCTTATCATCTTTTCCCTCCCCCCAAAACTATGGGGCCTTCCCAAAGAGAGAGAGAAGAGGCTTCTCTAACAAGTCTCATGTAAAACTTATTGAGGAAGCTTAGTTTCACCTTTTGGGAAAGTCAAAGATGATGTCACTTGTGTGATGTCACTTGTGTGATGTCACATAAAGAGAACACTCTAGAAAAGATGACTAGTACTTTACTAAAAGCTATTATCCAATGGATAAATGTTAAAATTAACAAAATCAGTATCCATTGCCCAATGGATAGTAAACCGTACTGTGATTTTATTTATCAGATAAAATCTTGAAAAATGAAAACTTTGTAAACTGTGTCCGGCCTTGGGTTTAGTAAGATCCCCCAGTATCGCTTCCACAGCGCAAAGCTTTCTGGCCACGAAAAAATATTTTATTTTTTCAGCCTCGCTTAACGTGTACGTAAATCAAGAAATATGATAAAATAATCAAAATCACCCAAATAATTCACAAAAATCATAAATATTATAAAAAACACATATAATGAAAAACAAGCAATTTTCAGGGTGTTACAACTCTCCCCTTCTAAAAAGAAATTTCGTCCTCGAAATTTGTCATACCTTAGAATAGATGTGGATATTGTTCTTTCATCTTATCCTATAGCTCCCACATTGCGTCTCCAGTCACGTCATTCTAGATCACCTTTACTAATGAAATTTCTTTTCCTCTGAGTTGCTTCACCTTCCTATCCTTGGTCTTTACAAGAATTGTCTCATAGGTTAAATTCTCTTTCAATTGTATTGTATCCGATGTTATGACATGGGTTGAATCAAGAATATACTTTCGCAATTACTATACATGGAAGACATTATGAAGGTTAGAAGAAAAAGGTGGTAAAGCTATTTGGTAGGCTACTGGACCTATTCGACGAAGAATTTGATAAGGTCCGATGAATTTGGGAGTGAGTTTTCAGGATTTAAGAACTCGATCGATCCCAGTCGTAAATGTGACTTTCAAAAACACATGCTCGTCTTCCTCAAACTCAAGAAGTTTTCTTCTCTTGTCCGTATAGATTTTTTGTTGACTCTGAGCCGCATCTTTTCCTAAATCATCTTAACTTTTTTGGTTGTTTGTTGCACAAGATTAGGCCCTATCGTAAGATGCTCTCCATCTTGGTACCAGCATAAAGGTGTTCTGCATCGTTGCCCATATAAAGCCACATAGGGTGTCATCCCTATGCTTGAGTGAAAACTGTTATTGTAGGTGAACTCTATTGGAGGTAAAAATTCATCCCAACTTCCAAACTGTTCTAAAATACAAGCTCTCAGCAGATCTTCCAGTAATTGAATTGTCCTCTCTAATTGACTATCTATTTGCGGATGATAAGCAGACTTGTAGACTTTTCCAGAACCTTGATGTAAACATCGGATCTCTATTAGAAACAATACTAGAAGGCACACCATAAAGTCTAACAATTTCACCAATATACAGTTGAGTCAACCTCTCCATCGAATATATTATGTTAATCGGTAGGAAGTGCATAGACTTCATAAGTCAATCAACAATCACTCATATCGAATCATACCCCTTTCGGGTCCTCGGTAGTCCAACCACAAAATCTATTACAATACTATCCCATTTCCATTCGGGAATAGTTAGAGGTTGCAACATTCCTAAAGGTCTTTGATGTTCAACCTTAGCTTTCTAACAAACCAGACAAGATGGCACATACTTGGCAACATCCCTCTTCATTTCGTGCTACCAAAATAACTGTTTTAGGTATTAATACATCTTGGTCATTCCGAGATGCATACTCAACTTGCTCGTGTAAGCTTCTTCGAGAATTAACTTCCTAAGCTCTGGATCATTGGGCACACAAACCCTACCTTTGAACCTTAGGATTCTGTCAAGTCCTTCCTCAGCTATTGACACAATGTCTCACTTCATCAACTCCTTCTCATTTTGCGAAAAATTGTCACATTTCTATTTCTCTCAGATTTCTTCCCTTAGATCACTTGAAATAGTAACCATATTCAAATAAATCTTCCCCGGGGTCAATTCCACAGATGACTATATATCCCTGAATTGCTCAATCAATTCCTTCTCCTTGACCTTCATAGCATAGATACTAAGCATCTTCCTACTTAAAGCAACTGCCGAGACGTTTGCCTTATCGGGGTGATACTAAAGTTGAAAATCGTAATCTTTCAAAAACTCCAACCACCTCCTTTGCCTCATGTTCAACTCCTTTTGGTTAATCAGGTACTTCAGGCTCTTATGATCGCTGTATTTTGACGAGCGCCGAACTCAGTCAAAATTATAACCGAAGTTATTACCTAAACTTGTAGTATAGTGAACAACACCGGATCGTCTCCTCAAGGATCGTGATGCAATTTGATCAAATCAAGTGAAAGTTAGAAAAAGGGGGGTTTTGATGGTTCCAAGATCCGGATGACAGGATTTTAAGAGAAAATAACATTAAAAGGACAAGTCAATTCAGAAATCTATCCGAGATTGGGTGGATTCAATCATAGACCTTTCAACAAACACATGAAATACATTTGAATGGTTAACTTGGATCTAACCGAGATCTCTGCATCAGATCCAGAATTCATACTAGACAATCGTCCAGAATTCAATTGACAAGTGATAAACATAAATCTGCAATCGCACCATTCATATAAATATATGTCAATTTAAGCACCGAATTCAATTAACCTAGGCACAAATCAGTAACCTAACCTCTTCAATTACGTGATTAGTTTAGATCAATCAGTTCTAAATTTCATCACAATACTTAATCTTAAACCAAGATCAAATCGATCAAACATAAACAGAATCACCATTCATGCATTCAAGATCAAGAGAACGAAGAAGAAGAAGAAGAGAGGAATTCAAATATAAATCAAATACATTACATAACCAAGGTCTCAAGAATCCAAGCCACAATCTCTTCAAGAGTCCCGAATTGACTAGAAGTGACTTAGCTCTCCATTACAATGAAGGAAAAATATACAAGAACTATGAAAAGCTATTTCTAACACCAAGTGTGTGTTGTGTTTAGAGCTCTCCACATGCTTCCTTTTATAGAGGATTCAGAGTAGTAGTAGATGGGTAGATGAGATTAGTAGGTGGAATTAGTAGGTGAGCTTGGTAGGTGAGATTGGTAGGTGAGCTTGGTAGGTGAGATTGGTAGGTGAGCTTCCTTGTCTCCGAACGTATTCATTGCTGAACTCATTGATTTCGTCATTTCTGAGCCAAGTGGTCTTCATGAAAGTTCTAGGAAATTGTCTAAGCTTTCCAATGGCTCTAGAAGCACCCAAAATTCGTCCTACAGCCCAAGATATGACCCAATTACTACAGACTGTTCAGGACCAATTTCAGCACCTCTGTTTTGACTTTCAGACCCAATATCTCCATCAAGGAGCCCGAATCAAGTTTTGTGCTTGACATGAAAGTTGTACATCTGGGTCTTAACTTTCAGATTACAAATTTTCAGCCCATTTTATATGCCCAAACTCGAATTATGTTCTGGTTACTACACACTATTCGGGTTCCAGTCACAAATCCCGTATTCTGATTTCCATGCCCAATTAGCTCCACTAGATGTCTGAAATTGACTTTGAGCTCTTCATCAAAGTTGTAGAGCTCTCTCTTATCTTTCCTACAAGGTAAAATTCATAATTATCAGACATTTAGAACTCAAGATATGGCTAAAATACAGAAACAGTGTAAGACCCGAATAATGCTGAAAAAATTAATTAAGTCCGATTCGAGTTCAAACTTACAAAACATAATCAAATTCAGTCAATTAAGTACATGAAGAGTGTAAATAACTAAACATAAGGGTTTCTTAATGAATAAAATATGTGATTATCAAATTCCCCACACTTAGCTTTTGCACTTCTGGGCAAAACATATAAAACTAAAGTTAGAAGACAAAGACAAACGACACAAACTTAAAAGCTAAAAACTCTAAAGGACTCAATGAAGCAAGAAAAGCAACAAGAAATTCAAGGGATCAAAGCATAAATGAGGTAAGATTTCTTCACATCTCAAACCAACAAGCAAGGAAACTTCCGTTGAAAAGAATGAATTAAGAATGATGGATCTTCACAAGATTCCCTCTCAATCTCTCAAGTGTTTAAAAGGTAGGTATTTCACTCAATTCAACCCATGAAAATTGCACTACCATAAGCTTGCTTATCTTCTACTTCTCCACTACTCAAAACACATGCACACACAAATCATGAGGACTTTATTCAAGGTTGTAGTGAGGTCAAGGTAACAGAAGAGGATAAAATGGATATGAGAAGATAAATACCAAAGAGAATAAAAGCAAATGAGTGAGTTCAAATAACAAGCATAAAAGTTCATCTCAACTCTAATGTATATCCTTTACATATTCATTTCCCAATCCTTTTCTCTCTCATTTTTTTTTATATATATGAACATAACTATATACATACATTTTTCTTTTTTTTTTTCTAGGCACTCTTTCTTTTCTTTTTTTTTTTTTTTTTCTTTTTTTTTTCAACAACCATTTTGTACACACACCCCCACACTTGTTCAAAAACTCATCCATTAACCAGGCTAATGTTCTTTTATTCCCTAAGGTAAAGTAAGAACACGATTTTTCATTTAAGGCACATAATGAGCTAGAAACAAGGAATGGTCAAATAAGCTCAAAGGGGTTAAGCAAAGGAAAATATACAAGGTTGGCAGGAATCAGAGAATTTTCGAGAGGTCAAAAGAGTGCTTGATATCATATTGAAAACAAGGTTGGCTATTTGGTTAAACTAGCTAAGAAAGAGGGCCTCAATCATGTTCATGCATGCAAGTGAAATGTAGCCTCAAAAAGAATCAAAGCAAGTTCTAGAGTGGTCATTAACATGAGTGAAAATCACACAAGAAAGAAGAGAATGGCATAAATGTTGAATCCATCCATTAGGCTCAAAATCTCACAAGGTATGCATCCATCAAACTCAATTCATCAATTCAATCATCCATCACCAAGCATATCAGTTCAAGAAGGGAGAAAAATTATTCAATCATGCAATGAACCTCTTTTTTTTTTTTTTTTTTTTTTTTTTAATTTTTTTTTTAACAAACGAAAAGAAACAAAATATGCTAAAATCTCTCCCCCACACTTAATATAACATTGTCCTCAATGTGAAAGAAAGAGATAGAAAAGAGCAACACAACCTGATAAGAAGTGAATCAACGCTAAGCAGAAAAGAAACACACTGTCGATCACACCGCATCAGACCCTGAAAAGAAATCAAACAAGAAAACGTTAGTACTTCCACAATTCAATACTAATTAATTACTACCTAAAAAACTCCTTACTCTGCCACCAATTAAGATGCGTCTCAAGAGTAAAATTACTCCTTACTCTGCCATCACTAATTGGTTTAATAAGTCCATGACAATCATATCATACTAAACAAAACAACAACAATTTTTTTTTTATCAAACCCATTAAAGAGAAAGTTTCAGATCGGGCTCTTGTTTCTTGTTACTTCCTTCGCTGCTTCCTGTTGACCAATCTATCGAGCTAATACCTTATCAGTACATACTCAAAAGCTTCTAATTTATCAATGAGCTCATCAATAGTGGAGGCGAGAGATAAGAAGTTGTCTTCTTGAAGGAGTGATAAATTTACGTTCCCACGACTTTGTCAAGAAAAAATAACAAAAGATCAAAGAAATTATTAACATTCAACAAACCAATGGGTTTATGGTGGATGTTCGGTTCGACCAAGAGACAATTTGAAAAATTTCTTCCAAAGTACCAAAACCACCTGGTAAGGCAATGAATGCATCGAGTTTTCAAGCATTATCTTCATGCGTTCATGCATTGATGATACTTTAAGTTCCTCCCCAATTGTCTTTCCATTGATGTTCTGTTGAGCTAAAGTTTCGGGAATGACACCTAAAACTGACTGTCTCTTATAAAGGCGACAAGTGATACAGCCCCCATTAACCCACGACAACCTCCCCATATACAAGATGAATATTCCTCGCAGCAAGTGATCGACCAAGAGTGCTAGCTGCGTTTACAAACTCTAATCCCTTCCCATAACTCGACCCACAAAAAACACGACATTTTTGAGGTTACGAATAGAAGGCCCCATTCTATACTCTTCCTCCCTTTGAGTGTTTCGAGTGTGAAGGAAAATGGAGAAAATGGAGTGTTTAAATAAGAAAAAGAATGGAAAGGGAAATAATTGCACCTATAAGGGTAGGTTGGTGTTGTCGAAAAAGGTTGAAATTAAGAGACACAGAATCTTTTTTTTTTTTTTTTTTTTGACTTCAAGAAAACCATCAAGGTAAAGAAGTCTAGAAACCCCGAAGGACCCCGCTCAAAGGATCGTCTGTACAAAAATCAAAATACAACAAAATGATACAAAGATAAAAGAAATAGAAAATGATGACATACCTGTATGTACAGTCTCCATGGCGTATCTTTATACTTTATGCACGCGTCATGAGTGCGATGAGACATCACGTCCTTTTTTTTTTTTTTTTGAAATTGTTAGAAAAACTTGATGAAAGATGAGTGTATACTTACTTAAGATTGGGATGGAGGTAGTCTGCTCTTTCGGCTTTGTGCCAAAGCATTGTTGACCAGTATTCGACCCATTCAAGACCAACATGGCGCAACATAGGGCTCCCAAAAGGGACAAGTGGCCATAATACGACTAGTTTGCCTCACATGTGGGATACAATCTACCTTCTTTGTTTTTCAATTAAGAAGGTTGGATCGGATGCATGCATTTCCCCATTCACGGTTTGTGTTACCAAAGCCAACCCTAAGAAGTAGACATTTTTTTTTTTCATTTTTTTTTTTTTTTTTGTTTTTTTGTTTTGTTTTTTTTGTTTGTTTGTTTTTTTTTTTTTGAAAAATGACATGAAGAAGAAGAGGATGATATGTACAGATTGTTTGTGGATATGGCTCACATCTCCTCTCTGGTTTAACGTCCGAAACGGCTTAAACGTCTTCTATGAGTCGAGGATAAGCTTCCCATCCAATTTTCTTATAAATTGGCAAACGAGTCTTTTAGAGTCGATTCCCAAGATGTAGCGTTGTTCTTCATCCTTGAAGAGATTCCACAATTTAAGAATTTCACGATGCACCAATCCACAAGAATGCGTCTCAAGAGTCAATAAGATATCATCTAATGACTCCTTACTCGATCCATTCTTAATGAAGAAAATTTTATCTTCTCTATTTGCGGAAACCATCCCCTTAGTACGACATCGCTTGTTACGGTTCCATCGTCCACATTTGTGACAGACTTGTAACCTTTTTGCTCTTCTCCTTTTAGAATATGAACTTCTTCCAAGACCGGGCATATATGAGTCAAATGAAATTGAGGACTCACCGCTAATCGGACCTTTGCTTCAATTATCCAGCGTACATCTTCTCTCGGCATACCCTTGTGCATTAACATTCTCAATCTCTCACATCGAACTTTGTAGATTTTTCTCGAGCATTTTGAGGAAGAGAAGGAAAATGTTTTCTCGGGTTTGAAAGAATGACATCCATTTTGAAGGAGAAGAAGGGTTCGGTTATTTAGGAAATCGAAGAATAAACCGACTCAAGAGTCACGAGTACCGTATCCGCCACTTAACCGGCAACACAAAGAACTCAAGAACTTGGTTTTCCAGAATGGTTGAGTCTTTGTCCATTAACTTAAGCGCAGTACCATTCCTAGGATCCTCAATATCTACGTCCCCGAGTAGGTGTAATAATCTCAAAGCGAACTTTTTGACCAATTTCCGCAGCTTTTGCAAAAGGTGTAACAGACCTTTAATAAAGTAGGCCAATAAAATCCATACTGCAAGATTTTCGCAGTTGTTGTCGTTGAAGAAAAAATGACCTCCACATGCTTCTGAGCGACACTACCTACCTCATTGTCGGGCACACATTTTTTTTTCTTCTTTTTTTTTTTTTTTTTTTTTTTTTTTTTTTTTTTTTTATTCATAATGCGGATGGAGAAGGTTCATCACCTCCACTTCTGCATTCTCTGGAAGTTCATGATACTGTTTGAGGCGGTGTCCATTTACGATGAAAGCTTTGGCAGTGACCTCACTTTTAATCTGAACAGCACCAGAAGGAAAAACATTAGTAACAATAAATGGTCCATCCCATCTAGACCTTAATTTGCCAGGCATGAGTCGGAGGCGGGAGTTATAGAGGAGAACTTTTTGACCAATCTCAAATGTTTTCCTCAGAATCAACTTATCATGGAAGGCTTTGGTCTTCTCCTTATAAAGTTTGGAACTTTCATAAGCCTCCAAGCGGATCTCCTCCAATTGCTGCAGCTGCAGCTTCCTCTCCATACCTGCTTGATCTAGGTCCAAGTTGCACCTTTTCACCGCCCAGAATGCTCGATGCTCAATTTCCACCGGCAGGTGGCATGCTTTTCCAAAAACAATCCGATATGGAGACATCCCGATTGGTGTCTTATAAGCAGTCCGGTAAGCCCATAAAGCATCCTCAAGCCTCTTGCTCCAGTCCTTTCTGTTAGGTTGAACTGCCTTCTTACGGAGTATCCGCTTAATTTCTCTGTTGGAGACCTCGGCTTGCCCATTGGTTTGGGGGTGGTAGGGTGTAGAAACCTTGTGTTGGACTCCATACTTCTTCATCAAAGCCTCCATGCTTCGATTGCAAAAATGTGAACCTTGATCACTAATGATGGCTCTCGGGACTCCAAACCTACGTAAAATCGTGATCTAATAAAATCACAACAACTTTAGAATCATCAGTCCGAGTGGCCTTAACCCATTTAGATACATAATCCACAGCAAGCAGAATGTAAACAAAACCAAATGATACAGGAAAAGGACCCATAAAGTCAATACCCCAAACATCAAAAATCTCACAGAATAATAAGGGTTTCTGGGGCATTTCATTCCTACGAGAAGTATTCCCTGTTCTCTGCATTGATCACAAGATTTGCAAAACATATATGCATCATGAAATAGAGTGGGCCAATATAATCTAGAGTCTAAAACTTTCCTAGCAGTCCGTTGAGGACCGAAGTGGCCGCCACATGCAAGTTTATGACAAAAGCTAAGAATGGAATGGAATTCATCATCAGGCACACACCTCCTAATTACTTGGTCACTTTGCAAAATCTCCATAAGTATGGATCATCCCACACATAATACTTTGACTCACTTTTCAATTTATCAATCTTAGCCTTAGTGAAATGTGCGGTATTGCGTTAGCAACCAAGAAATTAATCAAATCAAAGAAACCAAGGGATGTTGCCTTGCGAGCTTGAAAAGCTGCTCATCGTGGAAAACATCATGGATGGGAAAAACATCTCGCCTCCCTTTCAATTCGACTCAAGTGATCAGCCACCAAATTCTCCGCTCCACTCTTGTCACGGATCTCAATATCAAACTCCTGGAGGAGCAACATCCACCTAATCAACCTGGGGCTTGGCATTGGGCTTCTTCAGAGAAACTTCAATGCTTTGCATGATCTGAAAACACAACTACTCGGAACCAAGCAAATATGATCGAAATTTATCTAAAGCAAAAACAATTGCTAAAAGTTCCTTTTCGGTTGTGGTGTAGTTGATTTGTGCGGGATCTAAAGTTCTCGAAGCATAGGAAATGACATGAGATACTTTACCGACCCTTTGTGCAAGAACAACTCCCAATGCATAATTAGAGGCATCACACATCAGTTCAAATGGAAGTGTCCAATCCGGCGGTTGGATGATAGGTGTACTGGTCAATGCCTGCTTCAATTGATTGAATGCATCCTGGCACTTCTTGTCAAAGTGAAACTCCACATCTTTTTGCAGTAAGTTGGATAGCGGAAGTGCAATTTTGCTGAAATCCTTTATGAACCGCCGATAGAAACCTGCATGACCAAGGAAAGAACGAATCTCCCGCACGCATGTGGGGTAAGATAGGCATGAAATAACATCTATTTTTGCAGGATCTACCTCAATACCCTCACGAGATATCACATGCCCTAAGACTATACCTTGTTCTACCATGAAATGACATTTCTCAAAATTTAGAACGAGGTTAGTCTTAATGCATCTATGCAAGACCGAGCCGACTATCTAAACATGCATCAAAGGAAGATCCATAGACAAGAAAATCATCCATGAATACGTCCATGCAATTTTCTAAAAAATCGAAAAGATACTTACCATACACCTCTGAAAGGTGCACGGAGCATTGCATAGACCAAAGGGCATCCTCTTGTATGCAAATGTGCCAAATGGACAAGTGAAAGTAGTCTTCTCTTGGTCTTCGGGGCTATATGAATCTGAAAATAGCCCGAATATCCATCCAGGAAACAATAATGTGACTTGCCGCCTAACCGCTCCAACATCGATCAATGAAGGGCGGCGGGAAATGATCCTTTCGGTAGCCTGGTTGAGCCGCCTATAATCAATGCAAACTCGCCAACCTGTTTTGAACTCGTGTGGGCACAAGCTCATTGTTCGATTCGCAACCACTTTGTGACCCCGCATTTCTTGGGAACCACTTGCACGGGGCTCACCCATTGGTACCGTCGGATATGGGATAAATAATGCCGGCTTGAAGTAGCTTTGTAACTTCCTTCTTCACCACATCTAGAATCAGGGGATTTAGTCTCCTTTGGGGCTGTCTAACTGGTTTGATCCCTTCTTCCAATAAAATCTTATGCATGCATGTGGAGGGACTAATACCAGGAATATCTGCAAGAGTCCATCCGATGGCTTGCCTATTACGCCTCAAAATATGCAGTAATTTTTCTTCTTGATCAGGTTGTAGGTTTTTAGCAATGATCACTTTGGAAGTGTCTCACCATCTCCCAAATATGCATATATTTAAGATGGTCTGTAAAGTCTTCAACTCCAAGGATGGAGGTTGTACAATGGAAGGTAACAAGTGATCTGAAACGACTAACTCAAAGCAACATTAATTTCAAGCATGGTCGACTCTCATTCTCAATTGTTGCATCATCAAGAAATTGTATCATTACTCATAACAGAATAAATCTCGGACATGCAAACATGGTTCAACATCACAAGTGGCACATGTATCACAAGAAACAGAACCAAGATAGTCAACAATATCGGGAATTCAACATATAAATCAAGATAGACATCATCAACCAAAGATCTCAATCATATCAACATGGAAAACAGAATGCTCCTCTAGGGGTGTCTCATGGCATCAAAAATGTTAAATTGTACCAAATCGTCGCCAAACTCCATAGAAAGGGTGCCAGACATGCACGTCTATCTTGGTCTTGGCGGTCTTGAGGAATGGTCTCGCCTAGAATCAATGGAGCATGGTTTGTTGGAGACTCATCTTCCATGTCCGAATGTAGAAATCTGCTGGAAAAATCAACTCATTCACCCGAACTAACACATCTTCCAGCACACCTGCAGGATGAGCAGTGGCTCTATTTGCCAACTGAATCACGATACCAGTGAGTTGCAAAGTACCAATGTTTAAACACTTATACACTGACATGGGCATGACATTGATCGAAGCACCCAAATCTAGCATTGCATGCTCAAATCTAGAGTTGCCAATTGTGCAAGAAATTGTGAAAGTTCCAGGATCTTTGCATTTCTGTGGCATGCTTGGTAGAATCATTGCAGAAACATTTCTTCCCATGCTGATCTTCTCATCCCCTTTCAACCTTCTCTTATGAGTGCACAACTCCTTGAGAAATTTAGCATATTTTGGAATTTGCTTGATTGCATCTAGGAGGGAATATTGATTTCCACTTTCCCGAATGTTTCCATGACTTCTTTTTCCATTTCTTCGCTTGCATTGTTCTCTTGGATTGTGTGATCCTATTTGGAAAAGGTAATGGAATGGTAACATCTGAATTCTCTGCAATTTTCTTCATGGCACAGATTTACGGACCGAATTATCCATTTCCCGCCGTTTTTGGTCAATTTCGATTCTTTGTAAGGTTGGAACATCAACTTCTTTGCCACTTCTCAAGGTAATTGCACTTACGTTGCCTCTTGGATTATTATTTGTTTGTGAAGGCAATTGGCTAGAACCTTGACTCTTTAGCTCGCTCACACGGTGGTTGCCACCGCCCGATTTGAGTTTGTAAATTCGAATGTTGGCACCGACGTTCTGCTTTGGAACCGAATGTTATTTGTGGCCATTTGTTTCATCGGTCTTCCAATGATGGCTCACCGTGGAGTGGATTGGACATGACTACTTGAACAGTTGTTGTTGTCGAATGCGGGGGTATTTGTTGGTATTTGTTGCTTGGACCTGCAGACTTGGTATCTAAATTGTTGTTGCTTCTTGGTGGGGCAATTTGTTGTTGCTCTTGGTGGGGCCGTGTTGTTTTTCTTGGTGGGGGTTGTTCTTGGCTAGGATTCCCATATCTCAAATTGGGATGGTCTCGCTAACCAGGATTATAAGTGCTAGAAAATGGATCATATCTAGATTGTTCTTTGTTGTTGTTGTTGTTGTTCGATATTGGGGTCTACCAAGAAAAACACCAGCTGCAGCAACACATTGATCTGGAAAAGCGGAACCATCTTCCTGAAGTGTAGGGCATGAATCAGTAGGATGAGATGAATTAGAGCAAATTCCACACACTGATGCAGTCATCTGCATGGGTGGTTGTTGACCCACTGCTATCTGTCTTACCAAAGAAGTCAATTCATCTAGTATGTGTTCCATTCTTTGTTGGTCCATATGAGATGCTTGAATTTCATTAACTCCTCTGGTTGCGGTGATGATCCGCGAGCCAAACTGTTGGGTATTGGCTGCCATGTTTGCTATCAGATCTCTTGCGGCGGTAGGAGTCTTGTCTACTAAGGCTCCTCCAGAGGCAGCATCGATCATGCTTCTATCATTTGGCAGCAAGCCCTCATAAAAGTATTGAATCAAGAGTTGGTCACTAATTTGGTGATGAGGGCAAATTGAACACAACTTCTTGAATCTCTCCCAATATTCATGCAAAGTCTCACCAACATCTGTCTCGATGCCACATATATCCTTCCTAATTGCGGCGGCTCTCGAGGCGGGGAAGAATCTCTCCAGGAACAACCTCTTCATGTCATTCCAACTTCGACCGAACCTGGTGAAAGATAAAACAACCAATCTTTGGTCTGCATCGACAAGTGAGAAGGGAAATGCCCTTAACTTGATGTGTTCCTCAGAGATGCCTTGTGGCTTCATGGTTGAACACACAACATGGAACTCTTTTAGGTGCTTATGAGGATCTTCACCCGCAAGACCATGAAACTTTGGTAACAAGTGTATCAAACCAGATTTCAACTCAAAATCTGCATCAAGATCGAGGATATTGAATGCACAAAGATTGGTAAATACATCGGGAGCAAAAGTTCCTTAAGGGTTCTATTATGCATGTTATCAACCATGATTTCGGGATTACTTAAGTTATCGGGTTCACTCCCAAAATTAGGTTCGAGAATTAACTCGGAATTTATCACACGAGATCTAATTAATCTATGCAAGGTCCTATCAATCTCGGGATCAAGATCAAGCAAGATATCGATTGGACCTAGTCATGCATCAACTAAAGCACAAAAACACAAAAAGCGCAACTAAGCAAAATACACTAAACAACACTCAAAATATGCAAAAATAAATCTAGTTAATATGTCTAAACATTTTTAAAAATTATGGAATCAACACAGAACAAAATCTACATAAAAATGAAACTAGAAAATGCAATAAAAAATAATAAAAAATTGAAAAAGTGGTCTAAATGATAGAATTTCGAAAAACCAGGGGTGACCTCACAGTATACTGTGAGTCTTATTTATCAGGCTGTTTTCCTTCAACCGACCAAGTTTCAGCTCATTCTGGGCATGTTTCAGTTTGAAAATTGCAATAGTTACCCGTAATCACCTGTTTTCCGTCTTTCCTAAATCAGAAAAATTCAAAAGCTAAGATAAAAACGTTAGTATGGTATGAACAATGTTAGTAAATGAAAAATAACTGTTAGAATTGGTAAGAAAGAACAAAAATTAGTAAGGTTACTCAAAATGAAAAGATTACACCTACGAGTTCCTCGGCAACGGCGCCAAAATTTTGACGAGCGCCGAACTCAGTCAAAATTATAACCGAAGTTATTACCTAAACTTGTAGTATAGTGAACAACACCAGATCGTCTCCTCAAGGATCGTGATGCAATTTGATCAAATCAAGTGAAAGTTAGAAAAAGGGGAGTTTTGATGGTTCAAGGATCGCAATGACAGGATTTAAAGAGAAATAACAATTAAAAGAACAGTCAATTCAAATATCTATCCGAGATTGGGTGGATTCAATCATAGACCTTTCAACAAACACCTGAAATACATTTGAATGGTTAACTTGGATCTAACCGAGATCTCTGCATCAGATCCAGAATTCATACTAGACAATCGTCCAGAATTCAATTGACAAGTGATAAACATAAATTTGCAATCGCACCATTCATGTAAATATATGTCAATTTAAGCACCGAATTCAATTAACCTAGGCACAAATCAGTAACCTAACCTCTTCAATTACGTGATTAGTTTAGATCAATCAGTTCTAAATTTCATCACAATACTTAATCTTAAACCAAGATCAAATCAGATCAAACATAAACAGAATCACCATTCATGCATTCAAGATCAAGAGAACAGAAGAAGAAGAGAAGAAGAATTCAAATATAAATCAAATACATTACATAACCAAGGTCTCAAGAATCCAAGCCACAATCTCTTCAAGAGTCCCGAATTGACTAGAAGTGACTTAGCTCTCCATTACAATGAAGGAAAAATATACAAGAACTATGAAAAGCTATTTCTAACACCAAGTGTGTGTTGTGTTTAGAGCTCTCCACATGCTTCCTTTTATAGAGGATTCAGAGTAGTAGTAGATGGGTAGATGAGATTAGTAGGTGGAATTAGTAGGTGAGCTTGGTAGGTGAGATTGGTAGGTGAGCTTGGTAGGTGAGATTGGTAGGTGAGCTTCCTTGTCTCCGAAAGTATTCATTGCTGAACTCATTGATTTCGTCATTTCTGAGCCAAGTGGTCTTCATGAAAGTTCTAGGAAATTGTCTAAGCTTTCCAATGGCTCTGGAAGCACCCAAAAATTCGTCCTACAGCCCAAGATATGACCCAATTACTACAGACTGTTCAGGACCAGTTTCAGCACCTCTGTTTTGACTTTCAGACCCAATATCTCCATCAAGGAGCCCGAATCAAGTTTTGTGCTTGACATGAAAGTTGTACATCTGGGTCTTAACTTTCAGATTACAAATTTTCAGCCCATTTTATATGCCCAAACTCGAATTATGTTCTGGTTACTACACACTGTTCGGGTTCCAGTCACAAATCCCGTATTCTGATTTCCATGCCCAATTAGCTCCACTAGATGTCTGAAATTGACTTTGAGCTCTTCATCAAAGTTGTAGAGCTCTCTCTTATCTTTCCTACAAGGTAAAATTCATAATTATCAGACATTTAGAACTCAAGATATGGCTAAAATACAGAAATAGTGTAAGACCCGAATAATGCTGAAAAAATTAATTAAGTCCGATTCGAGTTCAAACTTACAAAACATAATCAAATTCAGTCAATTAAGTACATGAAGAGTGTAAATAACTAAACATAAGGGTTTCTTAATGAATAAAATATGTGATTATCATAGACGTTGAACGTTGCTCCATACAGAAAATGTCTCCATATTTTCAAAGCAAACACAACAACAGCTAACTCCAGGTCATGTACAGGGTAATTCTTATCATGCACTCTCAAATGCCTTGAAGCGTATGCTACAACCTTCTTATTCTGCATGAGCACACATCCTAAGCCTTGATATAAAGCATCACAAAACACCTCAAAGGGTTCATTGGGATCAAGTAGAACCAAAACTGGCGAAGTAGTTAGCCATCTCTTCAACTCTTGAAAACTTTCTTCATATACATTGGTCCATAGAAAAGCTTGATTCTTTCTTGTAAGCTGACTATGAGGTCTTGCTATCTTGGAAAATCCTTCGATGAATCTTCAATAATAACCGATTAATCCCACAAAGCTACGAATCTCTATCACGGTCTTCGGTCTTTCCCATTGAAGAATTGTTTTAACCTTCAACGGATCTACTGCAATTCCTTCCTTCGAAATCACATGACCCAAAAACTTAACTTCTTCCAACCAGAATTCACACTTTGACAACTTGGCATACAACTTCTTCTCCTTCAGAATATGAAGAACTACGCCGAGATGTTCAGCATGTTCCTCCTAATTTCAAGAATATATCAGAATGTCATCAATAAAGACAATAATAAATATGTCTAAGTAAGGACAAAAGATCATATTCAAGTAACTCATGAATATTGCAGGAGCATTCGTCACTTCAAACGACATCACAAGATACTCATAATGCCCGTAACGCATTCAAAAAGCCGTTTTGGGAATATCTTCTACCTTCACTCAGATCTGATGATAGCCAGAACGCAAATCAATCTTGGAGAAAATAGTGGTTCCTTTCAGCTGATCCATCAAATCATCTATCCTCGGAAGTGGATACTTGTTCTTGATTGTGACCTTGTTCAACTGGCAATAATCTACACATAATCGAGAAGTTCCATCCTTCTTCTTGACTAACAATACTAGCGCTCCCCAGGGTGATACACTAGGCCTGACAAACTACTTTTCCAAAAGTTCCACTAACTGCTTCTTGAGTTCAACCAACTCTAATGGCGACATCTTGTATGCTGCTATAGATACAGGACTAAATCCAAGTACAAGATCAATAGTAAATTTTATATCTCGCTCCGACAATAAACTAGGTATATCATCAGGAAAGACTTCGAGAAACTCATTGACTACTGGAATAGCAATCACATCCATCTTGCTCTTGATTTCTAAGGAAGACAATATTATGTATCCCTGAGCTCCCTCTCTCAAGAAAGCTTTAACTTGGTTGGCCATCAAAAATCCAGAAATTTCAGTCTTAGGGAAAACTAGGATTTTACTGAAACAATCCAGCAGGACATGGTTAGAAGATAACTAACCCATTCCTAAGATTATGTCTATTTGAGAAAGAGGTAAACAGATCAAATCAACAGAAAAGATTCGACCTTTGATAGTCAGAGGACATTTCAAACAAACTTAGGTAGTAACAATAGGTTCAACAGTAAGGGTAGAAATACTCAAATCATAAGGTAAAGAAGACACAGGTAATCCTAATCGATGCACATAGTTATAAGCAATAAAAGAATGGGTCACTCCCAAATCATACAGTAGATATAAAAGATTACCTCTTATGGTACAATCTCCTTTTATTAGATCTTTGGATTTGGAGGCTATTGTTCCACTCATAGTATAAACTCTTCCTCCTGCCTGAGGTCTTGCAGCTCATACATTACCGACAGAAGGCTCCACCTTGGGGTGATTGCAGTCTCTGGAGATATGGTTGGGCTTCCCGCATTTGAAGCAAATGACCCCTTTCATTGTACACTCCTTGGTCAAGTGGTCCCTTCCACACTTCGAGCATCTTGGCAAAGATGCCACAGTCTAACTAACTCGGTTGCCACCATAATTACCACTCAAAGCTCCACCATGTGATTGTGGTTGATGTTGATTCCCTAGCGAGTCGGGAATAAGGCTTCCTTTGAAAATGATTAACATTGTTGCTATTCTTTCTTAAGGTCCAAAGTTACGACTCCCTGTGTCCCATGATTGATCCAGCTCCTCAATCCTACGACACTTATCCAACAAGGCTGGGAATTGCTTAATTCCCAACGGTAGTACTGCTCTTTTCAAGTCATGTCTCAATCATTCTTTGAACTTTCGGCACTTCCACTCCTCATCAGGCTGTAGCTGGAAATACCTCGAGAACCTCGATAAGCTTTCAAACTTTGTTGCATACTCACTGACTGTCATGCTCCCTTATTTAAGACCAAGAAACTCTATTTCTTTCGTATGCCTCGCACTAGCTAGAAAATACTTCTCCAGAAACTTGTTCTTAAAGACTTCCCATGTGATCATTCTTCCCTCAACTTCCATCAATCGTTGCGCTCCAATCCACCAATCTTCAGCATCTCCAACAAGCGTGAAGGTAGCATAAGTTACCTTCCTATTGTCAATATATCCCATTCCTCGAAATATCTTCTCTAACTCCTTGATCCAAAGGCTTGCTTTCTCTGAATCAAACTCTCCTTTGAATTAAGGTGGGTTGTTGTAGTGAAATTATGACAGGTTCTGAACTTTAGTCGTTGCCTCTTATTGTTAGGCAGCCCTATCGTTTTGTTGCACTATGACATCCACCATCTTCTGCATTGCCTCAGCTACTGCAGCCATACTCTCATTCTCACACCCTATGTTAACGTGTCCACCTCTACCGCATGTCATCGTAACACCCTCCATAGGACATCATATTTCTGACTAAAATCTGAAAATCTGAAAATCATTTCACAAAAGCCTTGAGTTATAAAATATGGATTTTTAAAATTTCTTTTTGCTGACAATATAAACTTACCAAAAATATAAGTAATTACAGAAAATAGACTGAACTAATTGATACATACATTTAATTATACCACATAACATTCAACAACATTTTAAAACATAACTTACAGACTCAAGAAACAGTAGCAAACCCAATGATGGGTCCTACTTAATAGCACGGTAACAATACTAACGAGAAAATTCAACATACTTGTTCCATTTCTCCGCCAAACTGCTCATTGTAGAAACTGAGAAGATCACTCCTCGACACCATCACCGAACTTAGAACATCGCCTCCAGTTAAGTCTAAAGAGCTTACTTCGCCTACTATACAAATTTTGACAATACAAAAACAACAAACAATATAGCAAAGAGGTGAAATCCCCTTTCATCAATACCAGTACGGTAGCAAAGAATGATACGAATGACAAAGTCATTCCATACACACAAATATCACAAATATAATCATGCTAACAAATTATCCTTATATTCAAAAAACATATATCACAACAATATAAACATCAACAATATATCGACAACAGATATCCGTGATATACATATATAATGATTATGTCACCATAAAATGCACCTCGACAATGTCACAACAATATGTACACAAACTATGCATATGCACAATGCATTATATTCCTACACCATGGAGCTAAACAAATTTCGGATATGAATGGTCCAGAAGATCTGCCACCCATAATGACAGTCTAAGCTAGACACGAGGCATAAATAATGTTTGTCGGGACATACACCAGTGCATTGCAACGGTTTATCATGGCCAGGTATATAATGTGACAATCAGGTCACTATGAATCACCGCGCTCTGACGTCCCCAGTAGATCCCCCACTGGATCACAGTATTCAACTCTCATTCATTCCTAAACAACAAAAGTCATCACAGCCATTGACTATGTATACCAACTCAATGCATATATATGAACCATAATTACATAAATACCCTTGGTGTTAAAATATTACCATATTTACAAAAACACCCTCAATCTCAATATTCCAATATATAGTACGTCTCCACTTGACAGTACCATATCTCAACATGTCTGGGTCCACTACTTTGGCCTGACAGTAAAACCCACTGTTCCATTTAGTCGCGTAGAAATTTTATCTTGTTTTCACAATCGCATCACTTTTACAAATGTTTTTAAATCACATAAATATATTTTGACATTTTTAAAATCGCGTAACATTTTTAAATCATTTTCTCAATCGCGTAAGATTTTTAAATCATTTTCTTAACCGCATAGCTTAAAAATCATTATTTTAAATGTGCGTAAGCTATTTCTAATACTTTTAAACTATGTAGAATATTTTTCTTATGTTATAAACATATTATAAAACTTTCTCTTTTATTTGTCCGTTTCTAGTAAATTTTGACAGTATTTTGTCTAGAAAATTCATTAAAAAGGTATTTTCTATGTTTTCCTTTAAAAATTAACTTGCTTTAATTATAACCATTATTTACACTTTGAAACTCACTAACGTGCTTCAAAACTCAAAGGTGAGCTCTACGTTGACAATTTTCAAGTGTTCACTTTATTTAAAATTAATTCCATTCATTTAGATTTCTAAAACTAGAACCATTTATTTTGTTCTCCGAAAATTCATTATAATTGAATTCTATTCAAGTTAACTACTTAATCTTCATTAGAAAATAATTTTGGAAATCAAATAGACATTGTATGGCATTTTGGCCGAAACTTAACATGTTCTTTACAAATAATCATTAATCATTTTCTATCCTCTAAATCATTTTCAAATTCATTATTTTACCTAAATTCATTAAATCATTGTTTTAGAAAATGGTTGAGAACATTTTGGTTCTCTTTTTCTTGGAGAAGTCGTGAGCTTCTTTTGTGTTCTTTGGAACACTCATGCAATCCTTGCATATTATTCACATCTTACAATAATATTCATACCTCTATAAACACATGCAATATATTTTTAAAGCTATAGACATGCTTACAAATACAATCAACCACAAATAGGAAAAACTTTAAACCCTCAAGTGAATAAATCCTTATGGATTTTTCACCGCACACAAATCCACTCCTCACCACCAACACATGGTTGATGAGGGTAGTCTCCCTCTTACCTCTTGGAGAAACCTCCAAAGCTCCTTACTTTACTTCTTGTACAAATCCTTCACCACCAAGAGCTTCTTAAAAATCAAAGTAAACACACATAATCAATATATATAAAACTTAAATAAGAAAACCATGGATTAGAATCATGGTTAGAACCTTGAAAATCAAAAGAAAAGTGAAGATTAATGAACTTCACCAATAAAGCTTCTATCTTTAGCTTGAGGAACAAGGTTGAAGATGGAAGAATTAGGAAAAGTCTCCAACATGAAATTTCCTTAGAATTTCATGGAGATCCAAGATCTAAGGTTGTATAGAATTATTAAAGCTTGGAAGGTATTTCTATGTTGGTTGGCCGTGAGCTTCTCTAGAGAGGAAAGGTAAGAGTTTTTGTGGTTGGCTTTGAAAGAACTCCTTGAAGATGGATGATTTTGATCAAGACTCCAACTACAAAGTGTCTTGAAATAAGGTAAAGATTCAAGAAATAAGGTTAGTTAAAATTATTGGAGAGTGGAAAGGTGATTTAGGCCTCTTGGCCGTGAGCTCCCTTTGAAGAACAAGGTGAGAACTTTTTGGTTTTCAAGCAAGGAATGAAGATGATCAAAACATCAAAGTGTCTTAGAATGGTGAAAGGATTTAAAAAATGATATTGATAGAAATTATTGAAGAGTAGAGGGTGGTGCAAGGTGGTTTGGCAGTAGAGTGTTCTTGAGAGAAATGAAGAGAATTTTGTGAAGTTTGGTTTAGGAAGATGATGAAGATGAAAAATGAAATGAATCAAAACATTTCCTATAGCTTTTCTAAGCCCAAAACTGTGACCTCCCCCCCTTGTACACTAAGGTGATGTCTAAATACATTAGCCACCATTTTAGGCTTCAAGAGCCATTGATTAAATCAATGGTGGATCTTTGGTAGAAGCTTCCAAGTGATATGATCAAATCTAAGCCATTAGATCTCTCCTCCTTGAAATCCTAACCATTAGATGCATCTTCAAAAATGAAGGGTCAAGATCTTCTCTACTTTCTTTCCATCCAATGGTCACAAATGGTCCTAGCCACTTTGTGAGACCAATCTCCACCGTAGATTAAATCAAGTGTGGATATCCTAAACTTCCTTATTAAGCTTGTCTTTATAACCATTGATTAGATCAATGGTGAACATCCAAAGCTTCCTAACTAAGTTCACTCTCACACTGTTGATTAAATCAATGGTGATCATCCAATGCTTCTTCCCTAAGTTTGCTTCTTAACCGTTGATTAAATCAATAGTTGATGTTCAAAGCTTCTCCACTAAGTCTTCTCATCCAAGGGTACAAATCAAGTCATGCCATCTTTGTTGACTAGCATTTCCATTAGTTGGGTGGTTACTAACTTGTTTCCTATTGGTTGCCACTTTTGTTGACCAATTTCTATTGGTTACCCTTGAAAAGTCTTTGCCACAAACGTTGACTTAATCTTATTGGTTGGTCTTATTTCTATAGCTTTCCTATTGGTTCATTAAGGAAGGCTAAATTCCTATTGGTTCAATTTATAACCCTCAAATTTGACCAATTCTTATTGGTTCATTTCAAAGATACTAGATTCCTATTGGTTTAGAAATTCAAGCCATCTATTTTGACTAAATCCTATTGGTCCACTAAAAATATTTCCCAAACAATTGCTACAGAAATTATTACTCAATGAACAGAATATTACTGCTTACAAGATAGTAAATATTTGTCGCTGTAAAATAAAAATACAGTATATTTTTATTTCACAAATAATTTCTAAAAATTAAAAGATTATGTCACGTATCTCTCGGAATTGGGTTTAGTAAGATTCCCTGGCTCTGAATAAATACGTAAAGATTTTCCCCGGCCCAAAAATTATTATTTTCTTGACACGGAGTAAATCACTCAAAACAATCAAATATAATCATGAAATAGTCAAAATAATTTTACAGTATACAGAAATTGCAAAATAGTACAATTCTGTCATTACTGTCAAATAGCTAAATTTTGGGGTGTTACACCATTGTTTCTCCTTGAATAGCTCATGGCCTCCACCTACTTCTCATACCTTCACTCTTCTTAATTTTCATCCAACACCATTTCTTAAACCCAAACACCATTCTAAGCATCTTTCATCTTGAGAGTTTCTTCAAAATCATTCATTTGAAGCTTGGAAAACAACCTTGAAGTTTCTTTCCTACAAGGTAAAATCCTTGTTTCTTATTTCTAACTTGATTCTTGAAGTTCTAAGCCATGATTGATCCATGGTTTATCTTTTTCAACCATGGTTATGACTCTTTAAAATTGTTTGAGCTTGTTAGGGCTTTTCTTGGAGCCACACGAAATCACTTTGAGGGAGTCTAAGAGGAGTTTGTCTTCCCTTAAGGTAAAAGGGAGATTTAATCTCATCAACCTCGTATAGTGTTGAGAAAATGGATGTATTTGTTGTGAAGAATCCATAAGGATTCATTCACTTGATTGTTTAAAGTTTTGCCTATTTGTGATTGATTTTGTTTGCAAGTATGTCTATAGCTTTAAAATATATGGTATGTGTTCATAGATGCATGATAATTATTGTAGGATGTGAATAACATGTTGAGGATTTGCATGAGTGTTCCAAAGAACACAAGGAAGCTCATGGCTTCACCACCCCAAAGAGAACCAAAATGTTCTCAACCATTTTCTAAAGCATGAATAAATTGATTTAATTGGATTAATGAATTTTATAATGACTTAGAGGATGGAAAATAATTTAAAGATGATTTATAAAGGAGATATTGAATTTCGGCCAATATGCCATTTGATATACCTTTGATCCAAAAATTTATTTTCTAAGTAAGGACTAAGTAATTAACTTAAAGAGAACTCAATTTCAATGGATTTTGGAGAACAAAATAAATGAACTTTTTATTGGAAACTTAATTAGAGAAATTAAGTATGGATGAGAAATAAATTGAACACTTGAAAAATACTAACGTAGAGCTCACCCTTTGGGTTTTGAAGCGTGTTAGCAAGTTTGAAGGTGTAAATATTGGTTATGACTAAGAGAGGTAATTTTTAAAGGAAAACGTAGAAAATACCACTTAATGAAATTTCTAGATGAAATGTTGTCAATAAAATTAAAAATAAATAAATAATGGAGAAAGTTTCAAAATATAATTTAGAGTGTAAAGAAAATATTATACGTAGTTGAAAAATATTAGGAATATCTTACGCATATTAAAAATAATGATTTTTAAGCTACGCGATTGAGAAAATGATTTTAAAATATTATGTGATTGAGAAAATGATTTAAAAACACTACGCAATTTTAAAAACATTGAAAAATATTTATGCGATTTGAAAATGGTTAAAAAAGGTGACACGATTGTGAAAACGTGATAAAATATTTACGCGACTGAAAGGAATAGTAGTTTACTTTCAGGCCAAAGTGGTGGACCCGGACATGTTGAGAAATAGTATTGTCGGGTGGAGGTGTACTATATTGGAAATACCCATAATGAGGTTATTTGTGTAATTTTGGTTCATGTACATGCATTGAGTAATGTGTCAATTTGGTTGAAATTGGCGATTGGTCGACGAGATAAATTACATCGTAGTGCGAGTGTGATAGGCATAGTGTGGTTCATTGAGTGAACTTGGAGGTGTTAGCGTGCAGAGGATTCCACATATGGATAATTGGTAGCTCTTCTGGGCCGTGGGAACGGGCAACGCACTGGCGATCTCGACAAGCACTATTCTTAATCAAGATCTTATGGAGACTGTCTGGTAAAATACCTATTGTGCATGATGTTTTGGCTGTGTATTACTTACATGACATTTTGACAGTGTACTATTTGCACGATGTTTGAATGTGTAATACTTGGCTGGGGCAGCCTGAGGTAAGGACAGGTCTTTCGGATCATTCTCTCTGATGTTGTGTTTACCTTCATGGAGTGGGAATGAGTCTGTGTAGATTTGCATATGTGGTCTGCATCATGATGTGATTATTTATATTAATTTGAGATATTACGTATGATGTAATAATATGGATTATTGTATCAATTGTGACATCTGTATGTACTGCCATTTTCTGTACTACCACACTGGTAATGATGTAGATTATCTCACCTCTTTGTATATATTTTCTGTATTATTATTATCGTTCCGTAAAGACTTTGAGGAAGAGGAAGAGGATCAGCTTCTAGATTATCAGTACCCGGAGGAGTAGCATCCGAGCGACTAGTTTGAGGAAGGTGAGCCTCTTGATCATCCATATCATTTGGATTAATTGTGACGTGGTATAGCTTTACCGAAGTTTTTGGGATTCGTGAAACTTGAGTTTCATGGAGGCTCTCAAGCCTGGCGTTTGCGAGCTGACAGAGAGTCGGTTGTTTATGTGAGACGTCTGACTGTGTCTCTCCGTAGGGAGTTTGATGGAGCTCCGATATTTTTTACTACTTTTTATTTACATCTAGAGTTGCCTTTAACTATTAGGCGTTATTGGGGTGGACGCTTTCATGCCCCCAGTGAGCTTAGTAGTGTATCAACAGCATGGACTCCTATCTGTAGGGTTGCGAGGCATATGGGATTTCTGTCATCCGACGATCCATCTTAGGAGGATTAGAATTCCTAGATGTGGACTTGGGCTAGTTTATGTTTTGTGTTATGTTCAAATAGTTTACTGCTTTCTTATATAGTTTGTAGTATGTAAATTATTTGTATCTTAAAGACAAAATCATATGTATATTGTGGAGTGTATTTAATAGTTTATTTTATTTCATGTTTTGTTTATTTTATTTAATGATATAATGTATAAAAAGAAAATTTTCACAACTGATATTATTATATGTAAATAAAAGATTTATAACTTGGGCAAGGTTTATGATTATTATTCGGAAATGTGACATCCCCAGTAGGGTGTTACAATGGTCATGCAATGTAAAAATACAAGGCAATTTCTACACTTAATCTTTCCTACCATTTTTTTTTCATTCTTATTAAGAAAGCAAATATCCCAAAATTCCTTCACTTTTTCTCTAGTCTATCCTACGGTCAAGAGGGTTCAAGAGGCTCTTAGAAATTAAGACATCCATCTTGATTTATTCATATCTTCTATTGAATATATCTACACACGAGCATATCTACACATAAACAAATATATTCTCTCCCCTCCATGCAAAGACTCCCACGACCAAACATTTTGGAGGGCTCAAAATATTGGCTTTTCATTTGATAAATTTTTTATCTCATCATTTCTATCCAAGAAAAACCAAAAACTATTACAATATAATTCTCTCTCACTTTTTTTCCCAAACCCCATGGCCAAGGACCCAAAATCACCATCCAAACTCTTTTAATTTCATCCAACCTAGTTTCCTAAATCTACATGTTATCTTAAGTAACTTTCTAGTTGAACACTTAGCCTAAATCATCCATCTTTAACCTTGATCTTCAAGTTCAAGATCAAGAGCCTTTAGGTGAATATTTGTGTTCTTCATCTTTCTTTTCTTTGGAAAGTTTCTAATACCATATTTTGGCTTATGGTCACCTTTGATAATCTTGAACATTAATATTGTATGTGTTTCTTTGTTTTAAGTGCTATTTGGTGGAGTAGATCTATTTCAAGAAGAACAACAAGGAGCATGAATTTTTATAGCATATTTATTGAATTGAAGTATGTGATATGATGTGGATCTTATATGGAAAAGGAAAGATTTTGGGTTCCAAAGAACCATAGAGGTAACACGGCCTTAAATCAATTTTTGGGAGTAAAGGATTTTGAGTTATTTCATTAATCATGGATTTAATAATTTATAAATCAAGAAATTGGATTTTTAAAGGTTTTTTTATAAATAAAAATGAGATGATAAATAATTAAGTAGTTGATTTTAAAGAATAAAGTAATTATGGACGTATAGCTCACCCATTGGGTTTTGAGGCGCGTTAGAAAATTTTAAGTTGGAATAATTGATTTAAAAGAAATGTTGATTTTTGGGAAATAATGAATAATATTACATAGAGGATTTTTAAGTGAGAAAGTGTGGGATTTTAAGTTAGAAATTGTATTAATTTTTTAAAAGTCCAAAATGATGTTTGGAATATTGAGAAATATTTTATGTAGTTGAGAAATGATGAAAAAAATGATTTATGCGACTTGAAAATATGATTTTTAAGCTACGCGATTTGGAAAACGTATAGATATTTTTACGTGATTGAGAAAACATCAGAAAATGGTTATGCGATTGTGAAAATGCGATAAAAATGATACGCGATTGAAAATACAGTAAAGATACTATAAGAACTGATGTACTGGACCTAGATATATCGATGATATTATGTAATTGTATGAGTGATTATATAATATCCATTGATCTTATGATATTAGACAATTATATGGGCGGTTGATAATGATTAAATTAAGACATGCATTGAGGCATATGATGAAATTGAGACATGCATTGAGGTGCTCGTGATTTGAACGGAATATAGCTAATAGCTATTATGGCCCTTGTGGTTGAAGAGTGAATGAGAATTGAAAAGTGAGATCTATGATGGATCTTAGGGACGTTGAGGCGCGACGGTCAACCAGTGGACAGTTGGCAAGTACCATGTGCCACTTGGTGACACAGTCTGTTGCAACGCATTGACAATACCCGACAAGAACACGATTCCTTTCGTGGACTTGTATTGTCGTTGGGCTAAAGCTGACATTTATTCTAGAACATTCATCTCGAAATTGTGAAAACTTCCATGGAGTATGAAATTGGTTTAGTATGCATACACTTGGTCAGTACACATATTGTTGTGGCATGGTAAATGTTCATATGGTGTGACATCATCATTTCATATATATTGATGGTATTTGTTATGATGAAATTGGTACTGGTTATTATACTATGATATATGGTTATGGAAATTGTTTATAAAATGATAACATGAATATAATTGCAATATTTGTGTGTACGGAATGACTTTGTCATTCATATCATTCTTTGCTACCTCACTGGTATTGATGAAAGGGGATCTCATCTCTTTGTTGTAATGTTTTGTTGTGCTTGTATTGTTAAAATTTGTATAGTAGATAGAACAAGTTTCTTAGATTGGACTGGAGGCAAATATTCTGAGTTCGATGACAACATGAAGGAGTGGCCATCTCGGATTCGTTGGTGTGCAGTTTTGAGGAGGAACAGATATATGACGCATCAAGATGGATACAAGATGGAATAAGTATGTTGAGTTTTTCTCGTTAGTGTTTTACCGTGCTATTAAGTAGGACCCGTCATGGGGTTTGCTACTGTTTAAAATTGAGTCTGTAAGTTTTATGTTTCCTGAATAATTATTAAATATTATGTGGTGTCTATTATACGAATCTTAATCGGTTCAATATATTTTTAAATAGTACTTATAACTTTTGTAAATTTATATTTTGAACAAGAAAGAAGTTTTTAAATCGCATTATAAATAATTAAATCTTTTATAATTTACCTTACTTTTCTTTTGTTAAGTCAGAAAAGGTGGCACCAAAGGAGGGTGTTATAGAATCTCTTGTGCCTCCCTTGACGACTAGGGTATCAACACTTGAATCCTAAACCCGAAAACACATGAACACTTCATGCGCCGCAGGGAACCCTTGTGCTGCTATTCAACATTTGAACTTCTTGCGCCTCCTTGATGCCTTCACATCAACACTTGATGCCACTGCTGCAACATAGGAACAAGGTTTCCAAATCCCCTACACCATGCCACTTGTGCAAAAACAAGGATTTCATAACCCTTGCTGCAGCAAACCAATAACAAGGTTTCCTAAACCCTTGCGTCACACATCAAGAATAAGGATTCCATAACCCTTGCTGCCGATAGCTAGAAACAAGGATTCCATAACCCTTACTCCTCCTTGCTGTGCATAACATTGTATATATCACATACATACCAGAAAGCTTAGCAAAAACATACATCTCAATACAAGACGATTTTCACAGAACATATGAACAACTTCATGGTTTTTGAAAACAACATCACAGTTTTGCATACAACACATAAAACAGAATATGTTTTCGCAAAGGGTTTCATTCGTTTTCTGAAATAACATATTAAAGATCATATCGCTTACCAAAAACAGAATAATGATCATGTTATCTCATACAAAACAAAAACAGAAAAATTGAATCATAGTTTTGCAACCTGGCTCTGATACCACTATTGAGAATCGCGAATCCATCACGCAGTGGAAAATAGAATTCATACCAAGGATCCATATGAAAAAGCCATATTCCGAGTTTTTAAAATTGTTTACCTCTTGAAGCGTGATCAAAACAAGTGGCGTGAATTACCAACACTGTAACACCGATGATGTCTTTGCGGTATCCATACAAACAGACTCACGAACGTCCAACGTCCGCAAATAGGAGTCATGCCTTTCTCACACAATGTTAGTTGCAAAGAGAAGAGAAGAAACCTGTCACTCTCTCACTCACTATTTTTGTCAAGTGCGGCCAAGGTTTGTAATGCACGCCTTGACAAACCCTTAGCAGTGTTATTTATAATAGTTGTCTACTTTAAGTGAGTGAAAGTAGCAGCAATGTAAGTTGTGCAACCCTAGACTCATCTGTTATGAGTTCGGCCCACAATTGAATCTGAGTCCAATTTAGATCCTTACTGCTCCAATTTAATCTGCTCTAAGTGTGCGACCCTGCAGGTTTTCATGACATTGGCAGTAAAATTAAAATCTTATTTTAATATTACAAACAGTGAGCGGTATCTAGCAACACATCACCGCTACCCAAGTAATGAGAACGTTAGTGATTTGACATAACCTTTCCATGATCAATGTTACCGTGTAGTTTAGTTCCTTTGTCCAGATATCTAGATTGAACACAAGGCATGGAATGCGTCACCCTTATATAGTTCAATCATTCATTTCTTGATACCCGAGTAGACTTAATAACAATAAATGAGATCAATATCTCATATCGACTCATTTGCGCATGGCCTTGCATTTCATAATCTCACTCAATCAGGGAGCCAGAAGATATCGCTCCTGTTATGTAGGAGGGACAAATCTCATCTAGGTCACTCACATCCTTTCGCATGATTCGCGGTATATCTAATAACCGACTTTATAATCACCTTGTTACATATGACGTTTGACGGCATTAGAACACACAACTTCTCATGTATGAATCGTAGTGATTTCAGGTGAAAGGACCACATACACCATTGTCACTATGAGAATCGCTTATGATGCTCACGTAACGATCCATGTAGCGTTCTCATGGCGGGTCTGTCCAGTACATTATTACTCTAATATGTACTAATGTAAAGACTTGATATCTCATATCCATGACCCGTGAGATGTGGCCATCAGTCTAAGCACATACTAGTCTCCATGCATTATTGTTGTCCTAATTAATAATAATAAATGACTAGCGACATTTAAGAATAATGTTTTATCCAATAGGATTTCACGATCAAGTCATCCACATGATGTCCTATAGAATAAAACTTACTATTCTAAGGACTTTATTTATGTTTATAAAAAAGAACACAATAAATAAAATGTCTCATATATTAAAAAAATAACATAATACAATGTATATAAATACAGATAAAATGTATTGGTCTCTAGGGCATACACCAACAATAACTACACTAATTGCCAATTGAATTGATTATAGAAATGATGAATTAAGATTAAATTTATGATTTTGGAAATTAGAATGAGCTATGGTCGTGACTTGAGTTTGGAGGTGTATATACTTTAATTTTGTATATGAATTGTTACGTAAGACTATAACTTGATTCCCTCTTCTTGATTACATGAAATAACTTGAATAAGAAATTATTATGTTGATAATGCATATTTGTTCTTATGAGGGCCATATAGGTTGAATTGGAAGCTAATGGAGAAGTGGAAATCTCCATGCAATATAGATGTGTATGAGAAAGGATTGTATTTGTTTGAAGTATAATTGAATACTTGATCATGAATTAAATGAGTTTAACATTGTACACTTGTTGAATGTTGTGAATTATGATGATGGAATTTGTTACAATGCTCCTTGATTATTCAAGTTGAGCTAGGTTTTGCATTAAATATGCGCCCTTAATTCATGAGGTTGAGCTTGAATATGGGATAGAATAATTAGTGCTCGAAGAATCATAAATTGATTTTGAATTGAGGATGAGAATTGGGGCAATTATCCTTGAATGGGAAGTAATTGTCCATGCTTTCCCACTTAGTATCCTTCAATATATGTGAACCGTTGGTTCATTTAGTATAGTGGATTCGGAGATAATCCTATGTGAGGGCAAGGTATTCGAGATTCCATTTGAACCATGGAGATGACCCCTTGTGAGGAAGAGGGATCCTGTGTTCTAGTATAAATTCCTCACAGTATCAGTAGTAATATCAATATATTCCTCATGTATTAATTCTCTTATAGGATACTAGTGGTAGTATGACACCCTGAATCACTCTACCATGAGTATATAGAACTGAATCACTCCCTACCATGAGTATATAAAACCCAAGCTATATGAAGTGGCTCCCACCCTTATAGTGCTTACGATATGGGTTTTGTGGGATTGCAATTATTTGGAATGAGCACTGAGATTTGAATTGTATCTATATATGACTTGAATGTATATCTAAATACTTGAATGAGATTAATACTACAGAATTTCTATTTGAAGACAAATTTCTAGACTTATTCGTGATTGGAATTTGTATTGAATTTGAAAATGAATATTTGTATGCTTGTTAGAATATTTGTACGAAATGGATATAATGGTAGTTATGCTTGGTATAATTTCTGGTATTACATATGTTTAGAAATTTTATTGATGATAAAGGAAATTTTTGAAAATTATTAAATGGAATTCTATTTCGGGAAGAGAAGGGATTTGGCATTATGCCACCCTTCTAACTATTTTATCTATATATATATATATATATATATATATATATATATATATATATATATATATATATATATATATATATATATTCAAATTAAATTTCAAATAAATGTATTTTCCCTGAAACAATTGGAATTATTGTGATGGCACTTGTAACACCCCTTTGGAGGATGTCACACATAAAAGAAAATAAAAGAAATAGAAATAAAATCTACCCAAGTTGTGAAACATTTGTTAAATATTATTATAGGTTGTAAAATAATTCCTGATAGACATTTAAATATGATATAAAAAGATAATGCGAAAAATACGAAATAAAAAAAACATCATCACTAATCATATACATATGATTAAGTTATAAATTGTACAAATAATTTACAACTAAGACTACAAATATTTAAACAAAAACAAGAAAAGAAAGCAATAAAAGAGTTAATATATACGTACATACGATGACGCGCCCAAAAAAAAAACATCATGATTATCTAATCCTCTGATGGATCACTCTCAGCATGAAAATGATCATCAGGAGATAGATATCCTGGATGTCTCGACACACGGCAATAACGGGATCGCGCAGTCGATACGATGCTTATCTCACTAGGCTCAGGGTTTTCAGCACCCCAATAACGCCTAATGGATAAGGGTAACTCTAAGTGCAGAAAAAGTGTCGTAGTCATGACAGGCTCTTCATCAAAACGTTGACGTAGGATCACGGTCACACGTCCTGCATATGTCACAGAGTCACGATCGCCTCGTAAGTGCCAAGCCAGAGCACCTCCATGAAATACCAGCTCTATGAATCCCAAAAAATCCTGGCGTCGCCATCCCTCACAATCAATCCAGAGGATATGGATGATCGGATGGTTCTTGATCATAAAACTGGTCGTCTGCCTGCTGATCTTCCTCCTCCTCAGGGTACACGATCTCAATAGGCTGATCCTCTTCCTCGAAGTCTTTACCGCGTAAAATAATTAAACAGAAAATACATATAACAAAGAGGTAAGACAACATAAAATCATCACAACATGGCCAATAAGAAGACGACAAACAACATGTATACGAGTTCATGCAATACATAAAGCTTTAACAATTATAATAACAAATTGAAGTAAAATTTAGATATCATAACAATATATCACATAACGTATAAAACCTCACGAGATAAAATAAGAAAGATAAGAATAAACAGATAAGATATAATAACCAAATATAGTAACAAGAACTGATAAAATAAACAAATAAGATACAGATAAACAATAAATAGATAAGATGGAAACAAATAGACATAGAGATAAATAATATGACAAAATCCTACTCCATGGAGCTAAAGAAAACACAAGTATCAGAGAGAGGAATGACTCGCAAAATCTAATAGTACCACGGCTGCCCCACCAACTATTGCGCTGTCACACGTTGCGTCTATAGCCCCACGACACAGGAATCCATTATCCAGGCGTGGTGTAGTTCACGGTCTCACGTTGTGGCACTACAGGCAAATGTACTACTAGATTTCACAAATCTTGATTAAATATAGTGTATGTCGAGTACCATAGTGTGCTATCGGTTTACCACGGCCCAGCGGAGCTACCAACTGTCCACATGTGGGATCCCGTACACTAAAGTCTCCAAGTTCATTAGAACAATGAACCACACTACGTTTATCGCATCGACAACACGATGTGATTCGTCTCGTCAACCAATCCACCAAATACATGGCACACATAACAGATAGATGGAAAGCCATGCGGGTTCACATTTTCCCGACAATGAGATATAGTCTCAAAAGCACATGCGGGTTCACATTTTCCCGACAAAGATATAAATTTTCAAAAGCACATGTACGGGTTCACATTTTCCCGACAAATGAAAGATTTTCAAAAATAATCTGTACGGGTTCACATTTTCCCGACAGTATAAAGATAGTAACGGTCAATCGCGTAGAAATTTTATCGCGTTTTCATAATTCCGTCGTTTTTACAAACGTTTAAAAATCGCGTAAAGATATTTTTCTGTTTTTAAAATCGCGTAGCATTTTTAATACGTTTTCTCAATCGCGTAGGATTTTCAAATCATTTTCTTATTCGAATGCCTTTAAAATTACTTGTTTAAACAGATTAAAATAGTACTTAGTACATTTAAACTACGTTGAATAATTTTTCATACCGCATATCTTGTCTTTTGGATATTTTTGCTATCTTATTGGTTCATTTTTACTAAAAATTGACAAGATTTTGTTTAGAATATCATAATAATGGTTTACTAAATTTTTCCATAAAATTTCCATTTACCTAATTTTTTTAACCATATCATTTAATTCTTTTTGAAATCTCTAACAAACTTCAAAACCTAAAGTGAGCTATATGTTAGAAAATTCTCAAAATTTACTTGTATTCCTTTCTAAATGATAAAATCATTGGTTTTAATTCTTTAAACTTAATTCTAACCAATTTGTTTCTTTAAAAATCATTATAGGAAATTTCTTTCTAACTTGTATTGTCTCTTTTTGATTGAAAAAGGTTTGAAACTAAGTTTAGAAACCATGATAACCTATATTGGCATGATGGCCAAATTTCATAAAACTTTTTCATTTGATTTCTAAATCATGTCAAAGGTATTATCTTATCTAAGTTCATTAAATCATGTTATAAAATAATGATTTTGAATCAAATAAATCCTTTAGGCATGTTGGCCCAAAATTTACTAAATCTTTACCATTTGATTTCTAAATTCCTTTTCTTTGATCAAATCAATTTGAAACCTTCTTATTTCTCCTAATTAATTAAGTTACACTTTAGGAAAAATTAAGAGAACATTTTGGTCCTCACACTTTGTCATTGCCGTGAACTAGGGAATGTGTTCTTTGGAACACTCATGCAAATTTACACATGTTATTCACATCTTATACCTTATCATACAATTCTAACACATGCATTTATATTTCTAACACATGCAAAATATTTCTAAGACATAAAACCTAAATTAAAGCTTATAGACATACAATCAAAAGCTAATAGACATGCAAAATTATTACAATCACCAAACAAGAAAGCTACTAACATACAACACCTAAGCTACTAGCAACCACAAAAATTAACAAATACACATCAATAAACACACCACAACCGAATCCTTATGGATTCTACAAACAATCCATCTTCTTACCACCATCAAGGGATGATAAGAATTGTCTTCCTCTTACCTTAAATGAAGACAAATGATTAGCTTTCACACCTCCTATGGTTCGGTTTTCACTCCACCAAATACCTAAAAATCTCAAATAAAATCTACATGTTATTAACCATGAAAAAGAAGCTAAACCATGGAGAAATCATGGCTTAGAAATTTGAAAAAGAAGAGAGAAAAGAAAAATATGATATTTCACCTTCTAGGTCAAATTTACAAGGTTGATTTCCAAGCCCTAAATGGAAGATTTTGAAGAAACTTCCAACTAGAAAGGTTCTTAGAATAGTGTTTAGGTTAAGGAAACTTGGTTAGAAAAATTTTTGGATGGTTGGATGATTAGGAATGGCTCTTGGCCGAATGATAGGGAAGAAGAACAAAAATGGAGGCTAGGCTTCTTGGAAGAGAGAGAAGAGAGAAAAGTGATGAAGATGAAGTGTAGTTTTGGTCTTCCAAGGCCTCTTGGCCGTAGCACTCAAGTGCAAATGGATGTGCATGGATTTGGCTTCATCCAAGCCATTGAATGCATCAAAGGTCAAGATCAAATCTTGCTTAACAAGCTTCAATCCTATTGGTTGCTCATGGTGACTCACCTTGCTTAGTCACACAAAGGCATTAAATTCTCTCATTGAGTCACTAGTGAGTCACTGCTTCTGAAAGTTTTACCGCTAACGGTGATTAATTAAGCTACCGATCTAACCATTTTGCTAATTGTGGGTCCCGCAAAACATTTCTCGTCCACATTTACTAAATTATACTTGACTAATAAAATAATATTATAATAATATAAAATTATTTTATTTGACATTAAATCCTAAAAATTAAAAGATTATTTTTAGTCTCATTCAGAATCGGGTTAAGTAAGATCCCCCAATTCTAAATAATAAAATAAGATTTTCCCCTACCCGAAAATATTATTTTCCCCTTTTGAGCAAATCACCCAAAAAGTCTATATAAAATCATAGACATGTGACAGTATTATCGGACATTAAATCAAGAAGAAAATAATTAAAAACAGAAAAAGCAAATAAAATAGTACGTTCGGGACGTAACGGTCATTTTCTCATTTTTTCCCACAACGTAGGTAATCGTCCAAAACGTTCAAATAAAATATCCAGCAAGTATTATATAGTCAGTATATCTTTCGAAAAAATTAATACAAGATGCTCGAGAAAAATTTTTATTTTACCGTCTCAAGCAAACTACGTAAAACGATCAAATAAAATTTGAGCCTCAGTATTATCGTAATTGTTTTCATACATAAATCGAGAACAAAAAAATAGGGACACAGCGGTCATTCATACAAAAGCATGAAAAACAGAAAACAGTACATTCAGAATATTTTCTAAAAATTGGGGCGTTACAGCACTCTTTTTCATAATAGAATATACTGAGAATTAGCATTCTCACCCCATTATTATTATATATTCCATGATAATTCTAGGTTCAGTACTTGCTGCGCCATGGTATGAGCTAAGAAGAATATTTGCTTTTATTTCTTTTGAATTTGAATTTTTGTGTAATGGAAGTATGGAAAATGCCTTCATGACATAAGATATGTATTTGTATTATTATTATGTACATTTGTATCAGCTCCTTTCGCATATGTAAATTATTAATACACCTTAACCGGACTTATACCTTCATATAATATTGTAAAGTATATTTGAAGTTTTTAATAAATATCTTCAGTGATGTGCTTCTTATTATTGTTGTAGTGTAATTCCAGAAACATGAATAGTAATAATAGTAAGAGTGTTACACTGCTAGTCCTAAGAAGCTTCTGACCTCGATTACAGTGATGGGTCTCCCCCACTGCAACACTGCATTAACTTTACTTAGGTCCATAGAAATCCCACCCTGAGAAATCACATAGCCCAAAAACTACGCTTGATTGAGTTAGAACTCACACTTTGATAGCTTGGAAAACAATCTCTTCTCCTTAAGGATTTCCAAAACTACTCTCACATGCTGCTCATGCTCCTCCATTGTCTTAGAATAGATCAAGATATCATCAATAAATACAACTATAAACTGATCTAGGTAGGGTCTAAAGATCTTATTCATATAATCAATGAACACTGTTGGCGCATTTGTCAACCCAAAGGACATCACAAGGTACTCATAATGTCCATACCTAGTTCTAAAAGCAGTCTTAGGGATATCTTCTTCCCTAACTCTTACCGGTGATATCCAGACCTAAGATCAATCTTTGAGAAGACTAAAGCTCCACTCAGCTGATCTATTAGATCATCTATCTTAGGCAACAAATACTTGTTTTTTATGGTTACCTTATTCAAATGCCTGTAGTCCACACAAAGCCTGATGGTACCATCATTCTTTTTCACAAATAACACATGTGCCCCCCACAGAAAAAATACTTGGTCTAATGAATTGATTATCTAACAAATCTTGGATTTGCTTTTTGAGTTTTGCTAACTCTAACGGTGCAATCCTATAAGGTGCTATAGAAATAGGTGTAACACCATGCAATTTCTCATTTTTTAGAAAAGTGTGATTTTACTGATTTTGTGATTTCTGTACTCTATATAATCTATTTGATTATTTTGCTGTTATTTTTTGAACTTTTTGTGTGTTTTACTCAGTGCTAGAAAAATAAAATTTTTTAGGGCCGAGGAAATTTTAGACTGTTTATTCGAAGTCGGGAAAGCTTACTAAACCCGAAACTGAAAGACACAATTCTAAATATTTTAATTTTTAGAATTTATCTTGCCAATAAAAATATTTTGTGTTTTATTATCCATTGGATAGTAACTACTGGCTTTTGAACAGTACACTTTGTCTATTGGATAATAACTTCCGAAAAAATATCTAGTGGATGATTCTAGACGCAAGCCTAGTCACCCACTCTAGAATGTTCTAGACGATGACTCATCATTTGGTGACTCACCTGGGTGACTAGCCTAGTGACTCATATGTCCTAGACTATTCTAGAAGATTCTAGTGCGTGACTCACCTTGTATGCACCAATGAGGAGCTGGTCAAACTTGGCGGCTGTGACTCATCGTAATGGACCAATAGGAGTTAGACACCTTGTGTGGACACCTCACCCTGTGACTCATCATGTTCTAGAAACTTGTAGAATGATGACTCGCCATGTTCTAGAATGTGGTAGAATAGTGACTCACCTTGTGACTCGCCACAGTGAGTCACACGTTCTAGAAGGTTCTCTTGTGACTTAGCACTACGACTCACCATGCTGACTCACCTGTTCAAGAAACCTCTATAGTGACTCACTGTAGTGAATCACATGTTCTAGAAACTTCTCTTTGATGACTCGTTTTGTGACTCATCAAGGGTAACCAGTAGAAAATGATCAGCAATAGTTGTTACTCAACTAGAACAAGTCAATAATAATGACTAGTCTCTCTTTGTGTGAACCAATAGAAAACAAGCTTGTAGCCAAACAACCAATGAGAGATAAGCTTGTAGGAGAAGTCTTTGACCCTCCATTTACAAGGAAGCTCATTGCCAAGTGTTGGTTTAGAGGCTTCTAGGATTTAGTTATTCACTTGATTGTTTTTATCTTACCTTTTTCATTTCACAAAAAAAATATTACAATAATATCTCATCCTTTTGTTTTGGAACCCCGCGGCTAACACCTTAGGAAACGCCATCTTTGATATTTTGTTTCACAAACACAAAATATCTAAGTTCATGAATCAAATTTTCTCCATTTTCTCTCTTCTCCAACCTTACGGCCAAACCACTTTGATCCACCATCCAATCTTCCAAAATTTCAAGTTAATCTAGTTCCTAAACCTAAACACAATACCAAACACTTTCATGTTGTAGTTTTCTCTAAATTCCTTCTTCTATCCATTGGAAATCAAAAAGCTTTCACCTTGTTTCTCCATGGAGGCTCTCGGCCAAACACCCATCCATACACCTTCAATCCTTTTTAATTCAATCTAACCATAGATCTTGAATCTATACTTCATTTCAAGACACTTGTGTGTTGTGGTCATCTTCAAAAACTTTCATCTTCAACTTTTTCTCTTGAAGATCAACTTGAAGCTTTCTAGGGTTTATTGTGTGATGGAGGACAAATTCATCAAAGAAGGAGACCAAAGGAGTTTTGATCATCTTCCAAGGTAATAGGGAGATTAACCTCATCGGCCAAATGTAGTGGTGAGAGGATGGATTTGTTTGTGTTTGTTAGTGAAAAATCCATAGATTTGTTTGTGTTTGTTAGTGAAAAATCCATCAAAGGATTTATTCACTTGGTTGTGTATGTTTAAGTGTTCTATGTTTTGTTATATGTGATTTTATTTCTTTGATGATTATGCATGATTTTAGTACTTGATCATTATATGTGATAGTATGATTTTGATTGCCTTGTGATAAATTGTTTAACATCAGTTTATTGCTTTAATAATATGTATGAACATGTGGTAGTAGGAATATTATGATTGATGTATATTGTATGATGTGAATCATATAAAAAAGGAAAGAGATTTTGATTCCAAAGAACCTAGAGGCTCACGGCCTCCATTCTTGTTTTAGAGCAAACTAATCAAAAATATTTTACTAAGTGTGGATTTAGATAATTTAGTAACAAATAATTGGATTAAAGATTTTGCAAAGAAAAATGAGATAGGAAATGAATAAATACTTAATTATGAAACACCAATTGATTTTTGGCCAATATGCTAAGAATTGGTATTCTAGATCAAAAATATTTTCTCAAGTGTAGTCTTAGAGGATTAATTAACAAGAATTCAATTTAGTGAATTTTGAGATGTAAAAAGAAAGTAAACTAATTTTTGGAATTAATTAAATTAATGAATTTAGGTCATGATGGGAAATAAATTTATAACTTGAAGTTTACTGACGTACAGCTCACCCATTGGGTTTTGAAGCGCGTTAGAAAACTTTGAGCAATAATATTTGATTAAATCATGGAAATGTAAATTTTAGTGAGAAATAGTAGGAAATACTACTTAAAGGAATTTTAAAGAGAAAATGTTGTAAATAAGGCCAAAATATTTATATTATATAGAAAGTTTCAAAATTTAATTTAGAAAATTGAGAAATATATTATGAGACTGAAAATATTAATAAAACCTTATGCGTTTTTAAAATAGTGATTTTTGAGCTACATGATTTAGAAAATGTTTAAATATTTTTATACAATTGAGAAAACGTGAAAAAATTGTTATGCGATTTGAAAATGTAACAAAAGTGTTACGCAATTGAGAAAATGCGACAAAAATATTGAAAATACAGTAAGTTTATTGTCAGGCTGACATACTGGACCCGGGTGTGTCAGTGGTATTATGTAATTGTATGGGCGGTTGTTCTAATATCATTGGAAACAGTCCAATGGTGGTTTGTGTTATGCATTGAGTTATCATGCATTGAACATTTTACAGTCGGTGGCTGTTATGACTTTTGTTGCCTAGAAGTGAATTAAAATTGAGTAGTGTGATCTATGAGAGATCTTGGGGAGGCGTCGAGGTGCGGTGATTCACTAGTGATCTTTTTATCACATTATACACCTTTGGCCATGATGAACTATTACAACGCATCGATGGATACCTGATAAATACTATTCCTTTCACGTCCCAGTGTAGACTGTCATTGAGGCTGGCAGATCTTTTGGGTCATTCATCTCTGAATTTGTGTTTAGCTCCATGGAGTAGGAACTGATGCATTATGCATATACATGGTCAGTACATATATTGTTGTGGCATGGTCAAAGTACATATGGTGGTGGTATAATTATTATATATCTTGTTAGTATTTGTTGTTATAGTAGTGTTAATGTTTATATGATTGTGAGATATGTTTACTAAAGTTATTTATGAATTGATAACATGAAGATACTTGTGATATATATATGTATGGAATGACCTTGTTGTTTGTATCGTTTCTTTGCAGCTATATTAATATGTGATGTAGAGGATCTCACCTCTTTGTTGTATTGTTTGTCTATTATGTTTTTGTGGTTATGTTTGTTAAAGATCGTAAGAAGGACGAGGTTGGATCGCCTAGGTTTGAGTTGGATCAATTTTTTTGATTGTTCTGCGATGGCGGCAAGGCGAGATTTCACTAAGTACGTGCAAGCGTAGTTCCACGAGGGCAGTGATGCTTGGCTTGTAGACCGAGACTCTGAACGTTTTTCTTATAAAGGGGAGGTGACCCTATCTATGAGTAGGACCTATCATGGGGTCACTACTATTTTTTTTTATAATGCTTTAGTGCATTTAGAATTCTCTATGCCTATCAGAGAACTGTGGGGTATTGGTCACCGTCTTTCTAGAGAGAACTCTATGGAGTCAGCTGCTCGGACTCCTGTTCATAGAGACATGACCCGGCTTGGGAATATGTCTATAGAGGACCCGAGAGGAGATTAGGTTCAAGATCTTTCTTTCCAGGTTTTTGGACTTGGGCAAGGTTGAGTTTTTATTTGGTAAGTTATATATATGTTGAGTTTTGTAAATTTTATGTGTTGAATAAAGTTGGTGAACTGTGTGGTATTTATGTGATGTGTATTGAGCAGTTAAGTATATTTTATATTCTATAAAGGTTTGGTAAATTCATGTTACAAATGGAATAAAGGGAATTTTGAAACTCGTAACATACAAGATTATTTCTTTTATAACTTGGGGTAAGTTTTAGAAGTTTTAATCTTAAATGTGATACCCTAAGGAGGGTATTACAATAGGTCCCATCCTAAGCATTGAATCTATATTGAACTCTACATCTCACTTAGGTGGCAACTCAACAATTTCACTTAAGAATACCTCAAGATATTCTCTCACTACAAGTATATCAAATAAGCTTTGTTCAACTTCTGTACTTAGAAGAAAATGAGAACATATCCTAGAGCTCCCTCACCTAAATAGTGATTCAACTAGTTCGTATTGCAGTACACTAACTCTAAAGGAACAACTCTTGAAGGTATTTCTAACAAAAACATGAGGGTTTTATCTGAACAATTTAAAATTACATGGTTAGAGGACAACCAATCCATGCCAAGGATGACATCTATGCCTACTAATGGTAAACATATAAGGTTTACGAAGAAAATCCTATCTTTTACTTTTAAACAACAATCAAGACACACCGTAGAAGTTGAAACTGGTTTACTAGTTGGGGTAGATACAGATAGGTCATAAGAAAGTTCAGATACAAGTAAATCTATATTATTCACACATTCATTAGAAATAAAGGAGTGGGGTGCTCCCGAATCTTATAAAATAATTAAGAGATGATTGTGAATTATTCCTTTACCTTGGATAAGGTCAGAAGACTAGGTCGCCTCTTCACCACTTAGAGTATACACTCTTCCCTTGGCTTGAGGTCTCGGGGCTGACGTAGCTTCTTTCCTTAGAGGATAATCTATAGCAAAATGCTCGAGCTGTCCACAAACAAAGCACACCGCACATGGTTTGCCTTCATGATGTCTCCCATATTTGGGACACTTAGTTTCCACAAACTCCTGTTTAACTTGCTTACCCTTATCCTGAGAAAAGCTAGGTTTAAAGGATCCCTTCTTGAACTTTTCATCACCTTCCTTTCTCTTTTGAAAGCTTTGTGACTTCTGCTTCACTGAAGGCTTACCATTATGTCCTTCTATTATCCTGCACTTGTTCACCAAGGTAGCAAAATCTTGGATCTCTAATGGCCTGATAAATATCTGGACCTCTTCTCTCAATTCTTCCTCAAATTTTACATATTTTCAATGCTTGTCAGTGCTAAATCTGATGTGGGATGAGAATTTGGATAACTCACTAAACTTTGCCACATATTGAACAACAGACATATCACCATGTTCTAAGGTCAAAAACTCCATCTCTTTTGCATTTTGTAAATTTTACAGGAAGTGCTTCTCTAAAAATGATCCTTTGAAGATTTCCCATGTTATCAGACTTCTTGATGTATTAAACAGTCTCTTGGCATCTGTCCACCAATCCTCTGCCTCCCCCTCTAACATAAAGGAAGCAAAGAGCACCTTCTGCTCATCCGAACAAACCATCACAGTAAATATTTTTTCAATCTCTTTTTGCCATTCCTTAGCTCTGACTGGGTTGTCCTATCCCTTGAAAAAAGAAGAATTTGACTTTATGAATTTCGAGAGGTCTAGGAAGTTTTGATTCCTTCCTACTGGAGCCCCTGGAACTAGTTGCACTGGCTGAACAGGTGGTGGTGGTATACATTGTGGTTGATTGGCCTCTAGCCTTTTAAGTACTCTAGTAGTTGCAGTTGTTTACTCCCTCATCGCAGTAGCAACTACAGTCGTTTACTCATGCATTGCATCGATCATTGCCATCACAGCCTCGACCATTGCCATCACGGCCTCGGCCTCTTTAGGGCCATAACTTCTTGCCCATGTAGAACAATACATATTGAGTTGATCAGTAATTGTGCAACAATAACTACTAACAGTCCAACACATGCAAGTTATGCAATTCTATTCAAACATCTTAAACAAGAGACAAAGAAATGCATAACACACCCAAATAAACTATATATATATATATATATATATATATATATATATATATATATTTTATATATATAAAACCTTTCTCATTCTCTGTGGCTCTCTGTAATGACTTTACATGTTATTATGGATTTTTATTTTCAACATTTTTAGGAGTTTCTTTGGGTGTGTTATGCATTTCTTTGTCTCTTGTTTAAGATGTTTGAGAAAGGTTTTATATATATATATATATATATATATATATATATATATATAGAGAGAGAGAGAGAGAGAGAGAGAGAGACACACATACACACACACACCATTAGCTAAAATGCCACATTGTAATACATAAACTTTTATAAACTAAGCTAAGAAAATAAATGTAACTGATACATAAAGAAATAAAATAGCTAAGACTAAGTCTTTTGTTTCTTCTTCTTGCTTTTTTTCTTTGAAGGGTCTTGACCTGGATTTACATAGAAACACAGCGGGGTGAGAATTCACAAAATCCTCAGTATGAGTATACCAAAACCAATGGTTATATATATTCACATAGAATAAATAACAAACCATCTAAGGTTACAATACATAGGAAAATAGTAAGAGTAAAACATACACATATATCACAACTTACTCATTAACCTAGTGATATCCAATACTACAAATCATAGAATTCTAGGCTAACTTATCAAAGAAAGTAGCCAGAACTATATCACTAGTGTAACATCCTCTTCAACTTGTTAGACTTATAAATGGTTACTGAGGTAGCTTAATACTTGATTAACATGCCTGTTTAATTTTGTGACAATCTGAGTTAGTTTAGGCATTTTGTTGGAAGCTGAAAGGTGGAAAATAGCTTAAAATGACCCAGATGTTAGCATAAATGGTTTAGCTAATGGAAATAAATGTGAATAATTTATTTCTTAGTAAAAAATGTGTATTCTGTGATGTGGTTTAAGTTTGAGAATTTTCGAAGTCAGTTTGGTATTTTTAGGCATACTAGTTGTCTATTTAAAGCTGGAATGACTAGTCATAAATATGAAAAATGATGGTTTTGGTACAACAATATTTTTAATGAATCCTATGATTTATTTTAAATTGTTGGAACTTGGAAAACTTGGTTTGACTAAAGTTGAGCATTTTTAGCAGATCGTGAATTTCTAATATAGACCCTAATTTATTCACAGTTTAGTCTCTTTCCTGAGTCTCTCTTATATGATATTTCAAGTCATTTTTCTTAACTCTCATTCACTCTCTACACGGCTGAAAACAGAGCAAGGAGAGAAGGAAGAGAAAAGAGAAAAGAAGGAAGAGAAGAAGAGGAAAGCTAAGGGGAAAGAGAATGTTGAAGACTTGTGATCATTCTTTCACCATCTCCACCATATTTATGCAGCTTAAGAGCTTGAAGGTAGGGTTTTTTGAACTTAGTTCATCTTTTTCCTCATTTCTACATGTTAGTGTTGATTGAGGTTAAACATGCCAAATTGAGTTCTTGTGATGTGTGATGTGATTTTCTTGCTTGGATGAGTTACAAATGTTGTTTATGACTTGTTTTTGCAAAGAGTTTGGATTAGAAACCAAAACTATCCATTTTGGACCTAAAATGCTCAATGTGTAGGTTTTGGGGGTTTTGATGGGTGGTTTTGTATTTTCATCCATTTTTGATGAAATTAATTGGTATTTTGAGTTCCCATTGTGTTTATGAACTTGTTTGAGACTTAAAATCACCTAGAGGTTGGATTGGAGTTGCCAAAATCCAAGATTTTGGCCAATGGAATAGTACCACTTTTGCAAAATTCTGCAGATCGCGAGGCCACGCCTAGGTGCAAGAAACCCACGCCCAGGCATGAGTGGTGCAGTTTCAGTCTGGGCGAGACAGAGAGTACCATGCCTAGGCGTGAGTACCAGGATTTTTTAGGATTGTATTCTTGAGATTTTGACATTCCTTGAGTGTTGGGATCACTCTTATATGTTTTTCTAAGTGTGTACACAAATGAGGGTAATTCTTAGAGAGAATAACTATATGACATATAGTTAAATGTGGAGAAACCTTAGGCAAATCTATGAGTTAGAATGCCATAGGAATTATTCTAAGCTTTGATCAACATGAGGTTGACTTAGAAATCACTTGTGAAGTGATATTGAGAAGTTAAGGGTAAGAAAATACTAGTTACATAGTTCTTGCTACCTTGTGGATAGGTGATGCTAGGACCTATATGTTTTGGTATTGAAAAGTCACTTGGTTATGAGAATCTTGTGATATGTCTTAAATGTGAATTAAGATAGTCTGGATTACTTGGCTTTTAAACTTGGTACTTGTTAGTTTCCTATGTATTGTAACTTTTCATGGTATGTATGACCATATGGATAGAGAACAAGGTGTTGATCTAGATTCTCGTAACAGGTATGCTATTGCGGTCAGGGTTACCGGTATGGGGGTGACAATATTACTCTTACATTGGTAAGGGGAAGGTATTTACCTATTACTAAGTGGGATTAGGCTTTTAGGCTCATTCTACTTCGTATATACAAGAAATAGTGGTTTCTGAGAAATTAATCAAGTAGCTTATGTTTTCAAATCTTAAAATCCGCATTAGCATTGCATAAACATTATACTTAGTACTTGTTTGAGCATAATCATACCTCATCTCGTAAAGCATTGCATGGTTGACAATTGTATGAGCAATTATCATTGCTTAATCGATTGATTGGTTGGTTGTTGTTTGTAATATCTTAGGGTTGTATGGGTGATCTTTTGATGTTATTGATTGTTGGATATTTATATTGTTTGTAATAGTAATGTGCTCAATTATTTATTTGTTGTAAATTATTAACTTTTGGTATTGATATACGTATACTGAGAAATTGTGATTTCTCACCCCTGTATGTTTCATGTAATTCCAGGTGAAAACCCTCCAAAAGGAAAGGGCAAGAAAAGAAGAAACAAAATGCGTAGTTTAGTAGTTGTAGTTCTTTTTGAACCAGTTTGTATATTATTACTTTTCTAGTTATATGTAAAAGTTTATGTATACGATATAACTTGTTAGCCAGAGATGTATGTATATATGATCTTTTTATCATTTGAGGCTTTCTGTGTTAACTATAAAAGTTATTATGGATATTTAATTACCCGTATGCTTAGAAGTGACACGTTTAAAGCAATTTATCATGAAATATTCCGCAAGTTTTACGAAAAATTGTGTTAGGGTGTTACAACTAGCACTCTTATACCTAGAGCCTCTCATCATCAATTCACAAGTGATGTTAAAGTCAACCTCATGTTGAACAAGGTCTTAGGTACAATAGTATGGCATTCCATCTCATATGGGTGCTCAAGGTTTCTCACAAAACCCATTTATGTAAGGTGATTATTCCGTTAAGGAATTATTCCTTAGAATGCCTCAACACTCTTTAAAAGGCATAAAAGAGTGATTTCAACCATTAAGGAACTCCAATTTCCCAAGATAAACACTCTGGAAGCTTCTGTGTTTGGGCGCTTAATTGCCCACTTTCTTAACGCTTAAGCGCTAGATGATAGAAACCTCTACCCTGTTTCATCTGACATTGAGTGCTTAATCGGTCAAAATTTGATCGCTCAATCGGTTAGTACCTGCAACCTCTAAACTAGCGCGCTTAATCACTCACTTTATGGGCGCTTAATCGGTGGCTTCCAGAGCCAATCTACGAGTTCTCTGGCCTTGGGCACTCAATCGACCAAAAATTGTGTGCTTAAGTGCAAGGCATCTGAAACTTCAGTTATTATTCCATTGGTTTCTAAACCAGATCTTAACATCTGGAATCAGGTTCTAAGAGTTCTACAACTCCATTAAAGGTCCCTAAGATGAGAGAAACTATCATATAACCTATCAACACATCACCTCAAAGCAAATGATTCAATCAATGATTCACAACATCCATTTTCTCAACTCATGGATATGAGGTTCCAATGATGCAACCAAGTTTCAAACAACCTACAAACACATTCTAAATCAATTTGAGACATCAAATAAGTCCTTAACCAATTCCAATATCCCAAACCATCAAAACACTAAAAACCTATTTCCTTTCTATATCTCAACATGCATCACAACTATGAAGAGAAGAAAGATGGGGTTTGGAAATAACAAATAAAAACCCCTACCTCTTGTAGTTGAGATGAAGATGGCCAAGCTTTGGTTAAGGAAGCTCATATTATGCCTTTCTTATCCTCCTCCTCTTCCTTTCTTCCTTTTCTCTTTGTTTCTCCCCTTTCTCTTCCTTTCCTCTTCTGCCTTCAACTGAATCGTGGAGAGAATGAGAGAATGAGTGAAATCAAAAAGAAAAATATGCAAAGAAAGTCAACAAAGAGGGCTCATTTCAGCCATGGAAGACTTAGGAAACTTAGATACTTCGCAAGTAACATTATATCTGCTAAGAACACTTAATTTGCACTAAATTAAGTTTTCTAACATCCTACAACTTTAAAATAAATAGTAAGATTCATTAAAAAAATGTTTCAACAATATCATAAAATTCTATATCTGCAACTAGCCAATCTAGCATTAAAACACACAACAAGTATGCTTAAAAATACCAAACTAACTCTGATTATTCTTAAAATTTAATTGCATATCAAAACATACATTTGTGACCTAGAAACAAAATGTCCATATTTATTTCCATTAACTATGCCATTTAAGTTAATATCCAGGTCATTGTAAGCTACTTTTCACCTTCCACGGTGCAACAAAGTACCTAAACTAACTCAGATTATCACAAAATTAAACAGACATGTTAAACAAGTATTAAGCTACCTCTATAATTATTTACAAGTCTAATATGCTTTAGAAGGTGCTACATTTCTGCCTTTATTTTTAAAATTTTATCCCCAAAATTGCTTACCTCAAACAAACAACTGTGGGTAGTCTTATTACATGTAGGACTCTAACTCCCATGTAGCCTGCTCAAAACTTGCTCCATCCTAAAGCACCTTCACCAGAGGAATCTGCTTACCTCTAAATTTTTGACACCTCTGTCCAAGATCTTTACCGGGTGCATTGCATAAGACAAATCATCTCTTAATTGCACATATTCATTTCTTATGACATATAAAGTGTAACACCCTTATGGGGATGTCACATTTATGAAATAAAATAAAAATAAATAAAATCTACCCAAGTTATAAAACATTTGTTACATAGTAATACGGGTTATAAAATTTTTCCAGTTAAACAAAATATTACGAAATAAAATAACACGGAACATAAAATAAACAAACTATCATCACACATAATATACATATGGTTTTGTTTTAAGTAGTACAAATAATTTACAGCTATAAATATTTAAACCAAAACAGTAAACAAAGCAGTAAAAAGTCTATATATACAAACGTAGACGCGCCCAAGTACACATCATAAATATCTAACCCTCTGAAGGATCACTCTCAGATGAAACTTCAGGTGATAAGTATCTAGGATGTCTCGACCCTCTACAGACTCTTGTCCGCGCTGTCGACACGCTGCTGATCTCACTAGGCGCATCAAATATATCGCCCTAATGACGCCTAAGAGATAGCGGTAACTCCACATGTAAATATAATACAGTAGAAAAGATAGGCACTCCATCAAACTCTGTACGTATGGTCACAGTCAGACGCCCTACGTACGTAACCGAATCTCTGTCCTCTCGCAGTCTCCAGGCTTCAGAGCCTCCGTGAAAATCCAACTTCATGAAACCAAAGAATCCTGGTAGCGTCATACTCATACAATCAATTTAATGGGTATGGATGATCGGATGGTTCTTGATTGCCAAACTGACCCTCGGCTTGCTGCTGCTCCTCGTCCTCGAGGTATACACACTCAAGAGGTTGTTCCTCTTCCTCAAACTCTTCTTTTAAAGACATAATTTAAAATACAGGAACACATACAATAAAGAGGTAAGACAATCTATATCACCACAAACATGGGAAATAAGAAAACGACAATACAACAGATATAGCAATTCATACAATATAACATACCATAACAACATAAATAATAATATAAAGTAACAGAAATTAAGTGTAACAGCATCACATAATGTCATATATAAAATGGTGCAGATAAAATGGTACAAATAAACTAGTACAGATAAAATAGTACAGATAATAATATTATAATGCACAACACATAAATCATATGTAATGCGACTCAACTCTACTCCATGGAGCTACAACCACAGAAATCAGAGAGAATGATCCGTAAAATCTATTAGTACCCCAGGCTGCCCAACCAAACTATTCCGCTGTCTCACGTTGCGTCTATAGCCCACTGTCAAATGTCGTGTAGTAGCATACAGTCTCACGTCGTATACTACAGGCATTGCACTATCATAGATTTTACAAGATCTCGATTAAGTATAGTGCGTGTCGAGACCATTAGTGTGTTATCAGTTACCACGGTCTAGAGGAGCGACCAACTATCCACAAATGGAATAATCCGCACACTAATGCCTCCAAGTCCATACAAAAATGAACCACACTACGCTTATCACACCGACAACACGATGTTATTCATCTCGTCAATCAAATCACCAATTATCAACCAAATTGGCACAACTCAAAAGTATGAACCAAAATAATTACTAAAATACCCTCAATGGTATCAGTATCCATTTTTATGGAAATGCCCTCAAAGGCAAAATCACAGATATACAATACGTCCCACTTGACAGTATCTGTATCTCAACATGTCCGAGTCCACCACTTTGGCCCGATAGTAAAACTCACTGTTTTCGTCAATCGCGTAGAAATTTTACCGTGTTTTCACAATTTCGTCATTTTTACAAACGTTTTTAAATCGCGTAAATATATTTTACTATTTTTAAAAACACGTACTGTTTTTAAATCATTTTCTCAATCGCGTAAGATTTTTAAATCATTTTCTTATCCGATTTCCTTAAAAATCACTATTTTAAGTAAACAGAAATGATATTCAATACATTTGAATTACATAGAATATTTTCCATACCGTATATAATATATTGGATATCTTTCCTATTTGTCCATTTTTAACAAAAGTTGACAGTATTTTGCCTTGAAAATCTATAACAATGATTTTCTAAATTTTTTTGTTAAAATTTCGGTTAATTATATTACAACCATCTAATTACACTTTTGAAAACTACTAACGGGCTTCAAAACATAAAGTGAGCTCTACGTTAGAAATTTTACAGAAGCTACTGTATTTTCTTATAAACATTAAAATCATTAGTTTTAACTTCTTTAACTTAATCTAATCATTTTTTTTTTGTTCCTCAAAACTCATTGTAATAGAATTCCTTTTGGCATTATTCCTTAACCTTGAATGAAAATAATTTTAGAAATCAAAACATTCAATTTAGGCATGTTGGCCGAAATACACAAAATTGCCATTTGATCTTCAAATTCATTTTTCTTATTCTAAATCATGTTGTCTCTTGTCATTTTACCTAAGTCAATTAAATCACTCTTTTAGAAAATTGTTGAGAACATTTTGGTTCCCATTTTGTGTTGAGGCCGTGAGCCTTCATTTGTGTTCTTTGGAACACTCATGCAAACCTTAACATGTTATTCACATCCTACTAATTATTCATGCATTTTCTAACACATACAATATATTCAAAGCTTGTAGACATACATATTAATACAAATCAAAAATAAGAAAACTACAACAACAAGCACACAAATGAATCCTTATGGATTCTACAATCACAAACAACTCCATTTTCTTATCACCACCCAAGGATGATAAGATTCAAGTCTTCCTCTTACCTTAAGTGAAGACAAAATCTCTTTCACTCCTTTCTAATGGTTTCGGTCTCACCCTCCAAAGACACCTATCAAGCTTAAACAATTTCTACAAATTACTAACATGAAAGAAAGCTTAAACCATGGATCAATCATGGCTTAGAACCTTGAAAAAGAGTTTAGAAATGAAAAACAAGAAATTTCACCTTCAAGGTAGAATCTCCAAAGTAGTTTTTCAAGCTTTAGATGATGGATTTTGCAAGAACTCTCAACTAGAGATGTTCTTAGAATTGTGTTTAGGTTTAGAAAAGTAGGTTAGAAGAAATTTTGGGTGAATGGATGGCAATCTAGGGTTGTTGGCTGAATAGCTTCTTCAAAGAGCTTCAATTGTATTTGGTATTTTTGGAAGAGAAAAGCTTAAGGTAAATGATAGAAAATGAAACAAAGAAAGGTCTCCCAAAGCAATATGGCCATGGAGCTCATTAAGGTTAGGTGTATCCTTGGTTGGCTCCATCCAAGCCTTAGGAATAATCAAAGGTCAAGATGAACCCTTGGCCTCCAAGCTTAGTTCCTATTTGCTAATCCAAGCCTTGTCATTAAGCCTAGTCATTAAGCCTTGTCATAAGCTCTTAAATATCTCACCACTAATGATGTTTAATTAAGCTACTAATCCTATTAAGTTTCTAAGCATACTTAATTTAATTAAATTCTAATCCATCTTAATTAAATCATCAAATCCTAAACTAATTAGTCTAACCACTTTTTATTAACCATATCTTATTGGTTTAGAAATTATTTTAGCCCAAAAACGTTAACTATTTCACTAAACGTGGGTCCCGCAAGACATTTCTGAGTCCACTGTCATTTATTTATACTGACTAATAAAATAATATTATAATAATATAAAATTATTTTATTTTACAGTTAAATTCTAAAAATTAAAAGATTAACAACAGTATCATTCAGAATTGGGTTTAGTAAGATCCCCCAGCTCCGAACAATTAAAATAAGATTTCCCCGGCCCAGAAATTATTATTTTCCTGACCCGGAGCAAATCACACAAAAAGTTCAAATAAAATCACAGACAGTAAAATAAAACTGTATTTCATACAGAAAAACAACAAACAGTACAAAAAAGACATAACGGTCATTTATCCTAAAGTTTGGGGTGTTACATAAAGGATCTAGATTGTACTTTCTTAGTTGTGACACATGAAAGATGTTATGAAGGTTTGACAAACTGGGAGAAAGAGCTATTTGATAGGCCACATGTCTAATTCTTTTTAGGATTTGGTGGGGGCCAGTGAAACGAGGATTTAATTTTCGTATTCTCAATGCTCTACCAATTCGTGTTGTAGGAGTGACTCTTAAGAAAACATGTTCTCCCTCTTCGAACTCTAGAGGTCTCCTCCTTTTATCAATATATCTCTTCTTTCTACTTTGAGCCATAACCAACCTATCCCTGATCATCTTAATTTGATTTGTGGTCTGCTATACTAACTCAAGTCCTATGATGGTCTTCTCTCTGTCCTCATACTAACACAAAAGGGACCTACACTTTCTACCATAAAGTGCCTCTTATGGTGTCATACCTATGTTAGAATGATAACTGTTATTATAAGTAAACTCCACTACATGTAAGAACTTATCCCAACTATCCTTCTGCTCTAGCACATATGCTCTAAGCATATCCTTAAAGGTTTAGATAGTCCTTTTCGATTGACTATCTGTCTGTGGATGATATGTTGTATGCAAACTAAACTTTGTCCCAAAAGCTTTCTGCAAGGCTCCCCAAAATATAAATGTAAATCTAGGGTATATCTGAAACTATACTTAAGGGAATACCACACAATTTAACTATCTCCTGTAGGTATAACTGAGCTAGTCTATCTAAGGAGTAGTAAACCTTTTAAGGTATAAATTGGGCAGACTTGGTTAGTCTGTCCACAATGACCTAAACCGCATCAAACCCTTGCTTCATCTTGGGCAACCCTGTCATAAAATCCATTATGATGTTATCACATTTCCACTGAAGGATTGATAAGGACTATAAAGGTCTGAAGGGTCTCTGGTGTTCTATCTTGACCTTCTGACAAGTTAGGCACCTGGACACAAAATTAGCTACATTCTTCTTCATTTGGGGCCTCCAAAACATTCTCCTCAAATCTTGGTACATCTTAGTAGCCCCAGGATGAATGGTATAATGACTTCTATGAGCCTCTTCAAGGATCCATTCCTTGAACTCGGATTCACTTAGAAGGCAAAGTTTGCCTTTAAACTTAATCATCCCATCATCTGTCATATTAAACTCTTTCGGATTTCCTAAGAAGATTTGTTTGTAAACTTACATTAGAGTCTCATCTTCCTTTAGAGCTTCTAAGATCTGAGCTCTCAAGTCACTAACTATGTCCACTTTACTTACACAGAGACTATGTGGTAACACAATTACCACAAGACTCAAATCTCTAAAACTCTCAAGGAGTTCACTCTCCTAGATCATCATCTAAGACACATGTAAGGATTTCCTACTTAGTGCATCAGCCCTCACATTGGCCTTTCCCGGATGGTATTTCAGCTTAAAGTCATAGTCCTTTAAGAACTCCATCAATGGCCTTTGCCTCATGTTCAGCTCTTTCTGATCAAATAAATACTTCAAACTCTTATGATCACTGAACACCTCAAATTGGATTCCGTATAAGTAATGTCTCCATACTTTTTAAGGCAAACACTACCACTACTAATTCCATATTATGAGTAGGGTAGTTCCCCACATGCAATCTTAATTGCCTTGATGCATAGGCAACAACTCTCTTATGTTGCATCAAAATATATCTTAAACCTATCTTTGAAGCATCACAGTACACTTCAAAGTTCTTCACAGGATCCGAAATTACCAGCACTGGGGTAGAAGTCAACCTTAACTTTAACTCCTGGAAACTATTCTCACAACTCTGAGTCTATTCAAAAGTACTACCTTTCCTAGTCAACCTAGTCAAGGGCAGCGCTAACTAAGAAAAAAACTTTATGAACCTTCTATAGTACCTTGCCAGGCCTAAGAAGCTTCTGATCTCGGTCATAGTGGTAGGTCTCCCCCACTTCAACACTGCATCTGTAACACCCCAAAAATTGTTAATTTTATGATAAATAGTCAATTCATAATATTTGTGATTTTTGTGAAATTTTTTGGATTTTTTTGAGAACGTAAAATAGTTTAATATTATTCCTCGATTTGCATGCACACTGAGCGGAGCTGGGGAAATGAGATATTTTTTCCGAGGACCTTGATCTATGAAAATGTCGACAGGGGATCTTACTAAACCCGAGACTGAACACGATTTATGATATTTCACATTTTTTGAGATTTTTATCTAATAAATAAAAATTGTTGTGTATTTTATTATCTGTTGGACAATTAACATTGACTTATGTCAACTGTAAATATTGTCCATTGGATAATAGTTTGTAGTAGAAATCTTATCTTATCCAAAGGTAATCCACTTTATGTCAAATTAAATCACCTTTAATTCAAAAATAATTTATTTTAATCAAAGCTTCTCAAGAAAGCTTTGACCAAAAATGACTAAAATGCCCAAAACTTATGGGAGAAGCCAATCTCACCCTCTCCCTCTCTCTTGTGTGCCGCAACTATGAAACTTTAGGGAGCCAAAAATATTAGCTTTTTACCTTATCAATTTTTACTCCAAACTACTAAAACATCAAAATGCTATCATCCTTTTTTTTCTTTATTTTCTCTTCACCATTTTCTTTCTTCTTCTTCCTCCCTTCCTTTCTCTTCTCCACGGTAGCAGCCCATCTTGGTGGCTATCTTCATTTGTTTGCTTCACTACCACCATTTCTACACTCCTCTTCTCATTTTAAACATTTTCTCTTTAGAGATTTTCTTCTAAATCCATCATCTTCTTCACTTTTCATCAAGAACAAAGTTTGAAGCTTTTGAGGTAAACCTTTGATTCTTCACTTTCTCTTCTTCTTTTTTGTTTATATGGTCATTTTCATGGCCATGGATCCTTTCTTTTTCAAGCCATTGGTGTTGATTCATTGATTATGATTCTTAGGGTTTGGTGGAGCCTTGGACGAAAATCACAAAGACCAACAAGGAGTGGATTTTCATGTTCTTCCTTTAGGCAAGAAGGAGATTTACTCACTTCAACCATTATTGGTGGTGAGGGAACTTTTGAGTGCTTGTTGATGGAGAAATCCATAATGGATTGCTCACTTTGTATGCTTGTTTTTCATGTTTTTGTGTATACTTGATTTATATAGAAATATTGGTTGTTTTGAATACCTTTATAATGTTGGATTGTTTGGATTAATGAACGGAAAAATATAAGATTTCCTACCCTTTGGGGAGGTCACGTTTTTGGACCACATTTGGGGGGTTTGAGTTTCATTTTTGTATGAATTAGAATAGAGGTAATTAGGTGTTAAAGGAATTGATGCATGTAATAGAAGAAATTGATTGGATATTGGTTCTTGAGAGGCCATGGTTTCAAGGGTTTCTTTGACCCAAATTTTGTGTAATTAACTAAGACTTGGATAATTAGGAATTATGGATTCATAATATGGAATTGTGGTTTGTATTGAACCTTATATATGTATGTTGTTATTGAGAATTGGTTATATGCTATTGTGAGTTCATGTGTGGGACCAAAGACTTGTTGATATTTAATATGACCAAATTGTGGTATATTTTATGAGAAGTATATTATTGATGAATATACATGATATGTATTGAGTCATCATGCATTTGTAAAAGTCTGTTGGACTCTGTTGTTAAGGTGGTGCATGCATAGGAGATTGAATTACACCTTAGTGTGGGTGCGAGTAGACTAAGTGTAGGTCATATTGTTGGCTTTCGGGGTGTCGGGGTGTGGGTGTCTCATAATAGACAGTGGTAGCTCCACTAGGGTCGTGGGATTGATCGATGCAAACACACCGATGATCCGAACCAAGACACTGTCCTATATCGCAATCTTGTTGAGAGTGCCATGTATAAGCCATGTTGCGCAAAATATTAATTTTCTGATAAGCACTTTATTTTTAGGCTAACGAGATACTGGGATGACTCCCCGATCATTCTCTCCGAATGTTTATGTCTAGCTCCATGGAGTAGGATTTTCGGTACCTCATGCATTTTGCATTGTCAGTCTCATATTTCTTCTGGAATTAGTGTTTATCACTATAAAATTGTTTACTTTTAATTGTTGAAATAATTTTCTGATTGATAATCTGTTTACTGCTTGAGATACTGTCGTTATTTCTCTTTTATTGCTTATTTTATAATTACTACTGATATATATGTGTCTACCATGATGTGATGTGGGTGTCCAACATTGTTTTGTTTTCTTACTGCCATATTGGTATTGAATGCTGGGTGTCTCACCTCATTCTTGTACTCTTGTATTTATGTTTTATTTATATGCTTCTGAGAAGACGTTCAAGAAGAAAGGGAAGTGCTTGAGTTCCCTGGTTTCTAGCCTGACTAGGATTAGTGATTGATTGAAGATGTCGTCACGTCCGTGAAGATTCTTGGGATATGCGAGGATGACCTTCCACGGAGGTCCTGACTGTTGGCATATAAACCTGCGCACAGACCGTTGCATTTATCATGGGGACTTGATGGTGTCGTTAGCTTGGGGTAACTATGACTCGCCTGTTTTTTATTTTACTGCTTTTGTTCATTTAGAGTTTTACCTACCTGTCCATAATCTGTGGGATGATCTCTATTACACCCTACAGGAGGATTCATTCTTTTCCACTGCTCGAGCCTCTGCTCGAAATTAAGTTGCTCTGATGGTGATTTCATCTGACGAGGAAGACCCTGAGGAGGATCCTGTTATGGTTCCTTCTCGTCAGTCTTAGGGGGCTGGTATTGTCGATGGCTACTGATGGCAATTTGTGTATCTTTTTGGGAAGCCTGACGTTTTGCTATTTTGATGGGATGTAAATTTGTAAACATCTTGGGTTGGGAAAAGCTTTTTGCTTTTGTATACTTGATGATGTAACTAAATAGGCTTGATGCATATATATATATATATATATATATATATATATATATATATATATATATATATATATATATATATATATATATATAGTTATATAATGTGAATGTATGATTTTATTTCATGCTTTGATTCCTACTATAACTATATTTATTATTCTCCCACTTCAATAATAATAATAATAATAAATAATAATAATTTCAATACCCGACTACTATACATTTACGATTGAAGATGTTTATTCATATGTTAAAAAAATGAACCGGGTCTTAATTTATAATTTAATTATTTTTCACATTTTATTTCATTTTATTATAGTATGATATTCCTTCTTCTCCTAGAAAAAGGGGCATTACATTGTCTTGGTATTAGAGCCCCAATTTAAGTTTTCTTTTGGGCTTGTGGTTTGGACTGTCTTGTTTGTGCTGTGTGATTCTCTGTGTTTGGTATTCCGAAAGAATACATCTGACTTTTCCCTGTGTTTTGTATAGCTTGACTTGAAAAGAGATGTGGCTCGTAGAGGAGATATGACTGCAGCGATAGAGGCAATTCAAAAGATGGTTGAGGCCATGCTGTAACAGAACCAGCAGGTTGCTCAACAGCAAGAGAGAGCTGCACAATAGTTGGAAGCTACAGTAGATGCTCAAAACTTAGCTGAATTTCGTTGCAACAACCCTCCGCAATTCAAGGAAAATTTGATCTGGAGAAGGCTACTCTTTGGATCAAGAAGCTGGAGAAAGTGTTTAGAGGCATGAACTGTGCCAATGATAAGAAGGTGACTTATGTTGCGTTTATGATGGTTAGGGACAACAGAGATTGCTGGAAACTGAAGGTCGAGTAATTACTTAGGAGGTATTCAAAGATAAATTCTTAGAGAAATATTTCCTTGCAGTGCCAGACATGCTAAAGAGATGGAATTTCTTAGTCTGAGACAAAGGAACATGACAGTTGGTGAGTATGCCACGAAGTTTAAAAGTTTGTCGAGATTCTCAACTTATTTCCAACACCAGCCGAACGAGGTGTGGAAATGTCAGAAGTTCGAAGAAGATTTGAGGCATGAAGTGAAGAGAGCTGTTATAACTTTGAGAATTAACCAATTTTCGGAGCTGCTTGATACGTGTCAGCTGGTGGAAGACCTAGACCAAGCGCGAGACACAAGGAATCGCAACATTTGGCCTTTTTAGTCCTAGAGGGGAGGCAGCAGCAGTGCTAATCGTTATCAGAGAAAGCCTTATTCAAGACCTCCTAGAAATCAGCAACAACACTCGCAAGGTGGAAGTCCTGATGGGAGTCCTGGTAGAACTGGTCAGACTACGACATCTACGCCAAAATGTTTAAAGTGCGGGAAGGAGCACTACACGAGGGATTGCGCAATTAAAGGGGTCATTTGCTTTAGGTGTGGGAAGCCTGGACATGTTTCCTGCGACTGCAACCAAGCAAAGGCAGAGCCTTTGGTCAATGCTACAAGAACTGTGAAACCACAGGCAGGAGGTAGAGTTTATACCCTAAGTGGAGCTGAGGCCTCTAAATCCAGAGATCTAATACAAGGAGAAGGTATCATAAAGGGTGATCTTTTAACTGTACTATATGACTTTGGGCCAACCCATTCTATCATTTCCTATGACTGTGTGAAATGACTTGGTTTACCTGTGTCTTCTTTGCCTTTTGACTTGACTGTTTCAACCCCTACTGCTAAACCTGTTGTTACCACCAAAGTCTGTTTAGAGTGTCATTTGATTATTGAAGGTCAAATCTTTTCTGTTGATTTAATCTGTTTACCTCTTTCCCAAATAGACATAATTGTAGGAATGGATTGCTTATCTTCTAACCATGTCTCGTTAGATTGTTCTAGTAAAATCATAGTTTTCCTTTTGGATGAGAATTCTAGATTTTTGATGGCCAACCAAGTAAAAGCTTTCTTAAAAGACGGAGCTCAGGGATACATGCTATTGTCTTCTTTAAAAGCCGAGAATGAGGCAGATATAAACGTAATTCCAGTGGTTAGAGAGTTTCTTGAAGTTTTTCCTGAAGATGTACCTAGTTTACTGTCGGAATGGGAGATCGAGTTTTCCATTGACCTTGTGCCTGGATCTAGTCCTATTTCTATAGCGCCTTATAGAATGTTACCAGTAGAGCTAGTTGAACTCAAGAAGCAATTAGAAAAACTCTTGGAGAAGCAATTTGTTAGACCTAGTGTGTCGCCATGGGGAGCGTCAATATTGCTAGTCAAGAAGAAGGATGGTACTTCGCCATTGTGTGTGGACTATCGCTAGTTGAACAAAGTCACGATCAAGAATAAGTATCCACTTCTAAGGATAGATGACTTGATGGATCAATTGAAGGGAGCAGCGGTGTGACAAAATAGCTTTTCGTACCCGTTATGGTCACTACGATCAATCTGCGATTGGGCTATCATCAAATTAGAGTAAAGGTGGAGGACATTCCCAAAATAGCTTTACGTACCCGTTATGGTCACTACGAGTACCTGGTGATGCCTTTTGGTGTGACGAATGCACCTGCTATATTAATAGACTATATGAATAGAATCTTTCGTCCTTATTTGGATAGATTTGTTGTTGTCTTCATCGATGATATCCTGATCTACTCTTAAAATCAAGAGGATCATGTTGATCACTTCAGCATAGTTCTTCAGATTCTGAAGGAAAATGAGTTGTACAGCAAATTATCAAAGTGTGAATTTTGGCTAGACAAGGTCAAGTTTTTAGGCCATGTGAAGTCGAATGAAGGAATTGTTGTAGACCTGTCAAAAGTGGAAGCTATTCTACAATGGGAAAGGCCGAAGATAGTGACATAAATTCAGAGCTTTGTCGGATTGGCTAGATATTATCAGAGATTCATTGAAGGATTCTTTAAGATAGCTAGACCTCTCACTCAACTCACAAGGAAGAACTAAGCTTTTGAGTGGATGGATGCTTGCGAAGAAAGTTTCGAAGAACTGAAGAGGCGACTAACTACTTCACCAGTGTTAGTTCTGCCTGACCCAAATGAACCCTTCGAAGTATATTATGATGCTTCATACTAAGGATTAGGGTGTGTCCTTATGCAAAGCGAAAAAGTGATAGCTTATGCTTCGAGACAGTTGCGAGTGCATGAGAAGAACTACCCAACACATGACTTAGAGTTAGCAGTCGCTGTATTCTCTTTGAAGTTATGGAGGCATTTTCTTCATGGAGCGACGTTCAACGTTTTTAGCGACCACAAGAGCTTGAAGTATCTGTATGATCAAAAAGAGTTAAATATGAGACAGCGAAGGTGGTTAGAATTTTTAAAAGATTATGATTTTCAACTTCAATGCCACCTTGGAAAGGCGAACGTTGTGACAGATGCCTTAAGTAGGAAAGTGATCAGCGTTTCTGCTATGATGATCAAAGAAAAAGATTTGAAAGAACAAATCAGAGATATATGATCCTTTCTGGAATTGACGCCGGGAAAATTTTGTATGAACATGGTCACAATCTCAATTGACTTAATGGAAGATATTTGAGAAAAGCAGAAAGTGGACAAGTTTTTACAAGAAGAAAGGGAGCTGATGAAACAAGGCAGTATGACAACATTAAGGAAGGAAACGATGGAATCCTAAGGTTCAGAGGTAGAATTTGTGTACCCAAGGATCAAGAACTCAGGAAATATATACTTGAACATGCTCACATGAGTCAATTGAGTATGCACCTAAGAATAACCAAGATGTACCAAGATTTGAAGAAGCTATTTTGGTGGCACGGAATGAAGAGAGATATTGCTAGATGCGTGTCTTCTTGTCAAGTTTGTCAGAAAGCGAAGGTCGAACATCAGAGACCGTCAGGAATGTTATAACCCTTAGCTATTCCCGAATGGAAGTGAGATAGTATTTCAATGTACTTTGTGGTTGGATTGCCAAAGACCAGAAAGGGTTATGATTCGATATGGGTAATTGTGGATCGACTCATGAAGTCAGCACATTTCTTACTAATCAACATAAGGTATTCATTGGAGAAGCTAACCCAACTGTACATTGGTGAAATTGTCAGACTACATGGTGTACCTACCAGTATCATATCTGATAAAGATCCAAGGTTCACATTGATGTTTTGGCAAAGTCTTCAAGAAGCGATGAGAACAAAGCTACGTTTAAGTTCTGCATATCATCCCTAAACTGATGGTCAATCAAAGAGAACAATTCAATCATTGGAAGACCTACCCAGAGCTTATGCTTTAGAACAAACTGGAAGTTAGGAAGAAGTTTTACAATTGGTAGAGTTCACCTACAACAACAGTTATCATTTGAGCATAGGAATGGCACCCTATGAAGCTCTATATGGGCGAAATTGCAAAATACCTTTGTGTTGGTACCAAGATGGAGAGCAACTTACTGTTGGACCTGATCTTATACAACTAACAATTGAAAAGATCAAGATGATTCAGGAGAAGATAAGGATGGCTCAAAGTCGACAAAAGAACTATGCGGATAAAAGGAGAAAGCCTCTTGAGTTTGAGGAATGAGAGCATGTGTTTTTGAAAGTCACGCCTACGACTGGGGTTAGCCAAGTTCTTAAGTCTAGAAAACTTGCTCCTAAATTCCTTGGACCTTATCAAATTCTTCACCGGATAGGTCTAGTTGCTTACCAAATAGCTTTACCAACTTTTCTTTCTAATCTCCACAATGTCTTTCATGTGTCACAACTTCGAAAATATATTCCTAACCCTGATCATGTCATAGCACCTGACACGATACAATTAAAGGAAAACTTGACTTGTGAGACAACTCCTGTGAGGATTGAGGATAAAAGGATGAAGCAACTTCGAGGGAAAGACATCTCATTGGTAAAAGTGATCTGGAACGAAACAACCAAAGATGCAACGTAGGAGTTAGAAGACAAGATGAAGGAGCAATACCCACAACTATTCTAAGGTATGAAAATTTTGAGGACAAAATTTTTATTTGAAGGGGAGAGTTGTAACACTCCGAAAATTGTTAATTTTATGATGAATAGTTATTTTATAATATTTGTGATTTTTGTGAATTTTTATGGATTTTTCTGAGAACGTGAAATATTTTAATATTATTTTTCAATTTGCGTGCACACTGAGCGGACCCAGAAAAATGATATATTTTTTCCCGAGGACCTTGACATGTGAAAACATCGATGGGGATCTTACTAAATCCGAGATTGGACACGATTTACGAGATTTTACGTTTTTTGAAATTTTTATCTGATAAATAAAAATTATTGCGTATTTTATTATCTGTTAGACAATTAACATTGACTTATGTCAATTGTAAATATTGTCCATTGGATAATAGTTTGTAGTAGAAATCCTATCTTATCCAAAGGTAATCCACTTTATGTCAAATCAAATCACCTTTAATTCAAAAATAATGTATTTTAATTAAAGCTTCTTAAGGAAACTTTGACCAAAAATGACTAAAATGCCCAAAACTTGTGGGAGAAGTCAATCTCACCCTCTCCCTCTCTCTTGTGTGTCGCGGCTATGGAGCTTTAGGAAGCCAAAAATATTAGCTTTTTACCTTATCAATTTTTACTCCAAAATACTAAAACACCAAAAAGCTATCATCTTTTTTTCTCTTCATTTTCTCTTCACCATTTTCTTTCTTCTTCTTCCTCCCTTCCTTTCTCTTCTCCACGGCAGCAGCCCATCTTGGTGGCTATCTTCATTTGTTTGCTTCACTACCACCATTTCTACACTCCTATTCTCATTCTAAACCTTTTCTCTTTGGAGATTTTCTTCCAAATCCATCATCTTCTTCACTTTTCCTCAATAACAAAGTTTGAAGCTTTTGAGGTAAACCTTTCATTCTTCACTTTCTTTTCTTCTTTTTCATTTCTATGGTCATTTTCATGGTCATGGATCCTTTCTTTTTCAAGCCATTGGTGTTGATTCTTTGAGTTGTGATTCTTAGGGATTAGTGGAGTCTTGGACGAAAATCAGAAGGACCAACAAGGAGTGGATTTTCGTGTTCTTCCTTTAGGTAAGAGGGAGATTTACTCACTTCAACCATTATTGGTGGTGAGGGAACTTTTGAGTGATTGTTGATGGAGAAATCCATAATGGATTGCTCACATTGTATGCTTGTTTTTCATGTTTTTGTGTATACTTGATTTATATGGAAATGTTGGTTGTTTTGAATACCTTGATGATGTTGGATTGTTTGGATTGAATGAATGGAAAAAATATAGGATTTCCTACCCTTTGGGGAGGTCATGGTTTTAGACCACATTTGGGGATTTTGAGTTTTATTTTGTATGAATTAGAATTTAGGTAATTAGGTGTTAAACGAATTGATGCTTGTAATAGAAGAAATTGATTGGATATTGGTTCTTGAGAGGCCACGGTTTCAAGGGTTTCTTTGACCTAAATTTTGTGTAATTAACCAAGACTTGGATAATTAGGAATTATGGATTCATAATATGGAATTATGGTTTTTGTTAAACCTTATATATGTATGTTGTTATTGAGAATTGATTATATGCTATTGTGAGTCCATGTGTGGGACCAAAGACTTATTCATATTTAATATGACCAAATTGTGGTATATTTCCTGAGAAGTATATTATTGATGAATATACATGTTAAGCATTGAGTCATCATGCAATTGTGAAAGTCCATTGGACTCTGTTGTTAAGGTGGTGCATGCCTAGGAGATTGAATTACACCTTAGTGTGGGTGTGAGTAGACTAAGTGTAGGTCATATTGTTGGCCTTGGGGGCGTCAGGGTGCGGGTGTCTCATAATAGACAGTGGTAGCTCCATTGGGGCCGTTGGATAGACCGATGCAAACACACCGATGATTCGGACCGAGACACTGTCCTATATCGCGATCTTGTTGAAAGTGCCATGTATAAGCCATGTTGAGTAAAATATTATTTTTCTGATAAACACTTTTTTTAGGCTAATGAGATACTGGCAGGACTCCCTAATCATTCTCTCCAAATGTTTATGTCTAGCTCCATGGAGTAGGATTTTTGGTACCTCATGCATTATGCATTGTCGGTCTCATATTTCTTTTGGCATAAGTGTTTATCATTATTAAATTGTTTACTTTTAATTGTTGAAATAATTATGTGATTGATAATCTATTTACTGCCTGAGATACTGTCGTTATTTCTCTTTTATTGCTTATTTTATAATTACTACTGATATATATGTATGTAAGATGTGATATGGGCGTCCAACACTATTTTGCTTTCTTACTACAATATTGGTATTGAATGCTGGGTGTCTCACATCTTTCTTGTACTCCTGTATTTCTGTTTTATTTATATGCTTCTGAGAAGACGTTCGAGAATAAGGTGAAGCGCCCGAGTTCCCTGGTTTCTGGCCTAACTATGATTAGTGCTTGCTTGAAGATGTCGTCACGTCTGCGGATATTTTTGGGATATATGAGGATGACCTTCTACGGAGGTCCTGACTGTTGGCATATAAATTTGCACACAGACTGTTGCATTTATCATGGGGGCTTGACGGTGCCGTTAGCTTGGGGTCACTATGACCCACCTATTTTTTATTTTACTGCTTTTGTTCATTTAAAGTTTTACCTACCTATCCGCGATTTGTGGGATGGTCTCTATTACACCCCACAGGAGGATTCATTCCTTTCCATTGCTTGAGCCTCTACTCGAAATTCGGTCTCTCCGATGATGATTTCATCTGACAAGGAAGACCTTGAGAAGGATCCTGCTACGGTTCCTTCTCGTCAGTCTTTTTAGGAAGCCTAACATTTTTCTATTTTGATATGATGTAAATTTGTAAACATCTTGGGATGGGTAAAGCTTTTTGCTTTTGTATATTTGATGATGTAACTAAACAAGCTTGATGCATATATATATAATATGTGAATGCATGATTTTATTTCATGTCGATTCCTACTGTAACTATATTTATTATTCTCCCACTTCAACAAAATAATAATAATAATATAATAATAATTTTAATACCTAACTACTATACATTTACGATTGAAGATGTTTATTCATATGTTAGAAAAATGAACTGGGTCTTAATTTGTGATTTAATTATTTTTCATATTTTATTTTATTTTATTATGGTGTGACATTCCTTCTTCTCCTAGAAAAAGGGGCGTTACAACATCAACTTTACTTGGGTGCACAAAAATCCCACCCTGAGAAATGACATGGCCCAAAAACTACACTTGGTTGAGCCAGAACTCGCAATTTGATAGGTTGCCAAACAATCTCTTCTCCTTAAGGATTTCCAAAACTTCTCTCACGTGCTGCTCATGCTCCTCCATTGTCTCAGAATAGGATATCATCAATAAACACAACTACAAACTGATCTAGGTATGGTCTAAAGATCCTAATCATGTAATCCATGAACACTGCTGGTGCATTAGTCAATTTAAAGGACATCACAAGGTACTCATAATGTCCATACCTAATTCTAAAAGCAATCTTAGGGATATCCTCTTACCTAACTGTAACACTCTGCTCAACTTAATGATACTAATTACTGTTATAGTAGCTCAATAAATTTGATGTTGGTTACCAGATAAATTGGGTAACTATTTGGGTTAAATTAAGCCTAGATTTATAATACTGAATGTGAGAAATAGCTCCAAATAATCTAAAAATTTAGCTTAAAAAGCTAACAATGTAGAAATAAATACAGAAAATTATTTCTAAGTCATGAATGCTTGGAATAAGTTATATTAAATTTTTAGAGATTAAATAAATAAATTTAATATTTTTAATAACACTGAGAAAGTGTTTATAAATATAGTAAAATAGCCAGAGAGCTGGAAAATTATAAAACTATTTGGAGATGATAAATAAAATATGAAAATTATTTTGATTTGAAAAGTAAGTTAAGGCAAGTATGTTTACTTACTTTACAGGTTCGATTTAATTTTAAAAAAAATAGTACAGTTTATTTGATGAATTACAATGTATAAAATAAAAATTATGGAAATCAAAATATATGAAATTAGTTAAGATTTGTGATTTTTAGGATCACATGAAAGTTCGAAAACTTGGTTTTGAAAGATTAATGTGTTCTTAGGAGACATAAAAGTTTCAAGTGAATTTATTTTATAAAATATTATTTCCATTGTTTTGAGCCACATATTCCTTATCCTTTCCCACCATTCGTCATCTTTCCATCTCTCTCTTCCGTTCACTCTCCCCTATTCACTCATATATTCGTGTTTTTTTTCTCTTTTCCCATTCACTCTATTGTTTCTTGCTCATTGGTCCCTCTCGCACGGTCGTTCTCATTGTTCCCTCTCGCATGGTCGTTCTCACTGTTTTATTCCATTGTGCAGCTTAGCCATCTATTTTTTTTTTTTGCTCTGACCCTCTTCTGCTTGTGGCTCCATTGTCCTCCCTTGCTGGTTCATTTTGTGGATGCCCAAGTTGGTTTGTTTTGACCATTTCATTTCTTTTCTGATTCTTTAATTCTCACTCACACTTTCTCTTTCATTTTGTGAGAGTTAGAACAAAGAGAATAGAAGCAAAAAACGAAGAAAGAAAAGAAACATAAACATGGGAGAAATGAGGGAAAGGGAGGACGTGAAAGGGAGAAACAAAATCAAAGAACCATGGAGTATGAGGTAGGGGGAAATGTTTTCCTACTTTGCTTAGTATTTTCTTCATTTCTGGTTTCTGTTTTGGTGTGGACAGAGAAACAAATTTCTATTAATTTTTCTATTCATCTTTTATTTCTAAAAGCTTTAGAAACTTAAGATTCATTTGATGATTTTGAATGGAGAAGTCAATGATTTTGATGTTGTTAAGTTAATAGATGATGATTGGTGCTTGATAATGGTATTGGAATATGATTTTCTTGTTTGATTTGCTATGCATGATGCCCACAGTTTGTGCACTGATTTGGGGCAAAATTGATATGTTTTTATCAATTATAATAATAACTCAAATTATGATGATAAGTATAGACTAATTGTTGCTCTGTTTTTAGTTGAAACTTTAGATTAAACTTGCATGTTGATTGAATTGGAAATTTATTGGTGTTTGGGGCTGAGTTGCCATAAGCTCATGAGGGGATGTAGCTCTTTGATGTTCTTTCTTTTCATCTTATTGATGATTTATTCATGCATGTGTGTTAGCTTGAAAGAAATTGATATCTGCCATATACTATTGCTAAATATCCTAAATTATGATTTAAATTATTGTTGGTTGAGTATTTGTTGTACTTGGCTAAGAATGGAAGGGAATAATTTTCCCTAGAAGAATTATTGGACTTTACTGTTAATTGAAAAAATTGGTAATTTCCCTATAGATAATTTATGAAATTAGACTTGATGATTATTATGTGATGATTTAAGAGTAAATGATACTTGAGTGTTCTTGGCCAAAATGAAACCAAGGCTTAACCTCTAAAATGAGTTTGTTGTTGATTAAGGTTAAAAAGCTGATACCCTCAATTAGTAAATTAGGGAAATTTAAATTTATACTATGAAATTTTATGTGTATTTGAAATTTATTGTTGATATGAAATTATGTTGTTTTTTTTTAAGATTTAACCATGCAAATGAGACTTGGATTGAATATATATATGTACCCATGGTTATTTGGACATGTGTTTTGGTGATAATAGGAATTTTGTGAAGCAAAAATGCTGAATATAGACTAGAATCCGAGAATAGCATTTTGCTTGGGATTGATTTTGACTCTGTCAAATCTTCTATTAATGATTAATGTTATTCTTGCCTTTGATTGAAATTATTGATTGATTGTTAATAAAGTTTGGAACATGAATATGTATTTTAATGTTATGACGAGATTAAGGTTCTAGACATGGGTTGAAAGTATGATTAGAATGGAGAAATTTGATCGGAAGATGAGATAAGGGGTTTGTGTATTCAACTTTTTTCTTTTATTGATTTGAACTATATTTATGACCCTTATGCACGGCCATAATAGAATAATTGTGGGTGATATTGATCTAAATTACTCTTCCTTTTTCCATTGATATTTTGACTTAGAAATTATGGTAATGGTTGTGGTGAAAACCGCGTGCTTTGCTTCAATGGTTATACGACCAAGTATTGACTTAGAAAAACTTAATTGATGGTACTTGTGCTTAGTTGTGTGTGTGTGTGTGTGTGTGCTTGGTGCTTAACCATGTGTGTGTTCTCCTTGATGTGAGAAGGTCACGACTAAGTGATTTTGTTGTATCTCTTTCGTTGACTATAAACTTGGTTGATTTGTGAATTGTTGAAGCCTTGACTGTAGCTAAGGGATTGCTTTATGCCTTGTTTTGACCTCCACGACCAAGGCCTATTGCCACCATTATTGACTTTGAAATTACATTGTTTAGAGACTTGTTGTGGTTAATAGAAATATTTATCAATTGGTCATGTGAAAATGTTGCGGATGTGGCTTCTTGTTGTTTAAGATATTAGAACACAAATTGATTATGTCATGAATCATTGTGATTAAAGTGGTAGTAGCCACTAAGGTGATTAAAGTGGTAGTAGCCACTAAGATAATTAAGGTGGTAGTAACCATTTATGGTAATTAAATTAGTAATTGTTAATATAATAATTAAAAGTGGACTTGGCCACCAATAAGACATTAAAGATGAAGAGGTTATAGTCACAGGTGAATTAATTTGTTTCTTGCATAATACATCCCAATTTCTTGTTTCCATGATAAATCCAGAGGTAGACTATAGCAGGAGCAAAGGAAGCGCTAAAGACTAAGTTTACATTTATTTAATTCTATATATTTTTCCTAATTTGTAATAAGTTTTGTATTTATATTAATGAGTATGTAATTAAATGTTAGCAATCAATTTTTTAAAAAGTTATAATTTTAGACATATTAGATAGTTTCGTAGTAAATAGCAAGTTGCCAAATGCGTAAAATGTTTTGCTCTCTTATTTTGTTAAGGCTCTATATAAGTATGTGTTATATTTGTTATACAAGTTATGAGTATATTTAAGTTTTATGCTTTAATTTTATAAGTGACACCCTTGATCCTATTTACTTGAGTATATTAACAATATACTACAGTATATAGGATTAGGGTGTTATACTAACTCTTATCTAGTGATATCCAGACCTAAGATCAATCTTTGAGAAAATCGAAGTTCCTCTCAGCTGATCCATTAGATCATCTATCCTAGGCAATAGATACTTATTTTTTATGGTTACCTTATTCAACTTCCTATAGTCCACACAAAGCCTCATAATACTATCCTTCTTTTTCACTAATAACATAGGTGCCCCCCACAGAGAAACACTTGGTCTAATGAATTGATTATCTAACAAATCCTAGATTTTCTTTTTGAGTTCTGCTAACTCTAACGATGCCATCCTATAGGGTGCTATAGAAATAAGCACTAAATCTATATTGAACTCTACATCTCGCTTGGGTGGAAACTCAACAATTTCACTCAGGAATACCTCAGGATATTCTTTCACTACAAGTATATCAAATATGCTCAGCTCAACTTCTGCACTTAGAGAGAAAATGAGAACATATCCTAGAGCTCCCCCCCCCAAAACAATGACTCAACTGGTTCGCATTATTGACTCTGAAGGAACAACTTTTGAAGGTATTTCTAACAAAAATACAAGGGTTTTATCTGAACAATTCAAAACTACATGGTTGGAGGACAACCAATCCATGCCAAGATGACATCTATACCTACTAATGGTAAACAACTAAGGTTTACAAAGAAAATCTTATCTTCTACTTTTAACAATATCAAGACACACCTTGGAAGTTAAAACTAGTTTACCAGTTGGGGTATATACAAATAGGTCCTAAGAAAGTTCATATGCAAGCAAATCCAGCTCATTCCCAAAATCATTAGAAACAAAGGAGTAGAATGCTCCCGAATTATATAAAACATTTAAGAGATGATTGTGAATTATGCCTTTACCTTGGATAAGGTCAGAAGACTCAGTTGCCTTTTCACCACTTAGAGTATACACTCTTCCCTTGGCTTAAGGTCTCGGGGTTGACGCGGCTTCTTTCCTCTGAGGACAATCCTTAGCAAAATGCTCAGGCTATCCACAAACAAAGCACACTGCACATAATTTGCCTTCATGATGTCTCCCACACTTGGGACACTTAGGCCCCACAAACTCTCGCTTGACCTGCTTACCCTTACACTGAGAAAAACTAGGTTTAAAGGATCCCTTCTTGAACTTTTCATCACCTTGCTTCCTCTTTGGAAAGCTTTGTGACTTCTGCTCCACTGAAGGCTCACCATCATGTCCTTCTATTATCCTGCACTTGTTCATCATGGATTGAGTTGTGCAAGCTGGAGGGTGGTGGTGGCTAGGATTTTTGGGGTACAACAGCAAGAATGGGAAGGAGATAGGGTTATAGGTTGATCTGTATTTGATGGGTCACCAATTGGTTTAGGCTTAGGGTGGGTAGTTTGAGAAAAAATGGGCTAAGCTTAGGTAAGAAAGTTAGGTAATCTTTTTTTTTTTAATTTCCTTTTTCCTTTATTTCTTTTATTTTTTATTTTATTTTATTTTTATTTTTTGTACAAATACAAGTGGAAGTAAATAAAACTTGAAAAAATATTATATGTTCAAAACATTGCAATTAAGCATCATTTAACACAATTATTAGTCCTTGATTAAGCAAGAAATAAAAAAATATATGAACAAAATTGGATATCAAAAGTTGCCCCCCTTTGCTTTACATTTAAACTAAATGGAAAGTAAAGGAATTGATTCAATTTTGTCCATAAAAATTTTCCTGTGTTGATCGATGCAAAAAGGAACGGGCATTAAAAAAAAGATAAAAACATGGGGTATAAGGACCCCAAAAGGTAAAGGCCACCGGTATATGGACCCAGAGACCTAAAAGAAATGGGTAAGGCGACCCGGGAACTTAAATGAAATGAGTACGGAGATTCGTTGAAGCTTGATAATGTTGGGAATTTGCGGATCAAAGTCTCGCAGCGGAATAACAGAATTCCCTCATAGGATCCATGCGAAAAATCCATAATCCGAGTTTTTAAATTTTTTTTACCTCTTGAAGCGTGATAGACACAAGCGAGGTGAATCACCAACACCGTAATAGCGACGATGTTTCTGCGGTATCCACACGAACAGACTTGCAAAAGGAGTCACGCCTCTGTTTTCGTAGTGCTAGCTGCGAAGAGAGGAGAAGAAGACCTCACTATCTCTCACTCACTTTCTGTAGGTGCGGCTAGGGTTGTGATGTAACCTAGTAGCAGCCCCCTTAGCAGTATTATTTATAACAAAGGCTGCCTTAAGTGAGTGTGAGCAGTAGCAAGGTAAGTGGTGCAACCCTAAACCCCTCTGTCATGAGTTAGGCCCACAGTTGAATCCGAGTCCAACTTGGATTCTGATTACTCCAATTTAGTTTGTTCTAAGTGTGTGACCCTGCAGGTTCTCAGGACGTTAGTAGTAATATTAAAATCTCATTTTAATATTACAAACAGTGAGCGGTATCTAGCAGCACATCACTGCTACCCAAGTAATGAGAATGTTAGTGATTTGACATAACCTATCTGTGACCAATGTTTCCGTGTAGTTTAGTCTCTTTGTCCAGATATCCAGATTGAACACAAGGCATGGAATGTGTCACCCTTGTTTAGTTCAATCTTCAGTTTCCTGATTCCCGAGTAGACATAGTAATAGCAAATAAGATCAATATCTCATATTGACTTATTTGAGCATGGTCATGCATTTCGTAGTCTCACTCAATCAGGGGGCCCGAAGATATCGCTCCTGTTATGTAGGAGGGACAAATCCCATCTAGGTCACTCACATTCCTCCACATGTATTGCGGCATGTCTAATAACCAACGTTATGATCATCTTGTTACAGATGACGTTTGATGGCATTAAAACACACAACTCCTCATGTAGGAATCGTAGTGATTTCAGGTCAAAGGACCACATACACCATTATCACTATGAGAATCGCTTATGACACTCACGTAACGATCCACGTAGCGTTCTCATGACGGGTCTGTCCAATACATCATTACTCTAATATGTATCCATGTGTAGACTTGATATCTCATATCCATGACCCGTGAGATGTGGTCATCGGTCTACGCACATACTAGCCTCAATGTATTATTGTTGTCCTAATTAACAATAATATTTGACTAGGGACATTTAAGAATAGTATTTTATCCAATAGGATCTCACGATCAAGTCATCCACTTGATGTCCTATGGTATCAAACTTACTATTCTAAGGACTTTATTATGTCTACCAAAAAGAACACAATAAATGAAATGCCTTATATAAAATAACATAATATAATGTATGTAAATACATACAAAATGTATTGGCCACTAGGGCATACACCAATAGATAAAAGGTAAAAAGCTTACAGAATCGGGTATTTGTTGAAGCTTAACGAAAGGGTAAGAAATCTTGCGGAGTTGGATATTCGTTGAAGCTTAATAGAAACAAGGTAAAAAGCTTGCACTGTCGGGTTTCTGTCAAAGCTTGAAAGGAGCAAGGTAAGAAGCTTACGGAGTCAGGTATCCACCAAAGCTTAACAGAAAACTTAAAACAAAAAGGTAAAAAGCTTGCGAAGAAGGGTATCCACTGAAGTTTAATAGAAAACTTAAAGCAGAAAGGTAAAAAGCTTGTGGTGTCAGGTATCTACTGAAACTTAACAGAAAACTTGAAGCAAAAAGGTAAAAAGCTTGTGGAGTTGGGTATCTACCAAAGCTTAACAGAAAACTTAAAGTAGAAAGGTAAAAAGCTTGCGAAGTTAGGTATCCACTGAAGTTTAACAGAAAATTTAAAGCAAAATGGTAAAAAGCTTGCAGAGTCGGGTATCCGCCTAAGCTTAATAGAAAACTTAAAGCAAAAAGGTAAAATGCTTGTGGAGTTAGGTATCTGCCGAAGCTTAATAGAAAATTTAAAGTAAAAGGGTAAAAAGCTTGCGAAGTCGGATAACTGCTGAAGCTTAACAGAAAACTTAAAGCAGAAAGGTAAAAAACTTGTAGAGTCGGGTATCCGCCGAAGCTTAACAGAAAACTTAAAGGAAAAAAGGTAAAAAGCTTGCAGAGTCTGGTGTATATCGAAGCTTAACAGAAAACTTAAAGTAGAATGGTAAAAAGCTTATGGAGTTAGGTATCTGCTGAAGCTTAATAGAAAACCTAAAGGCAAAGGGTATGAGGATGTGGGAACTAAACAAAAATGGTGTTTATTTTGTAAATGCATGTGGTGCCTGAGATGATGCATGATGCAATGGATGTCCTACTATAGATATTCTCATAATCAAATTAGGTAAACAATTCTGACACATAAGAACTTTAGTTGAGTTGCTGTTGGTTTCACAACTCTTAAGGACTTTTTCCCACAGTTGGATCAAGGTCGAACAATAACGAAATTCGTCAATTTGCTTTATGATTTGCTTGGCTATCCTTTCTTTTCTCATCAATACTCTTATTGGGAATTCATTGTGTTTCATATGACCTTTCAAGCAAGTCTAAATGCTTTTACAATATTGTCACATATTTCACATCTTAATATAAATCTATCATGAGAAATGCATATTAGCTCAACAATAAGTTGCAAAGAAAAGGGATTGTCATTATAGAAAGGAAAAGTATAGGAAAATCAATACAAAAGGGATTAGAATTGAAAGGTTTACAAAAGAAATGTTGGGGTGGAGTTTTCTAATTCTTCTAGTGATGCTCTCTAGAATGATCAGTGCTAATTTCCCATGTAAGTAACCTTAAACACCCTTTTGTTTGTTTCCAAGAATATTATTCAACCCAGTTTTCATGCATTGGGAGCTTTTCCTAACAAGACTTTATACATTCAAACTGCCACAGTTCAGCCCAAATCTCCGTGTATTAAAGCATTTCATGATAAATTCAAAGTGCCCTAGTTTGTCCTTAATCTCCATGTATTGAATCATTTCATGATAAATTTAGACTACCCTAGTTAGTGATTTGAGGTGACTCTACTTCTTCGGATGTGTCAGGTTTTTTTTTAACCCTAACTTTTGCCTATGTCACCTTTTTTTCGGTTTTCAGCCTACCGAGCCATTTTTTTTTCATATATAGGAGCATGGAATTGAAAACTCGAAAGACATGAACCTTTTGTCTCAAAATTAAAGTTAATGAAAATGAAAACAACCCTTTATTGATCAGAATGGATTTTTTGAAACTTGTAACATGTCCTAGGTTAAGGGTTATGAAAGGAAGGATATAAGGCTCAAACAAGTGTTTAAAGGTTGAATGGGACAAAGGATCTTTAGTAAGCTTTATCAATTTCCTTTGGCATTATCAAGAGCACTAACACTTTTCGCTTACTTTTTCATTTCATCATTTGCCTTTGCTATGAGCCATTTCATTTTTCATCATCTTCTTTTTTTTTTCAAAATCATCTTTTTTACTTTATGCTAACCCCTAGTGTAGAGGTGATTGTTATCCAAGGTTCTTTAAAGAAATTTTTTAAGCTAAAAAAAGGAGTAACAAGGGATAATAAAGAAGATGAGATTTTGTATAGAATAGAGAAAGATGGTCAATATTCATTTTCAAATCATGATTATTATTTTGAAAACTTTAATTTTAAGACAAAAAGATAGTACACACCAAGTGATTATTTATTTGTTCCTTTTCAAAAATCATGCTTTCAATTGCTTGGTGACTTCTTTCTTGATCTTTCAAGACAATTTAAGGTAATGCTCCTCAATTTCTACTTCTTCGCCTCAGTATTAGGGTATAGTAGAATTTTGTGGGAAGCTATGCTCGAATCCAGCCCTAGCATGTTGTAATAATCAGATAAGAGCTTAACCAACTTGCTTTGCTCATCTTCTTTCATGGAAGTGCCAATTTTAACTACTTTTTTTATCATCCTCCATCCTCAAATTAATCACTTTAGTTGACTCTTCGTGGGGTTGAATTTTTTTGGCCTCTTGTTCTATTAATCTCATTGGCTCAGGAGAGGGTTCCTAATTGTCATCTTATCATCATCAACATGGCTAATGGGATGGTCAAAATCATATAATGGGGTCATAGAACTATCATTTTCAAGAGAGTCACTTTTAGATCTGCATTTATTGATGTTAACACAAGTAAAAACAAGGGTAATGAATAAAGGTTAATGTAATGGTTGGGTAGAAACTTAAAAATGGTAGGAAAATGCATATATTGATAGTAAATATTGAAATGGAAACATGTGAGCCCGTTTTAGCAACATATTTTCCTAAAGCCTTGGGCAGAGCTATAGGATTAGCATTACAAAATTACTTTGTATCAGTTTCAAAGGTCATGGGAAAATCAACAATCTCCCAATTATTCAGCTTTGCATCTGGGGAACAAGGGTACACCAAATTGACACCATAATTGATGGATTGATCATCTTTGATAACGGTCACTGCACTTTGGAAGCTCTGTCATATGTCACAGATAGGGATCCCCTCAACTTTAGGCTCCCAATTTTCTAACTGAGCCAACCTCTTCCCCTCAGCTTGAGGTTGGGGAACGATGCACTTATCAACCATGTGTATGCCACCCTTGTCACACAGATGACCTATTTTCACTTATTGCGTGTCCATTAAATTCTGGAGGATCTATCTGAATTTGCCACATTCTTCAATAGAATGCCCTATATTCCTATGGAGATTACACATTATTTTATCATCATTGCCCTTTTTCACTTCAACTTGAGCTTGTATCATCCTAAATTTGCAGTGTTTCTTTAAAAATAACTTTCACGGGGGTTTTGACATCTACTGCTCGTCTTACGAGCTGTTGACAGAGAACTTCTCTATAACATTGACTCTAGGATCCCCATGATTTGGTAAAGGATTGTGACCAACACTAGGAGCATTTGGTTTGAAATTCAACCACTTGGCATTGATTAAGTCTTGCACTCTAAACTTTAGTGCTTTGCAATTCTCTGTGGAATGGCCTACGGCCCCCGCATGGTAATCGCATTTGACATTAGGGTTAAATCCTTTTGGGTATGGGTTCCACTAGCTTCATCGGGCAAGGAGCTAAGAAAGAGTTATGGATGAGCTGGGGTAGTAACTCGGTGTAGGTCATAGGGATTGGGTCAAAGTGGATATACTTCCTTTCTTGGTTATTTGGTGCTCTTCTTTGGTTTTTATTTGGGTTTTAGGTCCATGGTTTAGTTAGTTAAGGCAATAAGGTAAGGAGTGTTTGGTGTTGAGTGGGGGATGGCGTATGGTAAGGCATTATTGAGTGATGAAGTTAAGGACATGGAACTTGCAAAACAGTGGCAACGTATGGATGGTAAGGTTGGGGATATGGAATTGGTGAAGTAGTGGGAAAATATGGGTGGTAAGGTCAATAAGAGGTTTGGAAGAATGGTTAATGGTTTATAGATGTTTGGTTAAGTTGACCTTGTGTAAATTTCTTCTGATCAAATGTCACTGCATGGGCCTCTTCTTCCTTTTTCTTCACCATCGGGAATTTCTTTGCATTGGTTGCTCCGACTGAGCTATCAACAATCTTTCCACTTCTTATTCCACTTTTAACCTTTTCTCTAAAAACAATATCTGAGAAGTTTGAAGATACATTCCCAATCATTCGATCATTGAAGGGGGACTGAAAGGTGTTAATGACCATAGTCACAATTTCCCTTTCTGATAGCGGGGGCTTCACCTAAGGGGTTGTTTCTCTCCATCTCTGACTATACTCCTTAAAAGTCTCAACATTCATTTTCGCCATATTTTGCAACTGCAATATCAAGAGCCATGTCGAGATTATACTAGTATTCCTTAAGAAAGCATCAGCTAGATCCTTGAAACTCTGTATATGGGCACACTTAAGATGCATGTACTAATTCGAAGCTGCCTTAGTTAAACTGTCTTAGAAGAAGTAGATGAACAACTTGTCGTCATGAGCCTGTGAAACCATCTTGCGAATATACATTGTCAAGTGATTCTTTGGGCATGTAGTCGCATTATATTTATCGAAATATAGGACCTTAAATTTTGGGGAACGACAACATCAGGGACAAGGCAAAGCTCGACAGCATCCTTGAGACCATAACTACCTGCTCCTTTAATGGCCAATAATCTTTTTTTTAGAGTTTCCAACTTCTCTTTGGATTGAGGATTTTCAGCTGAAGAATTCAATGGTATTATGGCATGAAAGTGGGGACAAAATATTGCACTGGTGGAGTTCTACTGGTACTAAGGTAATAGGCATGTGGTTAAGTTATGCTCAATGGGTTTGAAATAGGCATGTTACTTTTAGGGTGATTGGTAGCCTATGGTGGTATAAAGAAGGGAAACCATATGGTGGGATAAAAATGGGAAATGGGTGCTGTGTTGGTAAGGTTTCATTGGCATTTGGCTAAATGACTTAAGTTTGGGTAATGTTTAGTGGGTTTGAAGTTGGCGTCAGTGTTGGCGTGCTATTATCAAGGGGATTGGTGGCTAATAGTGGTACATAACCAGGAAGAAGACCATATGGTTGGAATGGCGGCACCTAAGTTTCCTGAGAACTGGTGACTGAGGGTTGAGTAATATTGTTTGGGTAAATGGTGAGCGACATCATAAGTCCTTGAGCATTAACGCCTTGATATTGTAGAGGTATTGGGGAGAAACCATGTGGATGAAGAGGTGTGGCCAGATGTTTTACGTTTGCCACTGAGGGATTTCCATCTGTACTCTTTCTATTTTACATGGGCTGTAACATATCCATCATCTTGGACACTTGCTCTTTCAGTTGATTCACCTCATCATTCAACTCTTGAGTCTATTCTATTTCATCCATGATCCTAACCTGGGAACGAGTCTTGTAAGGGTGTCACGGAAGGTGCTTTCCGGCTATAATGTCTGCTTTTTTTGAGAGGTGGAAACATTATGTAATTATTAGTATTGACTGGCAATATGCATGTATACGAAGTATTGACTATTTATATAGATTAATTTTGTTTTGAAAATGCTAAGAATTCCATGAAAATGAAAGATGATGTATCTTTCTTTCTTTTTTTTAAAAAAAATGCAAGAATGAATGACATGAGGGATAGATAGATAAAGAAGTACACTCCCTTCGTGTCCTAAGGGATTGCCTTAAATTTGAGGAATTATATCCTAAGGATCTACGAGTCTTAGTGATTTGTGAGAACTTTTATTGGGTGGCTATATTATTCTAAAGGCCTCTAGAGTTAAGTCTCATTTCAGAATGTTGCCCACAAACAGTGGGTAAACCACTAGGTGTGGGACATTCGTGAAAAAGGAACACTCTAGATGAGGCTTTTGCGATAACCAAACAGGATATACATCCAAAATGACTACCACTACGCAACATCTACTTAACTTAGGCTTCACTCAGACCCGGGTATAAGGCCCCACTTGAAAGTATGTAATAAATGTGTAGGTGTCGTTGTAGGGAGCATACAAACCTCCCTAATCCTAAGGACTACCCTCATCTTGCAAAAATAACAGTCAAACAGAACATACACATAACAGCCAGCCAATAATTTTCTATCCTAAGGTTTTAACAACCAAGCACAAAATATTGAGGCAACAAAATATATACAAGTAGATCATGAGCATTAAGGTTAACACATAATAACACCATCAGATATTTACATAAAAGTAATGATAAAAAAATATCTATTTATAACCAAATAAGAAAATAAAAACAAAGACAAAAGAAAAGTAAAACAAATAAATAGAGGTTATTAATAATTTGTACAACTAACAATAACAGGTCTGACTCTCTAATTATCCCCAGAGGAGTCGCCAATTGTCGCAATCGGGATCACGACGGGACGACAAAAAATATAAGATTTTTGAAAATAAGTGGATTCGCTACCAATGTTTATTTAAATTGGAAAAAAAATTAGAAAAACTCTTTAATTAGGAAAATTAGTCTTTCGAAAAATTAGTTTAGATTCGGGAGTTGAATACAATTAGGGAATGTATTAGCACCCTACATTGCCTGTTCCAGGAACAGTACCTTAAGTTAGTTGTGCAAATTTTAATAATCTCAAATATATTTATTTACCATTTTAAAAAAAAACATTGTAACTATTTATAAAAAAAAAGAAATAACCAAATTATGAAAATTTTAATTTTTGCTTGACAGAATAGAGATTATGCTCTTACGTATCCCCAGTACAGTGGGGAACTCAAAGTCATGTATTTTTTTATAAAAATGATTGTGGGTTGGTTATTCTTAATTTTGAAAAGAATTTTGTTTTGAAAATTCTTTTGATTTTTTATGTTTTAAAAAAATTGAATCATCAAGTTGTCACAACTTAGATGTTTCTAAAAGTTACAGGATTAACAAGTTGTCACAGCTCAACTAATCTCATTTTATTTTTTTTCTTTAATAGAAAAAAAACCAATGGACACTATGGTGGTTAACTTAAGATACGACCCAAACAATTCAAACCCAAATGAGTTTTTTTTTTTACCTGCACTCAAACCCGAATAAGTTTACTTAAGCTATCAACAAACTCAAAATCAAAACTAATAAAAATAAAAATGATAAAAATAAACAAAATAGGCTTTGATTGATGTTACAATTACTAAGGAAATAAAGGGTTTCTATTACTTGGTGTGAGATGTTGCAATAAGGGGCTTTGACAGATCCTAGCTTTGACGGAATTGTGGCTCCGACGTACACGGCTGGATAGGAGGCACGAGCTCTGATCAAAGGTGGAGGTGCGACAGTGAAGCGGGTTTCACGGCGGTTGGGGAGAGGCTGCTGTATTGGGCAGCACTTGTGGCGCGTGGAGGATGACGCGAACAACGATTATACTAGGCAGATCTAGGTACCGGTTTTGAGTTATTGGATCCGGTGGCATGGCACAACGGCTCGCAGATGGGTCATCGATTCTGATTCTGGCACGGCGTTAGGGTTGCAATGAAGGTAGGAGACACGGAGGCTTGGCTTGAGGAGGACAACGGTTTGCAGGTTGATAAGGGAGGTTATGACTAGCCGGATCAGGTACAATATGGCCCGATGGCTCGCAGATGGGTCGCCGATTCTGGTTCTGGCATAGCATGTGGGTTGCAGGCGATGAACAACGAGGTGTGGCAACCCACATAGTGGCTGGTCACTGGGTGGAGGGCGGTGGTGATTGGTTCGTAGGACGACGTGGAGGCGCGATGGTGGTTATGGAGGGTTGTGGGCCGCGGATCTAGTGCAACGGTGATAGGTTGTTCACGAGTGCGTGGTGCATGGTGGCATGTGGTGACCGCAGGCTTGGTGGTTCTATTTTGAGATGGGATGTGGGTTTTTTGTGGTTTTGGTTTGAGATGTTGTTTTTTGGTGGTAGAAGATGGGTTGAAGATGGTGGTGTTTATGGAGATTTGAAGGCGAGAGTGAGTGGAACTTTGGGTGGTGTTGCAAGGGTTGATGATGAAGGAGGTTTTAGAGGTGGCTGGTATATGGATGATGGTGTGGCCACTAGTTGAAAGTGGTGGCTACTGATGGTGAATGTTGGAAGCAATGGGTTTTAGGTCATGGGCATGTATATTGAATGTGTCTATGGGTGAGGGAATTTTCGTGTAATGGATTTGTATCTGTGTGTGTCCCTTTTCTGCCTGTCTGCTTGGGATTTATAGGGTTAAATCTGTAAAAATTTCTCTCTGATTCCTTGGTGATTAGAAGACAAATGGAAGAAGAAATCTTGTCAAAGATTTCAATCAAAACTGAAAAAGGAAAGTTGTCATTCCAATTGGAGTAGATGATGCATTGATTGAGTTGTGCAGGCTAGAGGGTGATGGTGACTAGGGTTTTTGGGGTGCAATAACAAGAATGGGAAGGAGACTAGGTCATGGGTTGACCCGTATTTGATGAGTCACCAATTAGTTTGGGCTCAAGGTGAGTAGTTTGAGAAAAATTAGGCTAAACTTAGGCAAGAAAGTTGGGTAATCTTTTTTCATTTTTTATTTTTTATTTCCTTTTTCCTTTTTTTCTTTTCTTTTTTATTTTTTTTATTTTTTTATATTTTTTGTACAAATAAAAGTGGAAGAAAAATATTATGTGTTCAAAATATTGCAATTAAGCATCATTTAAAACAAAATTATTAGTCCTTGATTAAGCAACAAAAAATAAAAAAATATGGATAAAATTGGGTATCAACAATGATTTTTTATTTAAGGCATGTAATGAGCTAAAAATAAAGAATAGTCAAATAAGCTCAAGGGGGTTAATCAAGGAAAAATATGCAAGGTTGGTTATTTGGCTAAAGTAGCTAATTCAAGAAAAATGTCTTAATCATGTTCATGTATGCATGTGAAAATGTAACCTAAGAAAGAATCAAAGCAAGTTCTAGACTAACAAATTCCAAGAGCGAAAATCACACTAGAAAGAAGAGAATGACACAAAGGCTCAATCCATTCATTAAAAGGCTCAATGTCTCATAAGGTATGTTTATATCAAAATCAATCTACCAATTCAATTTCCATTACCAAACTAGTTAATGTCAAGATGAAAGACAATTTATTCACTTATGTTATAAACCTTTAACTTCAATTGTTGCATGCTCACAACTTACAAATCTCAAAATTCTATTAGTAAGCAATTAAAAACACACTTTACAAAATGTCGCATAACTTTGGCTATACTTAGCCAAATGAAGCATGGTTTATGGCATTGGAAAGATATGAGAAAGAGCTATATGCTTATAAAATTTTAGAATTTTTGAAGTTATGATGCATGTTTGGTACAATCTTGAAAATCAGCCTTTTTAGGTAAGATTTGAGGTGTTTTTGGTGTGGTTTGAACCCTATGAACACTAGTAACTCTTTTAAGAGTTAGAGTTGAGTGCCATAAGGCTTAATTGGCAATAGTTGAGTGCTATAAGGCTTAGTTGGCAGTAGATGAGCACCATATGACTTAATTGGCCAGATTTGAGTGCCATAAGACCTAGTTTGCACGAGATGGTTCCCCTATGGGTTGAACCCTAGTGAATTGGATCCCTTATGCAATAAGGTTGAACCCTAGTGAATTGGATCCCTTATGCAATAAGGTTGAACCCTAGTGAATTGGATCCCTTATGCAATAAGGTTGAACCCTAGTAAGAATTGGTTCTCTTATGGACATTGCCAGGCAAGCCTAGTAAAATGGTGACACCGGATTGTTTCATAAAAGGATTAATTATCCTAATAATGGACATTGTCGGGCAAGCCTAGTAAAGTGGTGACACCGGAATGTTTCATAAAGGATAAATTATCGAAGTAGTGACCATTGCCGGGCAAGCCTAGTAAAGTGATGACACCGGAGTGTTTCATGAAAGGATTAGCTTTCCATGGCTAGGCCAAGCATGAGAAATCCTATGCCAGGCTGTAGATCAATATATCCTACGCTAGGTTATGGATGAGAAATCCTATGCCAGGCTATGGATTAGTATATCCTACGCTAGGCTATGGATAAGAAATCCTATGCCAGGCTGTAGATCAGTATATCCTATGTTAGACTAAGGATGAACATATCCTAGGTCAGACTAAAGATAAGAAGGCTTAACGCCAAATGAAGGAATACAATTCCTAAATATAATTAAGTTATATATACGAGTTTTAATGTGGAAATATATCTTTGTATATATTTAGTTTAATACCATGAGATATATGTCCTTACTGAGAATTTTATATTCTCACCCCGTTATGTTTGATGGTTAGCAGGTCAAGACCCTACAAAAGGATAAGAAGATGAAGAATTATAAGAGTTTAGTTTTATGTTTTTAATTCAAAGCTTATGTATTATTTTATAATTGCCTTAAGAATTTAAAAAGTTGTATATTTGTATATGACTTGTAGATATGACTCTCCATAATGATTTGTTTAGATGTAATGGATTAGTTGATGATTAGCTTAGAAGTAGCATGTCTAATACTATTTATCCAGGCATATGTCAGATGTACTAGGGTACAGATATTAGGATGTTACAAGACATGCCTAAAGGAGTCTTGAAGGCAATCCTATATGCCCACAATGCTTCCTCAATCCTCTTGCTCCAATCTTTATTGTTTGGTTGGACTATTTTTCCAAGATTTGTTTTAACTCTCTATTCGAAATCTCGACTTGCCTATAGGTTTGTGGATGGTAGGGAGTCGAAACTTTATGCATCACACCATATTTCTTCAACAATGCATCAATGTTTTTATTATAGAAATAGAAGCCTTGGTAACTGATTATGGCTTTCGGAACTCCAAACCTACATAAAATACGAGACCTAACAAAGTCTAAAACATCATGAGAATCATCAGTCCGAGTGGTCTTTGCCTTCACCCACCTAGATACATAATTAATAGCTAACAAAATGTAAACAAAACCAAAAGAATTAGGGAAGAGACCCATGAAATCAATGCCCCACACATCAAATATCTCCCAAAATAATAATGGTTCTTAAAGCATCTCATTCCTACAAGAAATGTTACCTGTTCATTAGCATTTTTCACAATTCTTACAATAACTATAAGCATCATACAACAAGGTGGTGTTACTAAATAACCTCAATACTCAAGAAGGGGTGAAGTGAGTTTATAAAATAAGTTTGTAAATCTTTCACAAAGCACTTGATTATTAATTTTTATTGAAGCTATTGATTGATAGAGATGAATAACTAATGAAGATAGAATACTTTCACGCACAAAAAAACTAAACAAGATAATATTTAAGCAAGGAAATATAATCAATGCACAAAAGTAAAAGAGTAGGGTCAAGGAAATCAAACACAAGGTTTATACTGGTTAAGCCACTAATCCACTTGTAACCTACATCCAATCCTCAAGAAATCACTCGAGATTTTGCACCTATAACTTCAAGTTTCAATAGGTGCTTGACAACCTTTACAAACTTGGAGCACTTAATACCTTGGGATACCTCACCCTTTGAGCTTAAGTATCTACAAACAAGGGTTGCCTCACCTTTTACAGTTTGGAGGGATGCCTCACCCTCTTTATAGGCCCACAAATTTTACGCTTCATGTTGTGATGATACACAATACGCATCGCGATGAGCAAAAATTAGGTCACCACCGCTGCGACGTTCACTTCCTTGTGTTGCGACGTGAGCTACTGAAGCTTTTCTTGTGATTCCTCTTCCAATGCAGGACGTTAGCTCGCATCAATTCGGTTCTTTTTGGGCCCATCCTACAATTAAGAAATCAACTAGTCAAATACTAATGCATTCAAACTTAATCCAATCAAAGATTAGGAAGAATTTTTAGATTGATAAGAAGAAAGACCTCAACATGGATTTTACATGAAAATAGGGCTAAAGCCTTCCAACAATGCTTAACAACAAGGACAAAGCAATCAATAACACACAAAAATAGGGCACAAATAACTACATTCTATGGAATTATCACTCACCCTTTTTTACAGAATAATCAAGATTGTTAGAATGAAATTCTCACAAGAGTAATTAATACAAATTGAAGTCCTAACAATGCTCCTCAAGAATATCTCAAGTGATTATGCAAAAACAGAGCAATAAGGATTTTTGTGATTGATTCTCGGATTAGAATGATAGAAGAAAGTTTTAAGTTAATGGTTAGCTATTAATGATGTCCCAACTCAAGTATATATAGAGTTTTTGATCAATGGAGCCATTGGGGGCTTTAATGGGCAACATTAAATGCACCTAATATAGTTGTTGGGCAATGTTAGACCAGTTGTAATTGATTACACAATGCTTGTAATCATTTACATGGTTGTTTGAACATATTCTTGACTTTCTGGGCAAGATGTAATTGATTACCAGCCTTGTGTAATCAATTACATGGCCTCTGTCATACTTGTAATCGATTATAGCCTTAGTGTAATCGATTACAAGGCTTCTGTCATGCTTGTAATCGATTACATACTCAATGTAATCGATTATGAGGCCTCTATTTGTCTTGTAATCGATTACAACTCTTGTGTAATCAATTACATTAGTCCTTGAACACATTTTTCAAGCCCAATTAAGTATCCAGGCCATTCTTAACTTAGAGAAACTTGGATCTGTCAAGATTAACATATGTTTTACAAAATCCAAGATTGAAATCAACATTTCTTTAAAATATGAACTTTGAATTTCAAGTTGATTTAAATAGATCTTCAAAAATCATTTGAAGATAATTGAGATACTTTAAGAGCATTTTACATTGATATTCTAAGACCATTAACCTATATCTAATATACCTCTTTTGATCTTGGTTTTCCTTCTGTTGTTCTTGGTCATTTCTTTTTATCTTGATCTTTATCTTGACTTTGTTATCATCAAAAATTCATTTGATATGCTACAAGACATAGGCATTTACATTCTCCCCCTATTTTGATGATGACAAAATAAACATTGAAAATGAGATAAACATTTACATTTATTCATCAGAGATTTAAGCGCTACTCTCCCTCGTAATGTATGGATGAGATGAGATAAATGATTTTCATGAAAAAGCTCAAAGCTTCCCCGTGCACATGCAACATATATTTGTTTAATTTAATTTCACTAAATCTCTCCCCCGTTGGCATTATAAAAAAGATATAAGCGTGCAATCAAAATTTTAGCAGCATTTCAAAAGGATTTCATGATTAGCCCATTTAAAAACATTCAACACAACAATAGGAATATGATCAACATGATCAACAATTAGAGTATAACTAGCCAGATCAATATCAACACAGTAACAACAAATACATATGAGAAACAATATATCAGATTTTATAATCATTAATATCAAAAGGATCCAAAGTCATATACAAATATAAAAATACTATGGGGTTAGGCAGTTTATACAATGAAGAATAAAAGCATCATGACTAAGCCCCAAGGTCACTGAGTCACCTCGCTGTCACTGTCAGCACCCGTTGCCACATCAGCAAAATCCACATCATCGTCATCTGTGGCAAGATCATCCTCAGATCCAATGATCTCCTTATCATCATCAAGATGAGCACTAGAAGGACCAACAAAAGAGAGGGGAGCAGAAGGGGCAGTAGAGATGATGGGAGCACTAACAGCTCTCCTTGGTACATATTCGGGTCCTTCCAAAAAAGATTGGATAGAGGCTAACTCCTGATCAGAGTAATCCATCCTCAGTTCAAGATGATCCATCTTCTACTCAATTTGATCCATCTTGACTTGCACTGTGGTTGCTAAGTTGTGCATCTCTTGAAGTAGGAGGTCCAAGGTAGCTGAAGTTATAGAAGGCTGCTGGTCTTCTTCATTATCATCCTCAGCCTCATGAGGAATGTTATTGTCGCGGTCATAAAAAAGATAGTACCATCTCTCATCGATCTTTCTCAGCTGAAGCTTTTGGAGAGTGTGCAATCTAATAGACTAAGGACCTTTAGAGCTAGTATCCTTGGGTTCCCCAGCTAAAGGGATATGAAAATGCTCTAGAATTGCTGTAACAAGCATAACATAGAGCATAGGATGGTTTTCCTTTTTGGCCGCCAACATATGTTGAATAACATAGTGACCCCAGTTTATTGGCCTATCTTAGTTCATGGCCCTTAATGCTACCACATCATCTCCTAACACTTGGGAATAGTTCCCTCCCCTAGGGACCAATTCCCTAGCCACAAGGTAATGTAATACTCTATTTTTCAGCGTCAAACTAGTGCCCATTACCCTCTTATTCCTTGGAATAACATAACCAATCCTTAGCAAAGAAGTCAGAGTAGCCTTATATTCATAATCATCTCCCCCAAACATTATCATTTCCACAAAAAATTGTACTATCATATTATAGTTTAGTCAGCCTATACCACAAATCTCTATTAACCCATATCTGTTTCTTTTTTATGTAACACCCCAAATTTCATTTATTTCACGATAAATATTCATTTTCTAATATTTATGATTTTCCAAGATTTTTCTGGATTTTTATGAGAACGCAAAATATTTTAATATCTTCTTCGTTTTGCGTGTGCACTGAGCAGAGCCGGGAAAATTGAATTTTTTCCCAACAACCTTGATCTGTGGAAACGTCGACGGGGGATCTTACTAAACCCGAGGCCAGACACGGTTTACGAAGTTTCATATTTTTTTAAGAAATTTAACAGATAAAATTATAATCGCTGTATAAATTTTATCTGTCAGATAAATTAATACTGACTTCAGTCAACTGTAATGATTATCTACTAAATAATAATATGTATTAAAAACCTTATCACATTATCTAAAAATCTATCTTGAGTCAAATCCATTAGCTTTATTTTCAAAATAAAGATAAAGTTAATTCAGAACCAATATAGGAAGTTTCCTCCAATCCCACATTTCTCTCTCTTCCCTCTCCACTCTTCTACACGGCAGAGGCCTCTTGGGAGCCAATAATCATATTCTCTTCTCATTCTCTTCTTTCTTCTTCTCTTCTTCTTCTTCTTCTTCTTCTTCTTCTTCTTCTTCTTCTTCTTCTTCTTCTTCTTCTTCTTTTCCTCCTCCTCCACCGTACACCCTCACCATTCACCATCTTCATTTCCTTGCCTCACCACTTCCATATCTAGCTTTCTTCCATCATTCCAAGACCACTTTCCTTGTGGCCATCCTTGGTTCTTCTTCTTCTTCTATTTTCCACCATTGAAGCTAAAACTTGGAGCTTTTGAGGTAAAGTCTTCAACTTTCTTCTATTTTCCTCTCATTTTCGTTTTATTGGTCACCTATGTGGCCAAGGAGTCATTTTTCCATGATTTGAGTGAACACTTTGGTAGTTGCTCACCCTACGGTTTTCTTGAAGGGGGAAAACGAAAATCAAGAGTAAAAAGGAGTAGCATCCTTGTGATTGTCTTCATTTAGGTAAGAGGGAGATGATTCTCTTCAACCAATCTTGGTAGTAAGGAAATGTCTTGTGTATTGTTATTGATGAGGGAATCCATGTTGGATTTCTCTCTTTGTTATATTATATTATTTCCATGATTTTGTAGTTGTTTGATTTGTATGAATATATGGATTTGCATTATGTGCTTTGATGATTATGAACCTATATATTGTTATTCTGTATTTAGAGGTCATGAATCATATTTTGGATTGTTGGAAAATGAATGAGAAACTTTGATGAAGGATGGGCCAAGGTTCTGCAGAAACAAATTCTGCAAAACCCTTGTTAATGCACTAGCGCTTAGGCGCTGTGCATAGAGCGCCTAGGCGCTCTATGCCCAGAAAGTTTTCCCTGTGACGCGGCCTGGTGAGTGCTCAAGCGCTTCGTGGTCGGTGCCTAGGTGCTCAACCAACACTCAGGCGCTTCAGATATGGCGCCTAGGCGCCCAGAGCAGAACTAGCTAGGTAAACTGTGAGAAGAAGCTATGCAATTAAAGATTCGAATGTTAATGTTGGAATTTGAGATAGAAAGTTTTAAGGATTTATTAACCTAATTTGAAGCCACGGTTTTAGATTGAAACTACAAGGAATTGGAATGAACTTGGTGAACTAAAATTTAAGTAAAGGGTATCAAGAAATCAATGCATGAAATGGGAGAAATTGATGTTAGTAATGCACTTTAGGAAGTGACGGTTTTGATCATGGATTTTAGGAAGTTGGATTGATTTAGTGTAAAATGAGAGTTAAGTGATTTTGAACATAGAGGAAGAACAAGAGAGTTGTGAGACTTGTAAAACCTGCGAGTAAATTTTAAGTGAGCATAATTGATTAGGTTAAGGACCTTGATCAATCTAAAGGAATGAAGCTTGAATAAGGACTTCAAGAGAAGTTTCTCTAGAAAATGAATTTATAAGGGATGATAACTTGAGTAGGACTTTATGATAATCTCATAAGACTTATTAATGGTTGAATTGGCCTAATTGTGGCATATTATGAAAAATTATGTATTGTGAAATATTTGTGAACATGGTTGTCATGGAGTCAACATGCATTAGACATTTGCTCAGTCGGTGACTGTTAAAGGGTTGGATGAGCCTAGTATCATGTATTGAGTCGGCATGTATTGAATAAATTGCTTAGTCGATGACTGTTAAAAGGCTGGATGAGCCTATGATTATGAATTGAGTTAATGTATTAAACAATTTGCTGAGTCTATGACTGTTAAAAGGTTGGATGAGCCTATGATTATGTATTCAATCAGTATGCAATGAACAAATTGCTCAGTCGATGACTGTTAAAGGATTGTATAAGCCTATAATTCCGAACCAAATAATGTGGTCAAGGATGGATCTATGGGGGGCGTAAGGCGCAGTGTATACCGATTGCACGCATTACGGGCCCGATATATCATTATTCTTTACGCAGTGAATTGATGAGAATTGAATAGTGAGGTCTGTGATGGATCTGTAGAGGGGCGTAAGGTGCGGTGTATGTCGATTGCATGTATTACGGCCCGACATATCATTATTCTTTATGGTAAATGAACGAGAATCGAATAGGCCAAGGGGGGAAGGGTCTAGGGGGCATCGGGGTGTGGTGATTCATTTATATATATATATATATATATACCCTTGTGATTTATGGCCATGAAGAACCTTTGCAACACTTTGTGGGTGCCCCGACGAACACTATTCTCTTCGTGGTCCTGTAGACTGTCATTAAGGGGGCAGATCTACCGGAACGTTCATCTTTGAAATGGAATAGAAAATCTTGGTACCAAGTGCACATGCATTGTGAGTCGGCATTATGACTCAGCATTGTGAGTCGGCATATCATTTGGCACTCATTTATATGATGATTATACTATTGTGTTATTGATGTCATGATTATCTGAGATGTTTAATTATTTATTATCAGAGACTCGGTTGATTACCTGGGGTACTATTGATGTTTACCTGTTACTGTTGATTCTTATTGCTATGTGTTGTTTTCCTGCTCTTACTGTTCATTCTATTGTCACTATTGATGAATATATGTGTTGTAACGCTATATGGGCGCTCTGCGCTGTACTGTTTCTTTACTGCCATAATTGGTAATGTAAGTAGGATGTCTCACCTCTTTTTTTTGTATCCTTGTGTTTCTGTTATAAATATATATATCTGATAAAAGATCATGAGGAAGAAGATGAGGGACCACACCCTTACTACTTAGATTGGGCTGATTCATCATTCTCGATGCGGAGTCTGGACGAGATCTCTTCGGTCACGCAAGGGTACAATTTCATGGTGGCATTGACGCCAGTCGTGTCGACTGGGACACCGTGCATCACGTACACCTGGGGTTGCGGCTTTGTCTACTAGTAGTGCCTCTCCCAAGGATTACTACTTTTCCCCTTTGTGTTTTACTTCCCGCTGTATTTTATTTGACTCTGTAAGTATTATATTTTGTGTTATCAGTGATTTGTATTAAGGATGACGAATATACATATATATGGAACGTGTTTTAATTTCGATGGTTGCGTATAAAATAATTGGATATTGATTATATTTCATTTCGAGGCTCCTAATTTCTACTAATGCACAATGGAGAAAAATTATTCTTTTTAAATTAGTAAGATTTGTGACTGTGATACGCCTGAATTCAGTAACTGTGGTGTAATGACAATTGTGCCGCGGTTGTTAGATCTAGGTGCGTTACACTAGGTGGTATCAGAGCAGTTCATCCTGTTGAGCCGGGGTATAGACTTGCTATGTTTAGGCATGTTAAAATTTTGTATGTTGTGCACTTCCTTGTCTCTTAATTGAGATGATGGGAAGGGAATGCATGGCTTGCCATAGGTTGAATATTAGTAGCTACTGTTATACAGTTGCATGATATTGAGGACTGGCGTACTTAATATGTAATGTTCTGTGTGTACAGGAAACTATGACTTCACCTAGGTGTATTGTATTATGAGGATAGGAATTCTTTAGTAAGGAGATCAAAAGGTTTTGGAAAATCGATCTTCTGGAGAAAAAGGAATGATTGGTGTAAGTTTGGTTTGAGAAGCTATTTGGGGGTTAACGACGTGCAATGGGTTACGCCATAGAAGGCAGAAGGAAGAAGTTCGAGCTGGAGATTGTTAGGATTCGTGAATTGAACTTGTCTCATTTCAATTGTGTGATTTTGTGTGTTTAGTTTCCAAAAGGAGACAATGTTGTTTGAAATAATTATGTTTGTTTTGTTGTGTTATATGTAACACCCCAAAATTTATTTATTTCGTTATGGATATTCATTTTATAATATTTGAGATTTTCTAAAATTTTTCTGGAATTTTCTGAGAATGCAAAATATTTTAATATATTTCTCGTTTTACGTGTACAATGGACAGAGTCGAGGAAATAATTGTAACGTTTCGAAAGTTAGAAAATTATATGACGAATAGTCGTTTTATAATATTTGCAATTTTTGAGAGTTTTCTGGGAATTTTCCGGGAACGTCGAATATTTTAATATATTCTTCATTTTGCATGTAAGCTGAGCGGAGCCAGAGAAATGAGATATTCTCTCTGAAAACCTTAAACTATGGAAACGTCGATGGGGGATCTTACTAAACCCGAGGTTGGACACAGTTTCCAAGGTTTTGCATTTTTCGAGAAAATTTAATAGATGAAATAATAAAATACTGCGAAAGATTTATCTGTCAGATTAAGTAATACTGACTTACATCAGTAACTATTATCCTCTGGATAATAGCATGTAATAAAAATCTTATCACCTTATCCCAATGTAATCTACTTTATGTCATAACAAAGCCACTTGAATTCAAATATATTGCTATTTTAATCAACCTTCTAGAAGCTTTGACCCAAGAAAAGACCTAACTACCCTTGGCTTGCTTGGGAAGCTTGCCATTTCCCTCTCTCCTCTCTCTCAATGCCGCGACACCCTAGGGGAAAAAGGGGGGGGATTTTATTTCAACCCTTAACCTAATTCACTCAAAAATCTATCACACTTTTAACCTAACAACCTATCTCTCTACATCTTCATCTTCTTCCTTCCACTCCCTTCTCTCTAAACCTCCATAGCCAACTAAACCGAAGCTCACTCTTCCACTCCATCTCTTCATCTTTTCTCTTCAATAACTACATATCCTTACTCTCCATCATCATCTCCACCATTTCTCTTCACAAGGTTTCATCAAAATCCACCATTTCCATTTTTCTCCATTTCGGGTTACCACCCCCATCCTCACCATTTTCGGTTTCTAACTCCATTAACCTCATTTCTAGCTTCTCTTCATCATTCTAAACACTTTTTCTTTCACACCTCACCTCAAAACCGTCCATCTTCATCAATCTTTTTCAAGATCAAAGTTTGAGACTTTAAGGTAAAGATTGCAACTTTCTTCTCTTCTCTTCTCATTTTCGTGTTCTAAGACCATTTTCATGGTCAAGGATACTTCCTTTTTCAAGTTATGGTGTTGATTTTTGAGGTTGTTTTCTAGGGTTTTTGTGGGGCCAAAATCGAAATCTCAAGGAGCATCTTGGAAGCCATTTTCGTGTTCTCCTCTTTGGTAAGAGGGAGACCACTCTATTCAACCTCTAATGGTGGTTGGAGACTTCTCTAATTGTGTATTTGTGAGAAACCCTAATAGGGGTTACTCTTGATTTTATTCTTTTCTATTTGCCTCTTGATAATTTCTATTCTTTTCTTAAATATTTGTATGGATTTGATTCTTGTTAATGTTGAAATAAACCTCATTGATTTGGAATTGATGAACTTGAGACAATTGCCCCTTGCTTTGTGCAGGGAGGCTCACGGCCAAGTCCCCCAATGGAGGGGTATGGATGTTTAAAATTTTGAAACCTAATTGAATGATAATAATTGGATGGATGAAGACAAAGAACAAAGAACAAATGCATGGACCCTAGTCCCTTGATGGCTCACGGCCATGGGAGGCAACTTGGTGAACATTGTGACTTGAATGACAAAAATGGACAAATGTGAAATTAGAGGACAATTAGGAGCTCATAATGTGTAAACAAAAATTTAACAAAGACTAAAATTGGTAATTTGGATCATTTAACCTAATAGGAAGAACTTGAGTGTGTGAGTTGAGAGAATTGAATTAAGCATCTAAAGAGGATTAGTAATGAGATACTAATACATTAAAAGGAAAAACAAATATGTGGTTTAGGAATTTAGTGGGGGTTACGGTTTTAGGCTTTAAGGAGATGGTAATGTGTTAATCCAATGTTAAGAATTTGAAGTAGAAGATTAATGCTTGGTACGGTTAAAGAGTTGATAATTCTAATGACTTTTGAAAGTAATGATAATAAAGAATTAAAGTGACATAACGTGGTCATATTAACTTAATGACATGTAACCTTGAAGGTGAGAATCCATAATATGAATCATAACGATGAATGGATATTTGAAAATGATGGTGGCATAAAACTTAACTTTAATGCAATTATGGACCCCTACGTGGGATGAATACTTGATGAACACGAATTATAAAAAAAAATGCCTTGATGATACGATATCAATGATTGAAGTTATGTACGTCTAAATGTACGTGTACCATTGTGAGATACAATATTTATTATACATGATTTGACATTGAGTCATCATGCATATGTGTCATCCGTTGGACACTATTGGAAAGGCTGTGTGAGCCAAGGAGTTGAATAACACCTATGTGTGGGTGCGAATAGACTAAGTGTATGTGTCATATGTTGTTGACCCTAGGGGGTGTCCGGGTGTGGGTGTCTCACAATAGACAGTGGTAGCTCCACTGGGGCCGTGGGATAAACCAATGCGACACACCGACGATCCTATCTGAGATGCTGTCCCATATCGCGATCAACTGTTGAGGTACCACGTATAAGCCATTGCACAAACATTTTTATGAAAATAAAGCACACTGTATTTTGAGGCTGATGATATACTGGTATTACTCCTTGATCATTCACTCCGAAAATGTTTATGTCTAGCTCTAAGGAGTAGGGTTTTGATATACTTTTGCATGAGTGAGCTGTCAGTCGCACAACTCATTAAGCATGAGCATTGATAATTATAAGGCATATTTACTGTTATTTTTGTGATAATTGTTAATCACTCGAATCACTGACTGCTGATAATATTTTTATTATTTTAAAGTTGTGATCCCGCCTTACTGTAAATTTAATTCTATTATGATTAAATGTATAAAATGTGTTGTACGTGGGCATTCAGCGCCGTTTAGTTTCCTGCTACTATTATTGGTAATGAATGACGAGTATCTCACCTTTTTACTGTATATTCTGTTATTGTATATTATCATATGATTATTCGAAGACGTTCGTGAGGAGGATAAGGAAACCACTGAGTTTCAGGGTTTCTGGCCGTATCTTGATTGAGATTGAGGTTGCTGAGGATGTCATTTTGGCCCCGTGGATTTTTTGGTTACGTGCGGATCAACTTTCATGGTGCTCCGGATTGCTGGCACATCAACGTGCAGACTGATCGATGTGTGTACCACGGTGAACTGATAGTGTCCTTAGCGTGGGGATGCTACACTGCTTCTATTTTTGACTTCTATGCCTTTGTGTGGCTGAAATTTTACATGCCTGTGAGAGACATGTGGGCGGACATGTACTATACCCCACATGATGATTCCTTCTTGTCTACTGCTCGGGCTCTTGCCCGCTGTTCCGTCGTTTCGATGGATGTCTCGTCGGACGACGAGGACCCTGTGGAGGATCCGTCTATGGTTCCTTCTAGTTCTTGTCAGTCTTAGAGACTATTTTAGGTAGATGGCTACTGATGGCTGTCTATTTATTTTGAGGGCGCCTGACGTACTATTGGATTCATGGGTAGATATTTGTATCTCTTGGGGTAGGTACATATTTTGCTTCTCGCGTCAATTCTTTTGAAACTGTAATTAATACAGTCTTGTACGTATGGTAATTATAATGTAATTATGATGTATGATCTCTAATTTCCGTGGACTGTATTATATCCGTATTATGCTTGGTGTTTCGCTACAATAGGGATTTTCAATTTAACGATTATCTTACAGGAAAAAAAAAACTCATTATGATGAAAGTTTTAAGATAACTTAATTTAGCTCCAATATATCACTATTATGAAAATATGAAACTAACATTATTTTCTGCAAATAAAATATTTACTTACGTTTTATGAATTATTAATATAATAGTGTGATGTTCCTTATTCGCGTGTATCGGATTAGAAAAAGGGGCGTTACATTATGTTTTGTCCGTCTTCGAAGAAAGTCAATGGCTCATGGCAGACGTACGCATGTGAGCACAGGACAAGACAATAGGGGTATGGTTGCGATTGCAGAAGAAAGGCAAATGATAGCTGAGGTGACAACTCACTAAGATCAAAGGACCACACAACAACGAGAATTGGAAGTTGAGGTTCAGAATCTGTTGGAGGAAAATTGGATTTGGGGCAACTTTGGACTGCCTAAATTCCAAAGGAGGAACAATACAAAGGTTAATCAGTTTAAGCGAAAACCATATTCACAATTGTCAAGGAAGCAACAGCAACACCCCACTCATGGAGAAAGTACTAGTGGTAGTAGATCCAGTCAGATTCCGACATCTTCGCCGGGATGTATGAAATGCGGAAAGAATCATTTCACGAGGGAGTGTAAGATCAAAGGGATGATCTGTTTTAAATGTGGAAAGCCTAAACACATCTCTCGTAAATGCAACCAAGGAAAGGAAAAGTCTTCAATCAATGCTGCAAAGGCTGTGAAACCACAAGCAGAAGCCAGAACTTATACCTTGGGTGGTGCTGAGACCTCTACAGATATTTCCATTCTGTTACTAAGGCTTGTCGTTGACACCTAAGTTTATGTGATCTATTCTATTTCTACTAAAGATTGAACCTTTTGTTGATCTATCTTGCTTACCTAAAATCATATCTATTAGAGTTCATGATTCTAGAAATTGATTGGTCATTTCCTGGTTATTATCTGCTAAAGCGTTCCGATCAACACCTTAGTGATTTTTGAAACTAAGGCTTTTGAATTCGTAACGACCAACAAAGTCTAAGCTTTGTGAGGGAAAGGAGCCTGAGGGTACATGATAATGTCTTCTGTAGGGGACCAAGAGTAAGGGAAATATAAATGCCACTCTTGTAGTCGAAGAATTTCACATGTTGAGCTACGATGCTGTCAATTAAAGAGAAGAATGGAACTTCTCAGTGATACGAGGACTATCGCCAGTTAAACAAGATTATGATCAAAGATGAGTATTCTCGGAGGGAGGTAAATGATTTGATGGATCAGCGAGAAGGAAGTCGTTGTTCTCTCCAAGCTAGATGTACGTCCTGGTCATTGATGAATTTGTGGAAATTGAAAATGTTCCCAAAATGATTTTTCGAGCGTGCTTTCGACATTATGGGTTTCTCGTGATGTCAATTGGAGTGACAAACGCTACTATTGTATTCATGGACAACATAAATTGTATTTTCTATCCTTACCTAGAACAAAATTGTCATTGTCATTAATGATGACATTCTGATCTATTTTCGAAGATAGTGGGACAACTTACTCAGCTTACAAGAAGAGAATCAAAACTTTTACGGACCAACACAGGTGGAGAAAGTTTTCAAAAATTTAGGAAATATTCCGATTTTGATACTGCCCGATCCCAGTGAAACATTCGAAGTGTTTTGTGATGCTTCACATCAAGGTTTAGGATGTGTGTTCATGCAAAGTTGAGAAGTTGTAACTTATGCTTCGAGGTAGTTGAAGGTGCATTGAGAATTGCCCGACTCACGACTTGGTGTTAGCTGCGGTTATATTGGCTATAAGAACATGGAGACACTTTCAGTGTGAAGCAATGTTCAACGCTTTTATCAATCACAGAAGCCTGAAGTACCCATTCGATAAAAAGGGGTTGAACATGAGGCAGAGAAGGTGAATAGAATTTCGAGGGAGTATGACGCCTAGCTTCAGTGTCATCATGTCGAAGTTGCCAGCAAACTCACTCCAAAAATTCTACGGACTATATCAAATTTTTGTCGGATTGGTCTGGTAGCTAACCAACTAGCTATACTACCTTTTTATCCTAATATATTCATAATATCTTCCATAGGTTATAATTGCGATGGTATATCCCCGACCCAGCCATGTCATCAAACGGGATACAGTATAATTAAGAGAGGGTTTGATCTATGAAATGTTTCTTGTGAAAATCAAGAATAGGAGCCCAAAGCAACACGGAGGCAAGGAGATCACATTGGTAAAGGCAATTTGAATTGACGTGATTAGAAGTGCGACGTGGAGGTCAGAAGATAAGATGAAGAAATAACGTCAATATTTATCCTAAGGAATGAAAATTTCGAGGACGAAATTTCTATTTGAAGGGGAGAGTAGTAACACCCCAAATTTCATTTATTTCATGATAAATATTCATTTTCTAATATTTGTGATTTTCTGGAATTTTTTTGGATTTTTCTGAGAGCGCAGAATATTTTAATATATTCCTCATTTTACGTGCGCACTGAGCGAAGCCAGAAAAATTGAATATTTTCTCGAGAACCTTGATGTATGGAAACGTCGATGGGGGATCTTACTAAACCCGAGGCCAGACACGATTTAGAGGTTTCATATTTTTTTAAGAAATTTAATAGATAAAATTATAATCGTTGTATAAATTTTATCTGTCAGATAAATTAATACTGACTTCGGTCAACAATAACGATTGTCTACTAAATAATAATATGTATTAAAAATCTTATCACGTTATCTAAAAATCTACCTTGTGTCAAATCCATTAGCTTTATTTTCAAAATAAAGATAAAGTTAATTCAGAACCAATATAGGAAGTTTCCTCAATCCCATATTTCTCTCTCTTCCCTCTCCACTCTTTACACGGTAGAGGCCCCTTGGGAGCCAATAATCATATTCTCTTCTCATTCTCTTCCTTTTTTCTTCTTCTTCACCTTTTCTTCTTCTTGTCTTCTTCTTCCTCCTCCACCGTACACCCTCACCATTCACTATCTTCATTTCCTTGCCTCACCATTTCCATATCTAGCTTTCTTCCATCATTCCAAGACCACTTTCCTTGTGGTCATCCCTTGGTTCTTCTTCTTCTTCTTCCATTTTCCACCATTGAAGCTAAAGCTTGGAGCTTTTGAGGTAAAGTCTTCAACTTTCTTCTATTTTCCTCTCATTTTCATTTTATTGGTCACCTATGTGGCCAAGGAGTCATTTTTCCATGATTTGAGTGAATACTTTGGTAGTTGCTCACCCTAGGGTTTTCTTGAGGGGGGAAAACGAAAATCAAGAGCAAAAAGGAGTAGCATCCTTGTGATTGTCTTCATTTAGGTAAGAGGGAGATGATTCTCTTCAACCAATCTTGGTAGTAAAGAAATGTCTTATGTATTGTTGTTGATGAGGGAATCCATGTTGGATTTCTCTCTTTGTTATATTGTGTTATTTTCATGATTTTGTAGTTGTTTGATTTGTATGAATATATGGATTTCCATTGTGTGCTTTGATGATTATGAACCTATATATTGTTATTCTGTATTTAGAGGTCATGAATCATATTTTGGATTGTTAGAAAATGAATGAGAAACTTTGATGAAGGATGGCCCAAGGTTCTGCAGAAACGAATTCTGCAGAACCCTTGTTAATGCACTAGCGCTCAGGCGCTGTGCATAGAGTGCCTAGGCACTCTATGCCCAGAAAGTTTTCCCTGTGACGCGGCCTGATGAGTGCTCAGGCGCTTCGTGGTCGACGCCTAGGTGCTCAACCAGCGCTCAGGCGCTTCAGATATGGCGACTAGGCACCCAGAGCAGAACTAGCTAGGTAAATTGTGAGATGAAGCTATACAATTAAAGATTCGAATGTTAATGTTGGAATTTGAGATGGAAAGTTTTAAGGATTTATTAACCTAATTTGAAGCCACGGTTTTAGATTGAAACTACAAGGAATTGGAATAAACTTGGTGAACTAAAATTTAAGTAAAGGGTATCAAGAAATCAATGCATGAAATGGGAGAAATTGATGTTAGTAATGGACTTTGGGAAGCGACAGTTTTGATCATGGATTTTAGGAAGTTGGATTGATTTAGTGTAAAATGAGAGTTAAGTGATTCTGAACATAGAGGAAGAACAAGAGAGTTGTGAGACTTGTAAAACCTGCGAGTAAATTTTAAGTGAGCATAATTGATTAAGTTAAGGAACTTGATCAACTTAAAGGAATGAAGCTTGAATAAGGACTTCAAGAGAAGTTTCTCTAGAAAATGAATTTATAAGGGATGATAACTTGAGTAGGACTTAATGATAATCTCATAAGACTTATTAATGGTTGAATTGGCCTAATTGTGGCATATTATGAAAAATTATGTATTGTGAAATATTTGTGAACATGGTTGTCATGGAGTCAACATGCATTAGACATTTGCTTAGTCGGTGACTGTTAAAGGGCTGGATGAGCCTAGTATCATGCATTGAGTCGACATGTATTGAATAAATTGCTCAGTCGATGACTGTTAAAAGGCAGGATGAGCCTATGATTATGAATGAGTTAACGTATTGAACAATTTGCTCAGTCTATGACTATTAAAAGGTTGGATGAGCCTATGATTATGTATTGAATCAGTATGCATTGAACAAATTACTCAGTCGATGACTGTTAAAGGGTTGTATGAGCCTATAATTGCGAACCGAATAATGTAGTCAATGATGGATCTATGGGGGGCGTAAGGCGCAATGTATACCGATTGCACGCATTACGGGCCTGACAAATCATTATTCTTTACGCAGTGAATTGATGAGAATTGAATAGTGAGGTCTGTGATGGATCTGTAGAGGGGCGTAAGGTGCGGTGTATGCCGATTGCACGCATTATGAGCCTAACACATCACTGCTCTTTTTATGGTAAATGAATGAGAATTGAATAGTACGATCCCGTGGGAAGGGTCTAGGGGGCATCAGGGTGTAGTGATTCATTTATATATATATATACACTCTTGTGATTTCTGGCCATGAAGAACCTTTGCAACACTTTGTGGGTGCCCCGACGAACACTATTCTCTTTGTGGTCCTGTAGACTGTCATTAAGGGGGACAGATCTACCGGAACGTTCATCTTTGAAATGGAATAGAAAATCTTGGTACCAAGTGCACATGCATTGTGACTCGGCATATCATTTGGCACTCATTTATATGATGATTATACTATTATGTTATTGATGTCATGATTATCTGAGATGTTTAATTATTTATTATCTGAGACTCGGTTGATTACCTGGGGTCTATTGATGTTTACCCGTTATTGTTGATTCTTATTGCTATGTGTTGTTATCCTGCTCTTACTGTTTATTCTATTGTCACTATTGATGAATATATGTGTTGTAATGCTATATGGGCGCTCTGCGCTGTACTGTTTCTTTACTGCCACAATTGGTAATGTAAGTAGGATGTCTCACCTCTTTTTTTGTATCCTTGTGTTTCTGTTATAAATATATATATCTGATAAAAGATCGTGAGGAAGAAGATGAGGGACCACACCCTTACTGCTTAGATTGGGCTGATTCATCACTCTCGATGCGGCGTCTGGACGAGATCTCTTTGGTCACGCAAGGGTACAATTTCATGGTGGCATTGACGCCAGTCGTGTCGACTGGGACACCGTGCGTCATGTACACCTGGGGTTGTGGCTTTGTCCACTAGTAGTGCCTCTCCCAAGGATTACTACTTTTCCCCTTTATGTTTTACTTCTCGTTGTATTTTATTTGACTCTGTAAGTATTATATTTTGTGTTATCAGTGATTTGTATTAAGGATGACTAATATACATAAATATGGAACATGTTTTTATTTCGATGGTTGCGTATAAAATAATTGGATATTGATTATATTTCATTTCGAGGCTCCTAATTTCTACTAATGCACAATGGAGAAAAATTATTCTTTTTAAATTCGTAAGATTTGTGACTGTGACATGCCTGAATTTAGTAACTGTGGTGTAATGACGATTATGCCGCGGTTGTTAGATCTAGGTGCGTTACATTTTACCTCAGAAACTAAGCATGTATCCTCATACTTTAAGTTCACATAAAAGATCTTAACTAAACCAGGATATATGTCCTTTTTAATACTCAGAAACTTAAGCAAATCCATTCGCTCAATGATTCTAAAACTCTCTAGAGATTCACTAGAACAAAAGTCCTTAGGAAGATACCTTGGCGAAATAATCTTTCTCAATTGAAAGTTTTTCCTGAATTATTCTGCTCTCTTGGTGGTGTGAAAGTGTTGACTGAGGCCTAACCCAGGAATTGTGAGTGGAGAAGCACTGATGGAAGTTCCCACTGAGACCCCTGTTCTTGGTTTCTTGGTACACTTGGAAGATTCATCCATGGAGTGGAAATGGGTGAGAAAGGATGTAAAGAAAGAGGTGATAAGGTGATTTCGTGGAGGTTAGTGGTGGAAAATTGGTGAGAGAGTGGTGGGCTTTGTGTGTTAGGGCTTAGAGAGAGAAAACATAGGTAAGAAGAAGTGGGTTGATGATTTTGGATGTTTTTTTATGAAATTAGGTTGGGAGTTTTGTAGAGGTGATAAAAACGAGTTGAATGGTGGTGGAATGAGGTGATTGGGTCAAGAAATGAGGGAGAAGTTAGAGGTTAGGGGTGAGGGGTTTTTTGAAGGATGAGAGAGAAAGCTTGCTGGCAAAAAAAATGGTTATCCTATGTGTTTTACCTTTTAAAACCCCTTTGTAATCGATTACATTGAGGTTGTAATCGATTACAAGCATTTTGGGTTTCCTGTAATCGATTACAAGCTTTCTGGAATTGTTGTAATTGATTACATGGTATGTGTAATCGATTACAAGTATTCTGACTTTGCTTGTAATGCTTGGTAGAGCCTTGGTAATCGATTACAAGGCTCTTGTAACTGATTACAAGCTTACTAAACTTAGTTTTTGCACCTTAAATAGTAAAGAACCAATTCAGAAACCTTCAAAATAGTTTCACAATTTTCCAAATAAATTCTAAACCTCATGTAGGTATAAAAACTAATCATTTCTTCATCCAAACCACATGTTCTAGCCAAAACCCCATTTTTACCAAGGATTAAACCACTTTAATAGGATTGGTGTATTTTGAGCTACTTGGAGGGCTTTGTCGTAATGGAGTACCTACAAAACAAACTTTGGGGAACCTTCGACGCTCAAGTCAATATTGGATTCAAAAAGTGATAAATAGCAAGATAATTGTGCAGAAATACAATATATTATGCAGCAAATTATAGGTTTATGCAACAAAATGGCAAATTATGCAAAAAACTAAGTTAGATGCATGATTGATTCAATATGCCAAGTTCACTTCTTATATAAAAGAATGTTTCTTTATTCAAAGGCTTAGTGAAGATATCATCTAATTGTTTAGTGGTTTCAACAAACTCAAGCAAGCAATCACTTTTTTGCACATGACCTCTTATGAAACAATGTCTTATTTTTATGTGCTTTGTTCTTGAGTGCAAAATGAGATTTTTAGACAAATTGATTATACTAGTGTTATCACACCATATAGGGATGTGATCAAGCTCAAGACCATAGTCTAGAAGTTTTTGCTTCATCCAAAGGACTTAAGTACAACAACTCCCAGCTACAACATATTCAGCTTCAGCTATAGAAAATGCCACACTATTTTGCTCCTTGCTATGCCAAGAAACTAGTGAGCTTCCAAGCAAGTGGCATGTCCCACTAGTGCTCTTCCTATCCATTCTGAATCCAGAATAATCAGAATCAGAATAACCAATTAGGCTACATGAGGCACCCTTAGGGTACCACAAACCCATTTGTGAAGTGCCTACTAGATATTTCATAATTCTTTTTACAGCACAAAGGTGAGATTCTTTAGGATTTGCTTGAAATCTAGCACACATACATACACTAAACATGATATATGGCCTACTTGAGGTGAGATAAATGAGTGAGCCAATCATTGATAATCACATATTTTATACATTAATAAACCCTCATTTTTAATCATTTACACTCTTCATGTACTTAATTGATCGAGCTTGGTCATGTTTTGTAAGTTTGGGTTCAAATTAGGCTTAATTGATATTTTCCAGCATTGTTGAGATTTTACATTGTTTCTATATTTTGGCCATATCTTGAGTTTTAGATGTCTAGAAATTATGAATTTTATCTTGTAGGAAAGCTGAGAGAAAGTTCTACAATTATGAAGAGCTCAAAGTCTCAATCAGACATTTAGTGGAGTTAATTGGATCTGGAAGTCAGAAAATGGGTTCTGTCACTAGAACCTAAACAATGTGTAGTGATTAGGCTGGAATTTGAGCTGTAGGAGTTGTATGGAGATGAAACCAGTGGCATTGGAAAGATAAGACAATTTCCTACAACTTTCATGAAGACCTCAAGAGCCATATCACAAGCTTGGATAACTCAAATTGGAATTGAAGCAAGAACTAGAGTGCTGATCTTGATAACCTCTGTGTACTCATCAAGTCATATTTCAGGCTGTAGGAATAATAATGGGCTGAAATTTTGATAATTGATAGTTAAGACCCAAATCTACAACTTTCATGAAGAACACTTTTCGAGATTCTGAGGTCTAGTAGGTCATATTGGGCTTGCAAGTCAGAACATAGGAGCTGAAATTGGGCCTGAGTAGTTGCAATGATTGGGTCATATCTTGGGTTGTAGAAGGCCAAATTGGATGGTTCAAGTGGGCATTTGATATCCAAGACAAAGGCCTACAACTTTCATGAAGGCCACTTTCCGAGATTCTATCGGCAGGCACGAGTTTAGCACCAAATTATTTTGTGTAAGTGAAGACAAGCATTTTTTTGCAATCATTCACCTCCTCCTTAATCATCCACCCACTCCTTAATTATCCACCCACTCATTGTCCCACTCATTGTCATCTTTTTCTTGTGATGCTCTATAAAAGGTAGCCTTGGTTGCCAATTAGGGTAATCTTGGTTTTAGATCAAGATCATGCTATTATGTTATTTACTTGTTATAATTTTCTTTTGTTGTAAATAGAAGTTATGATCATCATCATCTTCTTCTTCTCTCTTTCTTTCTTCTTGCTTATGGGTAACTAATTTTCATCTTGCTTGGGTGAAGGGATGAAGCTTTTGGTAATAAAAATAAGGTTAGATTAATTTCTTTCATGTGCTTAAATGATATATTATCAAGTAATCATTATATGTGTTATATTTTGTTTCCAATCAATTTAGAAACCCTCCTTGTAAAGTGGAGTTCTTGATTCATTGTAGACAAGTGGTTTGGCACAATGAATGCTTGAACCCATTTACAAGTGTTGGTGTTGGTAAATAATTAAAGGAACCATAATATAACTATGTATATAATTCTAAATGGATTTTGAATGTTTTATTTTTCGATTGGAACCTCCGTTATGCGTAGATTTCAATTGAGTTATAAAAAGAATTAATCTTGTCTTTAATTTATTTCCAAAAGTGGATCTCTTAGCCTAAACAAGTTCTTTAATTTAATTGTGAACAAGTTTTATTATCTTTATTGTTGTGACAAAGTCTTTCCTTACCTCAAAAAATTTTTCTTCATCAATTCCCTGTGGATCGACCTCAGACTCCCGAGAAATTTATTACTTGAGACAACCTCCACTTGGGTTTGCATCCTTTAATCCGCATCAAGTTTTTGGCGCCGTTGCCAGGTGTAACACCCTAAATTTCCTTACTATTTGACAGTAATTTTTTCAGTTAACAGAATTCTACTGTTTAGTGATTTCTGTATACTGTAAAATTATTTTGAATATTTTGTTAGTACATTTGATCGTTTGGTGTGATTTACTTCGTGTTAGGAAAATAATAATTTTCGGGCCGGAGAAAATTTTATGTAATTTAATTATTACTGTTAAGTCTTAATTATTTTACGTAATCTGATTTGATATTCATGAATTTTTCAATTTTTATGATTTTGTGGATGATTATGAAATTTTTATATTTCTCTGATTATTTTTGGACTAGTTGTGGGCCCAGGGGGCTATACGTGGGCCTAGGCGGGGCCAGAAAAATGAAAATTTTTCTGTAACCAGAAAAATTCCTACTATTGAGACGGAGACGGGTGATCTTACTAAACCTGAATCTAGAAACAGTTTTTAAAATTTTCTTTTACTGTGTTTAGTACTATATTTAATTATCGGACGATAAAAATATAGTAAAAATATTATTCATAGGTTAATAGCAGATAAAAACAAATATTATACTAATTTGTCAACCTTGGTGGTTTGGAGATCCACCATTGATTTAATCAAGGGTGGAGATTTAGTCTTAAAAAGTGTTGGAGATCCACTATTGATTTAATCAAGGGTGGAGATTTGGTCTTAAAAAGTGACAAGGACCATTTATGACCATTGGATGTAAAGTTGGAAGGAGTGATCTTGACCCTTCATTTTGGAGACACATCTAATGGCTAGAATTTCAAGGAAAAAGATCCAATAACCTAGATTAAGTCTTCTACTCTAAAGGCTATACCTAGAATCTACCTTAATCCTAACCATTGAACTAATCAATGGTTAGGAATGCTTCAAATAATGGCTAGTGAAATTTGTCACAAAATTGGAGTGCATGAAGAGGGGGGACGGTTTTGTGAAGCTTAAGAGCATGGATAGGTTTGAAGACCATATTATTGCTATCATAATTCATCTTTGTCTCCTCCAAAAAGTCAAGACTTCATCAAAAATTTTCTCTCCATTCTCTCCATGCAAGTTTCGGCCATAACACCAAGAAATACCTTCCACCACTCTTTAATTTCAAACAACCATATTTCTTGAATCTCTACCTCATTCTAAGACACTTTGTAGTTTACTCCAAGTTCTAAATCTTTTATCTTCAAGGAGTTTTTCCAAGAGCAAGTTCTAAGGTTTTTGAGGTGAAGTGTAAGGAAACTTCATTTCTTTTCTTCTTTTTCATGTTTTGAACCATGTTTGATCTATGGTTCCTCTTATTCAAGTTTAATATACTAATTTCTTTGTGTTTGTTTTATGTTTAAGAAACTTTTGTTGGTGGAGATCTTGATCAAAGTGCAAAGTAAGGAGCTTTTTGTGGTTCTTCAAGAGGTAAGAGGGAGATCCATCTCACCAACTAAGCATGATGGTGAGAGATGGTTTGTGTATTTGATGGATGGTGAATCCATGTGAGGATTCATATCCATGGTCATGTAATAATTTGTGTATGTTTATGTGCTTTGATTTATTTATTTGCGATTTGTATGCTTTGCATGATTTTATTGCTTATATGGTATGCTTATAATATGCTTGATGAGAATATCGTATGCTTATAATATACATGATGAGAATATGTGGAATATATTATGATGGATGTATGTTAGAACAATAAATTTTGGCTCCAATGGCCAAGGGAGGCTACGGTTTTCACACCCAAAAAGTAGGGTTTCATGTTGAAATTTTTCAAGAATAAGGAAATTGATTGTTTAAAGAAATTATGAAGTGGAGAATTTATTTTGGTTCCAAGGACCAAGTGAGTTTTGGATTAGAAGGCTAAAATGAACAATTTTTCAATTAAAGTGTGGTTTATGAAAGGTAAATTAATTAATTAAATGTAAAGGAAATGATGTAAGGATTGATTAAAGGAAGGAAAATGATTTGAGGATTTATTAAAGGAAGAAGAAAATAAAGAATTTATTAGTTAGAAAAAGTGTGATTTCGATTTTTAATAGAAAATGAGAAGAAAAATATTTTGAATATTAAAGGATTTTATAAAGAGAAATTTTGCATAGGATCATTTATTTATATAGTTCAATAATGAATTGTTGGGAGGTATTGAAAAAGGAGAATTTTATTAAATGAGAAAATGTGGAAAAATGGTTTAGAAATTGAATTTATTTATGGAAAAGCCAAAATAATATTTGGAAAATTGAGAAATATTTTATTAAGTTGAAAAATAATTTTCATAGTGAAAAAATGGTGAAAAATGATTTAAGTAACTTAAAAACGTGATTTTTAAACTACGCAATTAGAAAAACGTTTAAATATTTCCACGCGATTTGAAAAATGTTAAAATATTTCTACGCAATTTGGAAAACTTTTAAATAGTTTTACGTGGTTGAGATATTGTTGAAAAATCACTACGTGATTGAAAAATGATGAAATATTTTACGTGATTGATGAAAACGTTAAACAATTTATATGTGATTTGAAAACGTAACAGAAATGTTACGAAATTGTGAAAACACGACAAAAGTGGTACGCGACTATGAAAATGCGATAATATAATTTTTTTTTGTGATTAAATATACAGTAGGATTACTGTTGAACCAATGAATGGACACTGTATGAAAAAATGATGAATTTTGCCTGTGATTGGCATTGGTGCATTTTATATGCGTGAACTGGTGTATGGACGCTGTATATGAATTTTTGCCTATGTTTGGCATTGGTGCATTGAACATGCATTGGAAGGGTTCGATGGACTGTATGAGGCTATTTGCCTAGGAGAGACGTACACCTCTTGAGTGGGTGCGATATGTGTAATGTAAGTCACTTGTTGACCTTGGGGGCATCGGGGTGCGAGTTGCATACATGGACAGTTGGTAGCTCTTCTTCCCGTAAGTTAGATCGATGCAACGCACTGATGATCTTGACCGAGACACTATTCTTAATCGAGATCTAGTAAAGACTGTCGTGTATATGCTAGATGTGCAAATACATATGAGAATGTGGTACGTGGTCTGAGGCTTGTTGGTACAGACAGATCTTTCAGATCAATTTCTCCGAACTAAGTATTAGCTCCAAGGAATAGGAAATTAAGTCTAAGTGCGCATACATAAATCTGAGCATTTGTATTTGTATGACATATTAATTGAGAAATATTGGCTATGACAATTGTTCTGTTGAGAAATACTTGGATGATGATGATGATAATAATGTTAATGGCATGATGGTAATTATTATTTATTGGATCTGTTATGATAAATAATGTTGATGGCATGATTGTACTTATGTATGATGTATCTATATGGTATGCTGGTTGTGTTATCTCTGTGCTACCATGTTGGTATTGGCGTAGGTGATCTTACCTCTTTGTATGTCCATTTGTATTGTAATTATATTTGTAAAGACACTGATCAAAGGATTGATCAAGAGGGTGAAGAAGAGCAAACTCCAGAGGAAAAAGAGTTTTGAGAAGATGGAAATGCCCAGCTTTCTAGGATACGTGATGTTACAGTTTCGCGGAGGTCCAGAGGCGTGGCATGTTCATTTGGATCGTCAGTGTATATTTTATATAGGGGACCTGAACATTACCTACAGTAGGCTTTATCAAGGGAACGCCTATTTTAGTGTCAATATTTATGTACAGTTAGAGTTTCCACTATCCATTAGGCAGTACTGGGGAGCCTACTACCGTACGCCTAGTGAGATAAGTATCGTGTCGTCTGCTTGGACACCTGTCCGTAGGACTTCGCGTTAAGTTGGATTCTTACCAGCTGAGGAATCTGAGGAGGACTCGTCTGAGGGTTCTGTTGTTTAGTTAGACTTGGGCGAGTCGTTTAAATATTTAAGTATGACAACTACTTTGAGACTTGGTTTGTATATAAATAATGTCGACAGTATGTTTGTAATGTATAATGGTGTATATTATGTATGATGATGTATAATATTTTTATTTTCTGCTAAGTTTATCTTATTGTTATTAGGAAATTTTACAACTCGTATTTTTAGCACAACGTCACATTTTATAATGGAAGGGGAATTTTGGTAATTAAGTAACATAAATGTGGCACCCTACGGTGGGTGTTACATTAGTTGGTATCAGAGCCCAAGTTAGAGTCTTTTGGGTTTGTGGTTAGGTCTGTCTTGTTTGTGTTGTGTGATTCTCTGTGATTGTTTTCTGAAAAGAAACAATATTGTTTGAAGATTGACCATACTTTCTTGTGTTGTCCAATTTGAGTAGAGAAAAGTAATGGCTGGACGAGGACGAGGACGAGGACGTGTCAATACTAGAACAAAAATGGAAAATATTGGTAATGACAACCAAAATATGGCTGTAGCTGTAGCAGTGATGTAACGAATGGCTGATGTTGTGGTACAACAAAACCAAAGGGCAACTGAGGATGCTCACAGTTTGTCTGAATTCCGTAAGAACAATCCACCGAAGTTTCGGGGAGAATTTGACCCAGACAAAGTTGATTTATGGATCAAGGAATTAGAGAAGATCTTTGAAGGTATGAGTTGTACTGATGAACGCAAGCTGACTTTTGCGACTTTTATGTTAGTGGGGGATGGAGAAAATTGGTGGGCAGGAGCCTAAAGATTGTTAGAAGCTGAAGGAAAAGTTGTGACATGGCAGTTCTTTAAGCAGAAGTTTCTGGGAAAGTATTTTCTAGCAAGTGTTCGTCACGCAAAGGAGATAGAATTCCTTAGTTTAAGGCAAGGGGTGATGTCTGTAAGTGAGTATGCAGCAAAATTTGAAAGCTTGTCAAAGTTGTCGAGGTATTTTCAAATGCACCTAGATGAAGATTGGAAGTGTAGAAAATTTGAAGAAGGATTGAAGCTTAACATTAAGCGAGCTGTAGCAACTTTGGGAATTGAACAGTTTCCAGAATTGTTGGACAAGTGTCGTAAGGTTGAAGAGATTGATCTTCAACGGGCGGCGAGAAATAAGAACTTTGGACCTACAAGATTCCAAAGAGGAAAGAGTAGTGGAGGAAACAGTTTTCAGCAGAAGCTGTATATGAAACCAGTAGGAAGTCAGAACCAGCAGCAATTTCTTGGAGGAAGTTCTGGTGGCAGTAAGGCAAGTCAAGCTGGAACTTCTATGTATAAATGTTTCAAGTGTGGGAAGGACCATCTGACCAAGGATTGTCAGCATAAATGAATTATTTGTTATAGATGTGGAAAACCTGGACATTTATACAGGGATTGTGATCAGATAAAGAGGGAACCTTCTGTGGGAAATGTTCGTACAACAAGGCCATAGGCGGGTGGTCGAGTGTATACCATAAGCGAGGAAGAAGCCGCGAAATCTAAGGACTTAATCATGGAGGAGTGTGCTATTCAAGGTAATCCTTTAACCATACTCTATGATTTGGGAGCAACACGTTCTTTCATTGCATGTGATTATGTGGAACGTTTAGGATTGACTGTGACTACATTGTTATATGATTTGAGTGTTGGTACTCCTACTAATAAGCCTGTGATAACTACAAAAATATGTTTGAATTGCCTTGTTTGTGTTAGGAATAGAATCTTTCATGTGGATTTGATTTTTTGCCTCTTTCCAAGATTAATGTAATCTTAGGAATGGATTGGTTATCTTCAAACCATATCCTAATTGATTGTTCAAATAAGACATTAGTATTTCCTGAGGCTAAGGATCCTAGATTCCTAATGGCAACTCAAGTAGAAGCTTGTTTGAAGGAAAGAGATCATGGGTATCTATTGTTGTCTTCTTTGGAGGTTGAAAGTGAAGATGTCTTGAAGGATATTTTTGTGGTCAATGAATTTCCAGAAGTTTTTCCTGAAAATATACTTGGACTACCGCCAAAAAGAGAAATTGAGTTTGCTATTGATTTAGTACCTGGAGCTGGACCTATATCTATTGCGCCCTATCGGATGTCGCCAGTAGAGTTGGCAGAGCTTTAGAAATAGCTGGAGGATTTATTGGAAAAGTAATTCGTGAGACCAAGTGTGTCACCTTGGGGAGCTCCAGTATTGTTGGTAACGAAGAAGGATGAGACTTCACGTCTATGTGTAGACTACTGATAATTGAATAAGATTACGATTAAGAATAACTATCCACTTCCAAGAATTGATGATCTGATGGATCAATTGCGAGGAGCCGCAATATTTTCTAAGATTGATTTACGATCTGGTTATCACCAGATTCGTGTGAAAGTAGATGATATTCCCAAAACTGCATTTCGGACGAGATATGGGCATTATGAATATCTAGTGATGCCGTTTGGTGTGACGAATGAACCATCCATATTCATGGACTTCATGAACAGAATTTTTCGTTCGTACTTGGATAAATTTGTTGTTGTCTTTATAGATGAAATTTTGATTTATTCTTGAAGTCAAGAGGAACATGCTAAACATCTCAGAGTGGTTCTCCAGATTTTGAAGGAGAATAAGTTGTATGCCAAGTTGTCCAAATGTGAATTTTGGTTAAGTGAAGTTTAATTTTTGGGACACGTGATATCGGAGGAAGGAATTGAAGTTGATGCTTCAAAGGTGGAGACAGTTTTGGAATGGGAAAGACCCAAGACTATATCAGAAATCCGTAGTTTTGTCGGATTAGCTGGTTACTATCGACAATCTATTGAGGGGTTTTCGAAGATAGCAGGACCTCTTACCTAACTTACATGGAAGAATCAACCGTTGTGTGGATTGATGCATGCGAAGAAAGTTTTCAAGAGTTAAAGAGACGATTGACTACTTCGCCAGTTTTGATTCTACCTAATCCGAACGAACCTTTTGATGTATATTGTGATGCTTCGTACCAAGGATTAGGTTGTGTACTTATGCAGAATCGTAAAGTGGTGGCTTATGCTACAAGACAGTTGAAAAATCATGAGAGGAATTATCCAACTCATGACTTGGAGTTGGCAGCTGTGGTGTTTGCATTGAAAGTGTGGAGACATTTTCTCTATGGAACAACATTCACTGTTTTTAGTGATCATAAAATTTGAAGTATCTGTTTGACCAAAAAGAGTTGAACATAAGGTAGAGACGTTGGCTAGAGTTTCTGAAGGATTATGACTTTCAGTTACAATATCATCTCGAAAAAGTGAATGTCATAGCGGATCCATTAAGTAGGAAAATGCTTACTGCTTCTGTTATGATGATTAAGGAGAAGGAATTCATAGAAGAATTTCGGGATATGCATTTGTCTGTGAAATTGACGCTAGGAAAGATGCGTTTAAACATGATCACCATTTCAAATGATTTGATGGATAGAATACGAGAAAGACAAAATAGTGACCAGTACTTGCAAGAAGCAAAAGAAGCAAAGAGTCAAGGAGCGGTATTGGAATTCAGCGAGGGTGCTAATGGAATTCTGAAGTTTAAAGGAAGGGTTTGTGTGCCTAATGATGTGTGTGAAACAACATCATATTTTATTCTTGTTTTGCATGCATTTTTATTCATTTTAGGCATTTTAGTTTCCCTTTTTATTTGTTTTTCCCTTAGTTCGGATAACTGCGGTGTTTTTGGTGTTGTTGTGCAGGATTGGTGCTTAATTGGCCTTGAAATGGATGGAAAGCTTGCATAATTAAAGTTGGAGCTTAAAGGATGGCAATTTGGGACAAAAAGCTCACTCCAGAGATATCCACGGCCTGCTTGTGGAATTCCCCACGACCATAGATCGAGCAGTTACGTGAAAAAGCAAAAGGGAAGTTCCAGAGAATTCCACGACCTGGTCGTGGAATGATCCACAGCCGTGGAACTCAAACAGAAAGATCCACGGCCTGGCCGTGGAATTACCCACGGCCGTGGATCGCTGTCTGTGTCAGATTTTTCAGTTCGTTTTTCTTTTTTTTGATGGGCTTGGACCAGTTTAGACCCCTAGGGTATTTATAGATGTTCTGAATACAATATTAGGGTTAGAATTTGGTTTAGAAGGAGGCACATTGGAGGCTGTTGATCTTCATCTTCCTCTCTTCTCTCTCGATTACGAGTTTGAATGCTTTTGAACTTAATTTCTGGTTTCTTCATCTCCATGTCCGAGTAGTTCCTTTTGTTTCTGGGATTGGGCAATGCCCTTTGATACGTTGATGATGATTAATTGACTTTGTTTACCCCTTTTATTAATTTCAAATGTTCTTTGATTCAATCCCTATTGCACTTATTCATGTGAATTCGCTGGCCACTTATTTACATCTCATAGATATCTAGGGACGTACTGAGAGGTGAACCTAGGTGTTGGAACCATAAGAATTGAGCTTAAGGTCTAAATCACGAGAGTAGGTTTAGTCTTTCAAGGATTTAATGAATTACCATAAAGCTTAATGGGTTCAATTTAGATTCAATTACCACGAGAGTAGGAATTGGTTTAATTGGGCACGGTTCTTGTCTCTTGAGAAAGAACATTAACTAATTTAGGATAATTCACCTTCAATTGAATTTCAATTTTAATAAAAGAATTGTCAATTAGGAGTCTTGTATTATTGTGGTTACCCCTAATCCTGGAAGCTTTCTTGAATTTGAAAATCCTTCTTAACAATTTGCTATTTTCATTCTCAACTCTGCGTTTTAATTTTTATTTATTTAATTGCTTGGTTACTACGTTCTTATCACTCAACAATTATATTCCCTTTTGTTTAATTTAATTGAATTAATTAATTAATTAATATTCATAGACATAGTCCCTGTGGATTCGATCTTTTTATTACTTGACGATGAAATCGTACACTTGCGGATTTCACACACCAAGTTTTTGGCGCCGTTGCCGGGGACTGTGTTTTTCTTGAATATCAGTTTAATTTTTAATTTAATTATTTTAAACCTTTTTACTACTTTCTTGGTTTCTCTTTGACTCTCTGCATGTATTTTCTCTTGTTTATGCGAAGTACTGGACGTTCTGGGACTCTTGAAGAAACTGATCCTGAAATTGAAAGAACTTTTCGTAGAAGGAGAAGACAACAAGGGCAAAGAGCGAGAGAATTACTTGAGCTAACGCTTGTCATGGCTGCACCTGCTGATAATAGACCTCTCAAAGAGTATGCAGCCCCTAATGCTCAGGGTTTGCGTTGTGGAATTGCTCGGCCAGACATTGAAGCTAGACAGTTCATCACACCTCCTGCCTTACTTTCTATAATAAGGCAGAACCAGTTTGGAGGATTGCCATCAGAGAACCCGAATGATCATGTGGATATATTCTTGGAATTCTGTGAGACCCTCAAGATTGAAGGCGTTTTTGTTGATGCTATTCGTCTCTGCCTGTTTCCATTATCATTGAGAGATAGAGCTAGAGCTTGGTTGAAGTCAGTTCCTGCAGAGACAATACTACTTGGGACCAATTGGAGCAAGCTTTCTTGAACAAATTCTTTCCACCATCCAAGATTGCTCATCTTAGGACCCAGATCACAGGCTTCGTTCAGAAAGATGGAGAGTCATTGTCGAAAGCTTGGGACAGATATAAGGCTGTACTGGAAGCCTGCCCACACCATGGGTTAGAAAAATGGTTGATAGTCCACACCTTTTATAATGGGCTAGAATATTCCTCGAAGGTGTCTCTAGACTCCGTAGCTGGTGGCGTTCTGATGAACAGAAGACTGATAGAAGCTTATGAAATCATTGAGAGTGTTGCCTCTAATCATCACCAATGGGCAAATGAAAGAGGTAATAACCCCAGAAAACTCTCGGGAGGTAAGTTTGAGGTAGACAGGGTTGATTTAATTATGTCAAAATTTGATTCTTTGAATAAACGTTTTGACATGCTTGAAAAAGCTCATGTTGTAACACCCCTTTGGGGATGCCACACATATAAAGAAAAATAAAATAAATAAATAAATTCTACCCAAGTTGTAAAACATTTGTTAAATAATATTACATATTGTAAGATAATTCCTGATAAACAGAATATTGTTAAATAAAATAACGCGGAAAAATAAAATAAACATCACAACATCACACATAATTTATATATGATTTACATTATAAGTGATATAAATAATTTACACCTCAAACTACCAATATTTAAACAAAAACAGTAAATAAAGCAATAAAAGAGTCAATATATACAGACATACGCAGACGCGCCAAAAAAAAACATCATGCATATTTAATCCTCTGAAGGATCACTCTCAACATGAAAATGATTATCAGGAGACAAATATCCCGGATGTCTCGACTCTCGGCGATAACGAGATCGCACAGTCGATGCGAGTGTCATCTCACTAGGCTCAGTGGATACACCCCCCCAATGACGCCTAATGGATAAGGGTAACTCTAAGTGTAGAAATACTGTCGTAGTCATGATCGGCTCTCCATCAAACCGATGACGTAGAGTCACAGTCAGCCATCCTACATATGTCACAGAATCTCGATCTCCTTGCAAATGCCAAGCCAATGAACCTCCATGAAACTCTAGCTGTACAAACCCCAAAAATCCTGGCACTGCCATCTCCCACAATCAATCCAAAGGATATGGATGATCGGATGGTTCTTGGTCATCGAACTTATCTTCCTCTTGTTGTTCCTCTTCTTCCTCGGTATACAGAATCTCTAGAGGCTGTTTCTCTTCCTCAAACTCTTTACCATATAAACAGGTATATACAGAAAACACATACAATAAAGAGGTAAGACAATCTAAAATCACCACAAACATGACCAATAAGAAGACGACAAACAATAGATATACAGTTCATGCAATATGAAAAGCTATAACATTAATAAGTAACAGAGTAGTGTAAAGATTCAAAAAGATTTAAATATCCCAACAATATACCATCACAGATAAAATAAAACATGAAACACATGATACAATACAACAATAGATAAAACAAATACAAGTAAACAAATAAATCAATATCAATATAATAAATAGATAAGACAAAAATAAATAGATAAGACAAAATAAATAAATAGATCCCAATAAATAAATATAAAACACACCCTACTCCATGGAGCTAAAAAAAACACACAAGTATCGAGAGAATGACCCGCCAAATCTATTAGTACCACGGCTGCCCAACCAAACTATTACTTGTTGTCTCACGTCGCGTCTATAGCCCCACGACACAAGAATCCATTATCCAGCGTTGTGTAGTTCACGGTCTCACGTTGTGGCAAGACAGGCAATGTACTATTAGATTTCACGAAATCTCGATTAAATATAGTGCGTGTCGAGTCCATTAGTGTGCTATCGGTTTACCACGGCCCAAATGGAGCTACCAACTCGTCCACATATGGGATACCGTACACTAACGTCTCCAAGTCCATTAGAACAATGAACCACACTACGTCTATCGCATCGACAACACGATGTGATTCGTCTCGTCAACCAATCCACCAAAAATTTGGCATAAACTCAATACATAATTCCAAAAATATAAAATTATGAAAATACCCTCAAGATAAAATATGCCCTCAATGCGAAAAAATAGAAAGCATATGCGGGTTCACATTTTCCCGACAGCAAAAAATCCTCAAAAGCCTGTACGGGTTCACATTTTCCCGACAGCATAAAATAAATACATCAACGGTCAATCGCGTAGAAATTTTATCGCGTTTTCACAATTCCGTCGTTTTTACAAATGTTTATAAATCGCGTAAATATATTTTTCTGTTTTTAAAATCGCGTAGAATTTTTAATACGTTTTCTCAATCGCGTAAGATTTTTAAATCATTTTCTTGTCCAAATCCCTTAAAATTCACTATTTAAATAAACAGAAATAATAATTAATACGGTTAAACTACGTATAATATTTTTCATACCGTATACTGTCTTTTGGACATCTTTTCTATCTTATTTGTCCGTTTTTACTAAAAATTGACAGTATTTTGTTTAGAAAATTAATAATAATGGTTTCCTAATTTTTTCGCAAAAACTCTGTTTATTTAAATAAATCGGATAATTTAATCTTTTAAAAACTCCTAACATGCTTCAAAATATAGTATGAGCCATATGTTAGAAATTCTTAAAGATTACTGTATTTCCTTTATAACAATAAAATCATTAATTTTAATTCCTCAAATTAATTCTAATCTATTGATTTCTTAAAAACTCTTTTTAGAAAAAAATTCTTGTTAACCTATAATGCCTTCTTTATACTTGAAAATGGTTTGGAATTTATTTTAGAAATCAAGAATATCTAGTTTGGCATGTTGGCCGAATTTCCTAAATCTTTTGAAATTGATTTCTAAATTATTTCTTATCTTCTAAATATATGTCAAACTTATTGTATTGTCTAAATTCATTTAACCATTGTTTTAGAAAATGGTTTTTGAAATCAACACATTCATTTTAGGCATGTTGGCCGAAAATACTAAGTCTTACCATTTGATTTCTAAATTCATTTTCTTTGATCTAATTAACTTGAAACCTTCTTAATTCTCTTAGGTTAATTAAATTACTTTTTAAGAAAATTAAGAGAACATTTTGGTTCTCCATTTGGTTAGTGGCCGTGAGCCTTGGTGTGGTGTTCTTTGGAACACACATGCATTTCCTTGACATGTTATTCACATCCTATACATTATCATGTCATTCTATACTTTATCATGCAATTCTAACACATGCAATATTATCAAAGCTTATAGACATGCAACTTAAAGCTTGTAGACATGCAATTTATTACAAACAACAAATAGGAAAGCTACTAACAAATACACAACCACATCAAATAAGCTACTAACAAGCACACACATGAATCCTTATGGATTCTACAACCACAAAATCAACTCCATCTTCTTACCACCATCCATAGGTGATAAGATTTGTCTTCCTCTTACCTTAAATGAAGACAAAAGGTTTCTTTCACTCCTCCTAGAGCTTCGGTTTTCCTCCTCCAAAAACCTAGCAAACTTAAACAAAAACTACAAGTTACTAACTATTGAAAAAGAACCTAAACCATGGATAAATCATGGCTTAGAACTTTGAAAAAGAATTTAGAAAAGAAAAACAAGAGATTTCACCTCCTTGGTCAAATCTTCCAAGTAGGTTTTCAAGCTTCAAATGAAGGATTTTGCAAGAACTCTCAACTAGAGGTGTTCTTAGGATTGTGTTTAGGTTTAGAAAACTTGGTTAGAAGAAATTTAGAGTGATTGGATGGTAGGGTTATAGGTTTGGCCGAATAGAGCTCTAGGAAAGCTTCAATGGAGTTTTGAAATTTTGGAAGAGAGAGAAGAGAGAAAAATGCATGAAAGATGAAGTGATCTTTTGGTCTTCCAACCTCACTTGGTCGTAGCCTTCATTGCATGCAAGGTGTGCATTTGCTTGGCTTCATCCAAGCCCTTGGATGCATCAAAGGTCAAGATTAAGCCTTGATTAGCAAGTTTGTTTCCTATTGGTTGCTCCTAACCTAGTCATTACCCTTAGTCACCATGCTTAGTCACTAATAACCTAGTCATCAAGCCTTAGTCACTATGTTCAAGAATGTTCCTTCACTAATGATGATTAATTAAGCTACTAAGTTAATGTTTAGCTAAACGTGGGTCCCGCAAAACATTTCCTGGGTCCACTGTCACTAAGTTATCTACCGACTAATAAAATAATATTATAATAATACAAAATTATTTTATTGACAAGTTAAATCCTAAAAATTAAAAGATTAATTTTAGGCTCATTCAATTGGGTTTAGTAAGATCCCCCGCCTCGAATAATTAAAAACAGATTTTACCGGTCCGAAAAATATTATTTTCCCGCCCGTAGCAAATCACACAAAAAGTCCATATAAAATCATAGACAGGTAATAATATTGGACACTAAATCAAGTAGAAAACAATTAAAAACAGCAAAAACAAGACAAACAAAGACGTTCGGGACGTAATGGTCATTTTCCCATTTTTTCCCACAACGTAGCTAATCATCCAAAAAGTTCAAATAAAATTACGACATTATTAATTGTCTATATATCTTCCGTAAAAAATTAAAACAAGAGTTCTCGGAAAAACTTTTATTTTACCATCTCAAAACAAATTACGTAAAAAGACCAAATAAAATTTGAGCCTGTATAAACATATTTGTATTTCATGCAGAAATCGAGAAACAGTAAAATAGGGACACAACGGTCATTCACACAAAAGCTTGAAAAACAGCAAACAGTACATTCGGTACATTTTCTAAAAATTGGGGTGTTACACATGTTAATGCCATAGGTGCTTCTAATAGTTTTTGTGAGATTTGTGGAGCGCAGGGACACATGGGTGCTGAATGCCAAGTTGGAATTGGCTCCTCACAAGGTGCATCGGTGGAGCAAGTGGAATCATGCCACAATTTCCATGACTTCAACCAAAAGGGGAGGAATGATCCATATTCCCAAACTTACAACCCGGGTTGGAAGTCACATCCTAACTTCTCCTATCGGAATAGTCAATACCAAGCTGGGCAAGGTAGTGCTAAACCCTCTTCTAGATTCCAACAGGTACAAAAATCTAAACTTGAGTCTCTTCTTGAGAATTTTGTTGAGAGTTAATCTAAGCAAAATGAGGAGTTTAGGCAACATGGGCAAGTTGTGACTGAGGCCATTAGAGAATTGTCATCTAAGGTTGAAAATTTGGCCATTCATAATAAGATGTTGGAAACTCAGATTGCCCAACTAGCAGGCACTTCAAATAGGCAACAGGGTAAGTTTCCTGGTCAACATGACATAAATCTAGGTAATGAACATTATAACGCTGTGAGTTTGAGAAGTGGTAAGAAATTAGAGGATCCCAAGGGTAAGGGGGAGAATGACAAAGATGAGGGGAATAAGGAAAAAGAGACTAAGACATAACCCTTAGAAGAGGAGAAAAATAATGAAAAGATGTCTAAGTTGTACCCCCTGAACCCTACCAACCCCCAGTTCCTTTCCCTCAAAGATTGGCTAAGGCCAAGTTAGGTAGGCAATTTGGGAAGTTCCTAAAGGTCCTAAAGAAACTATACATTAATGTACCCTTCACTGAGACGTTGAAGCAAATGCCTACCTATGCTAAGTTTCTTAAGGACATTTTGTCTAATAAGAGAAAACTTGAGGAATATGAGACCGTAGCTCTAACCGAGGAGTGTAGTGCTTTAATTCAAAATAAATTGCCTTCTAAGCTAAAAGATCCAAGTAGCTTCTCTATTCCTTGTGTGATTGGTAACACAAATTTTGATAAAGCTCTGTGTGATTTGGGGACTAGTGTTAGTCTTATGCCCCTTTCTGTGTGCAAGAAATTAGAGGTGGGTGAGCTAAAACCCATAACTATCTCCCTTCAATTGGCTGATCGGTCTGTCAAGTACCCCGTAGGCATCTTGGAAGATGTTCCTATTAGAGTCAGTAAGTTTTTCATACCTGTTGATTTTGTTGTGCTTGACATGGAAGCAGATGCTAAAATGCCGATCATACTTGGGCGTCCATTCCTCGCCACTGAAAAGGCAATTATTGATGTCCACAAAGGGAAATTGACTTTGCGATTGAATAATGGGGAAGTAGTTTTTAATGTTTTCAATTCTGAAAAAAGTCATAATTCCTTTAATTCATGTAATCGAATAGATGCTACTGATGTTGTGGATAGTGTTGTGCTTTCAGATATGCAGGAATCTGTGACTGATGCTATGTTAGAGGAGACCTTGCCCAAGGCTGCTACCAAGTTCGAGAAGGCCAAACTCTACAAGAAAGGACCAAAGAAGTGGAATGACAAATGCATCAGGAAGCGTGAATTTAAACCAAGGGCTAAAGTTCTTATTGATAACTCGCTTCTACGTTTCTGTCCTAGTAAGTTATGGTCAAAATGGTAAGGACCATATGAGATTGTTCGAGTCTTATCCTACTGTGTGTTTGAGGTGAAGACAGAAGGCCATAAGACATTCATGATAAATAGCCAGAGAGTGCAACACTATGAAGAAGGAGTGGGGACTGAGTACCACTCCATTGACATCACCTGAGCATAGATCCAACTCATAGTCAAGCTAATGACTATAACTTAGCGCTTCTTAGGAGGCAACCCAAAATTTTCTCTCTTTTTCTTTATTTTCTTATTTTTATTGATTAACACTTTTCTATTTTTGTTTCATAGTTAGCTAATGTTGAGTCGGCTTAGGTGCCTCCCTGAGTTCGAGCCTTCGTAGGGGGATGTATATAGTGTCATACACAAAATAATTTTTCTTTTATTTCCTTTAGTTTTTCTTTATTTTTGCATTTCATTCTTTTGTTTTGTTTTTTTTAGTTTTTGATTTATTTTTCTTATGCAATTTTAGACCAGAAGTTCGAGTTCATGGCTACACGCCTCCCTTTCCCACCACTGCAGTGAGTTCTTTTCTTTTATTCCTTCTCTAGGTATAGATTTTTACATTGGGGACAATGTAAGTTCTAAGCTTGGGAGGGTACTTTGCATTTTTCATTTTTTTATTTTCATCTTCATTGTCATGCATCATCATGTCTCATATTGTATTACATCTTCCTATTGCATTTCCACACCATCTTATCTCTCGGCTTTTTGGTTGATCCTTGTGCCCATCTCTTTTGAGGATTTTGAGATGATATTGATTTGGAGCCCAATCTATTGATTCTTGTGGTAGGCAACAGGCATTATTTTTAATTAATTATGGAGGTGATTTCTTGAAAGTTGATAATTAGCATTTGTTCTCTGAATTTGTGCTTTTCATTGATTTTTGAACCTCTAAAAGTGAGTTTTGAGCCTGTATGGGATTTATGCACTAAATGATTTTTCATCCCATTCTTTGTGTTGAGTGATCATTCCTCATTAATTTTGTGCTCTAGAACTTGATTTGAAACCATTTTGAGGCAAAATTTTGGTTTGCATGCTTGAATGTGATTAAGGCATCTTAGGTATTTTTTTGGCCTTCTGAAATTGTTACACTTTCATCCACTAGGTTGCCCATTTTGAGCCTATTGCATAATTGTTTTTCTTGGTGCCTATGATGATACATTGTCAGTAATCATTTAGAGTATTGAATGGACCAATTGGGTTTGAATGTTGTATTGGGAATCATATATTTTTGAAAATGAAGTCTCTCCCCTATGTTAAATAAAAAAAAATTTAAGGGGAAAAGGAAAAGAAAATAAAAGAAAAGCATAAGATGAAAGTTTGAAAAGAGGGAAAAGAAAAGGAAGAAAATGCGGAGTTATGCTCTTGATTGGAAAATGCCTTTGCTCCATTTATGTTCTATTGGATTTCTTGTGCTTATTGAAAATGTTGTTAGCCCTTTGTGCATTCCTTCCTTTCTTGACCCTACCTAACATCATTCCCATGGCCCCATTATAACCCTTGAAAGACCTTTTGATTTTTGTTGCATGCTGATTATTAGTGGAAATTTAGTTTCTTATCAAGCTTATGGAAGTGCATGTTCTTTGAGAAATCTTGAGCGCATTGTCTTCACACTTAAACACTTTGAGTGTGGTTAGCAGAGTGAACCTAATGTAGTGAGGAGCATGATTTCTAAGAACTTTAGCTTCTAATTGGACTTGATTTTGATTACCTCTCTAATTCTTGGTTTGCCTTTGCCTATTGCTTGGTTGGAGGTTTTCTCGGGTTCCTCATTCATTATTGTCTTTTGATCCCACTTCTTGGTTTGACATTAGTTATTGTTTGGGGACAAGTAAAATCTTAAGCTTGGGGGGATTTGATGTGTGTGAAACAACATCATATTTTGTTCTTGTTTTGCATGCATTTTTATGCATTTTAGGCATTTTAGTTTCCCTTTTTATTTGTTTTTCCCTTAGTTCGGATAACGGCATTGTTTTTGGTGTTGTTGAGCAGGATTGGTGCTTAATTGGCCTTGAAATGGATGGAAAGCTTGCATAATTGAAGTTAGAGCTTAAAGGATGGCAATTTGGGACAAAAAGCTCACTCCAGAGAGATCCACGACTTGCCTGTGGAATTCCCCACGACCATGGATCGAGTAGCTGCGTGAAAAAGTAAAAAGGAAGTTTCAGAGAATTCCACGGCCGTGGAACTCAAACAGAGAGATCCACGGCCTGGCCGTGGAATTACCCACAGCCGTGGATCGCTGTCCGTGTCAGATTTTTTAAGTTCATTTTTCTTTCTTTTGATGGGCTTGGACCAGTTTAGACCCCTAGGGTATTTATAGATGTTCTGAATACAATATTAGGGTTGGAATTCGGTTTAGAAGGAGGCACATTGGAGGCTCTTGATCTTCATCTTCCTCTCTTCTCTCTTCGATTACGGGCTTGAATGCTTTTGAACTTAATTTCTAGTTTCTTCTTCTCCATGTCTGAGTAGTTCCTTTTGTTTCTGGGATTGGGCAATGCCCTTTGATACATTGATGATGATTAATTGACTTTGTTTACCCCTTTTATTAATTTCGAATGTTCTTTGATTTAATCCTTATTGCACTTATTCATGTGAATTTGCTGGCCACTTATTTGCATCTCACAGATATCTAGGGACGTACTGAGAGGTGAACCTAGGTGTTGGAATCATAAGAATTGAGCTTAAGGTCTAAATCACGAGAGTAGGTTTAGCTTTTCAAGTATTTAATGAATTACCATAAAGCGTAATGGGTTCAATTTAGATTCAATTACCACGAGAGTAGGAATTGGTTTAATTGGACACGGTTCTTATCTCTTGAGAAAGAACATTAACTAATTTAGGGTAATTCACCTTCAATTGAATTTCAATTTTAATAAAAGTATTGTCAATTAGGAGTCTTGTATCATTGTGGTTACCCCCAATCCTGGAAACTTTCTTGAATTTGAAAATCCTTCTTAACAATTTGTTGTTTTCATTCTCAACTCTGCATTTTAATTTTTATTTATTTAATTGCTTGGTTACTACGTTCTTATCACTCAATAATTATATTCCCTTTTGTTTAATTGAATTGAATTAATTAATTAATTGATATTCATAGACATAGTCCCTGTGGATTCGATCTTTTTATTACTTGACGACGAAACCGTACACTTGCGGATTTCACACACCACCTAATGATCCAGAACTTAGGAAATTGATTTTGGATGAAGCTCACATGAGTAAGTTGAGTATGCATCCAGGAGCCATAAAGATGTACCAGGATTTAAAACAATTATATTGGTGGCAAGGAATGAAGAATGATGTCGCTGAATATGTATCATCCTGTTTAGTTTGTCAGAAGGCTAAGGTGGAACACCAAAGACCTTCAGGAATATTGCAACCTTTGCCTATTCCTAAATGGAAATGGGATGACATAGCAATGGATTTTGTGACAAGACTACCAAAAACTCGGAAAGATTATGATTCCATTTGGGTAATTGTTGATCAGCTTACTAAGTCAGCGCACTTTTTGCCGATTAATATTAAGTACTCAATGGAAAAGTTGGCCTAAGTGTACATTAGTGAAGTTGTTAGACTTCATGGTGTACCATCCAGTATTATTTCTGATCGAGATCCGCGGTTTACATCGAGATTTTGGAATAGTTTACAAGAAACAATGGGAACAAAGCTATGTTTGAGTTCTGCTTACCATCCACAAACTAATGGTCAGTCAGAAAGAACAATTCAGTCGTTACAAGACTTGTTGAGAGCTTGTGTTATAGAAGAAACTGGTTGTTAGGATGAATTTTTGCCATTGGTAGAGTTCACATACAATAACAGTTTTCATTCAAGCATAGGGATGGCACCCTATGAGGCATTGTATGGAAGACGATGCAGAACACTGTTATGTTGGTATCAGGGCAGTGAAAGTGTTGTGTTAGGACCGGAGATTGTCCAACAGACAACTGAGAAAGTGAAGATGATTCAAGACAAGATGAGAATGACTCAAACTCGGCAAAAGAGCTATGCTAATAAAAGAAGAAAATCACTTGAGTTTCAAGAAGGTGACCATGTATTTCTGCGAGTGACACCTATAACTGGAGTCGGACGAGTGCTTAAGTCCAAGAAGCTCACTCCAAAGTTTATCGGGCCGTATTAGATTTTACGTCAGACAGGTCTGAAAGCTTATCAGATTGCATTACCACCTTTTCTGTTGAATTTTCACAATGTATTTCACGTATCGCAACTACGGAAATATATTCCTGATCCTACCCATGTTATCGAGCCAGATATGGTACAACTGAAGGAGAACCTAACCTATAAAACATTTCCAGTCAAGATTAAGGATCGAAGAATGAAGCAACTTTGAGATAAGGAAATTTCATTGGTTAAAATCGTTTGGAACGATGTAAGTGGTGAAGCTATATGGGAACTGGAAGAAAAGATAAAAGAGCAATATCCATATTTATTCTGAGGGTGTGAAGTCAAGATTATCAAGTTTCGAGGACGAAACTTCTTTTTAGAGGGGGAGTATTATAACACCCTAAATTTCCTTACTATTTGACAGTAATTTTGACAGTTAACAAAATTCTACTGTTTAGTGATTTCTGTGTACTGTAAAATTATTTTGAATATTTCGTTAGTACATTTGATCATTTGGTGTGATTTACTTCATGTCAGAAAAATAATAATTTTTGGGCTGGAGAAAATTTTACATAATTTAATTATTACTGTTAAGTCTTAATTATTTTACGTAATCTGATTTGATATTCATGAATTTTCTAATTTTTATGATTTTGTGGATGATTATGAAATTTTTATATTTCTCTTATTATTTTTAGACTGTTTGTGGGTCTAGGGGGGCTATACATGGGCTCAGGCGGGTCCGAAAAAGTAAATGTTATTCTGTACCCAGAAAAATTCATACTGTTGAGACGGAGACGGGGGATCTTACTAAACCTGAATCCGGAAACAGTTTTTAAAATTTTCTTTTACTGTGTTTGGTACTGTATCTAATTATTGGGCGATAAAAATACAGTAAAAATATTATTTGTAGGTTAATAGCAGATAAAAATAAATATTATACTAATTAGTCAACCTTAGTGGTTTGGAGATCCATCATTGATTTAATCAAGGGTGGAGATTTAGTCTTAAAAAGTGTTGGAGATCCACCATTGATTTAATCAAGGGTGGAGATTTGGTCTTAAAAAGTGACAAGGACCATTTATGACCATTGGATGTAAAGTTGGAAGGAGTGATCTTGACCTTTCATTTTGGAGACACATCTAATGGCTAGAATTTCAAAGAGAAAGATCCAATGGCCTAGATTAAGTCTTCTAATCTAAAGGCTATACCTAGAATCTACCTTAATCCTAACCATTGAACTAATCAATGGTTAGGAATGCTTGAAATAATGGCTAGTGAAATTTGTCACAAAATTGGAGTGCATGAAGAAGGGGGACGGTTTTGTGAAGCTTAAGAGCATGGATAGGTTTGAAGACCATATTATTGCTATCATAATTCATCTTTGTCCCCTCCAAAAAGTCAAGACTTCATCAAAAATTTTCTCTCCATTCTCTCCATGCAAGTTTCGGCCATAACACCAACAAACACCTTCCACCACTCTTTAATTTCAAACAACCATATTTCTTGAATCTCTACCTCATTCTAAGACACTTTGTAGTTTACACCAAGTTCTAAATCTTTCATCTTCAAGGAGTTTTTCCAAGAGCAAGTTCTAAGGTTTTTGAGGTGAAGTGTAAGGAAACTTCATTTCTTCTCTTCTTTTTCATGTTCTAAACCATGTTTGATCCATGGTTCCTCTTATTCAAGCTTAATATACTAATTTCTTTGTGTTTGTTTTATGTTTAAGAAACTTTTGTTGGGGGAAATCTTGATCAAAGTGCAAAGTAAGGAGCTTTTTGTGGTTCTTCAAGAGGTAAGAGGAGATCTATCTCGCCAACCAAGCATGGTGGTGAGAGATGGTTTGTGTATTTGATGGATGGTGAATCCATGTGAGGATTCATATCCATGGTCATGTAATAATTTGTGTGTTTATGTGCTTTGATTTATTTATTTGTGATTTGTATGCTTTGCATGATTTTATTGCTTATATGGTATGCTTATAATATGCTTGATGAGAATATGGTATGCTTATAATATACATGATGAGAATATGTGGAATATATTATGATGGATGTATGTTAGAACAAGAAATTTTGGCTCTAATGGCCAAGGGGGGCTACAGTTTTGACACCCAAAAATTAGGATTTCATGTTAAAATTTTTTAAGAACAAGGAAATTGATTGTTTAAAGTAATTATGAAATGGAAAAATTATTTTGGTTCCAAAGACCAAGTGAGTTTTGGATTAGAAGGCTAAAATGAACAATTTTTGAATTAAAGTGTGGTTTATGAAAGGTAAATTAATTAATTAAATGTAAAGGAAATGATTTAAGGATTTATTAAAGGAAGAAGAAAATAAAGGATTTATTATTTAGAAAAGTGTGATTTCGGTTTTTAATAGAAAATGAGAAGAAAAATATTTTGAATATTAAAGGATTTTATAAAGAGAAATTTTGGATAGGATCATTTATTTATATAGTTGAATAATGAATTGTTGGGAGGTATTAAAAAAGGAGAATTTTATTAAATGAGAAAATGTGGAAAAATGGTTTAGAAATTGAATTTATTTATGGAAAAGCCAAAATAATATTTGGAAAATCGAGAAATATTTTATTAAGTTGAAAAATAATTTTTTTAGTGGAAAAATGGTGAAAAACGATTTACGTAACTTAAAAACGTGATTTTTAAACTACGCGATTTGAAAAATGTTAAAATATTTTTACGCAATTTGGAAAACGTATAAATATTTTTACGTGGTTAACATATTGTTGAAAAATCACTACGTGATTGAAAAATGATGAAATATTTTACATGATTGATGAAAACGTTGAAAATTTTTTATGTGATTTGAAAACGTAACAGAAATGTTACGAAATTGTGAAAACGCGACAAAAGTGGTACGCGACTATGAAAACGCGATAATATGATTTTTTTTTGTGATTAAATATATAGTAGGATTACTGTTGAACCAATGAATGGACACTGCATGAGAAAATGATGAATGTTGCCTGTGATTGACATTGGTGCATTTTATATGTGTGAACTGGTGTATGGACGCTTTATATGAATTTTTGCCTATGTTTGGCATTGGTGCATTGAACATGCATTGGAAGGGTCCGATGGACTGTATGAGGCTATTTGCCTAAGAGAGACGTACACCTCTTGAGTGGGTGCGATATGCGTAGTGTAAGTCACTTGTTAACGTTGGGGGCATCGGGGTGCGGGTTGCTTACATGGGCAGTTGGTAGCTCTTCTTACCATAAGTGAGACCGATGCAACGCACCGATGATCCTGACCGAGACACTATTCTTAATCGAGATCTAGTAAAGACTGTCGTGTATATGCTAGATGTGCAAATACATATGAGAAATGTGGCACGTGGTCTAAGGCATGTTGGTACAGCAGATCTTTCGGATCAATTTCTCTGAACTGAGTATTAGCTCCATGGAGTAGGAAATTGAGTCTAAGTGCGCATGCATAAATCTAAGCATTTATATCTGTATGACATATTAATTGAGGAATATTGGCTATGACAATTGTTCTGTTGAGAAATACTTGGATGATGATGATGATAATAATGTTAATGGCATGATGGTAATTATTATTTATTGTATCTGTTATGATAAATAATGTTGATGGCATGATTGTAATTATGGTATGATGTATCTGTAGGGTATGCTGGTTGTGTTATCTTTGTGCTACCATATTAGTATTGGCGTAGGTGATCTCACCTCTTTGTATGTCCATTTGTATTGTAATTATATTTGTAAAGACACTTAGCAAAGGATTGATCAAGAGGGTGAAGAAGAGTAGACTCCAGAGGAAAAAGAGTTTTGAGAAGATGGAAATGCCCAGCTTTCTAGGATACGTGACGTTACAGTTTCGCGGAGGTCCGGAGGCGTGGCATGTTCATTTGGATCGTCAGTGTATATTTTATATAGGGGACCTGAACATTACCTACAGTAGGCTTTATCAAGGGAACCCTTATTTTAGTGTCAATATTTATGTACAGTTAGAGTTTCCACTATCCATTAGGCAGTACTGGGGAGCTTACTACCGTACGCCTAGTGAGATAAGTATCGTGTCGTCTGCTCGGACACCTGTTCTGTAGGACTTCGCTTCAAGTCGGATTCCTACCAGCTGAGGAATCTGAGGAGGACACATCTGAGGGTTCTGCTGTTTAGTTAGACTTGGGCGAGTCGTTTAAATATTTAAGTATGTCAACTACTTTGAGACTTGGTCTGTATATAAATAATGTCGACAGTACGTTTGTAATGTATAATGGTGTATATTATGTGTGATGATGTATAATATTTTTATTTTTCGCTAAGTTTATCTTATTATTATTAGGAAATTTTACAACTCGTATTTTTAGCACAACGTCACATTTTATAATGGAAAGGGAATTTTGGTAATTAAGTAACATAAATGTAGCACCCTACGGTGGGTGTTACACTGGGGACTTGATTTGAAGTTTTAATTTATTGAGGTTCTTTTTCTTTAATAAAATATGTTCTCTCTTATCCTTTACCAGAGTAAAAGATCAGCTTGCCAGTCCTTCAGTTTCTTTACTAACTCTCTAACTTTCTAACTTTTTAACTTACTAACTTACTAACCTACTAACTTTCTAACTTACTGATTTACTAACTAATTTATTTATGTCATTTATTTATACTTACTAACTTTTTTATTTATGTCATTTATTTTTGTTTTTTGAGTTACTAACTTGTTTATTTATGTCATTTATTTTTATTTTCTGACTTAATAACTTCTACTTTTTTATTTATTTATGTCATTTATTTATTGTTAATATTTTAATGGTTGGTGTAAATCGCCAACTTGTACATTATTTTTTCTATTTTAAGTTATTTATTTATGCTTAATTAGTATCGTGATTCAAATTCTGGTCGTTTGGTTAAAATTAATACTGGTACTTTATATATTGATTTGTTTGAATCACAATCATACACAATTGACACAATGATTGAAAATGAACGTGTACATGAAGAACATAAAAATCAACCGTTGCGAAGCATGCATGAATATTTGCAACCACCTCAAAATTCTAGTCCATCATGCTTTATCTTTCCACTCGATTCCTACAATTTTATATTTAAACAAGGTATAATTTTTTTACTTCCTAATTTTCATGGTTTAGAATATGAAAGCCCATATTTACATCTAAAAGAATTTGAGGAAGTATGTATTGCTTTCAATGATCAAAATTACACTGAAGAGATTGTTAAGCTTAAATTGTTTCTTTTTTCCTTAAAAGATAAAGCAAAAACTTGACTTAACACTTTGAAACCAAGATCAATTGACAAATGGCAAGAAATGCAAGGTGAGTTCTTAAAGAATTTTTTTCCAACACATAAAACCAATGCTATGAAAAGACAAATCTAATTTTTTTTCCAAAATTTAAATGAAGCATATTTTCAATGTTAGGAACGGTTTAAAGATTTGTTAAATTCTTGGTCACATCATGGTTTTGAAAAATGGCATACTATAAGCTGCTTTTATGAAGATTTAACACATGAAACTAAACAATTTGTGGAAACAATGTCCAATGGTGAGTTTCTTAATAAAGAACCTGATGAAGCTATAGACTATTTAAATTAGTTAGTTGAAAATTCTCAATCTTGGTCTAGTATCAATATTTCTAAAAATTTAATTAGATCTAACCTTGTAAATGCTAATAAAGGAAAATATCACCTTAGTCAAGAGGAAGATCTAAATGCTAAGTTTGCCAGTTTGACTAGAAAGGTTGAAATCATGGAATTAGGAAAAGCAAAAGAAATTAAATCTGTGCAAAATGAAGAAATTTGTGGCATTTGTGATGACACATGAATGTCCTAAGATTCCTGCTTTTAATGAAGTTGTACATGAGTAAGTAAATGCAATGAATAATTTTAAAAAGCCAATTACTTTTTCTTTTTCAGATACATACAATTCAGGATAGAGAAATTACCTAAACTTCAGATGGAGGAATAATAATCAGTCACAATTCGCGCAACCACCACCTCCTCAGGTACAACAGGGCTCTCAAAATTCTCAATGATATGCACCTTATATCCCACCATATAGGAAAATCCTTGAAGAAACACTACATGCATTCATAGAAAAGTAGGAGGCCATTAATAAACAAAACAATCAAACCATGATTGACATAAAAGAAACTCTTGCTAAACTTTCTTCTGCACTCACCATTCAGGAGAAAGGAAAATTTCCTTCTCAACCTCAACCTAATCCCAAGGGTCAGTACAGTCTAAATGAAGGTAGTTAAAAAAACCAACAAATAGATTAAGTCAAGTCAGTGATAACTCTTAGGAGTGGAAAGGTTGTTGAAAAAAAAATTCCTGAACCTTGTGAGAGAGATGATGAACCAATCCCCCATGAAATTGAAGAAGTTGACCAAAAAGAGATCAAACTCTCGCTTGCACCCCTATTTCCTCAAGCAATAAATAATTCAAGGAAATTGAACCATAACATTGAAATTTTTGAAACTTCGAAATAAGTAAAGGTCAATATTCCTCTATTAGATGTTATCAAACAGATTCCATCTTATGTAAAATATTTGAAGGACTTGTGCACTGTTAAAAGGAAACTAAATGTGAAAAAGAAAGCATTTTTGACTGAACAGGTAAGCTTCATTATTCAGAACAATAATGCGTTAAAATATAAAGACCCTGGTTGTCCTACAATTTCATACATTATTAGAGAACATAAAATTGAAAAAGCTTTACTTGATCTTAGTGTTAGTGTCAATTTGCTTCCATATCTAGTTTATCAGCAATTCAACTTGGGTGAGTTAAAACCAACTTCTGTAACTCTTCTACTTACCGATAGATCAATTAAAATTCTAAGAGGAATAATGGAAGATGTGTTAGTACAAGTTGATAAATTCATATATCCTGTGAATTTGTCTTGGATACTGAACCTATGGTTGATAGTTGCAAGTTAATTCTTGTTATTTTAGATCGTCCATTTTTAGCAACATCTAATGCTTTGATAAATTGCAGAAATGGATTGGTGAAGCTAACATTTAAAAATATGACACTGGAGTTCAATGTTTTTAACAAGTGCAAGCAACAACAGGAAGTCCTTGATGAAAAGGAGGAAGTTGAAGGAATTAAAGTCATCGTAGATGATCATGTTCAAACAAGGAGTTCTTCTGACCCATTAGAAATTTGTTTAGTCAATTCATTTGATTCAGACATGCAATTAGATGATGATATCTTTGAAATATGCTCTTTGCTTGATTGTACACAGGTAATGGAGTACAGGGGATGAAAGCCAAGATTTGAAGAGCTAAAACCTATAAATGATAATATCCATGAAGAAGTACCCACACTGGAACTAAAGCCATTACCTATTGGGTTGAAGTACACATTTTTGGGAGAAGAGCAAAGCTTTCTAGTGGTAATTTCTTCGTCTTTTATTGAAGAACAAGAAGATATGTTAACAGAAGTACTTAAAAGGCATAAAAGTGCAATTGGATGGACATTAAAGGACATAAAAGGCATTAATTTATTAATATGTACACATAGAATACATTTAGATGATAATGCTAAAACATCTCAACAACCTCAAAGAAGATTAAATCCACACATGAAAGAGGTAGTTAAAATTGAAGTTCTTAAATTACTTGATGTTGGAATTATCTATCATATCTCTGATAGCCAATGGGTAAGCCCTGCATAAGTTGTGCCTAAGAAATCTAGAATAACAGTGGTTGAAAATGAAAAAATGTGAATTAATACCTACGCGTGTAACATCCAAATACTGAAAATCCTAGTATACCTGACATATACCTATATAAGCAGTATTAGTTATGCCACTTTTAATTTATTCATTCAACTAATCCATAACATTTATATAAATAAATCATCATGGAGAGCCTTATGGAAACAATATCCACTTATATACATAACTTCTCACTAATGCATACTTCTTTTTGTTTTACAACTTTAAGCTAAAAATACATGGAAATATAAATCTATCTACTGAAAATAAATATGACTATACTACTTTTCATTCTTCATCTTCACTTTGTCCTTGAATCTTCAACCTGGTTTTGCATGGAACACATAGGGTGAGAATTTATAATTTTGCATATAAGTGTACCAATACCAGTAGTTGTATAACAATATACAACTTATGATTATCTGAAATAAAACTATGCTAGCATCAAACTATTATTCATTACTCGATTATAACATTATAAATAAATTTGTATAAGCCTTCAATTTTTATTCATTACTCTTTGGAACATACACATTCTCCCTTTATGTAATGTTCCTAGTCTAGCCATAACTTTGGACTACTTCACCTTTTAAAAGATAGGACAGTTGCCCATACAACTGTCATTAGAAGGTAACAATCAATGATGTTGAACCACCGCCCATACAATGGAACAATAATATTGAACTACCATACGTAAACTATCAATGATATTAAGTAATTGTCCATACAATTTCCTAGTACCATTTAGCAAAGCACACAAACACAAGGAATCACCAAACACAATAACAATCAAATGTTAAGTAATGCAATGATATTATGATGTATAATATAAGGTATGATTATGCTCAAATAAGGGTGTATGATGGTGTAAGTGCAATGTCATGAATCTCCATCTCAGAGATTTGCAATGTCATGAATCTATCATTCTTCTCTATAGTGGGGAGAGAATATGTTACCTCCTTAACCTACCTTCTGAACTGTGAATTGATCTTTTCCTTAATTTTCCTTGTCTTAGAAATGCAAATGTATATATGTATGAATGTCTGTGCATAATGTGGTGTTATGTCTAACTCTTGCATAACCACCACCTGACCTTTGTCTTTGCACTACTAACTTTACCTCAACTCTTTGAATTCATGCACTATACTTCCATTATTGTCAAACTTAAGTAGCATATTTCATTTCCTTGCATTACTAGCTCTACCTTAACTCTATGAGAGCTTCCATGCACTATACTACTCAACTGTTGCCAACTAGGAACTCAATTCTTAACAGCTAACTTGATTCCTTGTATCTAATTCTCTTCCATTTAACCATTTCTCGAATCATAACTACTACAGTCATAAGTTTCTCATAAGAATAGACTCTTAACTAAGGCAATCCATGTCTAATGGAGGCCCATAATCCTTTTACTTTCCCTTGTAAACATGTTTCCTCAACTCTCAATCTCATATTCTCATATCCTTAATCTTCATAATTTAACTCATGAACCAATCCTTCTACATTAACATTTCACATAATCACTCAACATATTCATCCTTTGTATGCTACTCGGTCTTCCTATCTAAGAAATACCCATTTTCTAGACATAAACAAAGGATTCTAACAACTAGTGAACTCAAAACATCTAAAAATAACATTTTGCCCTTTTGCCCAATCTCAACCTTTGACCATTTCTTAGTAAAATGAGCATAACTTAAGTTACGGAAGCCGAAACTGGACGAATTTCATGGCATTGGAAAGCTAAGAGAAAGGGCTACAACCTTCATGAAGACCACAAAAGCGAATTCTCACTCTATCTTGGGGCACAATCCTTGTTTTTGAACATAGCCTGTGTTTCTGGGACAAAAACACATCGGCATATTTTCTAGAAGGAAACACAGCCCACCCCACGTTTCTATGACAAAAACATTGCAGAACGCTTCTACAGGTCCGTGGCACTGTTCATGGTCCAAAAATCTTATCTCCAACCACTCTTGATTGGTTTTCTAGTGATTTCTAGCACCCATCTGTGTCCCTCAACTTGTTGTAACTCAATTACAACTTATGGATTTCTCTTAGGCATAGATCTGAAACCAAAATTACATAACTCAAAATCCTAAAACTATGGGTTTTAATGTTTGATCTTGAGCCATAAATGGCCATCTTAGGTTTACTAAGCTTAAACAAACTTAACCTAGTCCTTGGAAATAAGAACTAAGCTAAGAATTCAGATTTGGCTCTCCAAATCTCTATTTCTATTCATGAAAACCTAAGTTCAAACAATATGAACAAAGGGAAGAATCATGAATAGAAACCCGTTACCTTGGTTGATGACTCTTGACCTTGGGCTTTCCTTCTTCTTCTTCTCTTTCTCTCCCCCTTCCTCTTATTTCTTCTTTGTTTCTCTGTTTCTTCTCCCCTCTAGCAGTTGCGTGAGAGACAAGAGAGGGAAGTGAGAAATCTCACTTTTAAAAAATGCCCTAAGGGCATTTTTTTCTTTTCATAGGAATTTATCATCTCGTAGGAATACTTTGATCTTATTATTTCAAGCTTTCTAACCTCCTTAGGTATTAGAATAAATCCTAAGATTTATCTAATTGTAACATCCCAATACTGAGGACCTGATATACCGCTAGTATATAAGGCATACAGTACCAACTATCTCACTTCTAACTTAAAACAACAAACTAACCCATATCATTATTTCACATAAATAAATATAGAGAGCCTGAATAACAAAAGCCATATATGTATATATATATATATATATATATATATATATATATATATATATATACATATACACACACACACACACACACACACACATCATAAGCCTCCCAAAGGTAAACCGTAATACACAACTTTTACACAAACTCAAAGCAGTAGAAATAAATATACAACATATTTATTATAAGAAATAAACTTAAACTATGCTAGTTCTATTACTTCTTCCACTTGGCTTTACCTGTACCTGGATTTACATGGAAACACACACACACACACATACACACACACACACACACACACACACACACACACACACACACACACACACACACACACACACACACACACACACACATCATAAGCCTCCCAAAGGTAAATCGTAATTCATAACTTTTACACAAACTCAAAGCAGCAGAAATAAATATACAACATATTTATTATAAGAAACAAAATTAAACTATGCTAGTTCTATTGCTTCTTTCGCTTGGCTTTACCTATACCTGGATTTACATGGAAACACAAACGGGGTGAGAAATCACAATGTCTCAGTATATGCAATTCCAATACCAGTGTTCATTCATTTGCACTGAATAAACAACTACAACCAAAAGATTAAGCCTGCCACAGAATAAATAACCCATTGCTCCACACTATCAGAATATACATACTACTCTATGTAACGTTCACACGACAATCAATAATCTTAACCCACGGTGAACAAACTGTAATCAATGATATCAAGCAACCGCCCATACAATCGTAGGATATCATCGAGTAACCAACAAACAAGGCAACTGCCCATACAACTACCAATAAATGTAATGCTTTATAATATGATGTATGATTAAGCTCACACAAAGTCCTAATAATATGATAGTGTAGTGCAAATGCAGGTTTTAGTTTTTGAAAACACTTGCCACTTACTTATTTCCCAAAAAACCATTGTTTCTTATATATACAAAGTAGGATAAGCCTAAAAGCCTAAATCTCACTTGGTAATAGGTAAACACCTTCCCCTCACCAACGCAAGAGTACTACTGTCACCCCCATACTGGTAACCTTGACCATAAAAGCATACCCACTACGAGAATCTAGATCAACACCTTGTTCTCTGGCTATATGGTTGTGCATACTATGTTAGGTTACAACACATAGGAAATAAGATATAGCAAGTTTGAAAAGAAGATATGCGATGTATTTCACAAATACATATAATCATCACAAGTTCCTTCCTAACCAAGTGACTAAGGAAAACTAACAAACTTCCCAACCAAGCTCACTTATCCCATAAGGTGCAAGGTTACGTTTCCAGTCATTCCTTTATCTCAAACCTTGTCTCACAAGGGAGTAAATGTCATCTATGAATTTCTGGCCCTACTTTCTACACAAAGGAGCAATCTATTTATCATAACAAATACTACTTACTAAGCACACTTAGCATACAACACCTATTACCTCACTTCATCACTTCACAAATGAATCACAAGGCAACCACAAGTTGCTCAAGGTTCTAGATATTGACCTATGGCATTCTACTTCTCAAAGGATGCCTAGGGTTTCCCTCATCCTATCACATGGTTCACCTTATCCAAATGAAAGGTTCTAACTAGATTACATGCTCTCCTAGCTCAACTCTATCACAGAAAGGAACCATCTCATGTCTCTAGCATATCCTTAAGTTCAACCTTTAAGAACAAGAAAACATATACCAATTATGCATTTTAAACTCAACTTTAAATCTAAAGGAGTAAACTATGCATATAGGTAGGCATTATATACCAAATAACCTAAACTAGTTGTTCCTAGTACACCTTGTATTTAATTCTCAAAGCCATTCTCATAAGGCAAGTAGCTATCCAATACTAATACATATAGGTCCTAGCATCACCTATCCCATAAGATAGCAAGAACTATGTAACTAGTATTTTCTTAACTAAAACTTCTCACCATCACTTCACAAGTGATTTCCAAGTCAACCTCATCTTGATCAAAGTTTTAGATTGTCCCTAAGGCATTCAAACTCATAGATTTGCCTAAGGTTTCACCACTCTTGAATATATGCCATGTGGTAATTCTCTCTAATAATTACCCCCATTTGTATCTCAATACACTTAGGAAAGCATATAAGAATAATTCTAACACTTAAGGAATGCCAAAATCTCAAGAATATAGTCCTGAAAAATCCTGGTACTCACGCCTAGGCGTGACATTCCCATGCCTAGGCATGGTACTCTCTATCTTTCCCAGATTGTAACTGAACCACTCACGCTTAGGCGTGACATTATCACACCTAGGCATGACCCTTCGATCTGTAAAATTATGTAGAAGTGGTACTGTTCCATTGGAACAAATCACGAATTTTGATCACCTCAAACCAGTTCCTAGGTGATTTTAAGTTACTAACAAGTTCACTAACATGAAGGAAACACAAATCACTAATTGGTTTCATCAAAAATGGATTCAAACACAAAATCACCATTCAAAACCCCAAAATCTACACTTTGAGCATTTTAGGTCCAAAATGGATAGTTTTAGTTTCTAATCCAAACTCTTTGCATAAGCAAGTCATAAATAACATTTATAACTCATCCAAGCAAGAAAATCACATAAAACACCTCTAGACCTCATTTTGACATATTAACCTCCAAATGAGTTAGATATAGAAGATGAGAAAAAAGTGAGTTTAGAGCTCAAGAACCCCTTACCTCTTGTGCAACAAAGATGAAGATTGTGAAGTCTTGATCTTACTCTTGGCCCTTTAGCTTTTCCCCTTTTTTCTCCTTCTCCCCCACAGTTTCCCCTTTCCCTTTCTCTTCTCCGTTTTTTTGTTTTTAGTTGTCGTGAGAAAAATGAAGAAAAGAAGTCATATTTGGCTTCTTAAAGCCAAATCACTAAAGGGTACCAAAAATCCTGATATGCTAAGAACACTTATATTTCTCCAAAACTAGCTTTCTTGCAGCCAACAAGTTTAAAATAAATCACAGGATTCATAAAAAATCTTATTGTATCAAAGCCATCATTTTCCATATCAGCTGCTAGTCAAACCGATATTAAAACGCATAACTAGTATGCTTAAAAATACCAAACTAGCCCTGATTATCCTCAAATTTTAACCGTAACACAGTTCACACATTTGTGACCTAGAAATAAAGTCTCCATATTTATTTCCACTAACTGAGTAGTTTAAGTCATTTCTGGGGCTAATAACAACTATATTTCACACATAGTGTTACAACAAAATGATTAAACGTGCTCAGAAGACCACAAAATTATACAGGCATGTTCAGTAGGTATTAGGCTATCTTTGTATCCATATACAAGCCTAACATGTTTTCCAGGGTGTTACACTAATTACCAAACTCTTTATTTCCATTAATTTTCCATATCTGCACTAAGTGTATTTGGTATTAAAACACTTACTCGGTGTGCTTAAAAATACCAAACGAATTCAATTTACTTTCAAAATTTAACTGCAACTTTCTTAATTCATTTATGACTTGGAAATAAATTATCCATATTTATTTCCCTTAACTTAACCTTTAAAACTTTTTTCTGAGTCATTTTAGGCCACTTTCTATATTTTGTGTTGTAGTAAAGTGCCTAAACTAACTTAGTTTGCCATGAAACTTCGCAAGCATGTCAAGCAAGTATAGAGTTACCTTTGTAACCCTATACAAGGTTGACATGTTCTCGGGGATGTTACAATGCGAGTCTCATCTAGTTGGCGTATGTGTATTAATTTTAGAAAATTAAATGTTGCTACTAGAAAAGATCATTTTCCCTTGCCATTTCTTGATCAAATTCTGAAACGGGTAGCAAGACATCTATACTACTGTTTTCTTGATGGCTATTCAAGTTATAATCAAATACCAATTGCATTGAGGACCAAGAAAAAACTACTTTTACATGTCCCTTTGGTACTTTTGCATATAGAGGAATGCCTTTTGGCCGTTATAATGCTCCAACAACATTCCAAAGATGCATGCTAAGTATTTTTAGTGACATGATTGAGCATTATTTAAAGATTTTCATGGATGACCTGATAGTTTTTAGAAATTCATTTAAAAATTATCTTGATAATTTGGAAATAGTTCTTAAAAGATGTGAAGAAAAAAGATTTATGCTAAACTGAAAAAAAATGTCATTACATGGTTACCTCAAGAATAGTGTTAGGTCATGTGATATCTTCTAAAGGAATTGAAGTTGGTAAGGCCAAAGTTGAATTAATTGCCCATTTGCTTTCCCCAAAAATAGTCGGAGAAGTTCATTCCTTTTTAGGACATGCAGGATTTTACAGAAGATTCATTAAGGACTTTAATGTTATATATAGGCCATTATGTAATATTCTGTTGAAAGATGCATCATTTGATTGGACTCAAGATAAAAAATCTTTTGAAAAATTAATTGGTCTTCTGACATTTGCTCCTATTATGCAATCTCTTGATTGGTCTTTACCTTTTGAGTTGATGTGTGATGCTAGTGATTTTGCTGTGGGTGCTATTTTAGGCTAAAGAAAGGAAGGTAACCCTCATGTGATTTGTTCTCAAGTAAAACTTTAAATAGTGTACAAATGAATTATACCACTACTGAAAAAGAACTACTTGTTGTAATATTTGCACTAGACAAGTTTCAATCTTATTTAATTGGTTCTTCTATTGTGATTTTAACTGATCATGCTACTATTAGATATTTGATGTCTAAGAAGGATGCCAAACCAAGATTGATACAGTGGATCTTGTTGCTTTAAGAATTCAACATCACAACAAAATATAAGAAAATAGTCAAAAATGTTATCGCAGATCATTTGTCTAGTCTTACAATAGGCTCATCTTTTGATAACACACCCATCAATGATTTTTTTCCTAATGAATTTTTATTTTATGTCAATTCTATGCCTTGGTTTGCTAACATAGTTAACTTTCTTATAACAAGAAAGATGCTGCTTCAATGGACGCACCAAGATAGAAGGAAATTTTTGACAGAGGTGAAAAATTTTTAGTGGGATGACCCATACTTTTTCAAATATTGTCCTGACCAAATCTTTCAGAGATGTGTGCCCGACAGTAAGGTAGGTAGTGTCATTAAATTTTGTCACTCAGAAGCATGTGGAGGTCACTTTTCTTCAAAGAAAACAACTGCAAAAATCCTGTAGTGGTGATTTTATTGGCCCATTTTATTGAAGGATTATTATACTTTTTGCAAAAGTTGTGAAAACTATCAGAAATTGGGCTCCATTTCAAAAAGAAACATGATGCCTCTGAATTCTATCCTTGTCATTGAAATTTTTTATTATTAGGAAATTGATTTCACAGGCCCATTTCTATCCTCATTTGGATTTGTGTATATTTTGGTTGCAGTTGATTATGTCTCAAAATAGATTGAGGCTATTCTATGCCGACACAATGATCATAAAACAGTACTCAAAATTTTAAAAGAAAATGTCTTGTGTCGATTTAGAATCCCTCGAGCTGTCATCAGTGATCGGGGAATACTTTTTTGTAATAAACCATTTAAATCTTTAATGAAGAAATATGGTATTATACACAAAATTGTCACCCCTTATCACTCTTAAACAAATGGACAAGTTGAATTGGCAAATAGGGAGATTAAACAAATTTTGGAAAAAAACAGTTAACCCAAATCGTAAAGATTGGCCTTTAAGACTAAACGAAGCACTTTGAGCTTATCGTACTGCTTTCAAAACATCTTTGGGCATGTCACCCTATCGATTAGTTTATGAAAAACCTTGTCACTTACCTTTAGAATTGGAATATAAAGCATTTTGGGCCATAAAGCTTTCACCCTAAACCTTGATGATGCTTGCAAGATATGCAAATTGCAATTAAATGAACTTGAGGAATTGAGAAATGATGCATATGAAAACTCAAAGATTTATAAAGCTAGAGCAAAAACTTTTCATGACAAGTCAATTTTGAGAAAATCTTTTGAAATTGGTCAAAAAGTTTTGCTTTATAATTCTCGTCTACACCTATTCCCTAGAAAATTGAGATCTAGGTAGAGTGATCCTTTTGTTGTCAAACATGTGTATCCTCATGGGGCCTAGACATTAAGAATCCTAGGAATGGTAATGTGTTTAAAGTTAAAGGACAAAGACTCAATCCATTTATGGAAAACCAAGTTGATGAGGTAGAATTCATCTGTCTTTCTAATCCTTGTTATGAGTAAAATTTATTCGAATTTTGTTGCCTTCTTTTTGCAGTTCTTTGTGTTTCTGGTTAAGTGGTAGATAACGGTACTTTGTGGCTCTTGAGTCGGTTTGATTTCAGTTTTCCATAATAATTGAATCCGTATCCTTTAAAATAGATGTCATTCTCTCTAATTTAAGAAAATATTTTCCTTCCCTCCCTCAAAATGCTCTGACAAAAATCTATAAAGCTAGATGTGAAAGATTGAGACTATTAATGCACAAGGATATGTCAGAAGATATACGCTGGATAACTGAAGCAAAGGTCCATCTAGCAGTTGAGTCTTCAATTTTATTTGACTCATACATGCCAGGTGTTGGTAGAAGTTCGTATTCTAAAAGAAGAAGAGCAAAAATGTTACAAGTCTATCACAAATATGCACGAAGGAATTGTAACAAGCGATGTCGTTTAACAAGTCCAACCACTTTTGTGGACTTGAATCTTATTGGTCTAAAACCTTCAAGCCACTTTTGTTGACCACTCCTCATTGGCTTAGAACTTAGTCTAGCCAGAAACGTTGACTAGTTCACTAAACGTGAGTCCCATAGACTTTTCCAGGTCCATGGTCGTTTTAGAGCAGATTTCTACTGTTTTTGAGACAGTAGATACTGTCAAATAAAATAATATTATAATAATATAAAATTATTTTATTGCACAGTTAAATCTTAAAAATTAAAAGATTAATATTCGTATCACTCAGAATTGGGTTTAGTAAGATCCTCCAGCTCCGAATAATTAAAATGAGATTTCCCCGGTAAAATTATTATTTTCTTGACTCGGAGTAAATCACACAAAACACTTAAATATAATCACGAAACAATCAAATAAATTTTATAACATACAAAAAAACACAAAACAGTACATTTAGGACAATACTGTTATTTATCCAAAAGTTGGGGTGTTACAAGATTATTCTATTTCTTGTGCTTAAATGATATATTATCAAATGGACATTATATGTGTTATATTTTGTTTCCAATCAATTTAGAAACCTTCTTTGTATAATGGAGATCTTGATTTATTGTAGACAATAAGATTGGCATAGTGAATGCTTGAACTCATTTACAAATGTTGGTAGATAATTAAAGGAATCATAATATGATTGTATATATAATTGAACTTTGAATGTTATATTTTCTGATTGGAACCTCTGTTGTGTGTAGATTTTAATTGAGTTATAAAGAGAAATAATTTTGCCTTTAATTTATTACCAAGAGTGGATCTCCTAACCCAAACAAGTTCTTAAATTCTTTTGTGAACATCTTTTATTACTTTTGGTGTTGTGACAAATCCTTTTCTTACCTCAATTAATTTTTCTTCATCAATTCCCTATGGATCGACCTCGGACTCCTGAGAAATTTATTACTTGAGATAATTTGCACTTAGGTTTGCATCCTTTAAATCCCACAATCATTTGGACAACGTCCTTTTTGGCGTCTTCTTAGGGTCATGCAAGTATACTTTATCCTTGGGCATGTTATCTTTATTGAGCAATCTAGCATACTCCTCAATTGTTGGTACCAGGTCAAACTCTTGAAAAGTGAAGCATTGATATGAGGGGTCCTAAAACCGAAGCATGGCTTTCAACATTTGGGTATCAGGAATGATTAACATAAGAGCTGCAATATCTCCATATTTTTCATTGAACTCTTCCTGTCTTTCCATATTATACCACACATTACGGAGCCTCCTAGTGTCATTTTGCTCAATGTCATGGCCTCCCATTAAAGGTGGTAAAGGAGTATCCCTGTGGTGCGAACTGTTTCCTTCCTTTGCTTGAACCCTTGCAGACTCTTCACTGACAGTCCATATACTCTATGCAACCTTAGACATTAGAGCCATTTTTCCCTTATCCATGTTCGAGGTTTACCGATATCTTTACAAGATTGGATCATATATGCAAATACAAGATAAATAAAAACAACAAAAAGAGAATTAATGTCTACAAAATGAAATAAAAAGAAAGAATATAAACAAAAAGAATTTCCTCATGTGTTAAAGGAAAATGATAGTCTAGGCTTGGTACCTCCTTAAAAGAGGGGTTCTATGCACCATGGTAGCTCTAAGGGTATTTCAGCACGTGATAGCTTTGGTTCTAGACCCCTATCAAACAAAAGGTCCCCAAAATGCCCCTTGCTATCGCCAACATTTTGGCTAGCAAAAGTCCTCAATCCTCACCCATGATAGGTTACAAGCGAAAGGAGTTCAATTTGAGTGAGGCTTTTTCATGTGTCTGTTCAGAGACCAAAGGTCTCACAAAGTAACACTACTTCGCCCTCTATCTAAGCTTACAAGGTACCGAGCTTAGGTATAGAGTTTGTGTGTGCAAGTGTATATGAGGGAACATGCAAGCAATTTTATTCACAAAGCATAAATACAATGCATGTAATGCAAACAAAATGTATAACAATATGAAGCAACAAGTAAACAAATGAAACAAGGTGGACCAACATAATTAAAGAGCAAATAACATAAGATTAAAACAAGGCTTAACCCTCTAACGTCCCCAGTGGAGTTGCCAGCTGTTGCAACCGTCCTGAAGGGGCACCGAAAAATTAAAAAGAAAGATGAAGTGGAGGTTAGGACCTCGGGGTGTTGGGAGTCACCACCAATCACTTTATCCATTAAATGGAATAGTGCAATTGAACACCTAAAAGATGGTCTATGCTTCAGAGTTTAGGTTTGGGGGTTGATTACGGATAGGGAAGGTATTAGCACCCTATACCATCCGTTCTAAGAATGGTTACCTATTTAATCTAATGTTATTTGCGATATTAATTAAATTGGTCTTTAAAAAGAAAATGAATTGTCTTTTGTTTTCATTTTGACAAGTCCCATTTTGTCGAGCATAATATCAAGAATGATAAATGACTAAGACATGGAATGAGTGACTCAATAGCCATTATTTTGGAACAATTTCTGAACCTACAACATATTGTATAAAAGTGGTGAATTGAGATTGTGTTAATTTTGTAAGGAAAAGAATTCTCAAAATATTTATTTTTGATGAGGGAGAAAACGATTTAAAAGGAATATTGTAAAGAAAAAATTATTTTTTTTGAAAAGTAACAAAAAGAGTTTTTGAATTCACCACAATCATAATGTTGAGACTATATGAAATTGTTCGCTTTTATTTGAGGATTTTTATTTTACAAAAAAAGATGATTTTATTTTGGTTTATAAAAAAGGTTTTATTTTTAGTTTTAATGTGGGGATTAGACCTTACCAGCGCTCCTGACAAGATCCAATATAAAAACCTCAAGATAATCGGGAAGGGTGTATTTGATCGACGCTCCGATCCTCTCCCAATTTTTCTGTTGTCGGCCAATTTTAAATAATTTGATTAATACATCAATGCAAAAACGACTGTGTTAAATTAAATACAAGTAATAAAACCCCAAATTAGTAAACACAAATCAATCCAAAAGAATAAGTAAATAAATAAATAAAAAGATAACTAATGACTCAAGCCCAAACAAGTAAAAAATAGTGTAAAAATAAAAAAAATAACAAATCAAGAAATAAAGAGACTTGGTGTCCGAGAGTAAAAAAAATGAAACAGAGAATGAAAGGGAAAAGGGGGTTTTGAGGATAGAGCTCACGAGATAGCGGAGGCGCGACGGCTTCGCGTGGTGGCTCTGGCAGAGGCACGACAAGTTCGCGTGGTACGTGGCTGGACAGATGGGTTCATGTGGTGTGGTTCTTTTGCTTGGTGGGATGTGTGGTGGCTTTGATGGTGAAGGCTTGGTTGTTGAGAGGTGATGAATATGGTGGCTTATGGGTTGAAGGTGATTTGCGATGAGGATGAAGGTGATAGGTTGATGGTGAGTTTGAAGGTGGTTTGTGGTGATGGGTTGATGGTGAGTTTGAAGGTGGTTTGTGGTGGTGGGTTGAAGGTTGATAATGGTTGGAGATGATGGTGAGGAAGGTCGATGGTGGTTATGGATGGTTATGTAGGATGGGGCCTGGTTTAATGGTGGTTTAGGAGGTGGTTTTGATTATGGAGATAGTGGAAGATTATGGAGGTTATGGGTGGTGGGGGAGGAAGATGATGATAATGGTTTCTTGAGTTGAAAAATGGTGAAGTTTGGAAGGGTGGTGAAGATTAAAGGGTGGTGAAAATAGAAGATGAAGATTATGGAGGAAGGTGAGGTGGTCACGGTTGGAGGGTTGCTTCACGTGGAGGAGGTTGAAAGGTATTGAAGTTGATGTGTGATGGTGGCTATGAAGGGATGGTTAAGGATGAAGTGAAGGTTGGTGGTTAATGTAAAGGGTGGATGTAGATGGTTGATGGAGGGTGGTGAGTTTGAAGGAGAAGATAGTGAGTTGAGTATAGAGATGGTGGTAGATAAAAAAAATAATAAACATGTCCCACCTTCATGGTTTGTGATGAGTAAGGGTTATATAGAAGAGTAATTGTGGAGGAGTAGTTAAAATGAGTGAGAGTGGTTGTGCGTGATTGGGAGTGAGTGTGTGTGAGTGGGTACGATTGGGAGTGGGTGTGTGTGAGTGGTTAAAAATGATTAAGAGTGGTTATGGATGAGTGGTTGTGTGGTGCATGGCCAAAAGGAAAAAGACAAAGGTTAAGAATAGAAAATCAACCAAGCAGCATCTTCTATACGTTGTTTTGTTTGTTTTTTTTTTTTTTATTTTAATTATAAATATTTTTTTATTTTTATTATTTATTATTTTTTGTTAAAAAATAATTTTTTTATGTGATTTTTTTGTACAAATAATAAAAAGTAATTATTCAAATAAATAAATAAAACTTGAAAATCACAAATTTATTAATTATTGATTAAGTAACAAAATAAAATTTTATGGACAAAATTGGGTATCAACAATGTGTTATAAGAACCATTGCATAAGTTTGATATCATGGTTCTTGTTTATAAACTACTTCTGAAATTATTTATGAATATAAATTGTGTTGTTTGATAATAAATGTTTTTAGAAAAATAGTTAATAATTGGAATTTTGTTTCGAGAAGAGGAATGAGTAGATTTGGCTTTTTCCACCTTACTACTTAAAAAAATGAGTTTAAAAATGATTTTTTTCCTTAAACAACTAGACGTATTATGATGACACAGATTTTTAATAGTACTACTAAGAATTCTTAGAATTCTTATCCTGTTTTATTTGTATTTCATAATATTTCTAGGGACGAGCTCTTGAGCAATGAGACAAAAGACGAAGATGTAGAGTAGGCTTTGAAATTCATTTTGTATTTTGTAATGTATAATTAGTACTATGTAACAATTTATGTAATTATTGTGTATTAAAATGTACTTTGTATATTATTCTTTAGTATATGTATGTAATCTTAACCCTTACAGGCTCATATTTTGTATATCTCTTATATTTATTTTTAAATATATTATGTTATCTATTATTGACATACTTAATTCTAGTTACTAATGTATAATTCTGGATACGTAATTAGTAATAGAGTTAAGGATGTTACACTTTCCATTCTTGATAAAATTTTAGTATGTTGTTCTCAGTATTGAGGGCTATATGTTTGTACAAATTGTTTGTTATATTACCTTCTTTCTTGGCTGATTTATAATACCCACTTTTGTGGAGTTTCTATCTTGTGGCTTGGTTGATCTCCACCTATTTGCTAGACTTGGTCCCGTGGTTTTTCCCCTTACACTGAGAGGTTTTCCATGATAAAATTGCAGCGCCTCTAGTATTTATTTGCCTTCCATTTTTTAGCTTGCTCTATGTTGTTGATATTTTTACTGTGAGAAGTAGTGCTTATTTATTTGCACAGATGATGGAAAATATTTTTGCTTCCGCTTGGCTTAGTTTTCCCTAGCAAAGTGGTATTAGAAGCTTTAGTTGTTTTGATTTGTGCATTTAAATGGAGGAAAATCAAGGGCCTAATATGATTAAATTGGACTCTACGAATTATACACTTTGGAAGACCCTCATGGAGGATATCTTATACAGTAAAGACTTTTATAATCCCATTGAGAGGGATACTGCTCGACCCAGTGATAAATCTGACAAGTTATCAAGGCAGGGTTTTTGGGTTAGTTTCGAATTCGTCCCAGGTTGTTTCAAGTCCAAACATGGGTCTTGAGTAGAGTGTGACTATCCTTAGGTTCCCAAATTAGGATTCATGAGTTTCCTAGGTTGCATTAGGGACCTCTAATAGTCCCATGCCTATGATTCTCATGCGCCCCTAATTGCTAAAATTGGGTTTATGCTCATTTAATAACTTATAATTTTAATTAATCATATTTATTCTAATTTTAATTCATCTAATATAATTAATTTTATCCTTAAATTAATCTAGACCAATAAGAAAGGAGTTAAGTGAACTTTACATTTAGCGCATGAATTCTAGTTGGTCTTACACACATCATTACTTAATTTAATTTATATAATTATATCTATTTTAATTCTTTATTTGATATAATCATATCATAAACTCTTTAGTTTATAATTTAAATTAAATAACTAATTTAATTAAGCTCTTAATTAATTATTTTAATCACTAATTAATATTAATTTAGCTTAATTTATATTTATTTATAATTATTAAATTTCATGATATATAAACTAAGCTCTAATAATTACAAATAATCATATTTATAATTATTCTGTCTAAATTACTATTTTTCTCTAATTATCTCATAATTTTTATAATTAATTTAATTATTTTTATGAGATAACTTTTCATGAAGTTATCTACCTATATATACAAACAAGGCAATCTGACAGGCAGAAACACAGCAATAGTTGCCTACCAGCTCATACAAACAAGCAAGAAGGTGGGATGTTACAATCTAGGAATGATTAAGAAGTGTAGAAGTCAAGGAATTTTTACCACTCCCTCATTTTCTTGTAAATTCAAGAAACTAACTGATAAATCATATAAACTCATGAAATCCTTACTCAGTTCACAAATTCTTAGCACATTGCATCATAATAACAAAATATTCTTCAAGAAAATGAAGTAAGAAAAGGCACGCAACTCAGGTTTCTTGATTACTTACCTAGCTGTGTTATGGATTTAATAAAATTTTCCCTTTTAATCCTTGTTACCCAAGACCAACACCCTCCTTTCTCCTTCAATCCTCAACCTTAACAAAGCCACAACTTACTAAGCTCTCTAAGTTGCTTATGTTTCCTAGAACATTATTGCCTCTTAACTTGAAGTCAAACAATGGTTCTAGCCCAGACATGCAAAGCCATCTTTCTTCCTCTCTCTCACGATTTTCTTGCTTCTCTTTTTCTCCTCCATCTTGCCTTTCCTCTCTTCTTTTCTTTGAGCTAGTGTGAGTGTGAATACGTGAAGAAGGGTGAGGAAAAGGGTCTCAGTTAATGGAAAGTGAGGAGTAATTAAGTTAGGAGTGTCTGTGTATGTATAAGTGTCTTATATAGATTTTGCATGGGACATTTGTCTTCCCCTTAAAATTCCACCCAAAATCCTAATTAATTAATTATATTAATTTCTTCTTTGTCTTCTTCTTCTTCTTCTTCTTCTTCTCTCTCTCTCTCTCTCATACCACTTAAGGTAATTCAAGGTTTAGGCTAGTTTATGGCTCTTAAAGAACACATAAATCATAGTTATTCTTCAGCTAACATTCTATATCTTATTATTTCAAAATAAGCACATTTTCAAATAAACTCCTTTTGGTTCTTTTCCAAATTAATTTCTCCTCCCTAGGATCTTCATTAAAAAGATTAAATTTAATTTTATACACTTGTCCTTCTTTTAATCTCTTGAGATTAAAGGAAGCAAAGGAAGTATACTCTTGTTATTAGGGACCTTAAATTTACTTATGATATTATTATATAATAATATAGGGTATAATTATTAGGATGTTACAAAAAAATTTACACGTGTCATATTTTGTGTCTCTCTCTCTCTTCATTTATACATATATACTGATAAATATTTTAAAATACTTATTTTAATGATGATTTAATACATCTTTAATAATATTTTTTATTTAAAATAAGTTAAACGAAAATTATATTTCACAACCAATCGTGGTAATTGATTTAATTTGTATTATAATAAAATTATAATACAAAGTAAGCAAGAGAAAGGATATGACAAGCACCCCAAAGTTCTGCTATTGTAATGGATGTAAGCTAAGATTAGAAGTGAACTCACCAGGAACTAAACTAGTAACATCCCGAATTAAACCTCCATAACCAGCATTAGAGGAACTAATCATCAAACCATCATTATTAATCATTACTCAACTCACATAAAGAATTCTCTAAGCAATAAGAGAAGATATGCTTCGAGTTGGAGTTTGAAGAGAAGCATTAGCATCCTCAATAATGGAAAAGTTCCTAACCCTTGGCCAAAAGCAGTATAGGTACATCCCTTCTATCACCCTGAGAGCTTAAAAAAATAGCATCATTTTGAGACTGTCGTAGAAAATGTAACATGACTGCAAACACGAAATTCCACTTCTTACCATCTCAACTCCACCTTTTCTTGAGATTAGCAAGAAGCCATTCTTGTAACTTATGTGCAAAGAAAATGGGGCACTCTTCCATTGACCTCTCGGAATGGTGCAATCTCTGAGAGCATGAATAATAGTCTCTGCTTCTTCATCTCCACATAGGTTGCAAATTGGATTATAAGCAAGGTAGTGTCTAAATTTATGGTTATTCATTAGCAAGCCATTGGTGACAACCTGACACATAAATGATTTGATCCTTTACTATCCCTTCCCCCTCGAAGTGAACTTGAACAAAGGAGTCTCATGAGGGAGATCCACCCAAGAAATTTTATAGTACGCGATTTTGATATAAAAGCTTCCATCATAACTAGGAAGTCTAGCAACTATGTCTTGCCCTAAATTTGGGCTACGAGGTAATATGCTATCTATGCATGTTTACGCTATTCGAGGTAATGAAGCACACAAAATATCTCAGTTCTATATGCCAATGTTCGTGACAAAAGGGACCATAGTAATGTGATGGTCATCATGTGAAAGAGGAATAGCAGCATGATCCTTGAGTAGGCCCAAGCCTGGGACCATTTGTCCAATGTCCACCCATAATTTAGCCGTAAGCCCATCACCCAACCTCCAAATTAAATTATGATCCACATATTGCCATGCCTTACAGACTCATTTCCACAAATTAGAGCTATCATGCCTTTGATGAATGGATAGTAATAAACAAGAGTCGCACTTATATCTGCTCCGCATAACACACGCCCATAAGTCATCCCTGTTATGGATCAGACCCCAACCAATTTTTGTCATAAAAATCAAATTCATTTATGTCATGTGAAGTAATCCCAACCTTCCAAAATTTTTTGGGGTATAAACCTGAGCCCAATTGACAAGGTAGTTTTCTCTATGATTTTGTATAAAGCCCTATAAAAGATTCATACATCCTTTTTCCACTTTTTCACAAATAGAATGAGGAAGAATAGTAGGTTGCATAGAATAAGTCAAGATAGAAGAAATGATAGCACTACACAAAGTAAGCCTCCCTACCAAGGATATTGACTTTGCCTTCCAACTAGCCAAATGCTTCATTACTTTATCAGTTGTGTAGCTAGAAGAATGCTTGGAAGCTCATTTGTGAAGCAAAGGAATCCCTAAGAACTCACCTAAATCATCAATCAAACTAAACTAGAAAGCATCAGTAATTTCTTGAGCTCTTGCATGACCTACATTCTTAGAAAATTATATTTTATTTTTCTCCTTATGTTTGCCCTGAACTAATGCAAAAATGCATTAAGGCAAGAATTATTCACATCAACTTGTTCCATTGAAGCCTAAGTAAAGAGGGAAAGATCATCTATAAAGCACATATGGGAAAGCAAAGGCCCCATATAGAAATAACAATTAGTTTCCAAGCTTTTTGATCAACAGTAGCACTACTCACTTGAGAGAGCTACTTAATGCATATGACAAAATGATAGGGGGACAAAAGATCACCTTGTCGAATGCCTCTAGTGGGGAGGAAATCAGTAGTGGTATCTCAATTCCAAATAATACTCATAGAGCAAGAGGCGATACAACACCAAATCAAATGTCTCAAGTCATTATGAATACCTAAGTCCCTAAAAAAATCAACAATGAAGTCCAAATATAGGCAATCATAAGCTTTTTTTTTTATTTAAATTCAATCTTGTTTACAATATAACCTTTCTTGCATTTTTTATGACACAATTTATTAATAACTTCTTGAGTAATAATAATATTATTCGTGTCATGTCGGCTAAAGGCAAAACTACACTGATGATGAGAAATAATAGTAGGCATAATCCTCTTCAATCTATTGCCAACAATCTTAGTAATAATTTTATAAATAACATTACATAAGTTGATTGGTCTATATTGCTTAATATTCTTAGGGTGGTCTACTTCGGAATGAGAGAGAAAAAAGTCAAGTTGATAAAATTAACCTTCTCTGGATTCTCAAAGATAGGCTACACCATATTGCAAACCAAGTCTCCAACAATATCCCATTGGCTTTGAAGAAATAAAACATAAAGTCCATCAGGGCCAAAAGCCTTCAAGCTAGCCATGCTAAACAAGGCATTTTTATTTTCTCATCCAAGATCAATGGATATAAGATAGATCCTCCTCCTATATTCTCATATAACAACTAGATAAAATAAAGGGAAAGATTGTTAGTTGTGGCTTCTTAATACTCAAGAAGGGGGGTTGAATTGAGTGTGATAAGTTTTTGAAACTTTTTCCCTTTTTGTAAAAAACTGACTCTTTTCTTTAACTATAAAAAAGATTTTGTCAACCAACAAATTAAAATGTGTTTTTGCAAGATGTGTTTCTATCAAGACTTGAAACTTATAAAGAAATATTAACAATAAGGTTGATTTCAAATATAAACAAGATCAAAAACTAATCAAATCATGTAAGCATCCCTAACATATTGCTTAATTCATACATTCAACAATAAAGCAAATAATGAGTTAAGGGATAGAGAAAATTGCAAACTGAGTTTATCCTGATTCAGCTATCTCCTCTGGTAACCTATATCCAGTCCCCACATCACTGTGAGTTTCGTCCACTATCAAAGATTAATTTACAAGATTCTTTACACAAGCTTCACTTCTAGGTTCCTTCTACCCAAATGACAACTTTCAAGTCAAAGCAATCTTACAATTCCCACAAGAATTCCTTCTATTCTTGCATAGTACCAAGAGTCCCTTCTACTCTTAATTTAATCAGCGAGAGAACCTTTCTCTCTTATCTCTCTTTTACAATATGAAAAGATTGAATCAGATTCAAAGAAATCAGATATTACAACTTGAAATTCTATAGAAAATACTCAGTTTCTTTTAATAAAAAAGCTCTCTTAGTATTTGTGTGTTTGATCTCAAGATTTGAATTGAATTGTTTTAAGAAAATGTTTGCCAATGTCCTTATATAGGTATATTTCAAAATAGATCCGTTGGACACACTTTATAAGTCAGTTAAGATCAAAACAAACTTATCTGAAAAATTTTGTTATCAGTCAATCGATTAGTACACAGATGTATTAAACAAAATTTCACTTTTATAACGTGTGTACATCGATTGCCTAATCGATTGTGTTCTTGGATGTTCTTGATCTTAAGTGATACACACGAGTACATCAATGTTGTTCTTGAAAAACACTTGCATTTTCAGCTCAAAAGTTCATACATCGAATACCTAATCGATTGTATAGCTGTTTCAAAAAAAACAAAATCCTTGCTTCTATTTTGGCTTATGCATTAATGTACCAATCGATGTACAGATGCAAAGGTGCATACTGATCAAGTAAGTCTAGAATAAATCGATGTATACATAGATGTATAACACTTATACATGGATGTACATAGAGGTTTTCATTAAAAGTTAGTTAATTAATTGAAATTACATCGAAGTACACATAAATGTGCAGACTTATTAATTAACCTTTTTCATGCTTAGTCCACTTTTACTTTTGAAACCATTTTTACTTATTTTAGAGAGCTTAATCAAAGAGTTATACTAAGTCTTTTCTTTACAAAAAGATTCCTAATGATCTTTCTTCAATTCCTTCTTCATGATGCTCCTTCTTCAAGTTTTCCTTCATGATCCTTGCATTGAAATGCTTTGCTCCATGATCCTTTGCATTAACCTTTCTTGCTCCATTAAATCTCATTGAAAAAGTTAAACTTGGCAAGTAGTTAGTGAATGAAAGTAATAATCATATTAAGTTTAGTCATTAATCAAAACATACTAGGGTCATTTATCCACAAAGAAATCAGATATTACAAATTGAAGTTCTACAGAAAAATACTCAATTTCTTTCAATGAAAAAGCTCTCTCAGTATTTGTGTGTTTGATCTCAAGATTTGAATTGAATTGTTTTAAAAAAGTGTTTTCCAATGTCCTTATATAGGTATATTTCAAAATAGATCCGTTGGACACAATTTACAAGTCAGTTAAGATCAAAACAGACTTATTTGAAAAATTCTGTTATCAGTCAATCGATTAGTACACAGATGTATTAAACAAAATTACCTTTCTCATCTTTGTCCAAGTAGCATGATGGACTCATTGGAGTAGTCATTTCCTTTGCATTCTCCATTCCAAACTTCTTTAATAGTTCTTTGCAGTATTTAGTTTGGCTTATGAAAGTCCCATCGTCACATTGTTTGATTTGTAGTCCAAGGAAGAATGTAAGCTCTCCTATCATAGACATTTCAAACTCGTTTTGCATTAGTTTGGCAAATTCCTTACACAAAGATTCATTAGTAGCACCAAATATAATATCATCAATATAAATTTGAACAAGTAGTATGTTTTGTGCTTTTCTTTTAGTGAACAGTGTTGTGTCAACTTTTCCTCTTATAAATCCCATTTGAAATAAGAAATTACTTAGCCTTTCATACCAAGCTCTTGGAGCTTGTTTAAGTCCATACAAGGCTTTAGTGAGTTTATACACATGATTAGAAAATTCATTTATTTCAAATCTAGGGGGTTGACCAACATACACTTCTTCTTATATATATCCATTTAGGAATGCACTCTTAACATCCATTTGATACAATTTAAAATCCATGATACATGCATATGCTGACAGCATTCTAATAGCTTCTAATCTAGCCACAGGTGCATATGTTTCATCATAGTCAATTCTTTCTTCTTGATTATAGCCTTTTGCTACTGATCTAGCTTTATTCCTTACTATGATACCATTTTCATCAAGCTTATTCCTAAACACCCATTTTGTACTAATTATTTGTTTATCCTTGTGTTTTGAAACAAGTTTCCAAACTTTGTTTCTTTCAAACAGATTAAGTTCTTCTTGCATTGTCATAGTCCAGTTTTCATTAATAATTGCTTCATCTATAGTTTTAGGTTCAACTTATGATACAAAAGCCATATTATTGCATGCATTTCTTAAGGAATGTCTAGTGGTTACTCCTTTGGATATTTCACCAATTATGTTGTCCAGAGGGTGATTCCTTGCAGTTTTCCATTCTTTAGGTAGATCTTCATGTTGAGCCTCTCTTGGAATTTTCACTTTGGTATCGTCCTGCTTTTCCTCAAGATGAATCTCTTCTAAAGTTTTTGCAACATCATCAATAAATTCCTTTCCTAACCTTTTGGGGTTAGTTTCATCAAATGTAACATGTTCAGATTCTTCAATTGTTTATGTTCTTTTATTGAATATTCTAAAAGCTTTACTAGATGATGAATAGCCTAGAAAGATTCCTTCATCAGCTTTAGGATCAAACTTTCCTAGATTTTCTTTCCATTATTTAGTACAAAACATTTACAACCAAAGACATGGAAATGTGAAACATTTGGTTTTCTACCTTTATAGAGTTCATATGGCTCCACCATGATCACTCCTTATAGAAGTTATTTTCATGTCTTTTTCATTTTGTACTAACTTAGCCATTTTCTTAAAGGCTGTAAAAGCTTCATTCTTATGTGCTACGAAGAAGTTCCATGTAAATCTAGATAAATCATCAACTATAACTAATGCATACAAATTTCCTCCAAAACTTTTGGTCCTAGAGGGTCCAAATAAGTCGATGTGCAGTAGTTGTAAAGGTCTTTCAGTTGAAACTATGTTCTTAGCCTTAAAAGATATTTTAGTTTGCTTGCCCTTTTGGCATGCATCACATAAACCATCTTTTGAGAACTTGGTTTTAGGAAGTCCAATTACCAATTCTTTAGAAATAAGTTTGTTTAGATGATCCATATGAATATGTCCTATTCTTCTTTGTCATAGCCAATTCTCCTCTTCCTTAGATATCAAACAACATACATCACTAGCAGAAATACTTTCTAAATCTATCATGTATATGTTATGCAATCGATTACCTATCAGTTTTGCATTACTATCATGCTTGTTTTTTTATAATGCAACTACTAAAGTTAAAGAATACCTTATAACCTTTATCACATAGTTGGCTAATGCTTAGTAGATTGTGCTTGAGCCCTTCCAAATATAGTACACCTTCTATCTTGGTAGTTGTGCTTCTTCCAATTTTTCCAACTCCTAAGATCCTTTATTTGTTGTTATCATCATAGGTGACACTTCCACCTTGTTTGGGAGTGAAGGATGAGAACCTTGTGATATCTCCAGTCATATGTTTGGAGCAGCCACTATCAAGATACCATTTTAAACTTTTGGCTCTCAAACACACCTTTAAAATAGATTTTAAGCATTTGTCTTAGGTACCCAAATTTTGTTGGGTCCTTTGGTGTTAGTCATAACATATGTTCCCTTGGGAATCCAAATTTGTTTAACATTAATCCTTGAAGGATTTCTAAAATAGCATGTAGAAGTTGTATGTCCCTTTCTTACACAATAAAAACATTTAACGAAAGGACTAGTAGAGGATTTAGGTGCAACAAAGAGTTTCTTAAAGGCCTTTTCACGCAATGTTGGTTTATAGCCTATTCCAGCTTTGTCATACACTCCTTTTTGTTGCCCTAATATGGCATTAAGATTATATCTTCCCATTGTAAATTTAGATAGAGTGGTTTTCAGTTTTTCTACTTCTTTTTCTAGAATATTGCAATTAGAACATGTAGAACTAGATACACTTAGCTTATTGCTCTTAGCTTCTAATTCTTTAATCTTAATTTGAAGAGATACATAATCACTACATTGTTTAGCAATGAATTTCCTAGATGACATTAATTGCTTAGCAATTTTTAGATATTCACTATGCAATTCATCAAAAACATCTTGTAGTTCATCAAAAGTAAGGGGAATTTCACTTACTTCATCTTCATTGTCACTTTGATGGTTAGTCATGAGACAAAGATTGGTCTCTTCTTCCTCAGAATCTTCAGAGGAATCAATATCATTCTCCTCCCAAGCTATGTATGCTCTTCTTGGCTTTCTATTCTTCTTGTCCTTAGACTCATGATTGTCTTGCTTGTCCTTCTTTTGAAGTTTAGGACACTCATTCTTGTGATGTCCAGGTTTGCCACATTCATAGCACTTTACATTTGATGTTGAACTTTCAGCTTTTGAAGTGTTCTTCTTGGAAAAGAAGTTTAAGAGCCTTTTGTTGAAGGTTTTCTTCTTTTTGAGGAATCTCTTAAACTTTCTTACTAGTAGTCTTTTATCCTCTTTAGATTCACCATCTTCTTTAACTTCTTCATCTTCATCACTGTCAAAACTTTCTTTGGAGACTTGTGCTTTAAGTGATAAGCCTCTTTTCTTTTTCTCCTTCTCTTCATGGTCATTCAATCTATGCAACTCCATCTCGTGCTCTTTAAGTTTTCCAAATAGTGTAGCAATATTCATGGTTGCTAAGTCCTTTGATTCGACTATAGCAGTAATATTTGGTTGCCATTCTTTTGTCAAATATCTCATAATCTTGTTGATTTATTGTTCATTTGAAATGCTCTTTCCAAGTCCATTCAGCTGATTCATTATGTGAGTGAACCTCCTTTGCATATCATTGATGTCTTCACCATTCTTCATGTGAAAGAGTTCATACTCGTGCATGAGTGAGTTCATTCTTGCTCTCTTTACATCACTTGTTCCTTCATGAGTAATTTGCAGTGTATCCCATATTTGATTGGCTATCTTACAATTTGAAACCCTGAAAAATTCATCATAACTCAAGGCAGCAGTTATGATATTCTTAGCTTTAGCGTTATAACCTACTTTCTTTTTGTCCTCATCATCCCATTCACTTCTAAGTTTTTCTTTCTTGGTGCCATTTGCATTAAGAGTATGAGGAATGTATGGACCATTCTCAACAGCATCTAATACATCAATGCCACTTGCCTTAAGGAATATTCACATCCTTTCTTTCCAATACATATAGGTAGTGTCATTGAAAGCTGGGGGTCTTGCCAAGGAAGCCCCTTCTCCCAAGATGTCGTTTGAAGCCATCTTCTTAAGTTGTTAAGCTTTACACAAAAGTGAAAGCTTTGATACCACTTGTTGGTTGTGGCTTCTTAATACTCAAGAAGAGGGGTTGAATTGAGTATGATAAGTTTTTGAAGCTTTTTCCCTTTTTGCAAAAAACTGACTCTTTTCTTTAACTATGAAAAATATTTTGTTAACTAACAAACCAAAATGTGTTTTTGCAAGATGTGTTTCTATCAAGACTTTATAAAGAAATGTTAACAATAAGGTTAATTTCAAATATGAACAAGATAAAAAACTAATCAAATCATGTAAGCATCCCTAACATAATGCTTAATTCATACATTCAACAATAAAACAAATAATGAGTTAAGGGATAGAGAAAATTACAAACCGAGTTTATTGATGAGAAAATTCATGCAAGTATACACGTTGCTCAAGTAATAGAGTGAAAAGTACGAGTCAAACCCATGTGAACTAGAACTAATTTTCCAACTAAGTATTAGTATAGGAGACCCTACTAATATCCAAACAACAATAATTGATGTAAAAAGAATAAAACTCAGAGCAATCTAACTTGTAATAAAAAAAAATAAGCAAGTAATAAAATTGATCAAGTATCAAATTCCCACAATGGTAGAAACCTAGGATTGTAACCCTTCTTGATATTTCACTTGGATTAAATCATACCCATTAGCCCAATCAATATTACTTGAAGAATTAATCTAGAACTCTAATGTAAAAATACCCTTCTCTCGATGGCGATATGTTCTTTCCTTCTTAATCAACACAATATCCCTATTAGAATCAATTAACAAAGAAGTATTATATCGAACAAGTTCTATGCTAGATTACACATGGTCCTAAGCATATTCCTATGTCTTAGAACAAAACCCCCAAATTCAACCCTAGGGTTAGAAGTTCATATGTCACTCATTCTAGTTCTAAGTTCAATTTCCCTTTCCCAAGTTCAAATCAAACCCAAATATCTACCAATTGGTGGCTAAACAATCAATAGCATGAAGCATAAGAATGGATAAAAACTTCTTATAACATTGAAATGGGTGTAAACAAACATTCAATAATCCAAGCTACATATCAATAGGAGTTACAATCCTAGAAACAAATTCAGCTCATGTTCAACATTTGAGGATAGTCAATCAAACCAAATAATACATCCATTAAGCTAAAACAAAGAGAATGAGAAAACCCCAAAAGAAACCAAAGAGAAATGATGAAGAAAATGAAGAACAAGCTAGCTCCAATGGTGAAAAGCATGCAAATCTCCAAGAACTTCCTTGTTGCCTCCACTCCAAATCAAGCTTCCCTAGGTTTCTTGAGGTCCTCCATAGCTGCCCAAGCTCAGAAAATGTCCAAGGAGTGTTAGAGAATGAAACTCCCCTGAAAATGGATGCCCTAGCTCATTGAAAACCTTCTTTGTGGAGCCAAAATAATGTAGTAGAATTTTAGCAGGATGTCGCGGCCTCCTTCCAGGATGCCTCGGCCTCCTGGTGCGCAGAACACAAATTCACAACATGATGTCGCGGCCTTGGAAGAGGATGCCGCGGCCTCCTGCCAGGATTCTTCTAAAACTGATATACTATGCCGAGGCATAGTTTTGGAGGCCGAAGCATAGTATATGACTTTCATTTAAACACTTTTTCTTCATCAAAATGCAACCAATACTTGACTTCTTGGATTCCTATCTTCCTCCCTCAATTCAATGATCTTTCTTGATCTTTCCTACTCTTCTTTTTCTCCAATTCTCTTCTTCAAAGCTTTATCTCCATTCTTCAAACTCTTCATGAATCATGAGATTCAACCACCTATCAAGCATGAAATATCAAGTGAGCAATAATTCCAAAATCATTTCATTAAAGCTTGTCAATATTGATCAAAAGAGTGCTCAATAGGTTCCAATTTTACTATAGCTCTAACAATCAAATTCAAGCTCAAGATATCAAGAATATGCAAGGAAACTAACACAAATTAACAAAATTAGTGATCATTTAACTCTACTTTTGTAGAGTTATCGCACCCCCAAACATAGAATTTTACTAGTCCTCGAGCAAAACAACATAAATCTCAACACTTTCACTTGAGCATGATATGATAAAAACTGTAATATCCCAAAAATATCTGTTTAAGTATAAATGATCATCTTATATTATTCTTGATTTTTAGGAATTTTTCTGGAATTTTTCGGAAACAATGAATACTTTAATAAATTCCTTGTTTTACGTGCACACTGAGTTGAGAATTGCTGAGGTCAGTATAACGCTCCGGAAATTAATTATTTCACCACCAATAGTCATTTTCTAATATTTGTGATTTATGTGAATTTTTCTAGAATTTTTCGGGAACGATGAATATTTTAATATATTCCTCGTTTTATGCAAAACTTGAGCGGAGTCTGGAAAATGACTGTAACGCTTCAAAAATTAGAAAATTATATAACGAATAGTCGTTTTATAATATTTACAATTTTTGAGAATTTTCTGGGATTTTTCCAGAAACGTCAAATATTTTAATATATTCCTCGTTTTACGTGTGCACTGAGCAGAACCGGAGAAACGCGATGTTTCCTCCGCGAACGTTGGACTATGGACATGTCGACGGGGGATCTTACTAAACTCGAGACTTGACACAGTTTACGAGGTTTCACAATTTTCAAGAAATCTTAACAGATAAAATAAATCAATACTGCAAAAAATTTATCTGTCAGATTAATTAAATACTGACTTCTGTCAACTGTAACTATTATCCATTGGATAATAGTGTGAAGTAAAAATCCTATCACATTATCCAAGTGAAATTCACTTTATATCTAATCAATCCACTTTAATTCAAATTTAATGTTAAATAATCAAAGTTTCTTTGAGAAGCTTTGACCAAACAATGACTCAAATAGCCTTAGCTTCCAAGAGAAGCCAACACACCCTCTCCCTCTTCTCTCTCTTCAACTCGGCAGCAGCCCTTGGTGGGGGGGAATTTGGTTTCATTAATTCATTTTACACATTACACAAATTCATTTTTACCAAAACACTTTCTCTCTCTACCCTTTCTTCTTCTTCTCCATTTTCTTTTTCTCCTCCCTCTCTCCTCTCCATTGCTACGGCTAGCCCCTCTCACCACACCTCATCCATCACAAAAAATTAAACTACTCACATTTTCTCAATCCTCTCATCATTCTAAACACTTTTCCTTCTTGGAGTTTCTTGAAAATCCATCATCTTCAACACTTTCTCCAAGCTTCAAGCTTTAAGCTTTTGTGTAAGTTTCATGACCCTTCTCCTCCCTTCTTCATTTTCGGTTTTAGGTGTCATTTAATGGTCATTTGCATCACATTTTTCAAGTCATTATGCTATTCTAACCAAGTCACCATTTTTAGGGTTCTTGGTGTGCAAAATCTGAAAATCATAAAGAGGAGGAGAAGGAGTTCTCTTGATTTCTTCACTTGGGTAAGAGGAAGACACTCCTCCTTAACCTCTCTTAGCATCTAGGAACTTTGATTGTGTTGTTTGTGGAAAAACCCTAATGAGGGTTATCCTCTGATTTTGTGATTAGTAAGCTTATGTGTTGATTTTATTTGATTTATGCTATTGGATTGATTTGTTGTATATAATGATATGTTGGATTGGATTTTGTGATTGAAAATGGAAGAAAAACATTTGAGAAACCTTCTTGGAGGGTCACGATTTTAGGCTAGAAATTTAGGTAAATTTGTGGTTAAGTTGTAACTAGCATAAGACTTAGATTAATTAATGGATAAAATGGAGTTTAATGGAAGAAGAATTTGGGATGGAAATTCCTATGAGGGCTACGGTTTTAGGTCAAGAAATTAGGGTTCTTGGTGAGCTAATTTAATAAGTGAACCATTTAATGAATTAAGAGGATGGCATGTATGGAGGTGACTTGAAAGGACTTGGAATGGAAACACTTGTGAGGCCACGACCTCTATGGCCTTTTGGGGCTAAATTTTGTAACTTTGATAATTTGGAAGCATGAGTGATTAGGTAATTAGAAGCCGAGGTAATGAGTTGGAAAATTTATAAATTGGAAGAACTTAATAGGATTGGAGATTTCATTAATCTTAAAGGACTAAAAATGAAATTATCATAAGACTTAAGGTAATTTCAAGTGAGTGAAGAACAAGAGAGTGTGAGGCCTAAGGGCTTAAATAATTTACAAGTTATGAGCAAATTAAGTTGCCTTGGAAGATTAATTAATTGCAAGAATTGGATTGGACATGGACTTTGAAAAGGGAAACAAATTTCTAAGTTAGGATTCATAATGGACCTAAAGATGTACAAATTGACTTGAACCTTACATTATGATGTTATGGGTCCATGTGGGTGATCATTTGTATATTGATGCTTATATTGGCCTATTGTGGCGCATTATGGAATTGTATGAAATTATGAATCATACATGTGCATGCATAGAGTCTTATGCATTGTGAATGTCCTGTGGACTGTTGTAAGGCCAAGTTGCCTAGGAGATTGAACACACCTTTGTGCGGGTGCGAGTAGACAAGTGTGGGTCTTGTTATGACCTCGGGGGCGTCGGGGTGCGGGTCCTCCACAATGGGTAGTTGGTAGCTCCTCTGCCTGTGGGGCAAACCGATGCAAACGCACCGACGATCCAGACTTGACACTGTCCTATATCGTGATCGAGCGTGGACTGTCCGTACAATGCCTTATGTGCACGTGAAAATTGTTGATGTATAGCACTTTGGCCACGGCAGCCGAGTTGCGGACACGTCTCCTGATCTTTCTCTCCGACTGTTTGAGTCTAGCTCCATGGAGTAGGAATTGGGAAAGCATGCAGTTGTATCATGATATGCTCTGTCATTATGAATTATTGATTTCTGTAAATATGACTTGTGTGATTATTACTGTATTGAATATTTGCCTGGAACTGTTTACTTGCTTACTGTTGGACTTACTGCTTTTTATTTGGAAATACTGTTTTGAACTGTTAATTGGGCATGTTGCGCCATTTTGTTTCTGGCTGCTATAATTGGTAATGATAGTAGGATGTCTTACCTCTTTCTGTGTTTCCATTATTTGCTGCCTGTGTGTACACTGTACTGATTGAAGACGACAGTTAGGAGGTGGAAGATCCCTAGTTTCCCGGCTTCTGGCCCGAACAAGATTAGCTTCTACTGAGACGATGGCGGCACGTATGCGTGGATTTTTAGGTGATATGTGTCTGACCTTCCTCGGAGGGCCAGAGTGCTGGCACATCAACTTGAATTCCGATCATTGCGTCTACTTGGGAAATGTGTCGATTGCCTTAGCCTGGAGACGTCATGAGGTGCCTGTCCTCACCTGCCATGTCAGCCTGCGGCTGGAGTTCTACCTGCCCATCCAAGAGATGTGGGGTGATCGTTACTACACCCCTTGGGAGGACTCTTTTGATTATATTGCTGGGGCTCCTGCCCGTGGTTCTGTGGTTCCCATGGAGGTTTCCTCAGAAGAGGAGGATCCTGCTGAGGACTCGGATACGGTTCCTTCTCATCTGAGGAACTGATTTTACTGGTAGCTACTGATGGCTACTAGTGTTTTATTTTGGGGGCCTAATGTATTATTTTGGTGGGCTGTATATTTTGATATCTCTGGGGTATATTTGTATAATCCTTTGCGGCAGGTTTGGTTTTACTTTTTGGATATCTCAGGCTTGTATCTGTGTGTACAAATAATGTCAGCACAGTATATATATATATCTATATGCATATTATTCGGATGTGAATTTTGTCTACTATTTTATTCTTCACCGTCATTTATATTCCGCATTGTTAAAATGATTATCCAAATATATATATATATATATATATATATATATATATATATATATATATATATCTTGCTATTTTGCTCACTTACTTAAGTATCGAACGAGTTAATCTTAAACTAATGAACCGGGTCTTTATTTTGTTAAAATTTTATTTTCCACATTTTCTTTTATTCGACAATGTGACGTTCCCTCCTAAAAAGGGGCGTTACATTAAGTTGGTATCAGAGCCTCGGTTTATGTTTTCTTTGGGTCTTGTGTGTGAGTCTGCCTTGTTTGTGTTGTGTGAAATCTTTGTGGTTTGTGTTTTGAAATGAATTCCTCTAACTTACCTTGTGGTTTTCAGTCAACCTGATTTGAGAAAGAGTAAGATGGCGAGAAGTGGAGAAATTGCAGCTGCTGTAAAGGCGATGCAACGGATGGCGGAAGTCATCACACAGCAAAATGAGCGTGCGGCTCAACAACAAGTGAGAGCTGCTCAACAGCTCGAGGCGACTGCCGATGCACAGAACTTAGCAGAATTTCGTCGCCACAACCCTCCAAAGTTCAAGGGAGAATTTGATCCAGACAAGGCTAGTCTGTGGATCAAGGAACTAGAGAAGGTTTTCCGTGGCATGAACTGTGCCGAAGACAAGAAGGTGAATTATGTTACTTTCATGCTTGTGGGCAATGCCGAAGACTGGTAGAACGGAGCACAGAGAGCATTGGAAGCCGAAGGAACAAACATCACATGGGATGTGTTCAAGAACAAGTTCTTGGACAAATATTTTCCTGCTAATGCAAGACATGCGAAAGAGCTGGAATTCCTCAACCTGAGGCAAGGGAACATAACCGTTAGCGAGTACGCAACCAAATTTGAGAACTTGGAGAAGTTCTCAACACACTACCAACACCAAACCGATGAAGCCTGGAAATATTAGAAGTTCACCGAGGGATTGAGGTATGAGGTGAAGAAAGCTGTGATCACCCTGAAGATGAAGGTATTCTCAGAACTGTTAGACACTTGCTGTGAAGTTGAAGCCATGGAACAGGCTAGAGACTCGAGAAACAGGAGCTTTGGGCCTGTACGGTCCCAAAGAGGTGGAGGCAGTGGTTCAAACCGCTTCCAAAAGAAGCCTTATTCCCGACCAGCGGGAAGTCAGCAACAAACCGATGGAAGTTCTGGTGGAGGTTCTTCTGGGAATTAGACTGGCCAGAATGCGACATATCCTTCTAAATGCCTGAAATGTGGGAAAGATCATCTCACGAGAGATTGCACGATCAAGGGAATCATCTGCTTCAGATGTGGCAAACCGGGCCACATGTCCAGAGACTGCAATCAAGCAAAGGCTTAACCTTCAGTCAATGTGACTCGAGCTAAGAAACTGCAAGCCGGAGGTCGAGTTTACACTATGAGCAGAGCTGAAGCCTTCGAATCCGAAGACTTGATTCAAGGAGAAGGAACCATAGAAGGTAATCTTTTAAAAGTACTGTATGACTCTGGGGCAACCCATTCTTTCATATTATATGACTGTGTGCTACGACTTGGCTTACCTGTGTCTGAACTACCTTTTGAATTGACTATTTCAACCCCCACTGATAAACCGGTAGTTACTACCAAAGTCTGTTTGAAGTGTCCCTTAATTGTTGAAGGTCGAATCTTTTCTGTCGATTTGATCTGTTTGCCTCTTTCACAGTTAGATATAATCCTAGGGATGGACTAGTTATCTTCCAACCATGTTCTGTTAGATTGTTCCAGAAAATTCATAGTTTTCCCTGTGGATGAGAATTCTAGATACTTGACGGCCAACCAAGCACAAGCTTTCTTGAAAGAAGGAGCTCAGGGATACATGCTGCTATCTTCATTGAAAATCGAGAGCGAGGCTGATCTGGACACTATTCTGGTAGTGAAGGAGTTTTCTGAAGTCTTTCCAGAAGAAGTACCTGGTTTACCACTGACACGTGAGATCGAGTTTGCTATTGATCTGGTACCGGGAGCTGGTCCCGTGTCTATAGCACCTTATCGGATGTCACCAACAGAATTGGCAGAGCTCAAGAAACAGCTAGAAGAGCTTTTGGAGAAACAATTTGTTAGACCGAGTGTGTCACCGTGGGGAGCACCAGTACTATTAGTTCAGAAAAAGGACGGTACCTCAAGATTGTGTGTGGACTATAGGCAATTGAACAAGCTGACGATCAAGAACAAGTATCTACTCCCAAGAATTGATGATTTGATGGACCAACTGAAGGGAGCAGCAGTGTTTTCAAAGATTGATTTGAGATCTGGGTACCATCAGATAAGAGTAAAAACGGAGGATGTGCCCAAGACTGCTTTTCGTACCCGATACGATCATTACGAATACCTTGTGATGCCGTTTGGTGTCACGAATGCACCTGCCATCTTCATGGACTACATGAACAGGATCTTTCGTCCTTACTTGGACAAGTTTGTTGTCGTCTTCATTGACGATATCCTGATATATTCCCAGAATCAAGAGGATCATGCTGAACACCTCAGCATAGTTCTTCAGATTCTAAAGGAGAAAGAACTGTATGCCAAACTGTCGAAGTGTGAGTTCTGGCTTGATGAGGTGAAGTTTTTAGGCCATGTGATCTCGAAGGAAAGGATTGCAGTGGATCCGTCGAAAGTAGAGGCAGTATTACAATGGGAACAACCGAAGTCTGTGACGGAAGTTCGTAGCTTCGTGGGTTTAGCCGGATACTACAGAAGATTCATAGAAGGGTTTTCCAAGATTGCTGGACCGCTCACTCAGCTGACAAGGAAGAATCAAGCTTTTGAATGGACTGATAGCTGCGAGCAGAGTTTCCAAGAGTTGAAGAAACGGCTGACTACCTCACCCGTATTGGTGTTACCTGATCCGAATGAGCCATTCGAGGTGTACTGTGACGCTTCGTATCAAGGATTGGGATTTGTTCTTATGCAACACCGAAGAGTGGTAGCTTATGCTTCACGACAGTTGCGAGTACACGAAAAGAACTACCCTACACATGATTTGGAACTTGCAGCCGTGGTCTTTGCTTTAAAGATATGGAGACATTTTCTCTATGGAGCAACATTCAACATCTTCAGCAATCACAAGAGCTTGAAGTATCTATATGATCAGAAAGAGTTGAACATGAGGCAGCGGAGATAGCTGGAATTCCTGAAGGACTATGATTTCCAGTTGTTGTACCACCCTGGCAAGGCGAATGTCATAGCTGACGCCTTGAGTAGAAAGACTATCAGTGTTTCTGCCTTGATGATCAAGGAAAGAGACCTCATAGAATAGTTTAGAGATGTATGGTCGTTTGTTAAGTTGGAACCCGGAAGGATTTGTATGAATATGGTCACTATCTCAAGTGAGCTAATGGATGACATAGGGGAAAAGCAGAAGGCCGATGAATTCTTGCAAGAAGCGACAGAATTAATAAGGCAAGGCAAAGAGACGGAATTTGAAGAAGGAACGGATGGAATTCTGAGATTCCGAGGTAGAGCTTGTATTCCCCGTGACCAAGAGCTTAGGCGATATATTGTGGAACATGCTCACCCCAGCAAGCTGAGTATGCACCCAGGCATAACTAAGATGTACCAAGATCTGAAGAAATTGTTCTGGTGGCATGGAATGAAGAGCGACGTCACTAGATGTGTGTCGACTTGTTTGGTTTATCAAAAAGCTAAAGTGGAACATCAAAGACCAGCAGGATTGCTACAACCATTGTCTATTCCTGAATGGAAATGGGACAGCATTGTAATGGATTTTGTTGTGGGATTGCCAAGGACAAAGAAAGGACACGACTCGATATGGGTAATAGTGGATCGACTCACAAAGTCAACCTATTTTCTCCCGATCAACATAAGGTACAGTTTGGAGAAGTTGACCCAGCTTTATATTGGGGAGATCGTTAGGCTGCATGGTGTGCCTACGAGTATTGTTTCGGATAGGGATCCGAGGTTTACTTCAAAATTTTGGCAGAGTTTACAGGCATCGTTGGGAACAAAGTTACGTCTGAGTTCAGCGTACCATCCACAAACCGATGGTCAATCGGAAAGGACGATCCAATCTTTAGAAGATTTGCTTAGAGCTTGTTCTATAGAACAGACTGGATGTTAGGATGAAGTTCTACCATTGATAGAATTCACCTACAACAACAGTTATCATTCGAGTATAGGGGTGGCACCCTATGAAGCTCTGTATGGACGATGGTGTTGAACACCCTTGTGGTGGTACCAAGACGGTGAGCATCTCACGATTGGACCAGATATCATTCAGCAGACAACTGAGAAGGTCAAGATGATTCAAGATAAGATGAGAACTGCTCAGAGCCGGCAAAAGAGTTATGCAAATAAGAGGAGAAAGCCTCTTGAGTTTGAGGAAGGTGAGCATATATTCTTGAAAGTCACACCCACGACTAGGGTCGGCCGGGCTTTGAAATCTTGAAAACTCACTCCAAAATTTCTTGGACCTTACCAAATCCTCCGCAGATAGGTCCAGTAGCCTACCAGATAGCCTTACCCCCTTTTCTTTCCAACATACACAATGTTTTCCATGTGTCACAACTTCGTAAGTATTTGCCTGATCCAAGTCATGTCATAGCACCGGACACAGTACAGTTAAAAGAGAACTTGACCTATGAGGCGCCTTCTGCGAGAATCGAGGATGGACGAATAAAACAACTTAGAGGAAAGGAGATCCCATTGGTGAAAGTGATTTGGAATGAAACGACGGGTGACGCAACTTGGGAGCCAGAAGACAAGATGAGAGAGCAACATCCGGAACTATTCTGAGGTATGCAAATTTCGAGGACGAAATTCCTTTTAGTAGGGGAGTGTTGTAACATCCCAAAAAATATCTGTTTAAGTATAAATGATCATCTTATATTATTCTTGGTTTTTAGGAATTTTTCTAGAATTTTTCGGAAACGACGAATATTTTAATATATTCCTCGTTTTGCTGAGGTTAGTGTAACGCTTCGGAAAATAATTATTTCACCACCAATAGTCATTTTCAAATATTTGTGATTTATGTGAATTTTTTTGGAATTTTTCGGGAATGATGAATATTTTAATATATTTCTCGTTTTACGCAAAACTTGAGCAGAGTCCGGAAAATGACTGTAACGCTTCAAAAATTAGAAAATTATATGACGAATAGTCTTTTGATAATATTTACAATTTTTGAGAATTTTCTGGGATTTTTCCAAAAACGTCGAATATTTTAATATATTCCTCGTTTTACGTGCACACTGAGCAGAACCGGAGAAACGCGATGTTTCCTCCGCGAACCTTGGACTATGGACATGTCGACGGGGGATCTTACTAAACCCGAGACTTGACACAGTTTACGAGGTTTCATAATTTTTGAGAAATCTTAACAGATAAAATAAATCAATACTGCGAAAAATTTATCTGTCAGATTAATTAAATACTGACTTCTGTCAACTGTAACTATTATCCATTGGATAATAGTGTGTAGTAAAAATCCTATCATATTATCCAAATAAAATTCACTTTATGTCTAATTAATCCACTTTAATTCAAATTTAATGTTAAATAATTAAAGTTTCTTTGAGAAGCTTTGACCAAACAATGACTCAAATACCCTTAGCTTCCAAGAGAAGCCAACACACCCTCTCCCTCTTCTCTCTCTTCAACTCGGTAGCAGCCCTTGGTGGGGGGGGGAAATTTGGTTTCATTAATTCATTTTATACATTACACAAATTCATTTTTACCAAAACACTTCTCTCTCTACCCTTTCTTCTTCTTCTCCATTTTCTTTTTCTCCTCCCTCTCTCCTCTCCATTGCTACGGCCAGCCCCTCTCACCACACCTCATCCATCACAAAAAATTAAACCACTCACATTTTCTCAATCCTCTCATCATTCTAAACACTTTTCCTTCTTGGAGTTTCTTGAAAATCCATCATCTTCAACACTTTCTCCAAGCTTCAAGCTTTAAGCTTTTGTGTAAGTTTCATGACCCTTCTCCTCCCTTCTTCATTTTCGGTTTTAGGTGTCCTTTAATGGCCAATTGCATCACATTTTTCAAGTCATTATGCTATTCTAACCAAGTCACCATTTTTAGGGTTCTTGGTGTGCAAAATCCGAAAATCACAAAGAGGATTCCTTGGAGTTCTCTTGATTTCATCACTTGGGTAAGAGGAAGACACTCCTCCTCAACCTCTCTTAGCATCTAGGAACTTTGATTGTGTTGTTTGTGGAAAAACCCTAATGAGGGTTATCCTTTGATTTTGTGATTAGTATGCTTATGTGTTGATTTTATTTGATTTATGCTATTGGATTGATTTGTTGTATATAATGATATGTTGGATTGGATTTTGTGATTGAAAATGGAAGAAAAACATTTGAGAAACCTTCTTGGAGGGTCATGGTTTTAGGCTAGAAATTTAGGTAAATTTGTGGTTAAGTTGTAACTAGCATAAGACTTAGATTAATTAATGGATAAAATGGAGTTTAATGGAAGAAGAATTTAGGAAGGAAATTCCTATGAGGGCTATGGTTTTGGGTCAAGAAATTAGGGTTCTTGGTGAGCTAATTTAATAAGTGAACCATTTAATGAATTAAGAGGATGGCATGTATGGAGGTGACTTGAAAGTGTTGGTGTATGCCCTAGTGGCCAATACGTTTTGTTTGTATTTACATACATTATATTATGCTATTTTATATGAGGCATTTCATTTATTATGTTCTTTTTTTTTGGTAAACATGATAAAGTCCTTAGAATAGTAAATTTGATACCATAGGACATCAAGTGGATGACTTGATCGTGAGATCCTATTAGATAAAACACTATTCTTAAATGTCCCTAGTCAAGTATTATTGTTAATTAGGACAACAATAATGCTTTGAGACTAGTATGTGCGTAGACGATGACCACATCTCACGGTCATGGATATGAGATATCAAGTCTACACATGGATACATATTAGAGTAATGATGTATTGGACAGACCCGCCATGGAGAACGCTACGTGGATCGTTAAGTGTCATAAGCAATTCTCATAGTGATAATGGTGTATGTGGTCCTTTGACCTGAAATCACTACGATTCCTACATGAGGAGTTGTCTGTTTTAATGCCATCAAACGTCATCGTAACAAGATGATTATAAAGTTGGTTATTAGACATACCGCGATACATGTGGAGGGATGTGAGTGACCTAGATGGGATTTGTCCCTCCTACATAACAGAGTGATATCTTGGGCCCCCGATTGAGTGAGATTACTATAAATGTATGGCCATGCTCAAATGAGTCAATATGAGATATTGATCTCATTTGTCATTACTATGTCTACTCGGGAATCGAAAACCGAAGATTGAACTAAACAAGGGTGACACGTTCCATGCCTTGTGTTCAATTTGGATATCTGGACAAAGGGACTAAACTACACGGAAACATTGGTCACGGATAGGTTATGTCAAATCACCGACATTCTCATTACTTGGGTAAGATACCGCTCCTTGTTTGTAATATTAAAATGAGATTTTAATATTACTACCAACGTCATGAGAACCTAAAGTTGTCGCACACTGAACAGACTAAATTGGAGTAATCGAATCCAAGTTGGACTCGGATTCAATTGTGGGCCTAACTCATGACGTGATGGGTTTAGGGTTGCACCACTTACCTTGCTCTTGCTCACACTCACTTAAGGCAGCCACTATTATAAATAGTACTTAAGGGGGCTGCTACTAGGTTACATCACAACCCTAGCCGCACCTACGTAGAAAGTGAGTGAGAGATAGTGAGGTCTTCTTCTCCTCTCTTCGCAGCTAGCACTACGAAACAGGGCGTGACTCCTTTTGCAAGTCTCATTCGTGTGGATACCGCAGAAACATCGTCGCTATTACGGTGTTGGTGATTCACCTCGCTTGTGTCTGTCACGCTTCAAGAGGTAAAATTTTAAAAACCTCGGATTATGGATTTTTCGTATGGATCCTGTGAGGGAATTCTGTTATTCCGCTGCGAGACTTTGATCCGCAAATTCCCAACAGAAAGGACTTAGAATGGAAACACTTGTGAGGCCACAGCCTCTAAGGCCTTTTGGGGCTAAATTTTGTAACTTTGATAATTTGGAAGCATGAGTGATTAGGTAATTAGAAGCCTAGGTACTGAGTTGGAAAATTTATAAATTGGAAGAACTTAATAGGATTAGAGATTTCATAAATCTTAAAGGAATAAGAATGAAATTATCATAAGACTTAAGGTAATTTCAAGTGAGTGAAGAACAAGAGAGTGTGAGGCCTAAGGGCTTAAATAATTTACAAGTTATGAGAAAATTAAGTTGCCTTGGAAGATTAATTAATTGCAAGAATTGGATTGGACATGGACTTTGAAAAGGGAAACAAATTTCTAAGTTAGGATTCATAATGGACCTAAAGTTGTACAAATTGACTTGAACCTTACATTATGATGTTATGGGTCCATGTGGGTGATCATTTGTATATTGATGCTTATATTGGCCTATTGTGGCACATTATGGAATTGTATGAAATTATGAATCATACATGTGCATGCATAGAGTCTTATGCATTGTGAATGTCCTGTGGACTGTTGTAAGGCCAAGTTGCCTAGGAGATTGAACACACCTTTGTGCGGGTGCGAGTAGACAAGTGTGGGTCTTGTTATGACCTCGGGGGCGTCGGGGTGCGGGTCCTCTACAATGGGTAGTTGGTAGCTCCTCTGCCTGTGGGGCAAACTGATGCAAACGCACCAACGATCTGGACTTGACACTGTCCTATATCGTGATCGAGCGTGGACTGTCCGTACAATGCCAGATGTGCATGTGAAAATTGTTGATGTATAGCACTTTGGCCACGGCAGCCGAGTTGCGGATACGTCTCCTGATCTTTCTCTCCGACTGTTTGAGTCTAGCTCCATGGAGTAGGAATTGGGAAAGCATGCATTTGTATCATGATATGCTCTGTCATTATGAATTATTGATTTCTGTAAATATGACTTGTGTGATTATTACTATATTGAATATCTTCCTGGAACTGTTTACTTGCTTACTGTTGGACTTACTGCTTTTTATTTGGAAATACTGTTTTGAACTGTTAATTGGGCGCGTTGCGCCGTTTTGTTTCTGGCTGCTATAATTGGTAATGATGGTAGGATGTCTTACCTCTTTCTGTGTTTCCATTATTTGCTGCCTGTGTGTACACTGTATTGATCGAAGACGATGGTAAGGAGGCGGAAGATCCCGAGTTTCCCGGCTTCTGGCCCAAACAAGATTAGCTTCTACTGAGACGATGGCGGCACGTATGCGCTGATTTTTAGGTGATGTGCGTCTGACTTTCCTCGGAGGGCCAGAGTGCTGGCACATCAACTTGAATTCTGATCGTTGCGTCTACTTGGGAGATGTGTCGATTACCCTAGCCTGGAGACGTCATGAGGCGCCTGTCCTCACCTGCCATGTCAGCCTGCGGCTGGAGTTCTACCTGCCCATCCAAGAGATGTGGGGTGATCGTTACTACAGCCCTTGGGAGGACTCTTTTGATTCTACTGCTCGGGCTCTTGCCCGTGGTTCTGTGGTTCCCATGGAGGTTTCCTCTGAAGAGGAGGATCTTGTTGAGGACCCGGATACGGTTCTTCCTCATCTGAGGAACTGATTTTACTGGTAGCTACTGATGGCTACCAGTGTTTTATTTTGGGGGCCTGATGTATTATTTTGGTGGGCTGTATATTTTGATATCTCTGGGTTATATTTGTATAATCCTTTGGGGCAGGTTTAGTTTTGCTTTTTGGATATCTCAGGCTTGTATCTGTGTGTACAAATGATGTCAAGGACATATATATATATATATATATATATATATATATATATATATATATATATATATTATATATATAATATGAATTTTATATATATATATTTATTATTATATATATATTTATATTCCGCATTATATAAATGATTATCCATATATATATATATATATATATATCTTGCTATTTTGCTCACTTACTTAAGTATCGAACGAGTTAATCTTAAACTAATGAACCGGGTCTTGATTTTGTTAAAATTTTATTTTCCGCATTTTCTTTTATTCGACAATGTGACGTTCCCTCCCAAAAAGGGACGTTACAAAAACAATCTTGCAAATTGTGAAAAACAACTACCAACTAAACCCTCAAAACATTGTCTCCATAATTGATATCTCAATCATCCCAAGCATCATACATAAGCATTTTCTCTCATCAAACAACATTGATGGTCAAATTGAGTTATTTATGTGTGTGTGTGTGGTCCAATCACCAAGCTTCACCAATCAACTGGATAAGATTATGCAAATGAGATCTTAGAATGATGAAACTTAGAAAATCATATTTCCACCCCCTCTCCACTAATGTAGGATGAACATGGCATGTAGATCAAAAGGTCTTACTAAGCTTGTAATGATAGGCCAAGGTGGGGACTATGAACAAAGGATAAGATAAACCAAAAACCTTGGATAATGATCAAATGCACCTCTAATTTCTTCAATGGATGCTAACACAAGGGCTACACAATGTGTATTCTATGCCTCTTAATCCTTTCAACAACTTTGTTTAATCTTTTCAAATGATTTTCCTTTCATAATCACTTTATTTTTCTTTTCATACCAATTTTTTTTTTAACCACCACAAATGCATGTACATTTTAATTCATTGCTTCACACATTTTTTTTTTCTTGTAGAGACACATATCAACTTGGCCCTTAATCACACAAGTATCTAGAGATGCAATCAACCACTATCCAAAGCACAAGGTGTGATATTAAATGCATGGCTCAAAGGTTTTGGTAGTTATGGGTTCATAGAACAAAATCACAAGGCTTAAACATCACTAGGCTCAAACAAGGTGCTATGAATACATTTATGTCAAGGTTAGGCTTAAAAGACTCAAACGATCCAAACATTGCCTAAATCATCTCTACATACCAAGTCTAACCTAGGATTTCGCCTTGAGGGAACTTGATAATCAATCCTAAATCCCAAAACCTAAGAAACTCACATTACATAAACCTTCTCTAGATGATCAAGCACAAGTTAAGCAAAAGGACCATGTGCAAAAAGATAAGTTACTCAACTTAACCATTCAACTTGCTCAACAAAATCAACACATTTCAAATAACACTTAGGATTCAAAAGAGTCAAGCATGTCAACAATTCAATCTTATCATGGGGTTGGCAAACCATTCAAACACAACATTACAAGTTCAATCCAGGGCTTTTCCATACAAAATCACACTTCCCATCAAACACCCAAAACACCCCCAAACTTAAAAGTTCACATTGTCCCTAATGTGAAACAGCTACAAACATTAACAACAGGAAGACACAACACTAATACTAGAAAATAAAAGACAAGAACAAGTAATGAAAAGAAAAGAAAGCTCCCTCAAGTGGTGATGAAGCACTAGTCAAAGCGCATGGGATCTTCCATATCCTCATCCGTATCGGGCTCAGGCAAAGGCATTGAAGGATAGTGCTCCATGTCCATGTTCAGCTGGATAACCATGGCTCGCATCATCTTGGATAACACATTTGCTTAAGTCTCTTGGTGGGCAAAATGGCGACCTTGGCAGCGTTCCATCCTTTCTTGGCGCTGCACCATATGCTCTTGACACTCCTCCAAATGAGTCAATCGTTGAGCTACTGTCAACACTGTTTGAGGTGGTGGAGGTGGAGGAGGAGGCTGAGATGAACTAGTATCTTCTGTGGAAGGGGTCTTCATGAGATGGAGGCACAAGTCATTGTCCATTGGGCTCCTAAGGTATACTTTTTCTTCATCTCTTCCCTATGTTACTCCGGCTTACTCACACAACAAAGTAATAAGGGCAGGGAACCAAATGATGTGATGGGGTGAAGTAGCAGTTTGGAATATGGCATGATGAATGACTTTACCCACATCCATGGTGTATCCATTTAAAATGGTGTGGATCATGATAGCTCTCTCCCTTATTACATGATTCCTATGTGTGGTGGGGGCTAACCTTGTAGCAACAAAGTAGAGCCACACCTTAGCATATGGCAATAAGCAATTCTTTGGCATGTTGTAAATCTTATCATTATTCTCAGTCCATTCAGTGCCAGGAAGAGCAATGAGGGACAACATCTCAATCAAATCAATTTCTCCAGATTTAAATGTATTATAATCATCATTTGGAATGCAAGGCAAAGCATACACAGTGTTGATAGCTTTACTAGAGAATGAAACCTTTTTACCTCGGGCAAAGACCTTGCTATTCTCATGCTCTGGAGCATTTGCATAGAATTCTCGCACTACCGGCATGATAGCTAGGTGGGGGTGCGAACAAAACTACGCCCACTTTCGTGACATGATGGCCATGTGCAGTTGGAGGTTCCTCTCTGGAGTTACTTGAAGCTTCCTCTCCGGAATTATGGACTTGTGCTTGGCATTGCTGTTGAACCTCATCCAAGCATCACTTGAGACAAACTTAGTCTCATCGTAAGCATTGGTGCTACTTGAGGCACCCTTAGTGGCCACTGACTTCCTCTTTGGAGCCATGAGAAATCAAACACAAAGACCCCAAACTCCTACCCACTTAGAATCAAATGGGACAATGGTGAATGTAGGAGAAATATGAGAATGGAGGGGTGGTTGTTGTGGTGGGTGAAGTTTAGTGTAATGGGGGTGGGGTGTGGTGGTCACGGTTGGTAGAGGGGGAAGAGATGAGGAAGGTTATGGACAAAATGGAGTGGGTTTCATGGTGGTGGATGGAGGTTGGTGGAGGTGATGGGGAAAAGAGGGTCTGGTTACGGTTGGTGGGGAGGAGCTGGTTACGGTTGGTGGAGTGGGGAGCTGTTTTGGGTGGATGGAAAAAAATCACAAAAATGGATTTAGAGGTGGTGGAAGGCGTAAAAATGGAAGAAAATGGCCAGGAAAATCAGAGCTCCTTGACGGAAAAAATGGAGGAGGATGGTGGGGAGGGAAGAAGATAGTGTAAAATGTGAGTGAAATGAGGACAAGGAAGAAGAAGGTGAACTTGTTGGGGTGTTTGGATGGAAGCAAGGGTGATAATGGGAGGGATGATGGGTAACAATAGAGGATGACTTGAGAGGTGAAAATGGGTATGGTGCTATGGGGGGGTGAAGCTGCGGATGGGAGAAGATAAAAGGGGCTTAAAGCCCTAACATTATAATAATCAGAAACACCCCTTTTTTATTTTTTTTTTTGCTTTTTTTAATCTTTCGTACAGGTATGCCACGGCTTTGGAGAAGTGTGCCGCGGCCTCCTGCGTCATGAAGAGCTTCCCTGGTCCAGTATGCCGTGGCATTGGAAGCCTTGTGCCCCGGCGTCCAGCTTCGTGCAGCTATTCCCCTGCCAAACTATGTCGCGGCCTCCTGAGGCTTGAATCTCCTCCCTGATATGGTGTGCCACGGCCTTGGAAGAGGATGTCATGGCCTCCTGGGTGCAACCTCACCAAAATGATGATTTCCACAAGCTCTTTCATCCAAGACCCCCTTCATGAAGCCCAAACACCACATGACACTTAAGGCACTTAGAAATTGGCTTGTGTGCTACTCAAAACCACTTGAAAGAACACCTACAACTTCAACAAGAAACATCTTAGAATCTAAAACACAAAAATTATCAATCAACAAGTACCAAACTCAAATCAAAAGCGAAAAGGATTAAGAACTTGGGTTGCCTCCCAAGTAGCGCTTGATTTATAGTCGTCGGCTTGACTTTGATGCCCTTTTTAATTGAGATTGATACAAGTTATTGAGGATGTGCTTCGATCAAAGTCACTTCCCCAATATTTCTTTAATCTCTAGCCATTAACCAAGAATGCTCTCCCTTCCTTCAAATCCTTGACTTCAACTGCACCACTTGCTAACACTTTTGTTATGAAGAATGGTTCGGACCACCTTGATTTGAGTTTCCCAGGAAAGAACTTCAATCGGGAATTGAATAAGAGCACATATTGGCCCGATTCAAAATTCCGCTCTAAGATCTTCTTATCATGCCACTCCTTCATCTTTTCTTTATAAATCTTGGCATTTTCATAGGCTTCTCTTCTGAATTCATCCAAAGCGTCAAGCTCAAGTAGTCTTTGCTCCCTTGCAGCTTCCATATCAAAATTGAGCTTCTTGATTGCCCAATAAGCTTTATGTTCAAGCTCCACAGGAAGATGGCAAGCTTTTCTAAACACCAGCTTATATGGAGAAGTACCAATAGAGGTTTTGAAAGCGGTCCTATAAGCCTAGAGAGCATCATCCAATCTCTTGGACCAATATTTCCTGCTTGGACACACTATCTTTTCTAAAATCCGCTTGATCTCCCGGTTAGACACCTCAGCTTGTCCATTAGTTTGTGGATGGTAGGCAGTAGCAATTCTATGCTTGATGTCATATTTAACAAGAAGAGCTTCCATGTACTTATTGCAAAAGTGTGATCCTTCATCGCTTATGACTGCCCTTGGAGTTCCAAAATGTGTGAAGATATTCTTCTTCAAGAAATTCATCATTACTTTAGAATCATTGGAAGGCAATGCAACCGCTTCAACCCACTTAGACACATAGTCTACAGCAACCAAAATGTATTGATTTCCATAAGATAGAATAAACGGACCTATGAAATCGATCCCTTACACATCAAACAATTCAACCTCGAGAATAGCTCGCAATGGCATCTCATGTCTCTTGGAAATGTTGCCCACTCTTTGGCAGTTATCACAACTGAAAACAAATCTATGGGCATCTTTAAATAGAGAAGGCCAATAGAAGCCACATTGAAGTACTTTGGCAGCTGATCTATCACTTGCATGGTGTCCTCCATAGGGAGAAAAGTGACAATGATACAGCATATCATAAATTTCTTCCTTAGGAATATACCTTCTTAGCATTTGATCTACACACTTCTTGAACAAATGAGGCTCATCCCAATAGTAAAAGCGCACTTCATGTAAGAACCTCTTCCTTTATTGCGAAGATAGATTCAGAGGGAATACACCACTTAGTAGATAATTCACAAAGTCTGCATACCATGGAGATTTTACCTCCTTAACCACTAAGAGTTGCTCATCGGGAAAAGTCTCATTAATCAACACGTCATCAGAAACAACATGCTCCAGCCTAGATAAATGATCAGCAACTTGATTCTCTGTCCCTTTTCTATCTCGAATTTCCAAGTCAAATTCTTGTAATAAAAGGATCCACCTAATCAGCCTTGGTTTGGAGTCTTTCTTACTAATCAAATATCTAATAGCTGAGTGATCAGTGTAGACAATTACCTTTGCTCCAACTAGGTATGGCCGAAACTTATCAAAAGCAAACACCACAGCAAGTAACTCTTTCTCCGTAATGGTGTAATTGATTTGAGCATCAATGAGGGTCTTACTTGCATAATAAATAGAGTGAAAAATCTTCCCCTTCCTTTGGCCCAAGGCGGCTCCAACAGCATAATCACTAGCATCGCACATGAGCTCAAAAGGAAGAGCCCAATCCGGTGCAATGATGACAGGGGCAGTAATTAATCTCATCTTCAACTCCTTAAAGGATTTAAGACACTCATCATCAAATCGAAAAGGTGTGTCCTTCTCTAGTAAATTGCATAGAGGTTTGGATATTTTAGAGAAATCCTTGATGAAGCATCGATAGAAGCCTGCATAACCAAGAAAACTCCTAATTACCTTAACTGAAGAAGGGGGAGGTAGCTTGTTAGTCACTTCAATCTTGGCTTTGTCCACCTCAATACCTCTACTTGACACCTTGTGGCCAAGAACAATACCCTCTTGTACCATGAAATGGCATTTTTCCCAATTAAACACTAAATGGGTTTCTTCACATCTTTTCAACAACTTGGCCAAGTTCAACAAGCATTCATCAAAAGAATCACCAAAAACGGAAAAATCATCCATGAAAATTTCCAAGAACTTCTCCACCATATCAAAGAATATAGCCATCATATGTAACGCCCCTTTTTGGGAGGGAACGTCTCATTGTCAAATAAAAGAAAACGCGAAAATTAAATTTTCAAACGACAATTAAGACCCGATTCAATTAATTAGAAGTTAACTTGCTTAATACTTTAATACGTAGGAAAATGGCAGTATATATATATATATATATATATATATATATATATATATATATATATATATATATATATATATTGTTTTGTTAATTTAATAGCACGAAATATGGATAACAGTAAAGAATAAAACAATACACAGAATTCGCACCTGAATAACATACACTTATATATGTATATATTTTAATACAACTATATTTTAAATACAAGCATGGACATCTCCAAAAAGCAAAACTATACCTTCCCCAAGGAGTCATGCATATACATCCCCCAGAAATAACAAAATATACAGCCCACCAAAAAGTAATACATCAGGGCCCCAAAATAAAAACCACTGGCAGCCATCAGTAGTCACCAGCAAAATCAATCTCTCAGAGGAGGAGGAACCGTATCAGGATCCTCAGCAGGATCCTCCTCTTCCGAGGAAACTTCCATGGGAACCACAGAAGCACGGGACGGAGCCCGAGCAGTGGAATCAAAAGAGTCCTCCCAAGGGGTGTAATAACGATCACCCCACATCTCACGGATGGGCAAGTAAAACTCCAGTCGCAGGCTGATGTGGCAGATGAGGACAGGTGCCTCATGACGTCTCCAGGCAAGGGCGATCGACACATCTCCCAAGTAGACGCAGCGATCAGAACTCAAGTTGATATGCCAACACTCCGGCCCTCCAAGGAAGGTCAGACGCACATCACTAAGAAATTTGTGCATACGTGCCACCATCGTCTCAGTAGAAGCTAGTCTCGTTCGGGCCAGAAGCCGGGAAACTCGAGATCTTCCGCCTCCTTACCGTCGTCTTCGATCAATACAGTATACACACATATAGCAAGTAACAGAGATACAAGAAAGAGGTAAGACATCCTACCATTATTACCAATTATAGCAGCTAGAAACAGTACGGCGCCACGCGCCCAAATAGCAATTCAGAATATCATATTCAACTAATAAGCAGTAATTCTAACAGTAAGCAAATAAACAATTCCAGGCAGATAGTCATCTCAGTAATAACCCAATCATTCATAGATATGGAAAAATAAATATTAACAGCGACAATGTATATCATGACTCACATGCATACTTTCCCAAATTCCTACTCCATGGAGCTAGACTCAAACAGTCGGAGAGAAAGATCAGGAGACATGTCTGTAACTCGGTAGCGAGCGCCGAGGCCGCTATCAATAAATTTTCTCGTGCACAATCATGGCATTGTACAGACATTTTACACTAGATCACGATATAGGACAGTGTCAAGTCTGGATCGTCGGTGCGTTTGCATCGGTTTACCCCACAGGCAGAGGAGCTACCAACTACCCATTGTGAAGGACCCACACCCCGACGCCCCCAAGGTCATAACAAGACCCACACTAGTCTACTCGCACCCGCACTAAGGTATGTTCAATCTCCTAGGCAACTTGGCCTTACAACAGTCCACAAGGACATTCATAATGCATATGATACTATGCATGGACATGTATGATTCACAATCTCATACCATTACATAACATGCCACAATAGGCCAATATAAGGATCAATATATATTCCTTATCACACTCATACCACAATTTCCATGTCATGGATCCAAGAATTCCATTTTCAAAATCATTTCTTCTCTATCAGTATGAATACATATTCCTATCATATTTAAGTAAAGTAAAATCCTTGAATCCAGGGTTTTTAGGTTATGTTTGAGTTACAAAGGACAAAGAACCATAATCTCAATCATTTCTAGCTCAAAATCTCATTTTTGGGTCTTGGTAATCGATTACATCACCCTGTAATCGATTACACAAATAAAGATCCACATGTCGAATCGACAATCCCATTGTAATCGGTTACACGATTTCCAAAACTACGATTCGTAACTTCAAGGACCTGGTAATCGATTACACAGCCATGGTAATCGATTACCAATCAGACAGAACCCACGTAATCGATTACCCACAAGTTGTAATCGATTACGTGATTCCCGGAAGCACCATTTCGTGACATCAAAGGCTTGGTAATCGATTATACCACTCTTGTAATCGATTACACACAAGATGTAATCGATTACCAGATTTCCAGAATCACGATTTCGTACCCTTAAGAGCTTGGTAATCGATTACAAGCCCCGTGTAATCGATTACCACGCGTAAACTTGCAGAAAATAGAGTTCTCCAGGTCCTTTAACTCAAACCAAACCAGTCATTATCATATTTAATCAACAAGTTACTCAAATATACCTTCAAATCATGCAAGAGGCATCAATCAATCATACAAACCCAACAAAATGCACTATCATGAAGAATAACATAAAAATAAGAGAACTTTATACATGGATTCAGAAATCAATTAAAATCAACACATAGACATACTAATCTCAAAATGAAAGGACAACCCTCATTAGAGTTTTTCCACCAACAACATAATCAAGGTTCCTAGATGCTAAGAGAGGTTGAGGAGGAGTGTCTTCCTCTTACCCAAATGAAGAAATCAAGAGAGCTCCAAGAAGGCTTCTTGCAATTTTCGGATTTGACCCCAAAAGAACCCTAAAAATGGTGACTTTGTTAGAATAGCATAATGGCTTGGAAAATGAAGTATGGATGGCCAACATGAAGACCATGACCACGAAAATGGAGGAGAAAGAAGAGAAGTCTTGAATCTTACCCAAAAAGCTCAAAGCTTGGAGCTTGGAGAAAATGGTGAAAATGGTGGAATCTTAGGATGCTCCAAACAAGAAGGATGTCTAGGAGAAGAAGAGGGTTCAGAGAGTGTGGTTAGAAGAAAATTTTGTGATGAATGAGGGGGAAGAAGGCTGCTAGTGCCGTGGGATTTCTGGAGAGAGGGAGGAGAAAATATCATGAGGAAGAAGAAGAAAGAAGCAGAAGAAAGAAGAAGTAAAGGAAATGCTTTAGGAAATAAAATCAATTCCCCCCCCCCCCAAAATGTTGTCCAGCCGTGCATGAAGGAGAGAGAGGAGGGAATGGGCTGCTTTTGCATGGGGAAGGAGGAAGAGGAAATTTCCAAGAAGCTTCCTCCAAGCTTCCATGAGAAGCTTCGCACGTTCCTCAATAAAGTGAAAGTAAAGTTATTTCCTAATCGGGCACACTAACACAGATGAATATTTACACTGTCAGTATTATTTTTCCTCCAGTGCAGAAGAGTTACTGATGATGAAAATAATATTTCATTATTCATCAGATGATTTTACAAAACCGCGATTTCATTCATTGGGTAAAACCTCGTAAAACGTAAATTTCGTAAATTGTGCCCGGCCTCGGGTTTAGTAAGATCCCCCGTCGACAAGTCCACAATTTAGAGTTTATCAGCCACAGGGAAGACATCGCATCTTCCCGGGTCTGCACAGTGTACACGTAAAACGAAAAATATATTAAAATATTCGACGTTTCCAGAAAATTCCAGAAAAATTCTCAAAAATCTAGAATATTATAAAATGATTACTTGTAACTAAATAAACAATTTTCAGGATGTTACAACACTTCCCTACTAGAAGGAATTTCGTCCTCGAAATTTACATACCTCAAAATAGTTCTGGATGTTGTTCCCTCATCTTGTCTTCCGGTTCCCAAGTTGCATCACCAGTCATCTCGTTCCAAATCACCTTTACCAATGAGATCTCCTTTCCCCTAAGTTGTTTTATCCGTCGGTCCTCGATTCTCACAGGAGGCACCTCATAGGTCAAGTTCTCTTTTAACTGTATTGTGTCCGGTGCTATGACATGACTTGGATCAGGCAAATACTTACGAAGTTGTGACACATGGAAGACATTGTGTATGTTGGAAAGAAAAGGGAGTAAGGCTATCTGGTAGGCTACTGGACCTATCCGGTGAAGGATTTGGTAAGGTCTAAGAAATTTTGGAGTGAGTTTTCTAGATTTCAAGGCCCGACCGACCCCAGTCGTGGGTGTGACTTTCAGGAATACATGCTCACCTTCCTCAAATTCAAGAGGACTTCTTCTCCTGTCTGCATAACTCTTTTGCCGGCTCTGAGCAGTTCTCATCTTTTCTTGAATCATCTTGACCTTCTCAGTTGTCTGCTGAATGATATCTGGTCCAATCGTAAGACGCTCTCCGTCTTGGTACCAACACAATGGTGTTCGACACCGTCGTCCATACAGAGCTTCATAGGGTGTCATCCTTATACTCGAATGATAACTGTTGTTGTAGGTGAACTCTATCAGTGGTAGAACTTCATCCTAACATCCAGTCTGTTTCATAGAACAACCTCTAAGCAAATCTTCTAAAGACTGGATCGTCCTTTCCGATTGACCATCGGTTTGTGGATGGTACGTTGAACTCAGACGTAACTTTGTTCCCAATAATGCCTGTAAACTCTGCCAAAATTTTGAAGTAAACCTCGGATCCCTATCCGAAACAATACTCGTAGGCACACCATGCAGCCTAACGATCTCCCCAATATAAAGCTGGGTCAACTTCTCCAAACTGTACCTTATGTTGATCGGGAGAAAATGGGTTGACTTCGTGAGTCGATCCACTATTACCCATATCAAGTCGTGTCCTTTCTTTGTCCTTGGCAATCCCACAACAAAATCCATTGCAATGCTATCCCATTTCCATTCAAGAATAGACAATGGTTGTAGCAATCTTGCTGGTCTTTAATGTTCCACTTTAGCTTTTTGATAAACCAAACAAGTTGACACACATCTAGTGACGTCGCTCTTCATTCCATGCCACCAGAACAATTTCTTCAGATCTTGGTACATCTTAGTTATGCCTGGGTGCATACTCAGCTTGCTGGTGTGAGCATGTTCCACAATATATCGCCTAAGCTCTTGGTCACGGGGAATACAAATTCTACCTCGGAATCTCAGAATTCCATCCGTTCCTTCTTCAGATTCTGTCTCTTTGCCTTGCCTTATCAATTCTCTCACTTCTTGCAAGAATTCATCGGCTTTCTGCTTTTCCCGTATGTCATCCATTAGTTCACTTGAGATGGTGACCATATTCATACAAATCCTTCCGGGTTCCAACTTAACAAACGACCATACATCCCTAAACTATTCTATGAGGTCTCTTTCCTTGATCATCAAGGCAGAAGCACTGATAGTCTTTCTGCTCAAGGCATCAGCCACGACGTTCGCCTTGCCAGGGTGGTACAACAATTGAAAATCATAGTCCTTCAGGAATTCTAGCCATCTCCGCTGCCTCATATTCAGCTCTTTCTGATCATACAAATATTTCAAGCTCTTGTGGTCACTGAAGATGTTGAATGTTGCTCCATAGAGAAAATGCCTCCATATCTTTAGAGCAAAGACCACGGCTGCAAGTTCCAAATCATGGGTAGGGTAGTTCTTTTCGTGTATTCGCAACTGTCGTGAAGCATAGGCTATAACTCTTCTATGTTGCATAAGAACACATCACAATCCTTGATACGAAGCATCACAGTACACCTCGAATGGCTCATTCGGATCAAGTAGCACTAACACCGGTGAGGTAGTTAGCCATTTCTTCAACTCTTGAAAACTTTACGTGCAGCTATCAGTCCATTCAAAAGCTTGGTTCTTCCTTGTCAACTGAGTGAGCGGTCCAGCAATCTTGGAAAATCCTTCAATGAACCTTCTGTAATATCCAGCTAAACCCACAAAGCTACGAACTTCCGTCACTGACTTTGGTTGCTCCCACTGTAATACTGCTTCTACTTTCGACGGATCCACTGCAATCCCTTCCTTCGAGATCACATGGCCTAAAAACTTCACCTCATCAAGCCAAAACTCACATTTCGACAGCTTGGCATACAATTCCTTCTCCTTTAGAATCTGAAGAACTATGCTGAGGTGCTTAGCATGATCCTCCTGATTCTGGGAATATATCAGGATATCGTCAATGAAGACGACAACAAACTTGTCCAAGTAAGGACGAAAGATCCTGTTCATGTAGTCCATGAAGATAGCAGGTGCATTCGTAACACCAAACGCATCACAAGGTATTCGTAATGGCCGTATCGGGTACGAAAAGTAGTCTTGGGCACATCCTCCGTTTTCACTCTTATCTGATGGTACCCAGATCTCAAATCAATCTTTGAAAACACTGTTGCTCCCTTCAGTTGGTCTATCAAATCATTAATTCTTGGGAGTGGATACTTGTTCTTGATCGTCAGCTTGTTCAATTGCCTATAGTCCACACACAATCTTGAGGTGCTGTCTTTTTTCTGAACTAACAGTACTGGTGCTCCCCATGATGACACACTCGGTCTAACAAACTGTTTCTCCAAAAGCTCCTCTAGCTGTTTCTTGAGCTCGGCCAATTCGGTTGGCGACATACGATAAGGTGCTATAGACACGGGACCAGCTCCCAGTACCAGATCAATAGCAAACTCGATCTCACGTGTCGGTGGTAAACCAGGTACTTCTTCTGGAAAAACTTCAGAGAACTCTCTCACTACCGGAATAGTGTCCAAGTCAGTCTCGCTCTTGATTTTCAAAGAAGATAGTAGCATGTACCCCTGAGCTCCTTCTTTCAAAAAAGCTCGTGCTTGGTTGGCCGTCAAGTACCTAGAATTCTCATCCACAGGGAAAACTATGGTTTTTCTGGAACAATCTAATAGAACATGGTTGGAAGATAACCAGTCCATCCCTAGGATTATATCTAACTGTGACAAAGGTAGACAGATCAGATCAACAGAAAAGATTCGACCTTCAACAATTAAGGGACACTTCAAACAGACTTTGGTAGTAACTACCGGTTTATCAGTGGGGGTTGAAACAGTCAATTCAAAAGGTAGTTCAGACACAGGTAAGCCAAGTCGTAGCACACAGTCATATGATATGAAAGAATGGGTTGCCCCCGCAGTCATACAAGACTTTTAAAAGATTACCTTCTATGGTGCCTTCTCCTTGAATCAAGTCTTCGGATTCGGAGGCTTCGGGCTTCTGCTCATAGTGTAAACTCGACCTCCCGACTTGTTGTTTCTTGGCTCGAGTCGCGTTGACCGAAGGTTCAGCCTTTGCTTGATTGCAGTCTCTGGACATGTGGCCCGGTTTGCCACATCTGAAGCAGATGATCCCCTTGATCGTGCAATCTCTCGTGAGATGATCTTTTCCACACTTTAGGCATCTGGACGGGTAGGTCACATTCTGCCCAGTTCGGTTCCCAAAGGAACCTCCACCAGAACTTCCACTGATTTGCTGCTGACTTCCCGCCGGTCGGGAATAAGGCTTCTTTTGGAAGCGGTTTGAACCATTGCCTCCACCTCTTTGGGACCGTATAGGCCCAAAGCTCCTGTTTCTCGAGTCTCTAGCCTGTTCCAAGGCTTCAACTTCACAGCAAGTGTCTAACAATTCTGAGAATACCTTCATCTTCAGGGTGATCACAGCTTTCTTCACCTCATACCTCAATCCCTCGGTGAACTTCCAACACTTCCAGGCTTCATCGGTTTGGTGTTGGTAGTGTGTTGAGAACTTCTCCAGGTTCTCAAATTTAGCTGCATACTCACTGACGATCATGATCCCTTGTCACAAGTTGAGGAACTCCAACTCTTTCGCATGCCTCGCATTAGCAGGAAAATATTTGTCCAAGAACTTGTTCTTGAACACATCCCATGTGATGTCAGTTCCTTCGGCTTCCAATGTTCTCTGAGCTCCGTTCCATCAGTCTTCGGCGTTGCCCACAAGCATAACGGTAGCATAATTCACCTTCTTGTCTTCGGCACAGTTCATGCCATGGAAGATTTTCTCTAGTTCTTTGATCCATAGACTAGCCTTGTCAGGGTCAAATTCTCCCTTAAATTGTGGAAGGTTGTGACGACGAAACTCCGCCAAGTTCTGGGCATCGGCAGTCGTCTCGAGCTGTTGAGCAGCTCTCTCTTGTTGTTAAGCCGCACGCTCATTTTGCTGCGCGATGACTTCTGCCATCCGCTGCATTGCCTCAACAGCAGCTGCAATTTCTCCACTTCTCGCCATCTTACTCTTTCTCAAATCAGGTTAACTGAAAACCACAAGGTAAGTTAGAGGAATTCATTTCAAAACACAAACCACAGAGATTTCACACAGCACAAACAAGACAGACTCACACACAAGACCCAAAGAAGACATAAACCGGGGCTCTGATACCAACTTAATGTAACGCCCTTTTTTGGGAGGGAACGTCACATTGTCAAATAAAAGAAAATGCAAAAATTAAATTTTCAAACGACAATTAAGATCCGGTTCAATTAATTAGAAGTTAACTTGCTTGATACTTTAATACGTAGGAAAATGGCGGTATATATATATATATATATATATATATATATATATATATATATATATATATATTTGTTTTGTTAATTTAATAGCGCGAATATGGATAACAAGATAAAGAATAAAACAATACACAATTCGCACTTTGAATAACATACACTTATATATGTATATATTTTAATACAATTATATTTTAAATACAAGCCTGGACATCTCCAAAAAGCAAAACTATACCTGCCCCAAGGAGTCATGCATATACATCCCCCAGAAATAACAAAATATACAGCCCACCAAAAAGTAATACATCAGGCCCCTAAAATAAAAACCACTGGCAGCCATCAGTAGCCACCAGCAAAATCAATCTCTCAGAGGAGGAGGAACCGTATCAGGATCCTCAGCAGGATCCTCCTCTTCCGAGGAAACCTCCATGGGAACCACAGAAGTACGGGACGGAGCCCGAGCGGTGGAATCAAAAGAGTCCTCCCAAGGGGTGTAATAACGATCACCCTACATCTCACAGATGGGCAAGTAAAACTCCAGTCGCAAGCTGATGTGGCAGGTGAGGACAGGTGCCTCATGACGTCTCCAGGCTAGGGCGATCGACACATCTCCCAAGTAGACGCAGCGATCGGAACTCAAGTTGATATACCAACACTTCGGCCCTCCGAGGAAGGTCAGACGCACATCACCAAGAAATCCGTGTATACGTGCCGCCATCGTCTCAGTAGAAGCTAGTCTCGTTCAGGCTAGAAGCCGGGAAACTCGGGATCTTCTGCCTCCTTACCGTCATCTTCGATCAATACAGTATACACACATATAGCAAGTAACAGAGATACAAGAAAGAGGTAAGACATCCTACCATCATTACCAATTAAAGCAGCTAGAAACAGTACGGCGCCACGCGCCCAAATAGCAATCAGAATATCATATTCAACTAATAAGCAGCAATTCTAACAGTAAGCAAATAAACAATTCCAGGCAGATAGTCATCTCAGTAATAACCCAATCAGTCATAGATATGGAAAAATAAATATTAACAACGACAATGTATATCATCACTCACATGCATGCTTTCCCAAATTCCTACTCCATGGAGCTAGACTCAAACAGTCGGAGAGAAAGATTAGGAGACATGTCTGTAACTCAGCTGCCGAGGCCAGTGCTATCAATAAATTTTCTCGTGCACAATCATGGCATTGTACAGACATTCTACACTAGATCACGATATAGGACAGTGTCAAGTCCGGATCGTCGGTGCATTTGCATCGGTTTGCCCCACAGGCAGAGGAGCTACCAACTGCCCATTGTGAAGGACCTGCACCCCGACGCCCCCAAGGTCATAACAAGACCCACACTAGTCTACTCGCACCTGCACTAAGGTATGTTCAATCTCCTAGGCAACTTGGCCTTACAACAGTCCATAAGGACATTCACAATGCATATGACACTATGCATGGACATGTATGATTCACAATCTCATACCATTACATAACATGCCACAATAGGCCAATATAAGCATCAATATATATTCCTTATCACACTCATACCACAATTTCCATGTCATGGATCCAAGAATTCCATTTTCAAAATCATTTCTTCTCTAACGGTATGAATACATATTCCTATCATATTTAAGTAAAGTAAAATCCTTGAATCCAGGGTTTTTAGGTTATGTTTGAGTTACAAAGGACAAAGAACCATAATCTCAATCATTTCTAGCTCAAAATCTCATTTTTGGGTCTTGGTAATCGATTACATCACCCTGGTAATCGATTACCAGTGAAACAGAATTCCTGTAATCGATTACAATCCCATTGTAATCGGTTACACAATTTCTAGAACTACGATTCATAACTTCAAGGACCTGGTAATCGATTACACAGCCATGGTAATCGATTACCAATTGGACAGAACCCCCGTAATTGATTACCCACAAGTTGTAATCGATTACGTGATTCCCGGAAGCACCATTTCGTGACATCAAAGGCTTGGTAATCGATTACACCACTCTTGTAATCGATTACAAGCTAGACAGAATCTCTGTAATCGATTACCGGATTTCCAGAATCACGATTTCGTACCCTTAAGAGCTTGGTAATCGATTACAAGCCCCGTGTAATCGATTACCATGCGTAAACTTGCAGAAAACAGAGTTCTCCAGGTCCTTTAACTCAAACCAAACCAATCATTATCATATTTAATCAACAAGTTACTCAAATATACCTTCAAATTATGCAAGAGGCATCAATCAATCATACAAACCCAACAAAATGCACTATCATGAAGAACAACATAAAAATAAGAGAACTTTATACATGGATTCAGAAATCAATTAAAATCAACACATAGACATACTAATCTCAAAATCAAAGGATAACCCTCATTAGGGTTTTTCCACCAACAACACAATCAAGGTTCCTAGATGCTAAGAGAGGTTGAGGAGGAGTGTCTTCCTCTTACCCAAATGAAGAAATCAAGAGAGCTCCAAGAAGGCTTCTTGCAATTTTCGGATTTGACCCCAAAAGAACCTTAAAAATGGTGACTTTGTTAGAATAGCATAATGGCTTGGAAAATGAAGTATGGATGGCCAACATGAAGACCATGACCACGAAAATGGAGGAGAAAGAAGAGAAGTCTTGAATCTTACCCAAAAAGCTCAAAGCTTGTAGCTTGGAGAAAATGGTGAAAATGGTGGAATCTCAGGATGCTCCAAACAAGAAGGATGTCTAGGAGAGGAAGAGGGTTAAGAGAGTGTGGTTAGAAGAAAATTTAGTGATGAATGAGGGGGAAGAGGGCTGCTGGTGCCGTGGGATTTCGGAGAGAGGGAGGAGAAAATATCATGAGGAAGAAGAAGAAAGAAGCAGAAGAAAGAAGAAGTAAAGGAAATGCTTTAGGAAATAAAATCAATTCCCGCCCCCCCAAAAAATGTTGTCCAGCCGTGCATGAAGGAGAGAGAGGAGGGAATGGGCTGCTTTTGCATGGGGAAGGAGGAAGAGGAAATTTTCAAGAAGCTTCCTCCAAGCTTCCATGAGAAGCTTCGCACGTTCCTCGATAAAGTGAAAGTAAAGTTATTTCCTAATCGGGCACACTAACATAGATGAATATTTACACTGTCAGTATTATTTTTCCTCCAGTGCAGAAGAGTTACTGATGATGAAAATAATATTTCATTATTCATCAGATGATTTTACAATACCGCGATTTCATTCATCGGGTAAAACCTCGTAAAACGTAAACTTCGTAAATTGTGCCCGGCCTCGGGTTTAGTAAGACCCCCCGTCGACAAGTCCACAATTTAGAGTTTATCAGCCACAGGGAAGACATTGCATCTTCCTGGGTCTGCACAGTGCACACGCAAAACGAAGAATATATTAAAATATTCGACGTTTCCAGAAAAATTCTCAAAAATCTAGAATATTATAAAATGATTACTTGTAACTAAATAAACACTTTTCAGGATGTTGCATCATACATCGTTGAAAGGTGGCAGGAGCATTACACAAACCAAATGGCTTCCTCCAAAAAGCAAACGTACCATATGGGCAAGTGAAGGTAGTTTTCTCTTGATCTTCTAGGGCTATAGCAATTTGGTTGTAGCCCAAATAACCATCCAAGAAACAATAAAACTCCTTCCCTGCCAATCTGTCAAGCATTTGATTAATGAACGGAAGTGGAAAATGATCCTTCCTGGTGGCCTTGTTTAGCTTTCGGCAGTCCATACATACTCTCCATCCCGTGACTGCTCTTGTTGGAATCAATTCATTGTTGTCATTTGCAACCACGATCATACCGCCCTTCTTAGGCACACATTGTACTGGACTTACCCAAGATCTATTTGAAATGGGATAAATGATGCCGGCGTCTAACCACTTGATGATCTCTTTCTTCACCACATCTTTCATGATAGGGTTTAGTCGGCGTTGATACTCAATTGTAGGTTTATGTCCATCCTCTATCAAGATTTTATGCATACAAAATGATAGACTAATCCCTTTTAAATCTGCAATTGACCAACCCAAAGCCCTTTTATGTACTCTCAAGATTCTAAGAAGTTTCTCAACTTGCAAATTAGATAATGAAGAAGAAACTACAACCGGTAAAGTAGAGTTCTCACCAATGAACAAATATTTCAAGTGTGAAGGCAATGGCTTAAGCTCCAATACCGGTGGTTGTTCAATAGAAGGTTTTGGAACTTCCCTTGAACTAGATGTTAGATCAAGAGTCTCAAATTAATGGCCAAATCTAGATAACTTGGGAAAAGAATCTAACCACTTCATAGTTTCAAGCACTTCTTCACAACTTTCCATAGAAGCCAACACACATAACGAAGCATCCAAGGGATCAACTTGAGAAGCGATAAAAGCATCTTTAACAACAGCATCAAGCACTCTGATAGACATACATTCTTCATTATCCGCAGGGTGTTGAATTGCCTTGTAAATATTATAAGTTACCTCTTGATCTTGGACCCTCATAGTCAACTCTCCCTTCTACACACCTATTAAAGTCCTTCCGATTGCAAGAAAAGGTCTCCCAAGGATGATTAGGACCTCACAGTCCTCCTCCATATCCAACACAATGAAATCTGAGGGAAATATGAATTTATCGACTTTTACCAGCACATCCTCTATAACACCCCTAGGAAAAGTATATGATTTATCCGCCAATTGGAGGGTGACCGATGTAGGCTTAGCTTCTCCCAATCCCAACTTTTGAAAAATAGACAATGGCATCAAATTAATACTTGCACCTAAGTCATATAATGCTTTGCCAAAGAAATGGCTCCCAATGGTGCATGGGATAGTGAAGCTTCCGGGGTCCTTTAGCTTTGGAGGTAGCTTGTTTTGAAGGATAGTACTACATTCTCCGTCAATACAGCTGTCTCAAACTCACCTAACCTTCTTTTCTTGGATAGGATGTCTTCATAAATTTCACATAACTTGGTATTTGCTCTAATGCTTCCGCAAATGGTATGTTGATGTGAAGCTTTTTGAACACTTCTAAGAATTTCTTGAATTGGGACTCATCCTTGTACTTTTGCAGCCTTTGAGGAAATGGAGGAGGCGGAGGAGGTAGAGGTATAGGTTGAACTTCCTCCTGAACCTGTTTTTCCTTCTCCTATTCATTCTGAGGCTCCTTTTGAAAGGTAGGCTCCTTTTTCGGATTAGCAACAACTGTCTTACCACTTCTAAGAGTGATTGCACTACAATTCTCCTTATTCTCTTGTTTCGGATTAGTCTCTGTATTACTAGGAAAATTACCTGGAGGGCGGTTGTTTATAGCTGCCGCCAATTGGCCTACTTGATTCTCCAAATTTCAAAGAGAGGTCGTTTGGCTTTGGATCACCGCATCATTCTTGGTCATATATTGCATGAACATGTCTTCTAAGGATGGCCTTTTCTCTTGTTGAGGAGCATTGTTTGGTTGATTAAAACCAGGAGGAGGCCCTTGAGTTCTTGATGAAGAAGCATTCTGATTCTGATTGCAGGAAAAATTGGGCTGATTCTGCCATCCTGGGTTATAAGTGTTGGAATATAGACTATTTTTCGGTTGATTAAAGCGTCCCACAAAATTCACAGCCTCAGAATTCATATTACACTACTCAGAAGAATGTGCAGCTCCACAATAATTGCATGTAACGAAAGGACTATGCATCAAACTTCTGTGAAAGGGAAGAAATTTAAGCACTTAAAGTTGTGAGAGCATCAACCTCAAAAACTCCAGCAGTTTTTCTTGGACCCTGTCTCTCCGAAGGCCACTGAATATTGTTTGATGCCATCATATCCAACAGATTAAATGCTTTGTCCTCAAACTTACTCATAAGTGCCCCACCTGCTGCTACATCAATGGTAATTCTCAATGGCCCATTCAAAGCAGTATAGAATGTATACACCTGTAGCCACTTATTAATACCATGATGAGGGCATTTGCGAAGAAGATCTTTATATCGCTCCCAAGTTTCATAAAGTGACTCAGATTCATACTGAGAAAAAGAAAAAATCTCCTTCCTGATTTGAGCTGTCTTGGACCGGGGAAAGAACCTCTCCAAGAACTTGTGAGCCAATTCATTCCAAGTAGTGATAGATCCTTCAGTTAAAGAATGAAGCCAACTCTTGTCTTTGTCACACAATGAGAATGGAAATAACCTCAATCGGATAGCATCTTCAGAAATCCCATTGTGCTTAAAAGTATCACAAATTTCAAGAAAGTTCCTGATATGATCATTCGGATCCTCGTTGGGCAAACCACAAAATTGGACAGAGGTCTAGATCATTTGAATGATGGCTAGCTTGATTTTAAAGTTGTTAGCCTGAATAGTCGGCCTCTGATTGCTAGAGTTGAGATCTTGAACTTGAGGGATAGCATAATCCCTCAAGGATTTTGGAGCTCCTTCTTCCGCCATTGGCGATGGATTACCCACTGCCTTTTGTTGTTCTCTTCTAATCTATCTAAGAGTTCTCTCTATTTCTGGATCAAAATCGACAATTTCAAGGCTTCGGGTGCGTCTCATGCAACAACGAAGATTACCTGAAAAATAGAAGAGTTCCAATAGAACAATTAAGCAAAATGAGAAATTAAAAATCTTAAACAAAAGTAACAAATTTGAATTACTAGCAAAGTGATTCACGAACTAATATTAGCAAGCAAAATTAGCAACTAGTCCCCGGCAACAGGGCCAAAAACTTGATGAGAAAATTTGTGCAAGTATACATGCTACTTAAGTAATAGAGTGAAAAGTACGAGTCGAATCCACGAGGACTAGAACTAATTTTCTAACTAAGTATTAGTATAGGAGACCCTACTAATATCCAAACAACAATAATTGATGTAAAAAGAATAAAACTCAGAGCAATCTAACTTGTAATAAAAAAATAAGCAAGTAATAAATTGGATCAAGTATCAAATTCTCACAATGGTAGAAACCTAGGATTGTAACCCTTCTTGATATTTCACTTGGATTAAATCATACCCATTAGCCCAATCAATATTACTTGAAGAATTAATCTAGAACTCTAACGTAAACATACCCCTCTCCCGATGGCGATATGTTCTTTCCTTCTTAATCAACACAATATCCCTATTAGAATCAATTAACAAAGAAGCATTATATCGAACAAGTTCTATGCAAGATTACACATGGTCCTAAGCATATCCCTATGTCTTAGAACAAAAACCCCAAATTCAACCCTAGGGTTGGAAGTTCATGTGTCACCCATTCTAGTTCTAAGTTCAATTTCCCTTTCCCAAGTTCAAATCAAACCCAAATATCTACCAATTAGTGGCCAAACAATCAATAGCATGAAGCATAAGAATGGATAAAAACTTCTTATAACAGTGAAATGAGTAAACAAACATTCAATAATCCAAGCTACATATCAATAGGAGTTACAATCCTAGAAACAAATTCAGCTCATGTTCAACATTTGAGGATAGTCAATCAAACCAAATAATACATCCATTAAGCTAAAACAAAGAGAATGAGAAAACCCCAAAAGAAACCAAAGAGAAATGATGAAGAAAATGAAGAACAAGCTAGCTCCAATGGTGAAAAGCAAGCAAATCTCCAAGAACTTCCTTGTTACCTCCACTCCAAATCAAGCTTCCTTAGGTTTCTTGAGGTCCTCCACAGCTGCCCAAGCTAAGAAAATGTCCAAGGATTGTTAGAGAATGAAACTCCCCCGAAAATGGATGCCCTATCTCATTGAAAACCCTCTTTGTGGAGCCAAAATGACATAGCAGAATTTTAGCAAGATGTCGCGGCCTCCTTCCAGGATGCCTCGGCCTCCTGGTGCGCAGAACACAAAATCACAACATGATGTCGCGGCCTTGGAAGAGGATGCTGCAGCCTCCTGCCAGGATTCTTCCAAAATTGATATACTATGCCGAGGCATAGCTTTGGAGGCCGAGGCATAGTATATGGCTTTCATTTAAACACTTTTTCTTCATCAAAATGCAACTAATACTTGACTTCTTGGATTCCTATCTTGCTCCCTCAATTCAATGATCTTTCTTGAGTTTTCCCACTCTTCTTTTTCTCCAATTCTCTTCTTCAAAGCTTTATCTCCATTCTTCAAACTCTTCATGAATCATGAGATTCAACCACCTATCAAGCATGAAATATCAAGTGAGCAATAATTCCAAAATCATTTCATTAAAGCTTGTCAATATTGATCAAAAGAGTGCTCAATAGGTTCCAATTTCACTATAGCTCTAACAATCAAATTCAAGCTCAAGATATCAAGAATATGCAAGGAAACTAACACAAATTAACAAAATTAGTGATCATTTAACTCTACTTTTGTACAGTTATCATTTATCCTAGTTCAGCTACCTCCTCTGGTAACCTACATCTAGTCCCCATTTCACTGTGAGTTTCATCCACTATCAAAGATCAATTTACAAGTCTTTACACAAGCTTCACTTCTAGGTTCCTTCTACCCAAATGACAGCTTTTCAAGTCAAAGTAATTTTGCAATTCTCACATGAATTCGTTCTATTCTTGCATAGCACCAAGAGTCCCTTTTACTCTTGATTTAATCAGTGAGCAAACCTTTCTCTCTTATCTATCTTTTACAATATGAAAAGATTGAATCAGATTCAAAGAAATCAGCTATTACAACTTGAAGTTCTATAGAAAAATACTCAGTTTCTTTCAATGAAAAAGCTCTCTCAGTATTTGTGTGTTTGATCTCAAGATTTGAATTGAATTGTTTTAAGAAAGTGTTTGCCAATGTCCTTATATAGGTATATTTCAAAATAGATCCGTTGGACACACTTTACAAGTCAGTGAAGATCAAAACAAACTTATCTGAAAAATTTTGTTCTTAGTCAATCGATCAGTACACAGATGTATTAAACAAAATTTCACTCTTACAACTTGTGTACATCGATTGCCTAATTGATTGTGTTCTTGGATGTTCTTGATCTTAAGTGATACACACGAGTACATCGATGTTGTTCTTGAAAAACACTTGCATTTTCAGCTCAGAAGTTCATACATCAATTACCTAATCGATTGTATGGCTATTTCAAAAAAAAAAAATCCTTGCTTCTGTTTTGGCTTATGCATTGATGTACCAATCGATGTACAGATGCAAAGATGCATACTGATCAAGTAAGTCCAGAATAAATCGATGTATGCATAGATGTATAATACTTATACATGGATATACACTGAGGTTTTTATTAAAAGTTAGTTAATTAATTGAAATTACATAGAAGTACACATAGATGTACAGACTTATTAATTAACCTTTTTCATGCTTAGTCCATTTTTACTTTTGAAAACCATTTTTACTTATTTTAGAAAGCTTAATCAAAGAGTTATACTAAGTCTTTTCTTTACAAAAAGATTCCTAATGATCTTTCTTGAATTCCTTCTTCATGATGCTCCATCTTCAAGTTTTCCTTCATGATCCTTGCATTGAAATGCTTTGCTCTATGATCCTTTGCATTCACCTTTCTTGCTCCATTAAATCTCATTGAAAAAGTCAAGCTTGGAAAGTAGTTAGTGAATCAAAGTAATAATCATGTTAAGTTTAGTCATTAATCAAAACATACTAGGGTCATTTATCCATAAAGATCTTGTCTTGCTGAAAATATAAATTGATGAAAAATTGGTGAGCCATCTTTTTAAGGACAATATTATTGAGAACCAGGTACTCGACTTATCTTTCAAACATGCAATTTTATTATGTCGTCTTCTAACAAGAGTGGAAACATGTAAATTCTTGGATTTTTTTATCCTCATACCAAAGTGATTTACAACAAAGTTTTTGAGCCCATAAAATCTCTTCCTTAAATAATCACTTTTCATAGTTTTACCACAAACTGTTACATAAATCTTCAAGAAAAAGATTAGAACCCAAAGCTAAGATTTTATGGATCCCATTTACATGGGCAATAAGTTTATCTTTCTTTTTCTAAGTATTACCAAAGACATTCCAATTCAATTGAGTAGCCATAAAAGAAAACTACTCCACATTATTAGATAGATCTTTGGAAACATCTCAACTAACTTTCACCAAATCTTTGAACAAATTATGAGAAAGCCAGGTAGCCAAGAACTTAAAGGCTTTTAACCGACAAATGCTAGGTGCTATATTAGATATCTTGATCCAAATAGGAGAATGATATGAATTTAGAAACAAAAAGTGAATGATGGGCATATCAGGAAAGAGGAGCTGCTAATTATCATTTAAGAGCACGCTATCAATCCTTTCTCTAAGAAGCTCACTCTTCCAAGTAAATTAATGGCCTTGAAACCCAGTATTCAAGAGGGATCAAAAGTTTATGCACTCGCAAAACTCACAACAAATAGGTTTGGTGCTAGAGCCCTTATGTATATCATGATGGAACATAATGGCATTAAAATTACCAACAACACACCAAGGACTAGTGATGGAATTACAGATATCTTTCAAAGTTATCCACAAATCCGCTTATAAAGCTCATTGGGGTCTACTATAACAAACAGTAAAAAGCCAGTGTTCTCCAAAATCCAAATAGGCTTGCATGTGGATAAGTTACCTCTCATAATGGAGGATTCAAACTAGCCATAAAGAGGCATCCTAAAGGTACAAGCCCCACTAGCAAAACCTTCAGCATCGACTTGATATAAATCATCAAAACCAAGTTTCTTAATCACGTTATCATCATTAACACCACTTATACGAGTTTCTAAGAGAACCAAAAAAGAAACTATATATCTCTTATTGAGATCTTGGATCAACTCAGGAAAAGCTTTTTTCCTACCCCTAACAAAATTCCAAATCACGATTGTACAAATCCATGGGACAAATTAGAAAGAGAAAGGGATCCCACAAAGCAACTCATGGTAGGATCTTTTACAGCCTCACTTCCTAACCATTCTAATTGTTATCTTGCATCGCATGAATACCATTCTCCTCCCCATATGGAGTACTCTCAGAGATAGATTAATCATGTGGTTCATGCTCTTTAATGGCCAAATCTTGAGGGTTATGTTTAAAGTCTAGTGTCTCAATCACTGTTCCTATGTGATGTTCCACTTTATCTATACCATCTTTAAAAATTTTAATTGGCACATCTAGTGGCCTCAAAGTGTCAATCGCCAAACTTATCTTATCAAAACCCAAGTTCAATTTTTTCTTTTAATTTGCACCACACAATGATTTCTTGACGCCATCAATGGAATTGATTTCCGCAAGCGCACGGATCGTACAAGTAGTAAAATAAATATCGTTCCTACGAGGATCGGTTAATTACTAACTCTTACGGCTATTTCGATTGTTTAAGCATATAAAAACAATGGTGGAAGCTATATTTAATTTAATGCGAAGAATTAAATATCCAAGTAAGCAATTAAAACTAGAAAATATGAGATTCGCAAGGATTAAAGTTCTAGGACTCGGAATCCACTACACTACCCCTATAATAAATTGTGATTATATCTCTGTCAATGTTAAATTACGTTCTTGAAGGCGAATTGTCCTAAATTATTTAAAGCCCAATGTCTTGGCACTAAAAACGTGCTAAAACTTCATCAATCCCATTCTCATGGCAATCAATCCAAGTTCTAACCCATTAAGATTCATGACAATCGTTTTACCCTCGAAGGACTTAACCCTATGTCTAGGCATTAATTCCTAAGTTCAATTCTTGGATTATCAAGCAATTAGATTTCATCTTTCGATCCTTCATCTAAAGCCTAAAATCATGTAAATATGGCGCGCAACATACCACAAGCATTAAGCATACCAAGAATGAATCAAGAACAATAATTTCATCAACAGAAAACCAAATCAACAATTCATAATAGGGAAATAGAGAGTTTCATCCTAATCCTAGAAAATAGTTTAGCCACTCATGGTCATTACAGCACAAACAAGATTAAAGAGGAAAGATACAACCATAATCCCAAGCAAATGAAGAAGATGAAGTAGAGAACTCAATGGTTGATCTTGTTCTTGGTCTTGCCTTGATCTATGCCTTCAATCTTGTTTTCTCCCAAGTTCTCTAGCTTTTCTCTGCTCAAAGGGTCTCCAAAATGACCCTAAAATCCCTTCCCTGCGTTCTGCAGCCTCACACTAGCCCCAAGATCACATAAAGCCCTATTGATATGCATGCTTCCAATTGAGCATGGAATTGAGAAACTTCCTGGATCTTTAAGCTTAGGAGGAAGCTTGTTTTGGATGAGTGCACTACATTCTTCCGTCAAAGCAACGGTTTCATAGTCTTCAAGCTTTCTCTTGTTTGAGAGAATCTCCTTCAAAAACTTAGCGTAAGAGGGCATTTGGGAGAGAGCATCCGTGAAAGGAACGTTGATGTAGAGCTTCTTTAGCACCTCCAAAAATCTTCCAAACTGCTGATCAAGCTTTGCCTTTTGAAATCTTTGAGGAAATGGCAAAGGGGGAACATATGCTTCCGGAGGAACATAATTTTTGGTGCTTCCTTCCTCTTCTCCCTTGCTCTCGCTCTTCTCTTCTTTCTCATTGGTGTCCTTAGCTTCAAGTTTTTCTTCTCTTATGGGGTCTATAAGTTTCCTACCACTTCTCAATGAAATTGCTTGAACATTTTCCCTTGGATTAGTCTCCAGTTGACTTGGGATTCGCCCTTGAACCATGTTAAACAAACTTGCTTGTTGAGCTATTTGAGTTTCAAGCATCTTAGAGTGAGTGGCCATTTGATCAAGACGATTATGAATCTGCTTGATTGATTCCCCATGTTGTTGGACTTGAGATTGAATGGCTTGATTCTGCTCCTTCTGTGTAACTATGAAAGTTTCCATAAGAGCTTCCAAATTAGACTTTGAACCCTGAGAAGATTGCTGAGGTTGTTGGAATCCAGGTGGTGGTCTAATGTTGGAAGGAGCTCCTCTATTTTGCTGGTTACCGTAGGAGAAGTTTGGGTGGTTTCTCCACCCTAGATTGTACGTGTTGGAGAAAGGGTTACCTTGAGCCTTGAAATTGCTATTCTGCAAAAAATTCATTTGCTCCACAGACTGGTCTTGAGAATAGGTCTCTACTGAGTTGCATTCTAAAGTCAAATGCTCTCCTCCACATGAATCACAAGTCGCAGAAGGGGTGGCAATGGCATTGACATTCATCTTCTCAAGTGACTTGGCCAAGGCATCGAACTTGGCATTCAGCATGGTAATGGCATCAAGTTCTATCATTCCGGCCTGCTTCTTCGAAGAAGATCTCTCACTTGGCCATAAATAAATGTTTGAGGCCAGTTCATTGATCAAACATCTTGTTTCTGTTGGAGTCTTGGCTATCAAAGCACCGCCAGCTGCGGCATCAAGAGCTGCCTTTGTAGAGAAAGATAACCCTGCATAGAATGTCTGGATGACAACAAAATCCTGAAGGCCATGATGTGGACACTGACGAATAAGATCATTATACCTCTCCCATGCTTCATAAAGAGATTCATCGTCCTTTTGAGAGAAGGTAGTGATGTCTTGGCGGAGCTTGATTGTCTTTCCAATCGGGTAGTATTTATCCAAGAAGGATTGTTCCATCAAATTCCAGGTGGTGAGTGAATTAAGGGCCTCTGAATGAATCTATTTCTTGGCTTTCCCCCTAAGAGAAAAAGAAAAAAGTCAGATCCGTATAGCATCCGTTGAAACCCCATTGATCTTGATAGTGTCACACAGTTCCAAGAACTCATCCAAGTGCTAATTTGGGTCTTCGGTTCGTGACCCGCCGAAATGCAACTGTTGGACCATCTGGATCAATGATGTCTTTAATTCAAAGTTGTTGGCCTCTACTCGTGGCCTGACAATGGAAGACTGACGAGCGTTAGCGCTGGGAGCTCCATAATCCCTCAGACTACGCTCTGCATTGGCGTCTTGATTAGTGTTGTCAGCCATGTTGTTTTCTTGAAAATCTTGTGTTCTTCTTTCTCTTCTGATATTACGAAGCGTCCTCTCGATCTCAGGATCAAATGGGGTAACAATATCTCCTTGACTCCTCGTCCTGCGCATAAGAAAGAAACAATACCAGAAAATTCAAAGAAAGAAAAATGAGAGAAATTTAAAATAAAAATAAAACAAGATAAAGAAATAAAAAAAATGAAAATTGCTTAAATCAACTAAATTTTGACACTCGTGTTAATATCAACACGATCCCCGGCAACGGCGCCAAAAACTTGTTGCGTGATTTCCGCAAGCGCACGGATCGTACAAGTAGTAACATAAATATCGTTCCCACGAGGATCGGTTAATTACTAACTCTTACAGCTATTTCGATTGTTTAAGCATATAAAAACAATGGTGGAAGCTATATTGAATTTAATGCGAAGAATTAAATATCCAAGTAAGTAATTAAAACTAGAAAATATGAGATTCGCAAGGATTAAAGTTCTAGGACTCGGAATCCACTACACTGCCCCTATAATAAATTGTGATTATATCTCTGTCAATGTTAAATTACGTTCTTGAATGCGAATTGTCTTAAATTATTTAAAGCCCAATGTCTTGGCACTAAAAACATGCTAAAACTTCATCAATCCCATTCTCATGGCAATCAATCCAAGTTCTAACCCATTAAGATTCATGACAATCGTTTTACCCTCGAAGGACTTAACCCTATGTCTAGGCATTAATTCCTAAGTTCAATTCTTGGATTATCAAGCAATTAGATTTCATATTTCGATCCTTCATCTAAAGCCTAAAATCATGTAAATATGGCGTGCAACATACCACAAGCATTAAGCATACCAAGAATGAATCAAGAACAATAATTTCATCAACAGAAAACCAAATCAACAATTCATAATAGGGAAATAGAGAGTTTCATCCTAATCCTAGAAAATAGTTTAGCCACTCATGGCCATTACAGCACAAACAAGATTAAAGAGGAAAGATACAACCATAATCCCAAGCAAATGAAGAAGATGAAGTAGAGAACTCAATGGTTGATCTTGTTCTTGGTCTTGCCTTGATCTATGCCTTCAATCTTGTTTTCTCTCAAGTTCTCTAGTTTTTCTTTGCTCAAAGGGTCTCCAAAATGACCCTAAAATCCCTTCCCTGCGTTATGCAGCCTTCCCCTACATATATCCCATCCATCTGATGGGTTTTGGACACATTTTTACGCAAAAAAGGACAGACATGGTCGTGCTTGTCTTAGGCACGGCCGTGCCTATTACATGAATTGGTCAGATGTGTCAGAAAACGCGTATAAAATGTCAAAACTTGTCTCAGACGTTTTGCAGGGAGACACGGCCGTGCTTGTATTAGGCACAACCATGTTTGAGTTCCAGAAGCTTTCCCAAGGTTAAACACGGCCGTGTGAGGGTTCAGAATGTGAAATTTCAATTTTGGGATGAGACACGGCCGTGCTTAAGGGAGACACGGCCGTGTCTCCTGGTCTGAAGCCCAAAATGATCTCCTTTTTGCCTAGAAACATGGTTTCTTCACTAATTTTCTTCCCAAATAGGTTTTATCACTCTATTCTGCACAAATGAATATGATTGATAAGAATCAATTCAAAGTTCATTAATAAACATAATCAAATCATCATAATTCATCATTTTAGGGTTACAAAATACAGGTTTATCTATACCATCTTTAAAGTCTTGAGGGTTATGTTTAAAGTCTAGTGTCCAATCATTGTTCCTATGTGATGTTCCCCTTTATCTATACCATCTTTAAAAATTTTAATTGGCACATCCAGTGGCCTCAAAGTGTCAATCGCCAAACTTATCTTATCAAAACCCAAGTTCAATTTTTTCTTTTAATTTGCACCACACAATGATTTCTTGACGCCATCAATGGAACCACCCATAGGGAACTCTTGTTATTGTCCTTCAGTTGCTTCTTAGTTATAATGATCTCGTCAACCTTTTTATGGGAACTATTTTGGACATATCCCTAAATTGCCATACCCCACCAAATATAAGGTTAGCCCACAATAGTATCCTTTTGTACCTCGCTAGGCTTTGTAGCCTTTTTGACTTCCATGGGCTCTATCTCTTTTTTCTTACCAATTATTATGTCTTTCTTTGCATAGGGAGCCATCTCTTTCTAAGTTTGTGTATGGCCCAAATCTTTGCACATAGATTGTTTCCCACTTCCTTATTAAAGCTTAGTTGACGTTCTTGTGTGACATTAACGCCCTAGCCCATGTCTTCATTAAGAGAATCAAATCTATTTAATTTAGCAATAAAAGTTGGTCCCTTAATTTTTGCATCAAGATTTGCACAAGATTGAGGCCATTTCTTCCTTGTGACCACGAGCTAATTAATATGTGGTTTATTCTCCAACGATTCCACAAATGTAGCTAGCTAAGATCCTATGGTCCCCATCTTGTCAACTCCATAGTTAGAAACCCTAGCTGCACCATGACATCTAGAGACTTAGGTATACTACCATTAACCACCACAAAAGAAGTGTTAGAAACTTAGTTTACCTTACATATTTCATGAGATGTCCATAACACCCACAAGATTATCAAATAATGAGGAGACCCTCATATTCAATATTATGCCACTAATCACAAATCCAAACCATCCTAACCACAAGCTGACGCAAGTCGATTTCAACACAAACTATAATAAACTTTCCCCTGGACACTGTAAGTGTCTTTAGATTCACTTTAACAGGTTTCCTGTAACACCCCAATTTTTAGAAAATGTCCCGAATGTTCTGTTTGTTGTTTTTCAAGCTTTTGTGTAAATGACTGTTATGTCCCTATTTTGTTGTTTCTTATTTTCTGTATGAAATACAAATATAGTTTACAGGCTAAAATTTTATTTGATCGTTTTACGTATTTTGCTTTGAGAGACTCGCTAAAAATTTTCTCGAACACTATTTTAATTTTTCTGGATGATATACAAACAATTAATACTCAATTTTATTTGAACGTTTTGGATGATTTGCTTCGTCGTGGGGAAAAATGGAAAAATGACCGTTATGTCCCGATTGTACTGTTTTTAATTTTTCTATATGTTACAGTGCTTAATATTACTGTCTGTGATTTTATTTGGACTTTTTGTGCGATTTGCTCCGGGACAGGAAAATAATATTTTTTCGGTAGGAAATCTTGTTTTAATTATTCAGATCGGGGGATCTTACTAAACCCAATTCGAATGAGACAATAATTAATCTTTTAATTTTTAGGATTTAATGTCCAATAAAATAATTTTATATATTATTTTATTAGTCAAGATAATTAGATGACACCCGAAATGTTTTGCGGGACCCACGTTTAGCTAATCTGATTAACTTAGTAGCTTAATTAAGCATCATTAGTGAAGGAATTCTCTAGAACAAGTGACTAAGCTAGATGACAAGGTTAATTAGTGACTAAGCATGGTGACTAAGGCTAATGACAAGGCAAGGATGAACCAATAGGAGCCAAGCTTGCTAACCAAGTTTTGATCTTGGCCTTTGATGCATTCTAAGGCAAGGATGAAGCCAAGCAAGGCTACACCTTGCATGGCATGAAGTTCACGGCCATTTGGCCTTTGGGAGACTAAATTCACTTTGTCTTCATGCAACTTTCTCTCTTCTCTCTCTTCCAAAAACCCTAAACACCATTGAAGCTCTCTTGAAGCTCCATTCGGCCAAGCCTAGTTCTACACCATCCAACCACCCAAAATTCTATCCAACCAAGTTTTCTAAACCTAAACACAATCCTAAGAACATCTCTAGTTGGGAGTTCTTGCAAAATCCTTCATTTGAAGCTTGAAAACCTACTTGGAAGATTCAACCAAGAAGGTGAAATTCCTAGTTTTTCTTTTCTAAACTCTTTTTCAAAGTTCTAAGCCATGATTTCTCCATGGTTTAAGCTCTCTTTCTGTGGTTAGTAATTTGTAGTTTTGTTTAAGCTTGTTAGGTGATTTTGAAGGAGAAAACCGAAATATAAAGAAAGGTGTGAAAGAGTTTTAGTCTTCATTTAAGGTAAGAGGAAGACTAATCTTATCATCTATGGATGGTGGTAAGAAGATGGAGTGTGATTTTTGTGATTGTAGAATCTATAAGGATTCATTTGTGTGATTGTTAGTAGCTTGTTTATGTGTTTGTGTATTTGTTAGTAGCTTGTTTATGTGTTTGTGTAATTGTTAGTAGCTTTCCTATTTGATGTTTGTAATAATTTGCATGTCTACAAGCTTTGATTGCATGTCTACAAGCTTTGATTGCATGTCTACAAGCTTTAATTTAGGTTATATGTGTTAGAAATATATTGTATGTGTTAGAAATGCATGATAATTTATAGGATGTGAATAATATGTCAAGGATTGCATGAGTGTTCCAAAGAACACAAACCTTGAGGCTTACGGCCATGACCAAAATGGAGAATCAAAATGTTCTCTTAATTTTCCTAAAATGAGATTTAATTAACCTAGGAACATTAACAAAGTATCATATTGTTTAGATTAAGGAAAATGAATTTAGAAATCAAATGACATAATTTTTATGTTTAGGCCAACATGCCAAACCACTTATATATGATTTCTAAAATCAATTCCAAACCATTTTCTAAAATAATGATTTAATGAATTTAGGTACTACAATAAATTTGACATGGATTTAGAAGATGAAAAATAATTTAGAGATCAAATGCAAAGACTTTGTTAAAATTGGCCAACATGCCATATATTTTTTATCCAAATTTATTTTCTAACTATTGACTAGATAATTTAATAAAAATAAACTAGATCAAGAGTTTTATAAGAAATTAAATGTATGGAAATAATTAGGAATGAAGTATAAAGCATAGAATGATTTTCGGCCAAAATGCCAAATTTAAACGTGTTTTGATTTATAGAATTGTTTTCAACTAAGGTTAAGTAATAAATACCAAAAGGATTTTATTACAATAAGTTTTAAAGAAACAAATTGATAAGAATTAAGTTTAACGGTTAAAACTAATGATTTTACTGTTAGAAATGAAATACAGTAACTTTTGAAAATTTCTAACATATAGCTCATGCAAAAATTTTGAAGCATGTTAGTGGTTTTCAAAAGGATTAAATTATACGGTTAAAAAAAATTAAGTAAATAGAATTTTTACGATAAAATTAGGAAACCATTAATATAAGTTTCTAAACAAAATGCTGTCAATTTTTAGTAAAAACGAGCAAATAAGATAGAAAAGATGTCCAAAAGACAGTATACGCTATGAAAAATATTTTACGTAGTTTAAACGTATTATTTATTATTTCTGTTTGTTTAAACAGTAATTTTTAAGGGATTTGGACAAGAAAATGATTTAAAAATCTTACGCGATTGATAAAACGTATTAAAAATCTTACGCGATTTGCAAAAACAGCAAAATATATTTACGCGATTTAAAAACGTTTGTAAAAATGAAGAGATTGTGAAAATGCGATAAAATTTCTACGCGATTGACCGCAACTGTATTTTTATACCAATGACGGTATTCTTTTTTTTTTCTTCTTTCTGCTGTCGGGCTATGAGGTGAACCCGTACAGGCTTTGGAACAGTATTTGTCCGGTGGGACTTACTGTATCTTTTTATCTTTGAGGATATCCTGGTAATTTGAGGATATGCCAATTTTTGGTGGATTGGTTGACGAGGTGAATCACATCGTGTTGTCGATGCGATAAACGTAGTGTGGTTCATTGTCTTTATGAACTAGGAGACATTAGTGTACGGAATTCCATATATGGACAGTCGGTCGCTCCGCTGGGCCGTGGTAACCGATAGCACACTAATGAACTCGATACGCACTATTTTTAATCGAGATTTCGTAAAGTCTAATAGTACATTGCCTGTAGTGCCACAATGTGAGACAGTGAACTACACCATGCTTTGGATGATGAATTCCATATGACTTGGGGCTATAGACGCAAAGTGTGACCGCGCAATAGTTTGGTTGGGCAGCCGTGGTACTAATAGATTTTACGGGTCATTCTCTCTCTGATATCTTTTTGTGTTTAGCTCCATGGAGTAGGGTCGTGTCATATTATATCTGAATTATATCTTGAACATTATTTATTTTATCTATTTATTTATTTATTTAGTTATTGATTCTGAGAAATTGTCTGTTTCTGAAGTTATTTTATCTGTGATGTTATATTATATGTGTTATTGATTTATCTGTGAAATTATGTGTTGTTATGATAATTAGATTTTTACACTATACTATTATTAAATTTATGTTATAGCTTTTCATATTGCATGAACTGTATATCTGTTGTTTGTCGTTTTCTTATTTACCATGTTTGTGATGATTTTAGATTGTCTTACCTCTTTCTTTATTGTATGTGTTTTCTGTATATTTATTTTACGCGGTAAAGAGTTTGAGGAAGAGGAACAGCCTCTTGAGATTCTGTATCCCGAGAAGGAGGAAGATCAGCAAGCCGAAGATCAGTTCGACGATCAAGAACCATCTGATCATCCATATCCATTGGACTGATTAGTTTGGGTATGGCGGTGCCAGGATTTTTGGGGTTTGTGACACTCGAGTTTCACGGTGGATCGTTAGCTTAGCATATGCGAGGAGACAGAGATTCCGTGACGTATGCGGGACGGCTGACTGTGTCCCTACGTCATAGGTTTGATGACGAGCCAGTGATGACGACGACTGTGTTTCTACACTTAGAGTTACCTTTATCTCTTAGGCGTCATTGGGGTGGTGTATCCACTGAGCCTAGTGAGATAAGTATCGTGTCGACTGGGCGGTCCCGTTACCGCCGGGTGTCGAGACATCCTAGACATTTATCTTCTGATGAGTTTCCTGAGAGTGATCCATCAGAGGATTAAATGTTTATGATGTGTATTTTTGGGCGCGTCTGCGTATGTATATATTGACTCTTTACTGTGTTTGTTTACTGCTTATGTTTAAATATTTGTAGTTATAGTTGTAAATTATTTGTATAACTTATAACTTGGACCATATGTATATTATGAGTGATGTTGTTCTATTGGTTTTATGTTTCCGCGTTATTTTATTTAATTATATTCTATTTAACAGGAATTATTTTACAACCTATACTAGTACATAACAAATATTTTACAACTTGGGTAGATTTTATTTATCTTTCTTTTATCTTTCTTTATATATGTGACATCCCCATAAGGGTGTTACATTTCCTCACAACACTCGCTAAAGCAAACAAAACACTCTCATCATAATATATGAGGTTGCGATTAGAAAACTAGATCCAGGCAAAAGTCATTTAAATTTTACCTAATAGTTTTGCCATAAGCACATCTTGACAAGGTAGGCACAAATCTGCAAAGACTATCTCATCAAGGTAAAACTTCATATACAACCTGCTACCTCCCTCCAACTCCATCCTTGCTAGTCGTTGCTCCAACAAGTCCACCTCAAGACAAGGGGGTGGTGGTTTCTTGTTGCCCATGACTTTTTGATAGAAATCTCTCCTATCACTATCGAGCCCCCACCATTAGGTGGCTTAACCAGCGGTAGTGTCTTTATTGTTTCTCTTCTAAACCCTTCATCAATTTCCATTCTCTCTCGTTATCACGACCGTGATCGTGGCGAAATAGCAACTTAAATTTAAAAAAAAATTAGAGTCGCCATTAATTTTATTTTTTTATTAGGAAAAAAATGGAAAATCCTAGAAAATAGTCTTTGAAACCAGATTGAATTTGGGAGTCGATTATGTATAAGAAAAAGTGGAAACTTAATCCCATAGCACCCCTCTTGAGATGATACCTTAAATTAGTTGTGCAAAATTTAATAATCTCAAAGTATGTTTATTTTACCCTTTTTATAAAAAGATAACTAAAAAAAAGAATTTTTGAAAATTTCAATTTTGATTTTACAGAATAAACATTTTGCTCTTACGTATTCTTAGATGCAATGAGGAATTCACGTAGTTCTTTAAAAAAAATAATTATGGGTTAATTATTTTTAACTTTTGAAAAGATTTACTTTAAAAATTCATTTGATTTTTTTTTATGTTAAAAAATTTTTTGTATCAAGTTCAATTATTTTTTTGTTTATTTATTGTTTTAATTTTTTCCTACCACCAAATAAAAAAAATAATCAGAATAAAAATAAATAAATAACACAGCCTTACGAAAACAAAAGGAAAAGAAAGGGTTTTTGTTAGGAACGGAACAAAGGGAGGCTTAGAAGTGACGTCTGGCGTGGAAAGCAGCAAATTGGCGCAGTCTGTTTCGGCACGGAGGACAGCGTAACCAGTGGAGCTCGAGTCTGGTCTGAGTAGAACGGGTGGGGTGGCTGGTTTCGATGCGACGCGAGTGGACGGGTGCGAGGTCTCTGATCTGGGCTGGTTGAGGGGCAACAGAGTAATAGATTTGGGCATGGTGTGTCGGCTAATGCGGTGGCACGCTGGAGCAGTGATGGCATGATGGATGGTGCATCATGGGTGCTAGGCTTGACGTTTAGTCAGCACGATTCGCGGAGGGACTAGCCAGAGATGCGGCGGAGCCGTGTCTGGTGGTCGGGGAGTAGCGCAGTGTGGTGACGGCTTGGAGGAGACCCGCGGTGGTCTGGTTAGGTAAGGATGTAAGGGGTGGTGTTTTGGTGGTGTTGTGTTGGTGGGAAAAAATGGTGAACGCGGTTTGAGTGGGTGTGGCGGGAGATGAAAGTGGTGGTTATGGAATTTGTTTGGGTTGTTTGTGAAGGTGATAATGATTAGCAGAGAAGAAAACAGAGGTTGATGAAGGAATGGATTTTGTTGGGTGGTAAGCTAAGGTGAATGGAAGTTTTGGCAGAGGTGTTGATTATGAGGTGAGGATGAAGATGATGAAGAGATTGGTGATGAAGAATTGGTGAGGTGAGGTTGAACGTGGTTGAAGGGGTAGAGATGGTGAGACGAGGATGATGGCAGCGTGAGTGGGGGAAAATGGCTAAGAGTATTAGTTGTGTGTTTAGGGGTTAAGCTCTTAGTTTTAGGCTGAAAATGTGTTAAGCTGGAGTCTATTTTAAGTTGAACCGTCTTTTTGTGTGAGAGTTATGGATTTTATAGAAAAAAAATAGGATTTGAAAATTGATGGTGATAAGTTTTGAGATGAGTTTGTTTAGGATAAATGTTAGTTTAGGATGTTAGTTTAGGATGAGTTTGAAGTTTAAGATGACTGCTGGAGTTAGTTTAAGATAAGTGCTGAGGTTTGTTTATGATAAGTTTAATGGTATATGGGTGGTTGAATAATAGGTTAATGGGTCAAGTTATAGGTTAATGAATTAATGGGTCAGGTTATGAGTTTCTACTAAAAAATTTGATCATTTTATATTTTCCTTTTTTTTTTTTTTTTTTTTGAATGTTCTGAACAAAATTAGGTATTTACAGTTGTCTAATATGTCGTTTAATTTTAATATTTAATTACATAAAAAGTTGATAATTTATTTTAAATTTAAAATCAAAATTTAAAAGTTTAAGTTAAAAAATAAAATTTAAAAGTTCACTTTATGTACATGGGATAAAAATACAAGTAGGCTAGAATTGTTAATTTGAAACAAAAAAAATTTTTCTTCTATTTTTAGTTATATTAGAAATAAAATACTAATTTTTTTGGGTAATTAAAAAATACTAAATCTTTTAGAATGGTAAAAATTGATAGAATCTATGTTCTGTAATGATAAAATAGTTTATTATATGTAGAGAATAATGCTTTGATGTTAACAATTCAAAAAAATAAGTCTCAATATTTATTTTTTATAATAATAAAATAATAACAAATTAGATAAAAGAAAAATTTAACTCTATTTCTTTATATTCATTACATCTATTTCATTAATTAAAATATAATATATGTTTATTAATATTTTCTCTCCTACTCTATTTTTTAAAAATACACACATATCATAATTTGATTAGTAGAATATATGTAATAGACATAAACAAAATAGAGTTAAGTTTTGTCTATTATACAAAGCATATGCCTACATAGAAACGGAATAGAAGAAAGGATGAAAATGGTAAAATTTAAATATATTTTTTGTCCTTATAAATATTGTAATTTTTTGTTTTAATCTTTTAAAAAAGGTTTATTAAGTTTGTGCCCTTATAATTTTAAAAGCAAATGAAATTGATTTATGCCTTCATTTCAAAAATAAGTTAAATTGATTTAATTCAACCCTTTCATATTAAATTTTTCTTAACTCTTAAAATGAGAGAATGTTTAATAAGAGATGATTAATAGAGTCAATTTCACTAACTTTTAAAATGAGGTTAGAAACTAATTTCACTGACGTTTAAAACTACAGGAAGACAAACAATAATAAAAATCTTAGAATAACCAAAACCAAAAACTAATATATTTAATAGAACAAAAAATGTAACATCCTAAAAATTCCGTATCTCTTAACCAGTAATTTTGACAGTTAACAAAATTTTACTGTTTAGTAATTTTTGGATACTGTAAAATTATTTTAATTATTCCGTTAGTGTATTTGATCGTTTTGAGTGATTTACTCCGTGTCATGAAAATAAAAATTTTTGGACCGGGGAAAACTTTATGTAATTTAATTTTTACCGTTAGGTTTTAATTATTTTACGTAATCTGATTTGATATTTGTGCGTTTTCTAATATTTGTGATTTTTGTGGATGATTATGAAAATTTTTACTATTTGTAGGCCCAGGGGGTGTATGTGGGCCCAGGTGGGTCCCGCAAAGTGAAAATTTTTTTACGCATAGAAAAATTTGTACTGTGTAGACGGAGACAGGGGATCTTACTAAACCTGAATCCGAAAACAGTTTTAGAAAATTTCTTGTACTGTGTTTTGTACTGTATTAATTATCGGGCGATAAAAATACAGTAAATATAATTTTTATGGGGTTTAGCAGATAAAAATAAATATTATACTGTTAAGTCAATATTAGTGGTTATGATAATGGACCAATAGGAAACAAGTCTAATATTGGAGACTTTGATATCAACCGTCGATTTAATCAACGGTGTAGGATAAGTCTAATATAATGGCTATGACCATTTATGACCATTGGATGAATAATTAATCAAGGGTAAAGATTTGGTCTTATAAAGTAACAAGGACCATTTAAGACCATTGGATGTTGATTTAATCAATGGTAGAGATTTAGTCATCAAAAATGGCTTTGACTAATTACAACCCTTGGATTAAAAGTAGAAGGTGTAATCTTGACCCTTCATTTTGGAGATGCATCTAATGGCTTAGATTTCAAGAAGGAAAAATCTAATGGCCTAGATTAAGTCTTCTAAATCAAAAGTCTACCTAAATCCTAACCATTGAATTAATCAATGGTCTAAAATGCTCTAAATGGTGGCTTGAAAAAGATGACAACATTATTGCATGCAAAATGGAGGGGGGACAGTTTTGTGTTGTATTTGGAGCTAAAGGAAAAGTTGAAATGCCATTATTAGTTACTTTAGTCAATTATGCACCATTATTGATTTTTGGCACTCTTAGAAGAATGCATGTAGAGGGGAGGGGACAGTTTTTGAGTTGTTTAGGAGCTAAAGAAAAACTTTATGACCATTATTACTTGTCATGGTCAATATTACATCATTCTTGACCATTATTGCTTTGTTTGCTTCCTTAGGAGGTTTCTTGTAGAGGGGGGGTCGGTTTTTGGAGGCTTAGGACCATAGGAAAGTGTTTCATTCCTATCATTACTCATTCTTGGTCAATTAGTGATCATTTCCCCAAAACCTAAACTCTTAGAAAATTTTCTCTCTTTTCTCTCCATGGTGGTTTCGGCCATGACTCCTAAGTATGGCTTCCATCACTCAATAATTTTAACCAACCTTATTTCTTGAATCCTTACCTTATTCTAAACAACTTTCATGTTAGAGACTTCCTCTAAATCATTCATCTTCATGGACTTTCTTCAAGATCCATGTTATGGAGTATTTATGGTAAAGTGTAAGGAAACTTCATTTCTTCTCTCTTTTTCATGATCTAAACAATGTTTGATCCATGGTTCCTCTTAATCAAGCTCAGCATACTAATTTTTATGTATTTTGTTTTGTATTTGAGAAGCCCTAGGTGGTGAAGGACTTGGAAAGAGAAGCAAAACAAGGAGCTTTTGAGGATCTTCAAGAGGTAAGAAGGAGATCCATCTCACCAACCAAGTATGGTGATGAGAAATGGTTTTATATTTGGTGGATGGTGAATCCATATGAGGATTCATATCCATGGTCATGTAATTTATTTGTGGTTGTTTATGTGTTTTGATTATTTGCCTATGCTTGATATGCTTTGCATGATTTTATGGCTTTGATGGTATGCTTATAATATGCATGATAAGTATATGGCATGCTTGTGGAATTTATGATAGAATATGTATGTGTATGCCATGATGTGTTGATGGAAAGGAAATCAATTTTTGGCTCCAATAGCCAAGGAAGGGCTACGGTTTTGATGCCCTTGATTAGGGTTCATGTTGAAATTTTTCAAGAACAAAAGAATTAATTTTTGGGTCCCTAGAACCTTGAGAATTTCGGCCAAGACACCTCAACATAGGTGTTTACAAATTAATATTTTCATGGAAGAATAAAATTGGATTGATTAGAAAAGCATGGAAAATAAACAAAGGTTTATTTTTCAAAGAGTACATGAACACAATTTTAGAAGGATTTTTATTGATTTATTTTGTGTAAAAAGTTTCTAAGTGTTTTACTAAACATGAGTTTTAAATAAAAATAGCAATGTTGATTTTAAGGATTTGCAAAGAAAGTGAAAAAGGATTTGTAAAAAAAGTAAAAATGAATTTGAACAAATGGGTTTGGTTTTTATGACCATCGGTATTTCGATTTTGAAAACAAAGATTTTAATGGTTTTGTTTGTGTGAAAACAGAAATGATAAATAATTGAGTTAGAAGGCAAAATGTTTGATGGCTTCAATGGCCAAATACCCTACGGTTTTGAAAAACTGGTTATGCCTAAATTTTTATGGAACAAAGTGATATTTTATAAAACAAAGTGTTTTGTCACTCGAAAGATTTGATAGTTTTCAATAACCATGTCCACAGTTTTTGTGGATGCCTTGATTTTATGAAAATGATTTTCATACAAGGATTTGGAAAGGGAATTAGAGCGTTTTATCACTTGAGAGAATAGAAATTTTCATAACAGAAAACAAAGAGAGGTTGAAAATGTTTGAATTTCAATTTATTTTGAAGAAGACTGATTTTGGAAATGATTTGGGAAAAATGGGGAATATAATGGTGTTATGAAAATTTACTAACGTATAACCTATTTTCGAGTTTTGAAATACGTTAGAAAATGTTAAGTTTTGAAACGTTGATTTATATCAATGGAAAAGTGATTTTTGTGGATTATATTTTGGAAAAGGATTTCTTGAGTAAAGAAATGTGGAAAAATATTTTCTTGAGTAAGAAAATGTGAAAAATGAAATACAAAGTCATATTATTTTGAGAAAGATTGAAAAGGAATTTTTGAAGGTTAATAAATATTTTCTGTAATGAAATTGTGTTGAAAAATGTTTTACGTATCTTACAAACGTGATTTTTAAGCTACGCAATTTGAAACATGTGTTGAAAATGATATTGATTTATTTAAGTCCAAAATAATGTTTGGAATATTGAGGAATATTTTAAGTGATTGTAAAATGTTGAAAAATATTTTACGTAGCTTAAAAATGATTTGAAATATAGTAAAATATTTCTACGCGATTGGAAATACGTTAAATATTTCTATATGATTTGAATTACGTTTAAATATTTTACGTAATTTGAACTACTGTTGAAAAATCAATTTGTGATTAAAAAGAAATAAAATATTTTTACGCGATTGTGAAAATGGCGGAAAACTGCTATGGGATTTAGAAAGTGCTTTAAATATTTTAAGAATGATGGAAAATGATTTACGCGATTTAAAAGAATAATTTTTAAGATACGCGATTTTGAAATAGTGAAAAAATACTATGCGATTTGAGAAACGTATATTTTTATGCAATTGAGAAAAACGTTGCAAAAATTATTATATGATTTAAAAGTGCAACAGAAGAGTTGCAGCATTTTGAAAATGTAACAGAAATGTTACAAAATTTTGTAAACGTAACAGTAGTGTTACGGTATTGTGAAAACGTAATAAAAACATTTTGGAATTTTAAAAACGTAACAAAAGTGTTACGGTATTGTGAAAATGTAAAAGAAGTGTTATGGTATTGTGAAAATATAACAGAAACATTTTTGAATTGTGAAAACGTAACAGAAATGTTATGCGATTGTGAAAATACGACAAAAGTGTTTTATGACTATAAAAACATGATAACATGATGATTACTGCCAAAATAGTGTATGAACACTGTGTGAGAAAATGACGAGTTTTGCCTACGATTGGCTTTTGATGCATTTTATATGCATTGGAAAGAGATGCATGTATTTGGTATTTGGGGCACTCTACGTATTGGAAAAATATGCGTTGAAGCATATGATTTAAATTGAACAAATGAAATTGAAAAGTATGGCCCTTGTGGTTGGACTTGCACTGAGATATTAGTGCATTGTATAAAATATATTTTGAAAAATTATGAGTTAAACCTGTGATTGGTATTCTATCTATGATTTGGTATTTAGTGCATTACACATGCATTGCAATGGTCCGATGGACTGAAGTATGGCTAACTGCCTAGGAGAAACGTACACCTCTTGAGTGGGTGCGATATGCGTAGTGTAAGTAACTAGTTGACCTTGGGGGCATCGGGGTGCGGGTTGCCTATAGTGGGCAATGAGTAGCACTACTGTAACCGTGGGTTAGACCGACGCGACACACCGATGATCTTGACCGAGACACTATTCTTAATCAAGATCTGATAAAGACTGTTATGTATGTGCTAGATGTGCAAAAAGAAGAATTATAGCACGTGGTCTGAGGCACTTTGTAACACCCTAAAAAGTGTTTGCTTAATCATGAATAGTCATTTTATAATATTCTTGATTTTTAAGAATTTTTCTGGAATTTTTCGGAAACGACGAATATTTTAATATATTCTTCGTTTTACATGCACACTGAGCAGAAACCTGCTGAAGTCAGTGTAACACTCCAGAAATCATTTGTTTTACCACAAATAGTCATTTTCTAATATTTGTGATTTATGTGAATTCTTTCGGAATTTTTCGAAAATGATGAATATTTTAATATATTCTTCGTTTTACGTGCATATTGAGCAGAGTTAGAAAAACGACTGTAATACTTCAAAAATTGGGAAATGATTAGACAAATAGTCATTTTATAATAATTGTAATTTTTGAGAATTTTCTGGGATTTTTCCGGAAACATCGAATATTTTAATATATTTCTCGTTTTACGTGCACACTGAGCGAAACTGGAGAAACGCGATGTTTTCTCCGTGAACCTTGAACTATGGACATGTCGACTGGGGATCTTACTAAACCCGAGGCTGGACACAGTTTATGAGGTTTCACGTTTTTCGAGAAAATTTTAATAAACAAAACAAAATAATACTGCGTCAAATTTATCTGTCAGATTAATTAATACTAACTTCTGTCAACTGTAACTATTATCCATTGGATAATAGCATGTAATAAAAATCTTATCACATTATCCCTATGAAATCTACTTTATGTCTAATCAACTCACTTTAATTCAAATTTAATGTATTATAATCAAAGCTTCTTTGAGAAGCTTTGACCAATTAAAGACTAAAATGTCCTTAGCTTCCAAGGGAAGCCACAACACTCTCCCTCCTCTCTCTCCATACTCCACGACTGAAGCTCATTTGGGGGGGAAGGAAATTAGTTTCACTTAACTAATTACACATCGCACAAATTCAAATTAACCTAAAACACTTGCTCTCTCTACCTTCATCTCCTTTCTTCACAAAACATTTTCACTTCCTTCTCTTTAGGAGAGCTCACGGCAACCCTCTCTCCCACATCTCATTCATCACAAAATTTCCAACCAACCACATTTTCTTAATCCTCTCCCTCTCCTAAACACCTTTCTTGCTTGGAGCTTCTTGAAAATCCATCATCTTCATCACTTTCTTCAAGCTTCAAGGTTAGGGTTTTTGGGTAAGCTTCAAGACTCTTCTCCTCTTCTCTTCATTTTCGGTTTCAAGGGTCTTTTAATGACCATCTACATTCCATTTTTCAAGTCCTTAGGCTATTCTAACCAAGTTGAAATTTCTAGGGCTTTGGGTGGCACCAATCCAAAATTGCAAGGAGATTCTTGGGGGTTTCTCTTGATTTCTTCACTTGGGTAAGAGGAAGACACTTCTTCTCAACCTCTATTAGCATCTAGGAGCCTTCATTTTATTGTTTGTAAGAAAAACCCTAATGAGGGTTATTCTTTAATTTGATGACTATTATGTTTACATGTTGATTTTATGATATTTATGACATTGGATTGATTGGTTGTGTATATTAATATTTTGGATTGGATTGGATGACTTGGAATGGAAGAAAATAAATCGGGAGTGCCTCTTGGGAGGTCATGGTTTTTGAGCCCAAAAAATTGGGGTTCTTGGTGAACCAATGCAACAAGTGAAGGACTAAGTAAATTAAAGGTGTAAATTACAATTGATGAATTGAAAAGATTGGGAATTGGATACCTTGTGAGGCCACGGCCTCTAAGGCCTTTGGAGGCTTAATCATGCAATTTTTGGTAACTTTAAAACTTAAGAAATGAAGTGGCTATACTCTTAGGTAATGAACTAGAAAAATTAACAATTGAAAGAATTGAAGATAATTGGGGACTTCATAAATTTTAAAGAACCAAGAATGAGATTGTCATAAGACTTGGGTAATTTCAAGAGAACAAGAACAAGAGAGTGTGAGATTCTAAGAGCTTAAAATAAATTACCAAGTGTAAGAGAATGAATTACATTAGAGAAATCAAACTAATTATGAGAATCAAATTAAAGATGAACCTTGTGGGAAGAGTAAATCTTAAATAAGAATGCATAATTGACCTTAAAAATGTATTATCTTAATTGATTTCAATATTGTGCGATTATGGGTCCATGTGAGTGACCAATGATGTGTTAATGTTTATCTTGGCCAAATGTGGCATATTATGGAATAGTATATGATGTTGACCATACATGTTCATGCATAGAGTCTTATGCATTGTGAATGTCCTATGGACTGTTGTAAGGCCAAGTTGCCTAGGAGATTGAACACACCTTAGTGCGGGTGTGAGTAGACTAATGTAGGTCATGTTACGACCTTGGGGGCGTCGGGGTGCGGGTACCTCGCAATGGACAGTTGGTAGCTCTCCTGTCCGTGGGAAAAGCCGATGCAAACGCACCGACGATCCGTACTGAGACACTGTCCTATATCGTGATCTAGCGTAGACTGTCTATACAATGCCTGAATGTGCACGTGGAAAACTATTGAGTTATAGCACTTTGGCCGCAGCAGCTGAGTTGCAGACGTGTCTCCTGATCTTTCTCTCCGACTGTTTGAGTCTAGCTCCATGGAGTAGAATTTTGAATACCGTGTGCATGTGCATCATGAGATGTTATACCATATGAAAATTACTGCTTATGTGGATTTGAACTGTTTATTTATTGTTATGCTGACTGTCTACCTAGAACGGTATACTTGCTTACTGATGTATTTACTATTATTTATTATTGTTATTATTTTTGGAATGCTACATGGGTGCGATGCGCCGTATTGGTTTCTGGCTGCTATAATTGGTAATGATGGTAGGATGTCTTACCTCTTTTCTGTATTTTTATTATTTGCTGCCTGTGTGTCTATGGTATCTATCGAAGACGACGGCAAGGAGGTTGAAACTCCTGATTTTCTCGGCTTCTGGCCTGATCAAGACTAGTACCTACTGTGGAGCATGGAGGCGCGCATGCGCGGATTTCTGGGTGATGTGCGTCTGACCTTCCTTGGGGGGCCAGAGTGTTGGCACATTAACTTGAGTTCCGATCGCTGCGTCTATTTGGGAGATGTGTCGATTTCTTTAGCCTGGAGACGTCATGAGACGCTGATCTTTACCTGCTACATCAGCCTACGCTTGGAGTTTTATCTGCCCATTCGAGAGATGTGGGGTGACCGTTACTACACCCCGCAGGAGGACTCTTTTGATTCCACTGCTCAGGCTCCTGCCCATGACTCTGTGGTTCCGATGGAGGTTTCCTTTGACCAATGATGTGTTAATGTTTATCTTGGCCAAATGTGGCATATTATGGAATAGTATATGATGTTGACCATACATGTTCATGCATAGAGTCTTATGCATTGTGAATGTCCTATGGACTGTTGTAAGGCCAAGTTGCCTAGGAGATTGAACACACCTTAGTGCGGGTGTGAGTAGACTAATGTAGGTCATGTTACGACCTTGGGGCGTCGAGGGTGCGGGTACCTCGCAATGGACAGTTGGTAGCTCTCCTGTCCGTGGGAAAAGCCGATGCAAACGCACCGACGATCCGTACTGAGACACTGTCCTATATCGTGATCTAGCGTAGACTGTCTATACAATGCCTGAATGTGCACGTGGAAAACTATTGAGTTATAGCACTTTGGCCGCAGCAGCTGAGTTGCAGACGTGTCTCCTGATCTTTCTCTCCGACTGTTTGAGTCTAGCTCCATGGAGTAGAATTTTGAATACCGTGTGCATGTGCATCATGAGATGTTATACCATATGAAAATTACTGCTTATGTGGATTTGAACTGTTTATTTATTGTTATGCTGACTGTCTACCTAGAACGGTATACTTGCTTACTGATGTATTTACTATTATTTATTATTGTTATTATTTTTGGAATGCTACATGGGTGCGATGCGCCGTATTGGTTTCTGGCTGCTATAATTGGTAATGATGGTAGGATGTCTTACCTCTTTTCTGTATTTTTATTATTTGCTGCCTGTGTGTCTATGGTATCTATCGAAGACGACGGCAAGGAGGTTGAAACTCCTGATTTTCTCGGCTTCTGGCCTGATCAAGACTAGTACCTACTGTGGAGCATGGAGGCGCGCATGCGCGGATTTCTGGGTGATGTGCGTCTGACCTTCCTTGGGGGGCCAGAGTGTTGGCACATTAACTTGAGTTCCGATCGCTGCGTCTATTTGGGAGATGTGTCGATTTCTTTAGCCTGGAGACGTCATGAGACGCTGATCTTTACCTGCTACATCAGCCTACGCTTGGAGTTTTATCTGCCCATTCGAGAGATGTGGGGTGACCGTTACTACACCCCGCAGGAGGACTCTTTTGATTCCACTGCTCGGGCTCCTGCCCGTGACTCTGTGGTTCCGATGGAGGTTTCCTTTGACGAGGAGGACCCCGCTGAGGATCCTGATATGGTCCCTCCTCCTCTGAGGAACTGACTTTTCTGGTAGCTGCTGATGGCTGCCAGTGTTTTATTTTGGGGGCCTGATGTTTTGTATTTTGGTGGGCTGTATATTTTGATATCTGGGGATGTATAGTTATGATCCTTTGGGCAGGTATAGTTTTGCTTTTTTTGGAAATTACCAGGCTTGTATCTAAAGTACAGTTGATATTTAAATGTATGTATATGCGTATTATTCAGATGTGAGTTTTATTTCCTGTCTTACTCTTTACTGTTGTTTAAGTTTTGTCACTTAGTTTATTAATTAACAAAAAAAAATATATACTGCCATTTTACTCACGTATTAAAGCATCGAACAAGTTAACTTTAAACTAAATGAATCGGGTCTTAATTCAGAAAAATTTTATTTTTCGCATTTTCATTTATGTTTAATAATGTGACGTTCCCTAAAAAAAAAAGGGCGTTACATTAAGTTGGTATCAGAGCCCCGGTTTATGTTTTCTTTGGGTCTTGTGTGTGTGTCTGTCTTGTTTGTGCTGTGTGAATCTCTGTGATTGGTATTCTAAATGGATACATCTGACTTTCCTTATGCTTTTCAGTTAACCTGATTTAAGGAAGAGCGAGATGGCGAGAGGTGAAGAAATAGCAGTTGCTATAGAAGCAATGCATAGGATGGCGGAAGTCATCGCGCAACAGAATGAGCATGCTGTTCAGCAACAAGAGAGAGCTGCTCAACAGCTCAAGGCGATTGCCGATGCACAGAACTTGGCAGAATTTCGTCGCCATAACCCTCCACAATTCTAGGGGGAATTTGACCCGGACAAGGCTAGTTTGTGGATTAAAGAGCTGAAGAAAGTCTTCTGTGGCATGAACTGTGCCGAAGACAAGAAGGTGAACTATGCTACCTTCATGCTTGTGGACAACGCCGAAGATTGGTGGAACGGAGCTCAGAGAGCACTGGAAGCCGAAGGAACTGACATCACGTGGGACGTGTTCAAGAACAAATTCTTGGACAAATACTTTCTTGCAAATGCGAGACATGAGAAAGAGATGGAGTTCCTAAACCTGAGATAGGGGAACATGACCGTTAGTGAATATGCGGCCAGATTTGAGAACCTGGAGAAGTTCTCAACACATTATCAGCATCAAACGGATAAGGCTTGGAAGTGTTGGAAGTTCACTGAAGGGTTGAGGTACGAAGTGAAGAAGGCTGTAATCACTCTGAAAATTAAAGTATTCTCGGAACTGTTGGACACGTGCTGTGAAGTTGAGGCCTTGGAACAAGCTAGAGACTTGAGGAGCAAGAACTTTGGCCCTGCGAGGTTCCAAAGAGGTGGAGGCAGTGGTTCAAACCACTTCCAAAAGAAACCCTATTCTCGACCAGCGGGAGGTCAACAACAAACTGGTGGAAGTTCTGGTGGAGGTTCTACTGAGAACCAGACTGGTCAGACTGTGGCATATCCCTCTAAATGCCTAAAGTGTAGAAAAGACCATCACACGAGAGACTGCACGATCAAGGGATTTATCTGCTTCAGATGTGGCAAACTGGGCCACATGTCTAGAGATTGCAACCAAGCAAAGACTGAACCTTCAATCAATGCAACTCAAGCCAAGAAACCGCAAGCCAGAGGTCAAGTTTACACCATGAGCGGAGCTAAAGCCTCCGAATCCGAAGACCTGATTTAAGGAGAAGGCACCATAGAAGGTAATCTTTTAAAAGTATTGTATGACTCTGGGGCAACCCATTCTTTCATATCATATGACTGTGTGCTACGACTTGACTTGCTAGTGTCTACCCTACCTTTTGATTTGACTGTCTCAACCCCTACTGACAAACCGGTACTTACTACCAAAGTCTGTTTGAAGTATCCCCTAATTGTTGAAGGTCGAATCTTTTCTGTCGATTTGATCTGTTTACCTCTTTTATAACTAGACATAATCTTAGGGATGGACTGGTTGTCTTCCAACCATGTTCTGTTGGATTGCTCTAGAAAAACCATAGTTTTTCTGGTGGATAAGGATTCTAGATACTTGACGGCCAACCAAGTACGAGCTTTCTTGAAAGAAGGAGCTCAAGGATACATGCTACTATCTTCTTTGAAAATCGAGAGCAAGGCTGATCTGAGTACTATTCCAGTGGTGAAGGAGTTTCCTAAGATCTTTCCCAAGGATGTACCTGGTTTACCGCCGATGCGCGAGATAGAGTTTGCTATTTACCTTGTACTAGGAGCTGGTCTCGTGTCTATAGCACCATATCGGATGTCGCCAACGGAATTGGAGGAGCTTAAGAAACAGCTAGAGGAGCTTTTGGAGAAACAATTCGTCAGACCGAGTGTATCACCCTGGGGAGCGCCAGTATTGTTGGTTCGGAAGAAGAACAGTACCTCGAGATTATGTGTGGACTACAGGCAGTTGAACAAGTTGACAATCAAGAACAAGTATCCACTCCCAAGAATTGACGACTTGATGGACCAACTGAAGGGAGCAGCGGTGTTTTCAAAGACCGATTTGAGATTTGGATACCACCAGATAAGAGTGAAAATGGAGGATATACCCAAGACTGCTTTTCGTACCCGATATGGTCATTACGAATACCTTGTGATGTTGTTTGGTGTAACGAATGCACCTGCTATCTTCATGGACTACATGAATAGAATCTTTCGCCCTTATTTGGACAAGTTTGTTGTCGTCTTCATCGATGATATCTTGATATATTCCCCGAATCAGGAGGATCATACTGAACACCTCAGCATAGTTCTTCAAATTCTGAATGAGAAAGAATTGTACGCCGAGCTGTCAAAGTGTGAGTTTTGGTTAGATGAAGTTAAGTTTTTAGGCCATGTGATCTCGAAGGAAGGGATCACCGTGGATCCATCAAAAGTGGAGGTAGTGTTACAATGGGAACGACCGAAGTCAGTAACGGAGATTCGTAGCTTCGTGGGTTTGGCCAGATATTATAGAAGGTTCATAGAAGGGTTTTCCAAAATTGCTGGACCGCTCACTCAATTAACAAAGAAGAAGCAAGCTTTTGAGTGGACCGATAGCTGCGAGCGAAGTTTCCAAAAGTTGAAGAACCGATTAACCACCTCACTAGTATTAGTGCTACCTGATCCAAATGAGCCATTCGAGGTGTACTGTGACGCTTCATACCAAGGATTGGGGTCTGTTCTTATGCAACACAGAAGAGTGGTAGCTTATGCTTTGCGACAGTTGCGAGTGCATGAAAAGAACTACTCGACGCATGATTTAGAGCTAGCAGCGGTGGTTTTTGCTCTAAAGATATGGAAGCATTTCCTTTATGGAGCGACGTTCAATATTTTCAGTGACCACAAAAGTTTGAAGTACTTATATGACCAGAAGGAGCTTAACATGAGGCAGCGGAGATGGTTAGAATTCTTGAAGGACTATGATTTTCAGCTATTGTATCACCCTGGCAAAGCGAATATCGTGGCAGATGCCTTGAGTAGAAAGACCATCAGTGTTTCTGCCCTGATGATTAAGGAAAGAGACCTCATAGAACAGTTTAGAGATGTTTGGTCATTTGTAGAGTTGAAACCAGGAAAAATCTGTATGAACATGGTCACTATCTCAAGCGAGCTAATGGAGGACATACGAGAAAAGTAGAAGGCCGATGAATTCTTGCAAGAAGTGAGAGAACTGATGAGATAAGGCAAGGAAACAGAATTCGAGGAAGGAACGGACGAGATTCTGATATTTCGGGGTAGAGTCTGTATTCCCCGTGACCAAGAGCTTAAACAGTATATTGTGGAGCATGCCCACACCAGTATGCTGAGTATGCATCGGGGCATAACAAAGATGTACCAAGACTTGAAGAAGTTGTTTTGGTGGCATGGAATGAAGAGTGACGTCACTAGATGTGTATCGACTTGTCTAGTCTGTCAGAAAGCCAAAGTGGAACACCAAAGACCTGTAGGATTGCTGCAACCATTGTCTATTCCTGAATGGAAATGGGACAGCATTGCAATAGATTTTGTCGTGGGATTGCCAAAGACAAGAATAGGACACGACTCGATTTGGGTAATAGTTGATCGACTCACGAAGTCAGCTCATTTCCTTCCGATCAACATAAGGTACAGTCTGGAGAAGCTGACCCAACTGTATATTGGAGAGATCGTTAGGCTACATGATGTGCCTACGAGTATTATTTCGGATAAGGATCCGAGGTTTACTTCAAAATTCTGGCAGAGTCTACAGGCATCGCTGGGAATGAAATTACGTCCGAGTTCGGCGTACCACCCACAAACCGATGGTCAATCTGAAAGAACGATCCAATCTCTAGAAGATTTACTTAGAGCTTGTACTATAGAGCAGACTGGAAGTTGGGATGAAATCTTGCCATTGATAGAATTCACCTACAACAACAGTTACCATTCAAGTATAGGGATGGCACCCTATGAAGCTCTTTATGGACGACGGTGTCGGACATCATTGTGTTGGTACCAAGACGGTGAGCGTCTCATGATTGGACCAAATATCACTCAGCAGACAACTGAGAAGGTCAAAATGGTCCAAGAGAAGATGGAGACTGCTCAGAGCCGGCAAAAGAGTTATGCAGATAAGAGAAAGAAACCTCTTGAGTTTGAGGAAGGTGAGCATGTATTCTTGAAAGTCACACCCACGACTGGGGTCGGCCGGGCTTTGAAATCTAGAAAACTCACTCCAAAATTTCTTGGACCTTACCAAATTCTTCGCCGGATAGGTCCAGTAGCGTATCAGATAGCCTTACCCCCTTTTCTTTCCAACATACACAATGTCTTCCATGTGTCACAACTGCGTAAGTATTTACCAGACCCAAGTCATGTCATAGCACTGGACACAGTACAGTTAAAAGAGAACTTGACCTATGAGGCGCCTCCTGCGAGAATCGAGGATCGACGAATAAAGCAACTAAGAGGCAAGGAGATCCCATTATTAAAGGTGATTTAGAATGAAACAACTGGTGATGCAACTTGGGAACTGGAAGACAAGATGAAAGAGCAACACCCATATCTTTTCTAAGGTACATAAAATTTCGAGGACGAAATTCCTTCTTAGTTGGGGAGTGTTGTAACACCTTAAAAAGTGTTTGCTTAATCATGAATAGTCATTTTATAATATTCTTGATTTTTAGAAATTTTTCTGGAATTTTTCGGAAACAACGAATATTTTAATATATTTCTCGTTTTACGTGTACACTAAGCAGAAACCTGCTGAAGTCAGTGTAACGCTCCAGAAATCATTTGTTTTACCACAAATAGTCATTTTCTAATATTTGTGATTTATGTGAATTCTTTCAAAAATTTTCAGAAATGATGAATATTTTAATATATTTTTCGTTTTGCGTGCATATTGAGTAGAGTTGGGAAAACGACTGTAATACTTCAAAAATTGGGAAATGATTAGAAGAATAGTCATTTTATAATATTTGTAATTTTTGAGAATTTTCTGGGAATTTTTTCGGAAATGTCGAATATTTTAATATATTTTTTGTTTTGCGTGCGCACTGAGCGGAACTGGAGAAATGCGATGTTTTCTCCGTGGACCTTGAACTATGGACATATCGACGAGGGATCTTACTAAACCCGAGGCTGGACATAATTTACGAGATTTCACATTTTTCGAGAAAATTTTAACAGACAAAACAAAATAATGCTGCATAAAATTTATCTGTCAGATTAATTAATACTGACTTCTGTCAATTGTAACTATTATCCATTGGATAATAGCATGTAATAAAAATTTTATCACATTATCCCAATGAAATTTACTTTATGTCTAATCAACTCACTTTAATTTAAATTTAATGTATTATAATTAAAGCTTCTTTGAGAAGCTTTGACCAATTAAAGACTAAAATGCCCTTAGCTTCCAAGGGAAGCCAAAACACTCTCCATCCTCCGTCTCCATACTTCACGGCTGAAGCTCATTTGGGGGGGAAGGAAATTAGTTTCACTTAACTAATTACACATCACACAAATTCAAATTAACCTAAAACACTTGCCCTCTCTACCTTCATCTCCTTTCTTCACAAAACATTTTCTCTTCCTTCTCTCTAGGAGAGCTCATGGCAGCCCTCTCTCCCACATCTCATTCATCACAAAATTTCTAACCAACCACATTTTCTTAATCCTTTCCCTCTCCTAAACACCTTTCTTGCTTGGAGCTTCTTGAAAATCCACCATCTTCATCACTTTCTTCAAGCTTCAAGGTTAGGGATTTTGGGTAAGCTTCAAGACTCTTCTCCTCTTCTCTTCATTTTCGGTTTCAAGGGTCTTTTAATGACCATCTACATTCCATTTTTCAAGTCCTTAGGCTATTCTAACCAAGTTGAAATTTCTAGGGCTTTGGGTGGCACCAATCCGAAATTGCAAGGAGATTCTTGGGGGTTTCTCTTGATTTCTTCACTTGGATAAGAGGAAGACACTCCTTCTCAACCTCTATTAGCATCTAGGAACCTTGATTTTATTGTTTGTAAGAAAAACCCTAATGAGGGTTATTCTTTAATTTGATGACTATTATGTTTACATGTTGATTTTATGATATTTATGACATTGAATTGATTGGTTGTGTATATTAATATTTTGGATTGGATTGGATGACTTGGAATGGAAGAAAATAAATCGGGAGTGCCTCTTGGGAGGTCATGGTTTTTGAGCCCAAAAAATTGGGGTTCTTGGTGAACCAATGCAACAAGTGAAGGACTAAGTAAATTAAAGGTGTAATTTACAATTGATGAATTGAAAAGATTGGGAATTGGATCCCTTGTGAGGCCACGGCCTCTAAGGCCTTTGGAGGCTTAATCATGCAATTTTTGGTAACTTTAAAACTTAAGAAATAAAGTGGCTAAACTCTTAGGTAATGAACTAGAAAAATTACTAATTGAAAGAATTGAAGATAATTGGGGACTTCATAAATTTTAAAGAACCAAGAATGAGATTGTCATAAGACTTGGGTAATTTCAAGAGAACAAGAATAAGAGAGTGTGAGATTCTAAGAGCTTAGAATAAATTACCAAGTGTAAGAGAATGAATTACATTAGAGAAATCAAACTAATTATGAGAATCAAATTAAAGATGAACCTTGTGGGAAGAGTAAATCTTAAATAAGAATGCATAATGGACCTTAAAAATGTATTACCTTAATTGATTTCAATATTGTGCGATTATGGGTCCATGTGAGTGACCAATGATGTGTTGATGTTTATCTTGGCCAAATGTGGCATATTATGGAATAGTATGTGATGTTGACCATACATGTTCATGCATAGAGTCTTATGCATTGTGAATATCCTGTGGACTGTTGTAAGGCCAAGTTGCCTAGGAGATTGAACACACCTTAGTGCGGGTGCGAGTAGACTAGTGTAGGTGATGTTACGACCTTGGGGGCGTCGGGGTACGGGTACCTCGCAATGGACAGTTGGTAGCTCTCTTGTCCGTGGGGCAAACCGATGCAAACGCACCGACGATCCGGACCGAGACACTATCCTATATCGTGATCTAGTGTAGACTGTCTGTACAAAGCCTGAATGTGCACGTGGAAAACTATTGAGTTATAGCACTTTGGCCGCGGCAGCCGAGTTGCAGACGTGTCTCTTAATCTTTCTCTCCGACTGTTTGAGTCTAGCTCCATGGAGTAGGTTTTTGAATACCGTGTGCATGTGCATCATAAGATGTTATACCATATGAAAATTACTGCTTATGTGGATTTGAACTGTTTATTTATTGTTATGTTGACTGTCTGCCTGGAACGGTAAACCTGCTTACTGATGTATTTACTGTTATTTATTATTGTTATTATTTTTGGAATGCTACATGGGTGCGATGCACCGTATTGGTTTCTGGATGCTATAATTGGTAATGATGGTAGGATGTCTTACCTCTTTTCTGTATTTCTATTATTTGCTGCCTGTGTGTCTATGATATCTATCGAAGACGACGGCAAGGAGGTTGAAACTCCCGATTTTCCCGGCTTCTGGCCTGATCAAGACTAGCACCTACTGTGGAGCATGGAGGCACGCATGCCCGGATTTCTAGGTGATGTGCGTCTGACCTTCCTTGGGGGGCCAGAGTGTTGGCACATCAACTTGAGTTCCAATCGCTGCGTCTATTTAGGAGACGTGTCGATTTCTTTGGCCTAGAGACGTCATGAGACGCCGGTCTTTACCTGCTACATCAGCCTACGCTTGGAGTTTTATCTGCCCATTCGGGAGATATGGGGTGACCATTACTACACCCCGCAGAAGGACTCTTTTGATTCCACTGCTCGGGCTCCTGCCCGTGGCTCTGTGGTTCCGATGGAGGTTTCCTCTGATAAGGAGGACCCCGCTGAGGCTCCTGATACGGTCCCTCCTTCTCTGAGGGACTGACTTTTCTGGTAGCTGCTGATGGTTGCCAGTGTTTTATTTTGGGGGCCTGATGTTTTGTATTTTGGTGGACTATATATTTTGATATCTGGGGATGTATAGTTATGATCCTTTGGGCAGGTATGTTTTGCTTTTTTTGGAAATTGCCAGGCTTGTATCTAAAGTACAGTTGATATTTAAATGTATGTATATGCTTATTATTCAGATGTGAGTTTTATTTCCTGTCTTACTCTTTATTGTTGTTTAAGTTTCGTCACTTAGTTTATTAATTAACAAAAAAAAATACATACTGCCATTTTACTCACGTATTAAAGCATCGAACAAGTTAACTTTAAACTAAATGAACCGGGTCTTAATTTAGAAAAATTTTATTTTCTGCATTTTCATTTATATTTAATAATGTGACGTTCCCTCAAAAAAAAAAAAGGGCGTTACACACTTGGTACCGACAGATCTTTTCGATCATTTCTCCGACCTGAGTTTTAGCTCCATGGAGTAGGAACATTGAGTCTAAATGCACATGCATTATGAGTACATTTATATCAACGTGATATATAAATCAAGGAATAACTGAACTGTTGAATAATACTGGATGATGATGATGATAAATGGTGTTGACGACATTATTGTGTATTTTGAACAATGTTTGGATTGATATATGATTGGATGATGATAGTTGATTAATATTGAATATATTATTGGAAGTCTGGTATGATATCCCTATATGATATTGTTGTTTGTGTTATCTCTGTGCTGCCATGTTAGTATTGGTATAGGTTATCTCACCTCTTTGCTATGTTGTCTTGCTGTGTCTGTATTGTTAAAATTATACAGTAGAAGGAACGAGTTGTCTTAGACATAACGGGTGGTAGATATTCTGAGTTTTGGTGACAACATGGAGGAGTGGTCATTCAGGACTCGTTGGTGTGCAGTATTAACAAAGAACAGATATCTGATACATCAAGATGGATACAAGAAGGAATAAGTACGTTAAGTTTTCTCGTTAGTGTTATACCGTGCTATTAAGTAGGACCCGTCATAGGATTTGCTACTGTTAAAAAGAGAGAGTTTTCTGTTAGTTTTATATTTCTCTTTAAATTGTTAAATATTAATTGGTGTCAATATTGTATATTAAATATATTTTCAGTAATACCTATAAATTTTAGTAAATTTATGTTTCTGTAATAAAAAAAAAATTTTAAAACTCACATTTTATAACTCAAACCTTGTGCGAACTTCTTTTTAGATTATGAGTCGGGAGTCAGACATGTGATACTCTAAGAAGAGTGTTACAAAAAACATATTTTAATCAATTGAAAATTTAAAAAGAAAAATCATTTAAAGAAAGGGAATAAGAATAAGATTAAGTGATTATTTACAGCAAAGCAAACCATAAAATTATGCTAAAAACTTTTAGTTAAGAAAAGATTGTAATAAAGTTTTAGTGTGACCTTTATACTAAAGAAAGAAAGAGTTTAGTGCAAAGTAAGAGTTCTATTAATACGAGAGTACTTAAAAAAATTAATGCAAAAGAGTTTTAAATTGACATTAACAAATATTTTAAAAAATAATATTTATTTTTATCTTTTTCTTCTAATAATTAAAATAAAAATATAGATGTTAAAATATTAGTGAATATAAATATAAAATTCTTTACCCTAATAGTGTATATTAGTTTTGTCTTTGATCAAATATTTTCATATTATTTAAATAAAAAAAATACTTTCCTTTCATTATTTCAATTGTATATTTCCTTTTCAATTTTAATAATAATAATAATAATAATAAAACTACAGTAAAATATACTTTTATTTTCAAATTAATCGATGTGTACTTTCAGAATATATTTTCATTGATAATATTGGCGCTTCATGTTTTTTTTTTCCTTGATGATTTGACTGACTACTGTATCAACCAGAATTGAGCAGTGCCTGAAATCCGCACCCGTACACCATCGACTGGAGCTCCGAACCTCTCTCATTGGCGGACTCCACACCCCATTTGAATCCACTGTAAATCCAGTGACTGGTTCGCCTGGTTTGGTCACTTCGCTATGCTAGTAATGCCACCTACATTTTCACCTTCCTCACCGGTTTCCTATTCCTCCTCCAATTTATATATAATTACCGTAAAATATGTAGGTAAATTTTGTACAAAGTGTTGACAATTTATATCTCTTGCCTATCAATTCATGATTGGTGAATAAGGTTGAAAGTTTGTAAAATGAGGTTTCTAGTAGGCCAAATCAGTAACACATTTAATTTCTAGTAGGTCAAATTAGAGGTGGCAAAATAGATTTAATTTGTTTAGTTGGTCTATTAATCTATTATTTTTTGTGGATTGGATTCAAAATTTTAACTTATTTTTAATTTTCACCCCGCATAATCCATCCCACGGGTTAAGCGGGATGGGTGCGGGTTGGTCCATCGAGTTGAATTTTTTAAAAAAGTGTTACAAATTAGTTTTATTATTTGTGTTTGTGATATTTTTATGAGTATGATACTAAATTTATTTATTTTTTATTTTTTTAATCTCTATAAATTATAATTTTTCTATTTTTTAATTTTTATGATTTTTTTATTTTTTATACATTTTGTTTTATTTTTTAAGATCAATTCACTTACTTTTTTTTTTTTTTTTTTATACGGGTCAATCCGCCAACCCGCTAACGCATACTAAAGCGGGATGGGTTGACTCTTCTAATCCATTTTTCAAAACGGACTAACCTCGCTCATCCCATATTTTGGTGGGTTGAATGCGAGCGTCGACGGCACAGTGCGGGTTAACCCATTTTGCCACCTCTAGGCCAAATCAGTAAATACATTTAATTCATTAAAAACGTAATATGTGAATATAAAATATTTATAATAATTTACCCAAAAAATATTATAAAATAAAATTTAAATTAAATCTTTATTTAAAAGCATTATTCTTAGTGTATTTTAATATTTTTAATTAATTATTATATTTAATATTTTAATATAAATCCTAGTAATAATGAATAAAATAAAATTAGATACAATTGTTAAGGTTAATAATGACTCACTTACAAGCACCAAAAATAATGACTCTGTTGCAAATGGAGCAGAGAAATATAAAGAGACGAAGACAAGAAATTATAAATAAAGAAAAGAAATATAGAAAAATCAAAATAAAAAAATATGGACTCAAAATCTAGTTCTTTAGGAATTAATTATATTATATCATTCTTCTTATTTCTTCATAGGAAAGCTTGTCTTTATATAGGGCTGTAAATATAAAGAAAGAGGTAGTGATTACACTTCTCAATATAATGTACTATTATGAGCAAATGTTACAAAGTAAGTGTAACAGTTGCAAAGTAATTATGCACACTAAATGTTATAACCTCCAACCTTTACTAATGACACCCTTAGCATATTAAGGTAGTCATCCATCATATGCAAAATATGTATGTTTTATAATACTTTTTCTTGGATGACTATACACTATAAATATACCTCGTTAAAACCTTACTAAGAAAAATCTAATGAGATAAAAGTTTAAATAAGAAAAAAGAGTACAATATTCATAAACAATTTTCCTATAAAATACAATTGATTATGAAAGGTCCTTAAGTTGACATATTCAAATGTTATGCAAGTGCTTCTTGAAAATTGAAGTTTGTAATGTCTTTGTGAATAGATCAGCTGGGTTGTCACTTGAGCAAATTTTGCAAATATCAACATTACATTTATTTAGGAGTTCATGAGTGTAAAAGAACTTTGGTAAAAATATGTTTAGTTCTATCACCTTTTATGTACCCACTTTTGATTTGTGCAATACACATTGCATTATCCTCATGCAATATTATTGGCTTGTCATTTTCCTTCAATATTCCACATGCTCATTTAATGTGTTGTTGGATCATAGTTCTCAATCATACACACTCACGACTTGCTTCATGAATGGCCAATATTTCTAAATAGTTTGATGAGGTGACGATGATTGTTTGCTTTATAGACCGCCATGAGATAACAATATTTCTACATGTGAACACATAACCTATTTGTGACTGAGTTTTATGAGGATAAAAAAGATAACCAGCATCAGGTTATCCTATCAATTTTGACTTTTCTCCCTTTGGGTAAAACAAATCCATATCAAATGTGCCACGAATATAATGAAGAACATGTTTTACTCTATTTCAATGTCTTTGAGTTGATCCAAAACTAAACTTTGCTAGAATATTGACTATAAAAGCTATATATGGTCTAGAGTTGTTCACAAGATACAAAAGAGCTCATATTGCACTAAGATATGGTACTTTAGGACCAAAAATTTCTTCACCATCTTCCCATGTACAAAAAGGATCACTTTTTACATCAAGTGAACGAATAACCATTAGGGAGCTTAATGGATAAGATTTATCCATATAAAATTGTTTCAAGATTTTTTCTATATAAGATGATTGATGCATAAGAATTCCACTTGCCAAATGTTCAGGTTGAAACCCAAGACAAAATTTTGTCTTTTCAAGATCCTTCATTTCAAATTCCTTCTTTAAGTAGTCTACAGTCTCAGAAATATATTATGGAGTCCCTATTATGTTTAAATCATCAACATAAACTATGACTATAGCAAATCTAGAATTTATTTTCTTGATGAAAACCCAAGGACAAATAGGATTATTTTCATATCCATTTTTCTATAAATATTCATTTAAACGATTATACCACATGTGTCCAAATTGTTTTAACCTATACGAGAATCTTTGAAGTTTAACATAATACATTTGTTGAGGTTTTGAATTATATTCTTCAGGCATCTTAAATCCTTCAGGGATTTTCATATATATGTCATTATCCAATGATCCATATAAGTAAGCTATCACTATGTCCATTAGACGTATGTCAAATCCTTCAGAGACTTCCAAACTAATAAAAAATCAAAAAGTAATTGCATCCATCATGCGGGAGTAAGTTTCTTCATAATTTATACTAGGCCTTTGTGAGAAACCTTGTGCTACAATTCGTGCTTTGTATCTCACAATTTCATTTAACTCTTTTTTTTTTCATACGAAGACCCATTTATAATCAACGAGCTTAACATCTTTAGGTGTCTGGACTACTGGTCCAAATACATTACGTTTGGGTAATAAATCTAAATCAGCCTATTTTACTTCTTTTCATTTTTGCCAATCACTTTGATGTCGACATTCTACACTTTGAGGCTTAGGTTCATTATCATTGATAATTTCATAAGCAATTGCATATGAAGAAACATTATCAACAACAACTTCATCTCTTCCTCTTATATTTCTACATTTTAATGAGATATCATAATTTGCCGGTATCGAAACCACTTCTAGGGTTGCTTCCCTAGAAATATAAAGTTGTTGATCTATATTGTTTTTTACCTCTTCAGAAGTGTCAATGACCTCTTCTTGAGCGTCTCCTTGAAGTTTTTACATTTTTTTCTTTTTTTGAGGAACATTGTCCTTTGCACCAATATGTCTATCGTGCTTCTGGTGTACTTAGATTCATTCACTACCATACCCACAAGATGCCAAGCAGGGATAACTAAGTGTTGGTGTATGTCCTAGAGACCAATTTATTTTGACCGTACTTGCTTACATTGTATTATGCCATTTATTTAATACAAGAGACATTTCTTTTATTGTGTTATTTATAATAAACATAATAAAGTCCTTAGAATAATAAGTTTAATGTCATAGGATATCAAGCAGATGACTTGATCGTGAGATCCTATTGGATATAATTAGAACACTATTCTTAAATGTCCCTAATCAAGCATTATTGTTAATTAAGACAACAATAATACAGTGAGACTAATATGTGCGTAGACTGATGGCCACATCTCACAGGTCATGGATATGAGATATCAAGTCTTCACATGGGTACAAATTGGAATAATGATGTATTGGACTAATGATGCGGATTAAAGGATGCAAACTGTAACACCCTGAACTTTCTATCTTAGAAACAATAATTTTGACAGTTAACAGAATTCTACTGTTTAGTGATTTCTGTGTACTGTAAAAATTATTTTGAATATTCCGTCTGTATATTTGATCGTTTTGAGTAATTTGCTCCGTGTCAAGGAAATAATAATTTTTGAGCCAGAAAAATTTTACGTAAATTAATTATTACTGAAAAGTCTATTTTACGTAATCTGATTTGATATTTGTGAATTTTCTAATTTTTATGATTTTGTGGATGATTATGAAATTTTTACTGTTTGTGGGCCCCAAGGGGGTGTATGTGGGCCCAGGTGGCCATACGTGGGCCCAAGTGGATCCTGCAAAGTGAAAATTTTTCTACGCATAGAAAAATTTGTACTGTTTAGACGGAGACAGGGGATCTTACTAAACCTGAATCCAGAAACAGTTTTAGAAAATTTCTTTTACAGTGTTTTATACTGTATATAATTATCGGACGATAAAAAAATATAGTAAATATATTCTTTAGTGGGGCTATAATAGATAGAAATAAAATTCTATATTGTTAAGTCAACATTGGTGATTTGGATATCCACCATCGATTTAATCACCGTTGGAGATTTAATCTTGATTTAATCAACGGTGGAGATTTGATCTTAAAAGTAAATAGGATCAATTATAACCGTTGGATGGAAATTAAATCAAGGGTAGAGATTTAGTCTTATAAATGGCTATGACCATTATCAACCCTTGGATGTAGAATTAATCAATGGTGGAGATGGATCATTAATGACCATTGGATTTGGTTTTAGATCAATGGTGGAGAATTGGTCATCAAAAATGACTACAACCATTTTGGACCCTTGGATGTAAAGTTTGAAGGTGTAATCTTGACCCTTCATTTTAGAGACACATTCAATGGTTAGGATAGCAAGCCAAAATGATCCAATGGCTCAAATAAAGTCTTCCATCTACAACCTAAACCTAGTAGCTATTTTTAATCCACACCATTCTTTTAATTAAAGGTTAAGATTGCCTAAAATGATGGCTGTAACACCCACCGTAAGGTGTCACATTTATGTTACTTTAATTACCCAAATACCCTCAAGATCATAAAAAGTGATGTTATAATAAAAATACGAGTTGTGAATTTTTTTTTGATGACAATAAAATAAACTTAGCGGAAAATAAAAATATACTACATCATCACACATAATTTACATCATTATACATTACACACGTACTGTCAGGATTATTTATATTACAGACAATGTTCTCAAAGTAATTAAACATAATGACTCATATATTGCCCAAGTCTGACTAAACAGCAGAACCCTCAGATAGGTCCTCCTCAGCAGATAGGAATCCGTTATTATGTGAAGCTCTACGGACAGGTGTCCGCGCAGATGACACGATACTTATCGCACTAGGAGTACGATAGTAAGCTCCCCAGTACTGCCTAATGGGTAGTAGAAACTCTAACTGTACATAAATATTGACACTAAAATAGGGGTTCCCTTGTTCAAGCCTACTGTAGGTAATATTCAGATCCCCTATATAAAATATACACTGTCAATCCAAATGAACATGCCACGCCTCCGAACCTCCACGAAACTGTAATGTCACGTATCCTAGAAAGCTGGGCATCTCCATCTTCTCAAAATTCTGCGTCCCCAGACGTGAGAAGTAGTTCTTCTTCTCCTTCTTGTACTGTTTCTTTCTCAACATTTTCAGCCAATTATAAATACAATATACAAATATACATACAAAGAGGTGAGATCACCTACGCCAATACCAACATGGTAGCATAGAGATAACATAACAGCAAGCTACATAAACACATCATATTACAAGTATGGCATCAACATATTATCAATCAAAATTAACATTTAATAATTACAGGAAATGCCAACTACACTAAGCAGATATTTTAAAAGTATAATTGTCATAATCAATATTTCACAGATGTAAGCATTTATGTTAATGCATGAACGCAGAGACTCGATTTCCTACTCCATGGAGCTAAACTCAGATTGGAGAAATTGATCGAAAAGATCTGCCGGTACCACGTGCCTCAGACCAAGTGCTATAATTATATCTTGCACATCTAGCACATACACGACAGTCTTTATTAGATCTCGATTAAGAAGAGTGTCTCGGTCTGGATTATCGGTGTGTTGCATCGGTCTAACCCATAGTACAGAAGAGCTACCAACTGCCCATTGTGAGCAACCCGCACCCCGATGCCCCCAAGGTCAACGAGTTACCTACACTACGCGTATCGCACCCACTCAAGAGGTGTACGTTTCTCCTAGGCAATTAGCCATATACAGTCCATCGGACCATTTTCAATGCATATGTAATGCACCAATTACCAACCAAAGGTAAATCGCATAATTTCTCATACCAGGTTCAAATACTATTTTACGTTCGTATATTAACGCCAATTACAGGCAAACTTCTCAATTTCTTGTACAGTATTCATATATTGATTTTAACTGTAAAGTTTACTGTTTAATTAACAGCAAAATCACATTACCATTTTTTTTCTCATTCGTAAAATATTTTTGTCACGTTTTCACATTCACGTAATATTTTATTACGTAAATAATGATTTGTAATATTTTTGTTACGTTTAAAATTTTGCGTAACAATTTTCTACTGTATTAAAATGCGTAAAAATATTCTTTCATTTTTAAATCGCCTAGCGATATTTTTCTACAACATTTTGATCGTGTAAAATATTTAAACGCTTTAAAAATCGCGTAGAAACATTTTTAATGTTTTTCAAATCGCGTAACGTAAAAATTATGTTTTTGAGTTATGTAAATCGTTTTTCATCGTTTTTACCCTTCATAAAATATTTCTTAACTTTAAAAATATTATTTTGAATGTTTCTTATAAAAATATAATTTCTTACATTATTCTCTTCCTATTCTCAATCAAAAATCTTTTCCGTAATATATTTTCTCAAATATCACTTTTTATTGATTTAATCTTACAAAATCATATTTAATTGATTTAATTACTATTTCAAATTTTAAATTTCCTAACGTTTTCCAAAACCCAATAATTAAATTCTACGTTAGTAAATTTAAGTTACAAACATTTTCTTTATATTTCTAAATCACTTCTAAAAATTAATTCTCTCTAAAATAATTTAAAGTTCAACACTTTAAATCCCTTTTTCTTTTATTTATGAAAATTCCACTTGACAACACTTTAATTCCTTTCCAAAATCCTTATTTGAAAAATTCTTATATTTTATAACATCAAAACATTTTTTCTAAATTATCAAAACCTTATAGATGGCCATTGGAACCATGAAATATTTTTCTTCTAACTTAAACAAATGTCATTCTTGTTTCTACACAAAATAAATTCATGAAAATACTACTCAAAAACCGTGTGCACTCTTTTTGCAAAATAAACTCTTTTGATTAATTTCTTTACTTCTCAAATCATTCAATTTTATCATTTATGAAAATATAATTTTTGTGAACACTAATTTGGTTGATGTCTTACCAAAATTTGCTTTAGTTCAAGGACTAAAACTTAACTCCATAGTTCTTGAAAAATTTCAATAATAACCTAGTCTTGGAAGCTCAAACGTGACCTCCTCTATGGCCTTTGGAGCCAAAATTTTGCTTATTTCAACATACATCCATCATAATATATTCAACATATATCATTCATGCATATTTTAAGCATACCATATAAACAAATAAAAATATAAAAATCATACTTGAGCATGCATACACAAGTAAATCATGCAAAGCATATCAAGCATAGGCAAAAATAATCAAAGCACATAACACACATAAATTATTACATGACCATGGATATGAATCCTCACATGGATTCACCATCCATCAAATATAAAACCATCTCTCACCACCATGCTTGGTTGGTGAGATGGATCTCCCTCTTACCTCTTGAAGAACCACCAAAAAGCTTGTTGATTTGTGTTTTGAACAAGATCTCCACCAACACAAGTTCTTAAACATGAAACAAATACAAGAAAATTAGTATATCAAGCTTGAATAAGAAGAACCATGGATCAAACATGGTTTAGAACATGAAAAAGAAAAGAATAAATGAAGTTTTCTTACACTTCACCAACAAAACTCTAGAACTTGATCTTAGTAAAAGTCCTTCAAGATGGAAGATTTTGAGAAAGTCTTCAACATGAAAGTTGTTTAGAATAAGGTAAGGATTCAAGAAACTAGGTTGTATGAAATTAAAGAGTGATGGAGGAGAGAATTGGAGTGCTTGGCCGAATGGTCTGTTTTTGGGAGAGAAAATGAAATTTTCTTTGGTTGGTTTCTTGAAGTTTAAGTGGAAAAGTGAAGAAATGATATTATGAAGTATAAAATGAATTTTTTTGGTCTTCAAGGGGATGCATTGCCGTAGCATGCATTAGAGAGAATGAAAAGTGAAGTTTAAAGAACATAAGCATTAATGATCAATAGGAATTGGTCTTGACACTTGGCATGTGCTTCATTCTTTTTTTTTTTACCTAAAAGGCCTACACTAAGTTGTCTCCCTTCATCCTTGCTCTCCAAACCGTCCCCCCCTCTCATGCATTCCAAATGTGACAAATTGCCTAGCCATCACTTTAAGTCATCCTAACCATTGATTAAAAGAATGGTTTGGATTTAAATTAGCTACTTAGGTTTAGGTTATAGATGGAAGACTTTATTTGAACCATTGGATCATTTTTGGCTTGCAATCCTAACCATTGAATATTTCTCCAAAATGAAGGGTCAAGATTACACCTTCAAACTTTACATCCAAGGGTCCAAAATGGTTGTAGTCATTTTTGATGACCAATTCTCCACCATTGATCTAAATCCAAACCCAATGGTCATTAATGATCCATCTCCACCATTGATTAATTTTACATCCAAGGGTTGATAATGGTCATAGCCATTTATAAGATTAAATCTCTACCCTTGATTTAATTTCCATCCAACGGTTATAATTGATCCTATTCACTTTTAAGATCAAATCTCCACCGTTAATTAAATCAAGATTAAATCTCTAATGGTAATTAAATCAATAGTGGATATCCAAACCACTAATGTTGACTTAACAGTATAGAATTTTATTTTTATCTGTTATAACCCTGCAAAAGAATATATTACTGTGTTTTTATCGTTTGATAATTAAATATAATACAAAATATAGTAAAGGAATTTTTCTAAAACTGTTTCCGGATTCAGGTTTAGTAAGATCCCCTGTCTCCGTCTAAACAGTACAAATTTTTCTATACGTAGAAAAATTTTTCATTTTGCGAGACCCACCTGGGCCCACGTATGGCCACCTGGGCCCACATACACCTCGTGGGGCCCACAAACAGTAAGAATTCCAAAATCACGTATAAAATCACAAAAATTAGAAAATTCACAAATATCAAGTCAGATTACGTAAATTAATTAAGACTAAACAGTAAAACTTAATTTACGTAGATTTTTCTGGCCCAAAAATTATTATTTTCTTGACACGGAGTAAATTACTCAAAACGATCAAATATACAGACAGAATATTCAAAATAATTTTACAGTACACAGAAATCACTAAACAGTAAAATTCTGTTAACTGTCAAAATTACTGTTTAATACATAGGAAGTTTGGGGTGTTACAATTCTCCCCCTCTACAAAAGTTTCGTCCTCGAAACTTGATGAACTTGATTTCACATCCTTAGAATAAATAGGGATACTGTTCTTTTATCTTTTCTTCTAGTTCCCATGTAGCTTCTCCGCTTACATCATCCCAAACAATTTTAACCAATGAAATTTCCTTACCTCGAAGTTGCTTTGTCTTTCGATCCTCAATCTTAACTGGAAACGTTTCATAGGTTAAATTTTCCTTCAGCTGTACTGTGTCTGGCTTGATAACATGAGTAGGATCAGAAATATATTTCCGTAGTTGTGATACGTGAAATACATTGTGAAGATTTGACAGAAAAGGTGGTAATGCAATCTGATATGCCACCGGACCTACCCAACTTAAAATCTGATATGGTCCGATAAGCTTTGGAGTGAGCTTCTTGGACTTAAGCACTCGTCCAACACCCATCATAGGCGTCACTCGCAAAAATACATGGTCACCTTCTTCAAACTCAAGAGATTTTCTTCTTTTATCAGCATAACTCTTTTGCCAAGTTTGGCTCATTCTCATTTTATCTTGAATCATCTTCACTTTCTCAGTTGTCTGTTGGACAATCTCTGGTCCTAACATAGCACTATCACCATCCTGATACCAACACAACGGTGTTCAGCATCACCTCCCATATAATGCCTCATAGGGTGCCATCCCTATACTTGAATGGAAATTGTTGTTATATGTGAATTCTATCAATGGTAAGAATTCATCCCAACTTCCAGTTTGCTCCAGTACACAAGCTCTCAATAAATCTTCTAGAGACTGAATTGTTCTTTCTGACTAACCATCTGTTTGGGGATGGTAAGCAGAACTTAAATGTAGCTTTGTTCCCATCGCTTCTTGCAAACTATTCCAAAATCTCAACGTAAACCTTGGATCTCGATCTGAAATAATACTGGATGGTACACCATGAAGTCTAACAATTTCATTCATGTACACTTGGGCCAACTTTTCCATTGAGTATTTAATATTAATCGGCAAAAAGTGCGCCGACTTTGTAAGCCGATCAACAACTACCCAAATGGCATCATGACCCTTCCGAGTCCTTGGTAGTCCCGCCACAAAATCCATTGCTATGTCATCCCACTTCCATTCAGGAATAGGCAAAGGTTGCAACATTCCCGAAGGTCTTTGATGTTCCACCTTAGCCTTCTGACAAACTAAATAGGATGATACATATTCAGCAACATCATTCTTCATTCCTTGCCACCAATATAATTGTTTTAAATCCTGCTACATCTTTGTGGCTCCTGGATGCATACTCAGTTTACTCCTGTGAGCTTCATCCAAAATTAATCTCCTAAGATCTGGATCTTTAGGCACACAAACTCTTCCTTGAAACTTCAAAATTCCTTTAGCACCTTCGCTAAATTCTAACACTGCTCCTTGGCTCTTTGCTTCTTTTGCTTCTTGCAAATACTGATCACTGTTTTGTCCTTCACGAATTCTATCCATCAAATCATTTGAAATGGTGATCATATTTAAATGCATCTTGCCCGGCGTCAATTTCACAGATAATCGCATATCCCGAAATTCTTCTATCAACTCCTTCTCTTTGATCATCATAACAGAAGCACTAAGTATTTTTCTACTCAACGCATCCGCTACGACATTCGCCTTTCCGGGATGATACTGCAATTGAAAGTCATAATCCTTCAGAAACTCTAACCAACGCCTTTGCCTCATGTTCAACTCTTTTTGGTCGAACAGATATTTTAAACTTTTATGATCACTAAAAATAGTGAACGTAGCTCCATAGAGAAAATGTCTCCACACTTTCAACGCAAACACCACAGCTGCCAACTCCAAGTCATGAGTTGGATAATTCCTCTCATGATTTTTCAATTGCCTTGAAGTATAAGCCACCACTTTACGATTCTGCATAAGTACACAACCCAATCCTTGGTATGAAGCATCACAATATACTTCAAAAGGTTCGTTTGGATCAGGCAGAATCAATACCGGTGAAGTAGTCAATCGTCTTTTCAACTCTTGAAAACTTTCTTCGCATGCATCAGTCCACACGAACGGTTGATTCTTTCGTGTAAGTTGGGTGAGAGGTCCTGCGATCTTTGAAAACCCCTCAATGAACTGTCTATAATAACCAGCTAATCCGATAAAACTACGGATTTCTGTTACAGTCTTTGGTCTTTCCCACTCCAAAACTATCTCCACCTTGGAAGCATCAACCTCAATTCCATCCTTTGATATTACGTGTCCCAAAAATTGAACTTCGCTCAACCAAAATTCACATTTGGATAACTTGGCATATAACTTATTCTCCCTCAAAATCTGAAGAACCACCCTGAGATGTTCAACATGCTCCTCCTGATTTCGAGAATAGATCAAAATGTCATCAATAAAGACGACCACAAACTTATCCAAGTATGAACAAAAAATTCTATTCATGAAGTCCATGAATATGGCTGGTGCATTTGTTACACCAAAAGGCATCACAAGATATTCATAATGCCCATAGCGCGTCCAGAATGCAGTCTTGGGAATATCCTCCACTTTCACACGTATCTGGTGATATCCAGAACGTAGATCAATCTTAGAAAATATTGCGGCTCCTCGCAACTGATCCATTAGATCATCTATCCTTGGAAGTGGATATTTATTCTTAATCGTAACCTTGTTCAATTGCCGATAGTCTACACATAGACGTGAAGTCCCATCCTTCTTCTTAACCAATAAGACTGGAGCTCCCCATGGTGACACACTAGGTCTCACAAATTGTTTCTCCAATAAATCCTCCAGTTGTTTCTTCAGTTCGGCTAATTCTACCGGCGACATCCGATAAGGCGCTATAGATATCGGTCCAGCACCAAGTACAAGATCAATGGCAAACTCGATTTCCCTTTCTGGTGGTAGTCCAGGTATATCTTCAAGAAATACCTCAGGAAATTCATTGACCACGAAAATATCCTTCAAAACATCTTCACATTGCACCTCCAAAGAAGATAACAACAAATACCCATGATCTCCTTCTTTCAGACAAGCTTCCACTTGAGTAGCCGTTAGGAATCTAGAATCCTTAGCCTCAGGAAATACTAATGTCTTATTCGAACAATCAATCAGGATATGGTTAGAAGACAACTAATCCATTCCCAAGATTACATTAATCTTGGAAAGAGGCAAACAGATCAAATCCACATAAAAGATTCTATCCTTAATGCAGACAGGACAATTCATGCATACTGTTGAGGTAACTACAGGCTTATCAGTAGGAGTAGCAACACTCAAATCATACGGCAAAGCAGTCACAGTCAATCCCAAACGCTCAACACAATCACATGCAATGAAAGAATGTGTTGCTCCTGAATCATAAAGTATGGTTAAAGGATTACCTTCAATAGCACCCTCCTCCATTATCAAGTCCTCAGATTTAGCGGCTTCCTCCCCGCTCATTTTATAGACACGACCACCCACCTTGTGGTCAGCGGGCAAGACGGGACGTTTCCCACGAGGTTTCCTTCTTTATCGATCGCAATCTTTGGAGAAATGTCCAAGCTGTCCACACTTAAAACAAACAACTTCCTTATGTTGACAATCCTTCGTGAGATGATCCTTCCCACATTTGAAACATCGAATAGGAGTCCCAGCTTGACTTGCCTTATTACCGCTAGAACTTCCTCCCACAAATTACTTCTTGTTCTGACCTCCTGTCGGTTTTGCATATGGTTTCTGTTGATAACGGTTTCCTCCGCTACCATTTCCTTTTTGGAACCGTGTCCAAAATTCTTATTTCTTGCCACACGTTGATGATCAATCTCTTCAACTTTATGACATTTTTTAATCAAAGTTGGAAATTGATTAATCTCCAACATCGATACAGCTCTCTTAATATCCAGCTTTAATCCTTCTTCAAATTTCCTGCATTTCCAGCCCTCATCTGGGTTCATCTACAAATATCTTGAAAACTGAGACAGACTTTCAAATTTTGCCGCATACTCACTGACGGACATCAATCTTTGTCTTAAACTCAAAAATTCCATTTCCTTCATATGCCTCACACTTGCTGGAAAATACTTCTCCAGAAATTTTTGCTTAAAAAGTTGCCATGTCACCATCCTTTTTTCAGCTTCCAGCAGTCTTCTAGCTCCTGCCCACCAACGTTCACCATCTCCTACCAGCATAAACGTTGCCAACGTAAGCTTCCGTTCATCAGCACATCCCATACCGTCAAATATCTTTTCAAGTTCTTGGATCCAAAGTTCAGCTTTCTCCGGATCGAATTCTCCGCGAAACTTCGGTGGATTATTCCTTCGAAACTCCGATAAACTATGCACATTTTCATTAGCCCGTTGATTTTGTTGTGCAACCACTTCCGCCATTCTTTGCATAGTCAAGCATACAATTACTTGCACCATGTTCAAATTATCATTCCCATTAAGTTCCATATCTTGCTAGTATTCCCACGTCCTCGTCCGGTCATTACTTTTTCCCTACTCAAAACCGGACAATACAAAGAAAGCAAGATTAATCTTCAAACAATATTGTTTCTTTTCGAGAAAACAATAACGAGAAATCACACAACACAAACAAGACAGACCTAACCACAACCCCAAAAGACTCTAACTTGGGCTCTGATACCAACTATTGTAACACCCACCGTAGGGTGTCACATTTATGTTACTTTAATTACCCAAATACCCTCAAGATCATAAAAAGTGATGTTATAATAAAAATACGAGTTGTGAATTTTTTTTTGATGACAATAACATAAACTTAGCGGAAAATAAAAATATACTACATCATCACACATAATTTACATCATTATACATTACACACATACTGTCAGGATTATTTATATTACAGACCATGTTCTCAAAGTAATTAAACATAATGACTCACATATTGCCCAAGTCTGACTAAACAGTAGAACCCTCAGATGGGTCCTCCTCAGATTCCTCAGGAGATAGGAATCCGTTATTACGTGAAGCTCTATGGACGGGGTCCGCGGATGACACGATACTTATCGCACTAGGAGTACGGTAGTAAGCTCCCGATATTGCCTAATGGATAGTGGAAACTCTAACTGTACATAAATATTGACACTAAAATAGGGGTTCCCTTGTTCAAGCCTACTGTAGGTAATATTCAGATCCCCTATATAAAATATACACTGTCGATCCAAATGAACATGCCACGCCTCCGAACCTCCACGAAACTGTAATGTCACGTATCCTAGAAAGCTGGGCATCTCCATCTTCTCAAAATTCTGCGTCCCCAGACGTGAGAAGTAGTTCTTCTTCTCCTTCTTGTACTGTTTCTTTCTCAACATCTTCAGCCAATTATAAATACAATATACAAATATACATACAAAGAGGTGAGATCACCTACGCCAATACCAACATGGTAGCATAGAGATAACATAACAGCAAGCTACATAAACACATCATATTACAAGTATGGCATCAACATATTATCAATCAAAATTAACATTTAATAATTACAGGAAATGCCAACTACGCTAAGCAGATATTTTAAAAGTATAATTGTCATAATCAATATTTCCCAGATGTAAGCATTTATGTTAATGCATGAACACAGAGATTCAATTTCCTACTCCATGGAGCTAAACTCAGGTCGGAGAAATTGATCGAAAAGATCTGCCGGTACCACGTGCCTCAGACCAAGTGCTATAATTATATCTTGCACATCTATGCATACATACACGAGTCTTTATTAGATCTCGATTAAGAAGAGTGTCTCGGTCTGGATTATCGGTGTGTTGCATCGGTCTAACCCATAGTATAGAAGAGCTACCAACTGCCCATTGTGAGCAACCCGCACCCCGATGCCCCCAAGGTCAACGAGTTACCTACACTACGCGTATCGCACCCACTCAAGAGGTGTACGTTTCTCCTAGGCAATTAGCCATATACAGTCCATCGGACCATTTTCAAAGCATATGTAATGCACCAATTACCAACCAAAGGTAAATCGCATAATTTCTCATACCAGGTTCAAATACTATTTTACGTTCGTATATTAACGCCAATTACAGGCAAACTTCTCAATTTCTTGTATAGTATTCATATATTGATTTTAACTATAAAGTTTACTGTATAATTAACAGCAAAATCACATTACCATTTTTTTTCTCATTCGTAAAATATTTTTGTCACGTTTTCACATTCACGTAATATTTTATTACGTAAATAATGATTTGTAATATTTTTGTTACGTTTAAAAATTTGCGTAACAATTTTCTACTGTATTAAAATGCGTAAAAATATTCTTTCATTTTTAAATCGCCTAGCGATATTTTTCTACAACATTTCGATCGTGTAAAATATTTAAACGCTTTAAAAATCGCGTAGAAACATTTTTAACGTTTTTCAAATTGCGTAACTTAAAAATTACGTTTTTGAGTTACGTAAATCGTTTTTCATCGTTTTTACCCTTCATAAAATATTTCTTAACTTTAAAAATATTATTTTGAACGTTTCTTATAAAAATATAATTTCTTACATTATTCTCTTCCTATTCTCAATCAAAAATCTTTTCCGTAATATATTTTCTCAAATATCACTTTTTATTGATTTAATCTTACAAAATCATATTTAATTGATTTAATTACTATTTCAAATTTTAAATTTCCTAACGTTTTCCAAAACCCAATAATTAAATTCTACGTTAGTAAATTTAAGTTACAAACATTTTCTTTTATATTTCTAAATCACTTCTAAAAATTAATTTTCTTTAAAATAATTTAAAGTTCAACACTTTAAATCCCTTTTTCTTTTATTTATGAAAATTCCACTTGACAACACTTTAATTCCTTTCCAAAATCCTTATTTGAAAAATTCTTATATTTTATAACATCAAAACATTTTTTCTAAATTATCAAAACCTTATAGATGGCCATTGGAACCATGAAATATTTTTCTTCTAACTTAAACAAATGTCATTCTTGTTTCTACACAAAATAAATTCATGAAAATACTACTCAAAAACCGTGTGCACTCTTTTTGCAAAATAAACTCTTTTGATTAATTTCTTTACTTCTCAAATCATTCAATTTTATCATTTATGAAAATATAATTTTTGTGAACACTAATTTGGTTGATGTCTTACCAAAATTTGCTTTAGTTCAAGGACTAAAACTTAACTCCATAGTTCTTGAAAAATTTCAATAATAACCTAGTCTTGGAAGCTCAAAACCGTGACCTCCTCTATGGCCTTTGGAGCCAAAATTTTGCTTATTTCAACATACATCCATCATAATATATTCAACATATATCATTCATGCATATTTTAAGCATACCATATAAACAAATAAAAATATAAAAATCATACTGAGCATGCATACACAAGTAAATCATGCAAAGCATATCAAGCATAGGCAAAAATAATCAAAGCACATAACACACATAAATTATTACATGACCATGGATATGAATCCTCACATGGATTCACCATCCATCAAATATAAAACCATCTCTCACCACCATGCTTGGTTGGTGAGATGGATCTCCCTCTTACCTCTTGAAGAACCACCAAAAAGCTTGTTGATTTGTGTTTTGAACAAGATCTCCACCAACACAAGTTCTTAAACATGAAACAAATACAAGAAAATTAGTATATCAAGCTTGAATAAGAAGAACCATGGATCAAACATGGTTTAGAACATGAAAAAGAAAAGAATAAATGAAGTTTTCTTACACTTCACCAACAAAACTCTAGAACTTGATCTTAGTAAAAGTCCTTCAAGATGGAAGATTTTGAGAAAGTCTTCAACATGAAAGTTGTTTAGAATAAGGTAAGGATTCAAGAAACTAGGTTGTATGAAATTAAAGAGTGATGGAGGAGAGAATTGGAGTGCTTGGCCGAATGGTCTATTTTTGGGAGAGAAAATGATATTTTCTTTGGTTGGTTTCTTGAAGTTTAAGTGGAAAAGTGAAGAAATGATATTATGAAGTATAAAATGAATTTTTTTGGTCTTCAAGGGGATGCATTGCCGTAGCATGCATTAGAGAGAATGAAAAGTGAAGTTTGAAGAACATAAGCATTAATGATCAATAGGAATTGGTCTTGACACTTGGCTTGTCTTCATTCTTTTTTTCTTTGGCCTAAAAAGCCTACACTATGTTGTCTCCCTTCATCCTTGCTCTCCAAACCGTCCCCCCCTCTTCATGCATTCCAAATGTGACAAATTGCCTAGCCATCACTTTAAGCCATCCTAACCATTGATTAAAAGAATGGTTTGGATTTAAATTAGCTACTAGGTTTAGGTTATAGATGGAAGACTTTATTTGAACCATTGGATCATTTTTGGCTTGCAATCCTAACCATTGAATATTTCTCCAAAATGAAGGGTCAAGATTACACCTTCAAACTTTACATCCAAGGGTCCAAAATGGTTGTAGTCATTTTTGATGACCAATTCTCCACCATTGATCTAAATCCAAATCCAATGGTCATTAATGATCCATCTCCACCATTGATTAATTTACATCCAAGGGTTGATAATGGTCATAGCCATTTATAAGATTAAATCTCTACCCTTGATTTAATTTCCATCCAACGGTTATAATTGATCCTATTCACTTTTAAGATCAAATCTCCACCGTTAATTAAATCAAGATTAAATCTCTAACGGTAATTAAATCAATAGTGGATATCCAAATCACTAATGTTGACTTAACAGTATAGAATTTTATTTTTATCTGTTATAACCCTGCAAAAGAATATATTACTGTATTTTTATCGTTTGATAATTAAATACAGTACAAAATACAATAAAGGAATTTTTCTAAAACTGTTTCCGGATTCAGGTTTAGTAAGATCCCCTATTTTCGTCTAAACAGAACAATTTTTTCTATACGTAGAAAATTTTTTCATTTTGCGGGACTCACCTGGGCCCACGTATGGCCACCTGGGCCCACATACACCTCGTGGGGCCCACAAACAGTAAGAATTCCAAAATCACGTATAAAATCACAAAAATTAGAAAATTCACAAATATCAAGTCAAATTACGTAAATTAATTAAGACTAAACAGTAAAAATTAATTTACGTAGATTTTTCCGGCCCGAAAATTATTATTTTCTTGACATGGAGCAAATTACTCAAAACGATCAAATATATAGATAGAATATTCAAAATAATTTTACAGTACACAGAAATCACTAAACAGTAAAATTCTGTTAACTGTCAAAATTACTGTTTAATACATAGGAAGTTTGGGGTGTTACAATGGCTATGAAATTTGTCACATTTTGGAGTGCATGAAGAAGGGGGGGACGGTTTTGGAGGCTTAAGGCAATGGCCAAGTTTCAAGACCACCAATTATTTTTCCTATTGATCATTAATGATCATTACAAAAAGCTATAGTTTTTCAAACTTCACTTTCCACCTTTCTCCATGCAAGCTAGGGCCATGTAAAGCTTTGAAGACCAAATAATTCATTTCTACACTTCACATTATCACATCTTCACCTTTTCACTTAAGTTTCAAGAAACAAACCAAAGAAAACTCCATTTTCTCTCCCTAAGAAGACCATTCGGCCAAGCATCTTAAATCTCTCCTCCATCACTCTTTAATTTCATACAAGCTAGTTTCTTGAATCCTTACCTTATTCTAAGCAACTTTTATGTTGAAGACTTTCTCTAAATCTTCCATCTTGAAAGACTTTTACTAAGATCAAGTTATAGAGTTTTTGTTGGTGAAGTGTAAGGAAACTTCATTTTATTCTTTTCTTTTTCATGTTCTAAACCATGTTTGATCCATGGTTCCTCTTATTCAAGCTTGGTATACTAATTTCTTGTCTTTGTTTCATGTTTAAGAAATTTGTGTTGGTGGAGATCTTGTTCAAAATACAAAGCAAGGAGCTTTAGAGGATCTTCAGGAAGTAAGAGGGAGATCCATCTTACCAACCAAGCATGGTGGTGAGAGATGATTTTATATTTGATGGATGGTGAATCCATGTGAGGATTCATATCCATGGTCATGTAATAATTTGTGTGTGTTATGTGCTTTGATTATTTTTGCCTATGCTTGATATGCTTTGCATGATTTACTTATGTATGCATGCTTAGTATGATTTTTATTTGCTTATATGGTATGCTTATAATATGCATGATGATATATGTTGAATATATTATGATAGATGTATGTTGAAATAAACAAATTTTGGCTCCAAAGGCCATAGAGAAGGTCACGGTTTTGGGTTTCCAAAACTAGGGTTTTTATTGAAATTTTTCAAGAACAATGGAGTTAATTGTTAGTTCTTAAACTTAAGCAAATTTTCAGCTAAGACACCAACCAATTTGGTGTTCACAAAATTATATTTTCATGAATGATAAAATTAAATGATTTCAGAAGTAAAGAAAATAAACAAAAGGGTTTGTTTTGCAAAAAAAAATGCACACGGTTTTGAGTTGTGTTTTCATGAATTTATTTTGTGTAGAAACAAGAATGGAATTTATTTAAGTTAGAAGAAAAATATTTCATGGTTTTAATGGCTATTTATAAGGTTTTGATAATTTAGAAAAATGTTTTGATGTTATAAAATACAAGAATTTTAAAAAAAAAAAGGATTTTGGAAAGGGGAATTAAAGTGTTATCAAATAAGTGAAGTGAAATTTTCATAAATAAAAGAAAAAGGAGATTGAAAGTGTTGAACTTCAAATTATTTTAAAGAGAATTAATTTTTAGAAGTGATTTAGAAATATAAAGAAAACGTTTGTAACTTAAATTTACTAACGTAGAATTTATTTATTGGGTTTTAGAAAATGTTTAGGAAATTTAAAGTTAGAAACAGTGGTTAAATCAACCAAATGTGATTTTGTAAGATTAAATCAATAAAAAAGTGATTTTGAGAAAATATATTACGAAAAAGATTTTTGACTAAGAATAGGAAGAGAATAAATTAAGAAATTATATTATTGTAAGAAAAGTTCAAAATAATATTTTTAAAGTTAATTAATATTTTATGAAGGGTAAAAATGGTGAAAAACAATTTACGTAACTCAAAAACGTAATTTTTAAGTTACGCGACTTGAAAAATGTTAAAATATTTCTACGCGATTTTTAAAGCGTTTGAATATTTTACACGATTGAAATGTTGTAGAAAAATCGCTATGCGATTTAAAAATAAAAGAATATTTTTTTACACAATTTAGAATACAGTAGAAAATGGTTACGCGATTTTTAAACGTAACAGAAAATGTTACAAATCATTGTTTACGTAACAAAATATTATGTGACTGTGAAAGCGTGACAAAAACATTTTGTGAATGAGAAAAACACGATAATGTGATTTTGCTGTTAATTATACAGTAAACTTTACGGTTAAAATCAATATATGAATACTGTACAAGAAATTGAGAAGTCTGCTTGTAATTGGCGTTAATACATGAACGTAAAACAATATTTGAACCTGGTATGAGAAAGTATGTGTTTTACCTTTGGTTGGTAATTGGTGCATTACACATGCATTGAAAATGGTCCGATGGATTGTATATGGCTAATTGCCTAGGAGAAACATACACCTCTTGAGTGGGTGCGATACGCGTAGTGTAGGTCACTCGTTGACCTTGGGGGCATCGGGGTGCGGGTTGCTCGCAATGGACAGTTGGTAGCTCTTCTGTACCGTGGGTTAGACCAATGCAACACACCGATGATCCGGACCGAGACACTATTCTTAATCGAGATCTGATAAAGACTGTCGTGTATGTGCTAGATGTGCAAGAATTATAGCACTTGGTTTGAGGCACGTGGTACCGGCAAATCTTTTCGATCAATTTCTCCGACCTAAGTTTAGCTCCATGGAGTAGGAAATCGAGTCTATGTGTTCATGCATTAACATAAATGCCTACATTTGTGAAATATTGATTATGACAATTGTATTTTTTAAAATATCTGCTTAGTGTAGATGGCATTTCCTGGAATTATTAAATGTTAATTTTGATCGATAATATGTTGATGCCATATTGTCATATGATGTGTTTATGGCATGCTGTTATGTTATCTCTATGCTACCATGTTGGTATTGGCGTAGGTGATCTCACCTCTTTGTATGTATATTTGTATATTGTATTTATAATTGGCTGAAGACGTTGAGAAAGAAATAGTACAAGAAGGAGAAGAAGAACTACTTCTCACGTCTGGGAACGCAGAATTTTGAGAAGATGGAGATGCCCAGCTTTCTAGGATACGTGACGTTACAGTTTCATGGAGGTTCTGAGGCGTGGCATGTCCGTTTGGATTGGCAATGTATATTTTATATAGGGGACCTAAACATTACTTACAGTAGGCTTTATCAAGGGAACCCCTACTTTAGTGTCAATATTTATGTACAGTTAGAGTTTCCATTATCCATTAGGCAGTACTGGGGAGCTTACTACCGTACTCCTAGTGCGATAAGTATCGTGTCATCTACGCGGACACCTGTCCGTAGAGCTTCACGTAATAACAGATTCTTATCTGCTGAGGAATCTGAGGAGGACCCATATGAGGGTTCTGTTGTTTAGTCAGACTTGGGCAATATGTGAGTCTTAAATTATGTTTAATTACTTTGAGAACTTGGTCTGTATATAAATAATCCTGACAGAACTTCCATTATGTATAATGATGTAAATTATATGTGATGATGTATAATATTTTTAATTTTCGCTAAGTTTATTTTATTGTCATCAAAGAAGAAAGAAAAAAATTTTACAATTCGTATTTTATCATAACATCACTTTTTATGATCTTGAGGGTATTTGGGTAATTAAGTAACATAAATGTGGCACCCTACGGTGGGTGTTACACAAACCCACAAGATTATTTCTCTTTATAACTCAATTGAAATCTACACATAAAGGAAGTTCTAATTGAAAAATATAACATTCAAAGTTCAATTATATATGCAATCATATTATGATTCCTTTAATTATCTACTAACATTTATAAATGAGTTCAAGCATTCATTGTGTCAATCCTCTTTTCTACAATAAATCAAGATCTTTATTATACAAAGAAGGTTTCTAAATTGATTGGAAACAAAATACAACACATATAATGTCCACTTGATAATATATCATTTAAGTACAAGAAATAGAATAATCTAACCTTATTTCATTACCAAGAGCTTCACTCTTTCACCCAAGCAAAATGAAAATTAGTTACTCATAGACAAGAAGAAAGAAAGAGAGAAGAAGAGAAAGATGAACATAGCTTCAATTTAGAGCAAGAGAAAATTACAACAAAGGAAAACAATAAACAAGCATGACCATAACTTCTAAAAACTAAGCCTAACACCAAGAGTACTAAATGTTCAGCTAATGGTGCCTTTTATAGAGATTAGGGATACAAAAGGACAAGGGGACTGATTAAGAATAGGTGGATGAGTGGAAAATGTCAAATAGTAAGTTGATGAGTGGAAAATTAGTGAGATTCTTTGTCTCTGAAATCATTCAGCTTTGATCTCATAGATGACGTCAGAAAATGGAAAAATGGTCTTCATGAAAGTTGTAGCATTTTATCTTATCTTTCCAATGGCATTATTTCAGCTCCAAGGGCCACCTACAGCTCGAGATATGACCCAATTACTGGATAGTGTTCAGGCTCAAGTACAACACCTATATTCTGACTTCAAAGCCCAATATCACCTTCAAGGAGTCCGATCTGAGTTTTGTGTTCTTCATGAAAGTTGTAGATATGGATCTTAATTTCTAATGTCCAAATTTCAGCCCAAGGAAGTTCCTACAACATGAGTTATGCTCTGATTACTGCACACTGTTCAGGTTCCAGTTACAAAACCCGTGTTTTGACTTCCAAGCCCATTTAGCTCCACTAGATGTCCTATTGAGCCCTGTAGCTCTTCATAAAAGTTGTAGAGCTCTCTCTTATATTTCCTACAAGATAAGATACATAATTATAAGATATCTATAACTCAAGATATGGCTAAAATATAGAAATACTGTAAGACCAAAATAGTGCTGAAAAAATCAATTAAGTCTAATTTGAGTCCAAACTTACAAAACATAACCAGACTTAATCAATTAAGTACATGAAGAGTGTAAATAACTAAAAATGAGGGTTTATTAATGTATAAAATATGTGATTATCAACTGACCCCATATTTAGTTTTTTGCACTCCTAGGCAAAGCACATAAGACCAAAACCAGGGAAAAAATGACATAGACTTAAAAGTTAAACACTCTAAAAAGTCAATGAAACAAGAAGAACAACCAGAAATTCAAGGGATCAAAGTATTAGTGAGGTAACATTTCTTCACATCTCAAACCAACAAGCAAGGAAACTTCAGTTGAAAAGAATGAATCAAGAATGATAGATTCTCACAGCATTCACTCTCAATCCCTTAAGTGTTTAAAAGGTAAGTATTTCACTCTATTCAACCGATGAAAAATTGCACTACCATAAGCTTGCTTATCTTCTACTTCTCTGCTACTCAAAATACATGCATACAAAAATCAAGAGGACTTCATTCAAGGTTGTAATGGGGTCATGGTAAAGGAGAGGGGATAATATGGATATGAGAAGATAAATATCAAAGAGAATAAAAGAGCATTATGGTATAGTTAGAGTAGAGAAGATGTTTGAGAACATTCATCATAAAGGACAATGACCAATATTTGACTAATGTTTTGTTAAAAATCAATCCCAAATTGATGAATTGAATTCATTGTTAAGTCTGACCCTTCTCCTTGTCTTCCTGTTGTTTCCAAGCATCCATCTTTATTCTAGGCTCTGATAATCCTTTGATTGCAACGGTGGTTTTTTTTTTTTTTTTTATCATTTTGCACACACACCCCCACACTTGTTCAAGAACAAGGCCAATACTCTCTTATTCCCTAAGGTTGGATAAAAACATATTTTGTTTTCTTTTTTCTTTTTGAAGGCACGTAATGAGCTAAAAATAAGGAATGGACAAATAAGCTCAAAGGGGTTACACAAGGGAAAATATACAAAAATGGTTATTTGGTCAAAGTAGCTATTTCAAAATGCCTCAATCATATTTATGTATGCATATGAAAATACAGCCTAAAAAAGAATCAAAGCAAGCTCTAGAGTAACAATTCCATGAGTGAAAAAAAATCACACAAGAAAAAAGAGAATAGTACAGATGTTCAATTCATTCATCAATATGCTCAAAATCTCACAAGGCATATTTCTATCATTCTCAATCCACCATATCAACATTCATATCCAAGCTTGTGATTTTTAAGAAAGAAGGCAATTTATGCTAAGATCCAAGAATCCATTTGCTACTTCTACATAAAATAATTATTTCCTTACCTAAGATGCGTCTCAAGAGTAAACTTACCTCCAAGGCAAAATTTATTCCTTACTCTGTCATCCTTAATTGGTTTTACTACGAATAGGTTTTTGACAATCATATCACTAAACATACTTCCCAATTTAGATGCATCTCAGGAATAAAATTACCCCTTACTTTGCCATTATTCATTGGTTTAGTAAGTCCATGACAATCATATCATACTTCTCAAAAAAAAATTTATTTTTAGTCAACTATCCTTCCCCACAACCAAATCACAACATTGTCCTCAATGTTAAAATATAGATGAGTAAAGGATAGAAGATATTACCTGTTGGAGAAATCTGACACAAATTTAAACAGAAACAAAGTACGATAAATAAAATCAAAGGTAAAGGAAAACTATAAATGAAGTGTCAAATCTGGCTTTCTTTTCATCTTGCTTCCCTCACTGCTTCTTGCTGACTAATCTATCTGAGCTATTGTTGGGTTAGGTTTATAAACAAAAGCTTCTAATTTATCAATCAACTCATCAATAGTAGAAGCAGAGATAAGAAGTTGTCTTGCTGAAGGTGTGATAAATTTCTGTTCCACAGTATGGTCAAGAAAAAGTAACAAAATATCAAAGAAATTATTTACATTCAACAAACCTATGAGTTTATGGTGGATGTTCAGTTGTGCCCAAGAGACAATTTGAAAAATTTCTTCCAAAGTACCAAAATCACCTAGTAAGGCAATGAATGCATCAAAGTTGTTAAGCATTATCTTCATTCGTTCATGCATTGATGATACCTTAAATTCCTCCCCAATTGTCTTTCCAGTGATGTTCTGTTGAGTTAAAAGTTTAGGAATGACACCTAAAACCTGACTGTCTCATATATATGCAGCAAGTGATACAACTCCCATTAAACCATGACAACCTCCCCCATATACAAGATGAATATTCCTCGCAGTAAGTGATCGACCAAGAGTGGTAACTACGTTTATAAACTCTAAACCCTTCCCATACTTAGACTCACAAAATACACAGATATTTTTAAGTCAACGAATAGAAACACTTTCTATTTTTATACTTACCTTCTCTTTGAATGATTCTGAGTTGGAGAAAAGTGGAGAAAATTGAGTGTTTAAATAGTAAAAAGAATGGAAAGGGTAATAATAGCACCTATAAGGGTAGGTTAGCTGTTATCAGAAAAGTTTGAAATTAAGAAACACAAAATCTTTTTTTTTATTTTTTATTTTTGGTTTTTTTTACTTCAAGAAAACTATCAGGGTAAAGAAGTCTAGAAACCCCTGCTCAAAGGATCATTTGTCCAAAATCAAAATACAGCAAAATCATACAAAGATAAAAGAAATATAATAGCAAATGATGACATACCTTTATATACAGTTTTCATAGCGTATCTTTATACTGTGAATCATAAGTGCAGTAGTGACATATCTTTATACTGCGTATCACCAGTGCAGTAGACACTCACGTCCATTTATTCAAAGAAAAGAGAAAGAAGAAACCATCGTGGGTTTCCATCCTGGGTCTGGAACCTGGAGAGCTCACACTTGGGCTCGTAACATTAACAAAGATGCTAAAATTTAAAACTTGTAATGTCCAAGATCCAGAACGTCCCATCCGAGGACACTGAGAGCCCCTTCTAATAAAAGAGAGGATCAAACTCAGATGCCTCATACGCTTTGGCAGCCGCAGGTTACTTTTCACTAATAACCAGAGTGGGACGTTTTTGCCTATCCACCAACTCCACAATGCCTAGATGGTAAATATTGGGCTATGGAGTATGGCTCTCTACAGAGGATGGTACACAAACCTTTTTTAAGGACCAGTGTGCAAAGGTCCACCCGAGTCAATGATGGGTTAGCCAAAGGCTGGGGCTCCACAACTAATTAAAGTTATAGTACTCCTTCTGGATTGCCCTTGTTCAAACATTTTTTTCTTGTTTTCTTTTTTTTTTATTATTATTTTTTTCTTTCTTTCTTTTTAAGAAAACATGAAGAAGAAGAAGAAGAAGAAGAAGAAGAAGAAGAAGAAGAAGAAGAAGAAGAAGAAGAAGAAGAAGAAGAAGAAGAAGAAGAAGAAGAAGATAATATGTACAGATTGTTGTGGATATGGCTCACATCTGCCTCTGATTTCATGTCTAGTAACGACTTAAATGCCTTCTATGAGTCGAGGATAAGCTTCCCATCCAATTTTCTTATAAATTGGCAAACAGGGTCTTTTAGAGTCAGATTCCTAAGATTGTAGCATTTTTCTTCATCCTTGAAGAGATTCCACAGATTAAGAAGTTCACGATGCACAAATCCACAAGAATGCGTCTTAAGAGTCAATAAGATATCATCTAATGACTCCTTACTCAATCCATTCTTAATGAAGAAAATTTTATCTTCTCTGTTTGTGGAAACCATCCCCAAAGAACGACATCACTTGTTACAATTTCATCGTGCACATTTGTGACAGACTTGTAACCTTTTTGCTCTTCTCCTTTTAGAATACAAACTTCTTCCAAGACCTGGCATGTATGAGTCAAATGAAATTGAAGACTCACCTGCTAGACGAATCTTTGCTTCAATTATCTAGCGTACATCTTCTGGCATACCCTTATGCATTAACGGTCTCAATCTTTCATATCTAGTTTTGTAGATTTTTGTCAGAGCATTTTGAGGGAGGGAAGGAAAATGTTTTCTGAAGTTTGAAAGAATAACATCCATTTTAAAGGAGAAGGATTCAGTTATTTTGGGAACTAAAAAATAAACCAACTCGAGAGCCACGGAGTACCGTTATCCGCCACTTAACTGGGAACACAAAGAACTGCAAAAACAAGGCGACAAAATTAGAATAAATTCTATTCATAACAATGATAAAAAAGAGAGATGAATTCTACCTCATCAACTAGGTTTTCTAGAAATAGTTTGAGTCTTTGCCCATTGACTTTGAACACATTACCATTCTTAGGATTCTCAATATCTATGGCCTCATGAGGAAACACATGTTTGACAACAAAAGTGCCACTCCACCTAGATCTCAATTTTCCAGGGAATAAGTGCAAACGAGAATTATAAAGCAGAACTTTTTGACTAATTTCAAAAGATTTTCTCAAAATTGTCTTGTCATGAAAAGCTTTTGTTCTAGCTTTATAAATCTTTGAGTTTTCATATGCATCATTTCTCAATTCCTCAAGTTCATTTAATTGCAATTTACGTATCTTGCAAGCATCATCAAGATTTAGATTGAAAGCTTTAATGGCCCAAAATACTTTATGTTCCAATTCTACAGGTAAGTTACAAGGTTTTCCATAGACTAACCGATAGGGTGACATGCCCAAAGATGTTTTGAAAGCAGTACAGTAAGCCCAAAGTGCATTGTTTAGTCTTAAAGACCAATCTTTACGATTTAGGTTAACAGTTTTTTTCCAAAATTTGTTTAATCTCCCTATTTGCTAATTCAACTTGTCCATTTGTATAAGGGTGATAAGGGGTGGTAATTTTGTGTGTAATACCATATTTCTTCATTAAAGATTCAAATGGTTTATTTCAAAAATGTGTTTCCCCATCACTGATGATAGCTTGAGGGATTCCAAATCGACACAAGACATTTTCTTTTAAAAATTTGAGAACAATTTTATGATCATTGTGTCGGCATGGAATCACCTTAATCCATTTTGAGACATAATCAACTGCAACTAAAATATACACAAATCTAAATGAGGATAGAAATAGGCCCATGAAATCAATTCCTTAACAATAAAAAATTTTAATGACAAGGACATGGTTCAGAGGCATCATCTTTTTTTTTGAAATAGAGCCAATTTTTTGACAATTTACGCAGCTTTTGCAAAAGGTGTAGCAGTCCTTAAATAAAGTGGGCCAATAAAATCCATACTGCAAGATTTTTGCAACTGTTTTCTTTGAAGAAAAGTGACCTCCACATGCTTCTGAGTGACAAAATTTAATGACACTGCATATCTCACTATCGGGCACACATCTCCGAAAGATTTGGTCAGGACAATATTTGAATAAGTATGGGTTATCCCAATAAAAATTTTTTGTTACCCAAGTGGCTTCAGTACTTAAGAGGGGGGTGAATTGAGTATTTAAAAAACTTTTTCGCAAATCCTTTTTAACACGAATTTCTTGAAGCAATGTAATGAATATATAAAGATGATGAAATGCCTTAAGAATAGTAAATAAACAATTAAGCAATAATAAATAAATTGTTGAAAATAAAGAGATAAAGAGAAAAAAAGTAGGCACGATATTTATCCTGGTTCGACCACCAACCACTTGTGGCCTACGTCCAGTCCCCGAAACACAGTTCGAGATTTTTTACTATTCAAAACAAGCTTAAAACAGGTGCTTGCAACCTTTACACAACAGGGATACCTCACCCTATATACTAGAGGGATACCTCACCCCCTATGAATAATACCTCACCTTCTTTACAACAAAGGATACCTCACCCTCACAAATTCACTAAGGGATACCTCACCCTTTTACAAAGCCTTTGAGGGATACCTCACCCTCTCAGAAATACAGCAGAGAATAGATGAAAAATAAACTCTCACAAAGAGTAAATATCATAAGTTGAAGCACTATAGAGCTCTCTAAGGATATCTCAAGATTTTGGCGAAAAGAGCACAGAAAATATGAGAAAATAGTGAATCACGTTTTTGGCACAAGTAAAAATAATTCAAGTGGTTGGGCAACATTTAGAAGAGACCCAAGGTCTCTATTTATAGAGTAATGAAGAAAAGAGTGTAACATCCCAAAATTTTTGTATCTCTTAAACAGTAATTTTGACAGTTAACAGAATTTCACTGTTTAGTGATTTCTGAGCGCTGTAAAATTATTTTGTTTATTCCGTCAGCGTATTTGATTGTTTTGAGTGATTTCCTCTGTGTCAAGAAAATAAAAATTTTCGGGCCGGAGAAAACTTTACGTAATTTAATTTTTACCGTTAGGTAATTATTTTACGTAATCTGATTTGATATTTGTGCATTTTATAATTTTTATGATTTTATGGATGATTTTGAAATTTTTCCTGTTTGTGAGCCCCGCAAGGGGTATGTGGGCCCAGGTGGGTCCCGCAAAGCAAAAATTTTTCTACGCATAGAAAAATTTGTACTGTTTAGACGGAGACAGGGGATCTTACTAAACCTGAATCCGAAAACAGTTTTAAAATTTTATTGTCTTGTGTTTTTTGTACTGTATTTAATTATCGGATGATAAAAATACAAGTAATATTATTTGTAGGATACGAGAACAAATATTATACTGCGTAGTCAACAAAGAGAACTTGACTTGATTTATACCCTTGGATGAGAATACTTAGTTTGAATATTAACCATTGATTTAATCAAAGGTTAAGAAACAAACTTAATAAAGAAGCCTTGGATAATAACCATTGATTTAATCAATGGTGTGAGAATAAGCTTAGTTAGGAAGGCTTTGATATCAACCATAGATGTAATCAAAGGTGTAGAATTGGTCTTGAAAAATGACAAAGACCATTTATAACCATTAGATGGAGATTAAATCAAGGGTAGAGATTTGGTCATATAAAGTGGCTATGACCATTTGCAACCATTGGATATAGAATTAATCAAGGGTGGAGATTTGGTCTTGTAAAGTAACAAGGACCATTTATGACCATTGGATGTTAATTTAATCAATGGTGAAGATTTAGTCTTAAAAAGTAGCAAAGACTAATTATGACCCTTGGATTAAAAGTTTGAAGGAGCAATCTTAACCCTTAATTTTTGGAGACACATCTAAGGGCTAGAATTTAAAGGAGAAAGATCCAATGGCCTAGATTAAGTCTTGTAAATAAAAAAATCTACATTAATCCTAACCATTGAATTAATCAATGGCTAGAAATGCTCCAAATGGTGGCTAATTATTATGGTCATTTATTAAATGCACAAGGAGAAGCATGCATGGAGGGGGATGGTTTTGGATTGTTTAGAAGACAAAGAAAAAGAGGCTTTATGACCATTATTAATTGCTTTATGTCATTGTTAAGTGGTCTTGGTCAATGTTTCATCATAATTGATCATTATTGATCAATTTGCACTCAAGGAGAATGCATTGGAGGGGAGCTACGAAATTGAGAAGCTTTAGGACATAGGAAAAAGTTTGAAGACCATTATTGCCATCCTTGGTCATCATTAGACATTTTCAAGAAGCTAAGTTATCAAGTTTTCTCTCCATTTCTCTCCTTCTTCATGTTTTGGCCAAGCACTCCAAGAACACCTTCCATCACTTTTTAATTTCATCCAACTTGATTTTCTAAACCTAAACACCATTCTAAGAACATCTCTAGTTATGAGTTTTTCCAAAATCATTCATCTTGGGCTTCAAATTCAAGCTTCAAGTTTCTATCAAAAATAAAAAATTTCATCTTTGTTCTTCAAGAGATATCATTCGGTCAAAACCCCTAAAATCACCATCCAATCTCTTTTAATTTCATCCAACCATAGATCTTGAATTTACATGATGTTCTAAGCAACTTTCATGTTGAAGATTTCTTCTAAATCATTCATCTTCATGGACTTTCTTCAAGATCAAAGTTATTGGTTTTTTTGAGGTGAAGTATAAGGAAACTTCATTTTCTTCTCTCTTTTTCATGATCTAAACCATGTTTGATCCATGGTTCCTCTTAATCAAGCTTGATATGTTAATTAACTTGTGTTTTGTTTTGTATTTGAGAAGCCCTTGGTGGTGAAGGACTTGGAAAAAGAAACAAATCAAGAAGCTTTGAGAGGATCTTCAAGAGGTAAGAGGGAGATCCATCTCACCAACCAAGCATGGTGGTGAGAGATGGTTATATATTTGATGGATGTTGAATCCATGTGAGGATTCATATCCATGGTCATGTAATTAATTTGTGGGTGTTTATGAGCTTTGATTATTTGCCTATGCTTGATATGCTTTGCATGAGTTTATGACTGTGATGGTATGCTTATACTATGCATGATTTATTGCTTTGATTATGGTATGCTTATAATATATATTTGAATATGTATATATATGCCATGATTTGATGATGGAAAGAAAATTAATTTTTGGCTCCAATGGCCAAAGAATGACTACAGTTTTGGCACCCAAGGTTAGGGTTTCATGTTGTAAATTTTCAAGAACAAGGGAATTGATTTTTGGGTCCTTAGAACTTAGTGAATTTTGGTCAAGACACCTCAACATAGGTGTTTACAAATTAATATTTTCATGGAAGAATAAAATTGGATTGATTTGAAGAGTATGGAAAAATAAACAAAGGGTTTGTTTTTCAAGAGAACAAGAATACGGTTTTTGAGGAATTTTTATTGATTTATTTTGTGTAAAAAGATCCTAAGTGTTTTTCTAAATATGAGTTTTGAATGAAACGGACAAACATTGATTTTAAGGATTTGCAAAGAAAGTGAAAAAGGATTTGCAAAGTAAGTGAAAAAAAGATTTGTAAAGAAAGTAAAAATGAATTTGAACAAATGAGTTTGGTTTTATGACCATCGGTATTTCGGTTTTGAAAATCAAATTTTAATGCTTTTGTTTGTGTCAAATCATATCAATTTAGAAGGAAAAATGTTTTGATAATTTTTCAATGGTCATGTCCACGTTTTTGAAGGCTTGTAATGCCTTGATTTTTATGAACAAAGTGATTTTCAAAGTAGAAACGCATCTTGATTTAATACAAAGAATTTTGGAAAGGGAATTAGAGCGTTTTATCACTTGAGAAAATAGAAATTTTCATAAACGGAAAAATAAAGAAAAGTTGAAAATGTTTTAACTTCAATTTATTTTGAAGAAAATTGATTTTAGAATTGATTTGAGAAAAATGGAGAATATAATAGTGTTTTGAAAATTTAATAACGTATAATTTATTTTTGAGTTTTCAAGTACGTTAGAAAATGTTAAGTTTTGAAACATTGATTTATATCAATGGAAAAGTGATTTGATGAATTATATTTTGGAAAAGGATTTCTTGAATAAAGAAATGTGGAAAAGATTTTCTTGAGTAAGAAAATATATTAAATGAAGTATAAAGTTATATTATTTTGAGAAAAGTTGAAAAAGAATTTTTAAAGGTCAAGAAATATTTTCTGTAATGAAATTGAGGTGAAAAATTATTTACGTATCTTAAAAACATGTTTTTTAAGTTATGTGATATGAAAAAATATTTCTATGTGATTTTAAATACGTTGAAATATTTATACGCGATTTGAATTACGTTTAAATATTTTATGTGATTTGAACTACTGTTGATAAATCACTACGTGATTGAACAACGATAAAATATTTTTACACGATTGTAAAAAAATGGGAGAAAATTGTTATGAGCTTTGAAAAGTGTTTTAAATATTTTGATAATGATAGAAAATGATTTACGTAACGTAAAAGAATGATTTTTAAGTTATGCGATTTTGAAACAGTGGAAAAATACTATGCGATTTGAGAAACGTATGTTTTTACGCGATTGAGAAAAACGTTAAAAATTAGTACGTGGTTTAAAAGTGCAACAGAAGAGTTACAACATTTTGAAAACGTAATGAAATGTTACGAAATTTTGTAAACGTAATGAAAGTGTTACGGTATTGTAAAAACGTAATAAAAAAGTTTTGGAATTTTAAAACGTAACAAAAGTGTTACGGTATTGTGAAAATATAAAAGAAGTGTTATGGTATTGTGAAAACATAACAGAAACGTTTTTGGATTGTGAAAACATAACAGAAATGTTATGCGATTGTGAAAATACGGTAAAAGTGTTTTATAACTATGAAAATGTGATAACATGATTTTTGCTGTTGAAAATATAGTATAATTTGGTGCATTTTATATGCATTGGAAAGATATGCTTGTGATTAGATTTGGTGCATTATACATGCATTGAAAAAAAATATGTGTTGAGGCATATGATACATTGAACAAATGAAATTGAAAAGATTTGGCCCTTTGGGGTTGGACTTGCACGGATATATTCGTGCATTGTATATGGCCCTTGTGGTCGAAGAGGGAATGAGAATTGATAGTGAGATCTATGATGGATCTTGGGGCGTCGAGGCACGGCGGTCGACCAAAGGACGGTAGGCGAGCACCACCACTTGGCGATGCAACCCGTCCGTTACGCATTGACGATACCGACAAGAACACGATTCTTTTCAACAACTGGAAGATTGTCTTTGGGCTAAGGCTAACAATTGAGAGCATTCTCCTCGAAATTGTGAAAACCTCATGGAGTTGTTTTTGAAAAAGCGAGTCTTTGTGCACATGCATAATCAACATTTTATATCTGCATGATATATTAATTGAGGGATATTGGTTATGACAATTGTTTTGAATATTTGGATGATGATGATGATAATCATGTTGATGGCATTATTGTGATTATTATGTAATGATAATAATGTTAATGGTATGATGATGATAGTTGATTAATGTTGAGTGCATTATTGGAATTCTGGTATGATATATCTGTATGATATGTTGTTTGTGTTATCTCTGTGCTACCATGTTGGTATTGGCGTAGGTGATCTCACCTCTTTGTTATGTTATTTTGCTATGTCTGTATTGTTAAAACAAAATAATAGAAGGATCGAGTTGTCTTAGACATAACGGGCGATGGATACTCTGAGATTGGTGACAACAATAAGGAGTGGACATTCAGGACTCGAAGGTGTGCAGTGTTGACAAAGAACAGATGTAGAACAGATGTCTGGTGCAACAAGACGGATACACAACAGAATAAGTATCATAAGTTTTAACGTTAGTGTTGTATCGTGCTAGTAAGTAGGACCCGTCATGGGGTTTGCTACTGTTAAAAAAAAAAGAGTCTGTTAGTTTTATATTTCTCTTTAAATTGTGAAATATTAATTGATGTCAATATTGTATATGAATCTGTTTCAATATATGTTTTTCAGTATTACATATGAATTTCAGTAAGTTTATATTTCAACAAGAAAGAAATTTAAAACCCATCCTTTTATAACTCAAACCTTGTGTGAACTTCTTTACAGATTTTTGAGTCGGGAGTCAGACACGTGATACCCTAGGGAGGGTGTTACAAAGAGCCGTTGGGTGCCATTAAAACCATATTAAATGCAAGAACGTTAGCTGCCATTTTCAAAAACCAGAGCAGAGTCTCGTGGGTTATTCGAATACCATCAGGGGGTATTCGAATACCTCTGATAAAAGGTATTTTTAAAAACAGATCAAAGGGGGGTTATTCGAATACCAGTTAAGGGTATTCGAATACCTCAGTTTAAAAGGTATTTTTTGAAATCAGGTTATTTGAATACCACAAGGGTTATTCGAATACTTGTCACTTAAAACAGGTTTTTAAGAAGCACTGTATTCGAATGCCATGAAGGGTATTCTAATACCTCTGATTTGGAAAACAGAAACGTATGTAAAGGATGCAGGTTATTCGAATACCATGGAGGTGTATTCGAATACCTCACTTAAAAACAGTTAAAAAAAACCATTTGTAATTGCTTCGAAAAACCCTTTCCAATTTCTAAAACCTTTGATCTTTCAAAACCATTTTGAAAACCTTAGTTTGATTTTAAGGAACAGATTTTTAGATCTTTTAAATTTAACCAATGAGATATCTAAAAGGCTCCTTACAAAGATCCTAAGTCCTAAACTATTCTTGAAGGTCTTGGACTTAGTCTTGCCATCATCTTCATGTTTGTTATCATCAAAACCATTATCCATGATAGCTAGCCAATTACATTTTTCACCTTTGTCAAAAATTTCTTTCTATCTTGGTGCGTCCATTGAGGCGGCATATTTCCTACTACAAGAAAGTTGACTATGTTAGCAAACCAAGGCATAGAATTGATAGAAAATAAAAATTCATCAGGAAAAGAATCATTGATGGGTGTGCTATCAAAAGGTGAGCCTGTTGTAAGTCTTGACAAATGATCAGCGACAACATTTTCGGCTCTTTTCTTATCTTTTATTGTGATGTTGAATTCTTGAAGCAACAAGATCCACCTATCAATCTTGGTTTGGCATCCTGCTTAGACATCAAATATCTAACGGCAGCATGATCAGTGAAAATCATAATAGAAGAACTAATTAAATAAGATAGAAATTTATCTAGTGCAAAAATTACAGCAAGTAGTTTTTTTTCAGTAGTGGTGTAATTCATTTGTGCACTATTTAAAGTTCTACTTGTGTAACAAATCACATGAGGCTTTCCTTGCTTTCTTTGGCCTAAAATAGCGCCTACAGCAAAATCACTAGCATCATACATCAACTCAAAAGACAAAGACCAGTCAGGAGATTGCATGATAGGAGTAGATGTCAGAAGACCAATTAATTTTTCAAAAGATTTTTGACATTCTAGAGTCCAATCAAAAGGTGCATCTTGCAACAGAAGATTACATAATGGTCTAGATATGACACTAAAGTCCTTTATGAATCTTCTGTAAAATCCTGCATGTCCTAAAAAGGAACGAACTTCTCTGACTATTTTTAGGGAAGACAAATGGACAATTAATTCAACTTTAGCCTTATCAACTTTAATTCCTTTAGAAGATATCACATGACCTAACATTATTCCTGAGGTAACCATGTAATGACATTTTTTCCAATTTAGCACAAATCTTTTTTTTTCGCATCTTTTAAGAACTTTTTCCAAATTATCAAGACAATTTTCAAAAGAATTTCCAAAAATTGTCAGATTATCTATAAAAATCTCTAAATAATGCTTAATCATGTCACTAAAAATGCTTAGCATGCATCTTTGGAAAAGACATCCTTCTATATGCAAAAGTACTAAAGGGACATGTAAATATAGTATTTTCTTGATCTTTTAATACAATTGGTATTTGATTATAACCTGAATAACTATCAAGAAAACAGTAGTATGGATATCTTGCTACCCTTTCCAGAATTTGATCAAGAAATGGCAAAGGAAAATGATCTTTCCTAGTAACAGCATTTAATTTTCTAAAATCAATACATATACGCCAACTAGATGAGACTCACGTAGGTATTAATTCACCTTTTTTCATTTTCAACCACTGTTATTCCAGATTTCTTAGGCACAACTTGTGTATGACTTACCCACTGGCTATTAAAGATAGGATAGATAATTCTAACATCAAGCAATTTAAGGATTTCAGCTCTAACTACCTCTTTCATGTGTGAATTTAATCTTCTTTGAGGTTGTTGAGATGCTTGAGCATTATCCTCTAAATGTATTCTATGTGTACATATTAATAGATTAATACCTTTTATGTCCTTTAATGTCAATCCAATTGCACTTTTATGCCTTTTAAGTACTTCTGTTAATATACCTTCTTGTTCTTCAGTAAGAGATAAGGAAATTACCACTGGAAAACTTTGTTCTTCTTCCAAAAATGTGTACTTCAACCTAACAGGTAATAACTTTAGTTCCGGTGTGGGTACTTCTTTATGGGCATTATCATTCATGGATTTTAGCTCTTCAAATCTTAGCTTTCATCCCTTGTACTCTATTACCTATGTACAATCAAGCAAAAATCATATTTCAGTGATATCATCTTCTAATTGCATGCCTGAATCAAATGAATTGACTAAACAAATTTCTAATAGGTTAGAAGAACTCCTTATTTGAAGATGATTATATATAATGGCTTCAATTCCTTCAACTTCCTCCTTTTCATCAAGGACTTCCTGTGGTTGCTTACACATGTTAAAAATATTGAGCTCTAGTGTCATGTTTCCAAATGTTAGCTTCACCACTCCATTTCTGCAATTTATCAAAGCATTAGATGTTGGTAAAAATGGACAACCTAAAATAACAAGAATTGACTTGCATCTATCAACCATAGGTTCAGTATCCAAGACAATAAAATCCACAAGATATATGAATTTATCAACTTGAACTAACACATCTTCTACTATTCCTCTTAGAATTTTAATTGATCTATCGGCAAGGAGAAGAGTTACAGAAGTTGGTTTTAACTCACCTAAGTTGAGTTGCTGATAAACTAAATATGGAAGCAAATTAACACTAGCACCAAGATCAAGTAAAGCTTTTTCAATTTTATGTTCTCCAATAATGCATGAAACTGTAGGACAACCAGGGTCTTTATATTTTAACGCATTACTATTCTGAAGAATGAAACTTACTTGTTTAGCCAAAAATGCTTTCTTTTTCACATTTAGTTTCCTTTTAACAGTGCACAAGTCTTTCAAATATTTGGCATAAGAAGGAATCTGTTTAATAGCATCTAACAGAGGAATATTGACCTTCACTTGTTTCAAAATTTCAAAAAATTTAGTGTTACGGTTCAATTTCCTTGAATTGTTTAATTCTTGAGGAAATGATGGTACAAGCGAGAGTTTAGTCTCTTTTTGACTAACTTCTTAATTTTCTTGGGGAATTGGTTCATCTTCTTTCTCACAAGATTTGAGAATTTATTTTTCAACATCCTTTCCACTCCTAAGAGTTATCACTGACTTGACTTAATCCATTTGTTAGTTTTCTGAACTCCCCTCACCTAGATTGTACTGACCCTTGGGATTTGGTTGAGGTTGAGAAGGAAATTTTCTTTTCTCATGAATGGTGAGTGCAGAACAAAGTTTAGTAATAGTTTCTTTTATGTCAGTCATGATTTGATTGTTTTGTTTATTAATGACCTCTTGCTTTTCTATGAATACATGCAGTGTTTCTTCAAGGTTTTTCCTATATGGTGAGACATAAGGTGCATATCTTTGACAATTTTGAGAGTCCTGTTGTGCCTAAGGAGGTGGTGGTTGCACGAATTGTGACTGATTATTATTCCTCCAACTGAAGTTCGGGTTATTTCTCCATCTTGGATTATATGTATCTGAAAAAGAAGAAGTAAATGACTTTTTAAAATTATTCATTGCATTTACTTGCTCATGTACAACTTCTTTAAAAATAGGAATCTTAGGACATTCATGTGTTGAGTGTCCTAAGTCATCACAAATGCCACAAATTTCTTCATTTTGCACAGATTTGATTTCTTTTGCTTTTCCTAATTCCATTGCTTCAATTTTTCTAGCCAAACTAGCAAACCTAGCATTTAGATCTTCCTCTTGACTAAGGTAATATTTTCCTTTATTAGCACTTGCAAGGTTAGATCTAATTGAATTTTCAGAAGGATTAGTACTATGCCAAGATTGAGAATTTTCAGCCAACTGGTTTAAATAGTCTAAAGCTTCATCAGGTTCTTTATCAAGAAACTCACTATTGCACATTGTTTCCATAAATTGTTTGGTTTCAGGTGTTAAACCTTCATAAAAGAAGCTTATAGTGCGCCATTTTTCAAAACCATGATGTGGGCAAGAATTAAACAAATCTTTAAACCGTTCCCAACATTGAAAATATGCTTCATTTGAATTTTGGAAAAAATTTTGGATTTGCCTTTTCATAGCATTGGTTTTATGTGTTGAAAAAAATTTCTTTAAGAACTCACCTTACATTTCTTGCTATGTGCCAATTGATCTTGGTTTCAAAGTGTTAAGTCAAGTTTTTGCTTTATCTTTTAAAGAAAAAGGAAACAATTTAAGCTTAACAATCTCTTCAGTACAATTTTGGTCATTGAAAGTAATACATACTTCTTCAAATTCTTTCAGATGTAAATATGGGCTTTCAGATTCTAAACCATGAAAATTAAGAAGTAAAGAAATCATACCTGGCTTAAATATAAAATTGTTGGCATTGAGTGGAAAGATAAAACATGATGGACTAGAATTTCGAGGTGGTTGCAAATATTCACGCATAGTTCGCAATGGTTGATTTTCATGTTCATCATGTACACTTTCATTTTTAGTCATTGTGTCAATTGTGTGTGATTGTGATTCAAACAAATCAATATATAAAGTACCAAGATTAATTTTTACTAAATGACCAGAATTTAAATCACGATACCAATTAAGCATAAATAAATGACTTAAAATAGAAAAAATATTGTACTAGTAAACGATTTACACCAACCATTAAATATTAACAAGGATGTGGTATAAACCAACCACCTAATAAATATTAACAAGTAAAAAGCTAGATAACTAATGAAGTTAAAAGTTAGATAATTGATAAATTAAAAAGTTAAATAATTAGAGAGTTAATAATTAGTAAGTTAGAAAGTGCAGAAAGTAAAATGCAGAAAATATAGTGCAGAAAATAAATTATAAAAAATAAATTTAAAATATGAAAGCCAGAGAGAGGCAGAGCCCCACCAGAGCTGGCAAAAGAGAAGAGAAGAAGAAAAGTTATTTCATTATGTTAGAGAGCAATAATAAATAACAGAAATTAAAAAGTTAGAGAACAAAAAATAAATAACGTAAATTAAAAGTTAGAGAGCGAGAAAATAAAATTTAGTAAGTAAAAATAAATGACATAAATTAAAAGTTAGAAAGTTAATATGTTAGCAAGTAAGTAAGTTAGAAAGTTAGAGAGTTAGTAAAGAAACCGAAGGATCGGCAAGTCGATCTTTTGCTCTGGTGAGAGAGAAGAGAGAATAGATTTTATTAAAGAAAAAGAACTTTAATAAATTAAAACTTCAAATCAAGTCCCCGACAACGGCACTAAAAACTTGATGTGGATTAAAGGATGCAAACCCAAGTGCAGGTTGTCTCAAATAATAAATTCTCGGGAGTTCGAGGTCGATCCACAGGGAATTGATGAAGAGAAATTATTTGAGGTAAGAAAATAATTTGTCACAACACCAAAGGTAATAAAAGTTGTTCACAAACGAAAAAGATTTGCTTGGGTTAGGAGATCTACTCTTGATAATAAATTAAAGGTAATATTATTTTTCTTTATAACTCAATTGAAATCTACACATAAAGGAAGTTCTAATCGGAAAATCTAACATTCAAAGTTTAATTATATATGCAATCATATTATGATTCCTTTAATTATCTACTAACATTTGTAAATGAGTTCAAGCATTCACTATGTCAATCCTCTTGTCTACAATAAATCAAGATCTTCATTATACAAAGAAGGTTTCTAAATTGATTGGAAACAAAATACAATACATATAATATCCATTTGATAATATATCATTTAAGCACAAGAAATAGAATAATCTAACCTTATCTCATTACCAAGAGCTTCACTCTTTCTCCCAAGCAAAATGAAAATTAGTTACTCATAGACAAGAAGAAAGAAAGAGAGAAGAAGAGAAAGATGAACATAGCTTCAATTTAGAGCAAGAGAAAATTACAACAAAGGAAAACAATAAACTAACATGACCATAACTTCTAAAAACTAAGCCTAACACTAAGAGTACTAAATGATCAGCCAATGGTGCCTTTTATAGAGGATTAAGGATACAAAATGACAAGGGGGCTGATTAAGAGTAGATGGATGAGTGGGTGGATGAGTGGGTGGATGAGTGGAAAATGCCAAAAGTGAGTTGATGAGTGGAAAATTAGTGAGATTCTTTGTCTCTGAAATCATTTAGCTTTGATCTCATGGATGACGTCAGAAAATGGAAAAATTGTATTCATGAAAGTTGTAGCATTTTGTATTGTCTTTCCAACGGCATTAGTTTCAGCTCTAAAGGCCACCTACAGCCCGAGATATGACCCAATTACTGAAAAGTGTTCAGGCCCAAGTACAACACCTATATTCTGAATTCAAAGCCCAATATCACCTTCAAGGAGTCCGATCGGAGTTTTGTATTCTTCATGAAAGTTGTAGGTATAGGTCTTAATTTTCAAGTATCCAAATTTCATCCAAGGAAGTTCCTACAGCCCAAGTTATGCTCTGATTACTGCATACTATTCTAGTTCCAGTCATAAAACCTGTGTTCTGTCTTCCAAGCTCATTTAGCTCCACTAGATGTCTGATTGAGCCCTGGAGCTCTTCATGAAAGTTGTAGAGCTCTGTCTTATATTTCTTACAAAGTAAGATACATTATTATAAGACATCTATAACTCAAGATATTGTCGAAATACAGAAACAGTGTAAGACCAAAATAGTGTTAAAAAAATCAATTAAGTCCAAATTTACAAAACATAACCAGACTTAATTAATTAAGTACATAACGAGCGTAAATGACTAAAAATGAGGGTTTATTAATGTATAAAATATGTGATTATCAACTGAACCACCATGAGAATGCTGCATGGATCGTTACGTGAGTGTCATAAATGATTCTCAAAGTGACAATGATGTATATGGTTCTTTGACCTAAAATCACTACAATTCCTACATAAGAAGTTGTATGTTTTAATGCCAACAAACATCATCTGTAACAAAGTGATTATAAAGTTAGTTATTGGATATATCACGAATCATGGAGAGGGATGTGAGTGACCTAGATGTGATTTGTCCCTCTTACATAATAGGAAAGATATCTTCGGGGCCTCTGATTGAGTGAGACTATGAAATGCATGACCATACTCAAATGAGTCAATATAAGATATTGATCTCATTTGTTATTACTAAGTCTACTTGAGTATCAAGAAATGAAAGATTGAACTTTACAAAGGTGACACATTTCATGCCTTGTGTTCAATCTAAATATATGGACAAAGGGACTAAACTACACGAAAACATTGATCACGGAAAGGTTATGTCAAATCACTGATATTCTCATTACTTAGGTAGCAGCGATGTGTTACTATATACTGCTCATTGTTTGTAATATTAAAATAAGATTTTAATATTACTGCCAACGTCATGAGAACCTGCATGGTCACACATATAGAACAAACTAAATTGGAGTAATGAGAATCCAAGTTGGACTGAGATTTTATCGTGGGCTAGACTCATAACAGATGAGTCCAAGGTAGTTCAACAAGCCCTATTGCTACTCTCACTCACATAAGGTAATCACTATTATAAATAACAGTGCTAAGGGGCTATCAAGAGAGGTATCACGAACCCTAGCCGCACCCTAACAGAAGCAGTGTGTGAGAGAGTAACATATTTCTCTTCTCTTCATAGCTAGTATTGTGCTAAAGATGTGGGATTCCAAGATTGCGAACGTAGGATGTTTGTGAGTCTGTTCGTGTGGATAACGTAGAAGCACTATCATTGTTGCAGTGCTGTTGATTTGCATTGATCGTTTTCATTTGGATTCAATAGGTAAACTCAAAAAATTATGAATCATGACCCCCTTTTTCACATGGATCCTTGGTGGAAATTCTTTTTTCGCTGTGCTTTTGTTCTCATAATTCCTAACACTAATTGTGAAGGAGTATTTATAGCCAGTACATGTAATTTAATGACCTTTAGAGTGTCTACAAAAATATTTAGCAAATGATTTGCGACATTATATAAATTGGATTATTCTTTGAACTTCAAGTTCAAATTGATTTATGTGTGTATCAAGATTGGATAATGTTTGTGTGTTCCAACAAATTTCTTGTGCTTTGGTCTCTTTATCTTTTTCTTCTCGTAATGGCAGAAAAGTTGACTCATCAAATTGACAATCTAAGATTCTTACTCTAAAAAGATCACTCGTTAAAAGTTCAAGATATCTAATGATAGATGGGGAGTCAAAACCACCAGAAATACTATGGCGACATAGGGGGCCCATCTTACTTCGTTGAAGGGGTGCAATAGGAACATAAACAACACAACCAAAAATTGTAAGATGAGATATATTAGGTTGTTGATCAAACACAAGTTGTAAATGTGAAAACTTGTGATATGCAAATGGTCGGATATGAACCAAAGATGCAACATGAACTATAACATATCCCTAAGCAGATGCAGGAAGTTTTGATGTCATAAGCATAGGTCTAGCAATAAATTGCAAACGCTTAATAAAAGATTCAGTCAAACTATTTTGAGTATGAACATGTGCAATTGAATGTTCATCACTAATTCCTATTGGCATGCAATAATCACAAAATGCTTTTGAAGTAAACTTACATGCATTATCTAAACAAACTGACTTGATAGGATAGTCGGGAAAACTTGATCTTAACTTTATAATTTGAGCAAAAATTTTAGCAAAAGCAACATTATAAGTTGAAAACAAACAAACATGTGAACATCAAGTTAAAGCATCAATTAAAACCATGAAATATCGAAACAGTCCACAAGATGGAAGAATTGGGCCACAAATGTCACCTTGTATTTTTTGTAGAAAATCATGAGATTATAAAGATAATTTAGATGGAGAAAGTTTAACAATTAATTTACCTTGAGCACAAAAAGTATAAAAATAATTATTAGGCTAAAGAATTTTTTGATCCTTTAATGGGTGTCCATGCGTGTTTTCAATAATTCATCGCATCATAGTTGAACTCGGATGGCCAAAATGATCATGCCAGAGTATAAAAGTTTTAGAATCTTAGCACTTTCGGTGCATATAATTTGACTCAACCATCCTTATTTTTGTAAAATATAACCCAGATGAGAAACTTGGAAGTTTCTCAAATATGAATTTTTGGTTTGAAATTGTAGAAGTAATATATAGATATTCCATATCTCCCTCATTTTTTGTTTCAACATGATACCCGTTGCGACATATATCTTTGAAACTTAATAGATTTCTTCAGGATCTACTACAATACAATGCATCATCGATATACAATTTTGTCTCATTTGACAACATAATATGAACTCTTTCAGAGCCTTCAATTATATTTGTAGAACCAAATATTATATTAACATTAATTTCGGCTAATGTTAATTGTAAGAAATATTTTTTATCATGAAGAATTATATAAGTTGTACCACTATCCACTAAACATATGATATCCTCCATTATATCAAATTTATTTTGCATTATCTAGTAACAAAAAAAAATATTTTTAAGAATTAGAAAGAGATAGTAAACAAGAAATATGCAAGTCATTGCTATTCATGTTATAAATAAAATTTTAATGAGAAATTACAAAAGATAAACTTCAAAATAACATAAACATAAACATATTTCAATAGTAGACATTTCCATCTCTAATCAAATAATCAATCTTGTCACTATGGTCTTAAAAAAATCAGAAACATCGAAATCAATATTCATAGGAGATTCATCATCATAAGTAGAATTAACAGAATCAGATAAATTCACTTTAACATTTTTTTCCTTTTCTTTTAGTGATGCCTTGTAAAGGTTAACTAAGTGTTTTGGAGTGTGACATATGTAAGATCAATGACCTTTTGTTCCATATTTACTTTTTCAAGATTTCCCTCATTTTTTACCTATTTCTTTTGATTTCTTTCAACACCTTTGTTTTCAGAACTTGGAGATGGATTATTACGGGTCTAATAATTATTTTCACCACAACCCTTTTCACTATCACGGCCTCGTCCACGACCTTGAGAAATTGTCATATTCACTTTAGGGAATGGTGCTGAGCCAATTGGATGAAATTGGTAATTTTTCATCAAAAGCTCATTGTTTTGTTCAGCCACAAGTAAACAAGAAATTAGCTCAGAATATTTTATGAATCTATGCTCTCGATACTACTCTTGTAGGAGCACATTCAAGGCATGAAAAGTACAATATGTTTTTTTCGAACATATCCTCATCAGTAATTTTCTCTCCATATAATTTCAATTGAAAGTTAATCTTAAATAAGAGTGAATTATATTCACTTACAATTTTAAAATCTTGCAAATGTAAGTAGATCCAATTTTAGGGAAGTTTTAGAAGAATCACCACTTTTCGGTGTTTATACCTATCCTTCAAACTATTCCAAAGGGCTAATGGGTCTTTAATAATAATGTATTTAGTTTTCAATTCTTCGTGCAAATGATGTCGAAGGAAAATCATTGTTTTTGTGTGATCCTACAGGAATGTTTGGTTTCCTTCTTTTATAGTATTTCCAATATTCATAGCATTGAGGTTGTAACACTGCCAAATATAGTAACCACAGCACAATCGTTATTACACCACAGTTACTAATTAAAGACATGTCACAGTTTCAGTTACAATAATTTCAAAGTTCAAGTTATTACCATTATGCATAAATAGAAAATAGGAGCCTCGAATGAAACATAATTAGTACCCCACCATTTTATACACAACCACAGAAATAAAAACATATTCCATATATATGTATTAAGGTTATCTTTAACACAAGTCACTGATAACACAAAGTATAATGCTTACATAGTCAAACAGAATACAGCGAGAATAAAACACTAAAGGGAAAAGTAGTAATCCTTGGGATAGGCACTACTAGCAGATAAAGCCGTAACCCCATATACATATACGACGTTCGGAGTCCCAGCCGACACGATAAGCATCAATGCCCTCACGAAGTTGTAATCGTATGTAACCGAAGGGATCCCGTCCAGACGCCAAATCGAGAATAATGAATCGTCCCAATCCAAATAGCAAAGGTGTAGCTCCTCGTCTTCTCCCTCATGATCTTTTATCAAATATATGTATATAACATAAGTACAAGAATACAAGAAAGAGGTGAGATATCCTACTTACATTACCAATTATTACAGAAAGAAAATTAAATAGCGCAGGATGCCCAAATAACAACACAACATGTACTTTTATCAACAGTAGCAATAAAAATAAGAATTTAGATAGAAACAACAATAACATCTCAGACAATGAACAATAAGGCAATTCAAATAATCATAACTTCATTTAAAGTAATGATCCAATCACAGTAATAATTAAAATTAACAGTAAAAGCAGATCAATAATAAAGAGCAATAAAAGTTATCAGTATTCCAACAATCAACAGTTCAAGCAATCACATAATTATTACAGTAATAATAACAGATATTTTCCACAGTTATGGATGCTCATGCTTAATGATTTATGAGACCAACAGTTCATAATGTGAATGGTACCCAATTCCTACTCCATGGAGCTAGACATAAACATTTTCGGAGTGAATGATCAAGGAGTAATGCCAGTATCTCGTTAGCCTTTAAAAATAGTGTGCTTCATCTCATAAAATATTTGCGCAACAATGGCTTATACATGACACCTCAACCGTTGATTGCGATATAGGATAGCGTCTCAGTCCGGATCATCGGTGTGCTTGCATCGGTCTATCCCACGGCACAGAGGAGCTCATAACTGTCCATGTGAGGCACCCGCGCCCCGACGCCCCCAGGGTCAACAACATATGACACCTACGCTTAGTCTATTCGCACCCGCACATAAGTGTTATTCAAACTCCTAGGCAACTTGGCCTTTTGATAATCACATATTTTATTCATTAAGAAACCCTCATTATTAGTCATTTACACTCTTCATGTACTTAATTGACTGAATTTGATTATGTTTTGTAAGTTTGAACTCGAATCGGACTTAATTGATTTTTCAGCATTATTCGAGTCTTACACTGTTTCTGTATTTTGGCCATATCTTGAGTTCTAAATGTCTGATAATTATGAATTTTACCTTGTAGGAAAGATAAAAGAGAGCTCTACAACTTTGATGAAGAGCTCGAAGTCAAATTCAGACATCTAGTGGAGCTAATTGGGCATGGAAATCAGAATACGGGATTTGTGAACTGGAACCCGAACAGTGTGTAGTAACCAGAACATAATTCGAGTTTGGGTTTATAGAATGGGCTGAAAATTGGTGATCTGAAAGTTAAGACCCATATGTACAACTTTCATGACAAACACAAAACTTGATTCGGGCTCCTTGATGGAGATATTGGGTCTGAAAGTCAAAACAGAGGTGCTGAAACTGGTCCTGAGCAGTCTGTAGTAATTGGGTCATATCTTGGGCTGTAGGACGAATTTTTAGGTGCTTCCAGAGCCATTGGAAAGCTTAGACAATTTCCTAGAACTTTCATGAAGACCATTTGGCTCAAAAATGACGAAATCAATGAGTTCAGCAATGAATACTTTCGGAGACAAGGAAGCTCACCTACCAAGTTCACCTACCAAGCTCACCTACCAAGTTCACCTACCAAGCTCACCTACTAATTCCACCTACTAGTCTCATCTACCCATCTACTACTACTCTGAATCCTCTATAAAAGGAAGCATGAGGAGAGCTCTAAACACAACATACACTTAGTGTTAGAAATAGCTTTTCATAGTTCTTGTATATTTTTCCTTCATTGTAATGGAGAGCTAAGTCACTTCTAGTCAATTCGGGACTCTTGAAGAGATTGTGGCTTGGATTCTTGAGACCTTGGTTATGTAATGTATTTGATTTATATTTGAATTCCTCTTCTCTTCTTCTTCTTCTCTTGATCTTGAATGCATGAATGGTGATTCTGTTTATGTTTGATCCGATTTGATCTTGATTTAAGATTAAGTATTGTGATGAATCAAGATTGAGATTTGTGATGAAACTTAGAACTGATTGATCTAAACTAATCACGTAATTGAAGAGGTTAGGTTACTGATTTGTGCCTAGGTTAATTGAATTCGGTGCTTAAATTGACATATATTTACATGAATGGTGCGATTGCAGATTTGTGTTTATCACTTGTCAATTGAATTACGACGATTGTCTAGTATGAATTCGGATCTGATGCGAGAGATCTCGGTTAGATCCAAGTTAACCATTCAAATGTATTTCAGGTGTTTGTTGAAAGGTCTATGATTGAATCCACCCAATCTCGGATAGATTTCTGAATTATTTGTTCTTTTAATTGTTATTTCTCTTTAAATCCTCACTTTGCGATCCTTGAACCATCAAAACCCCCTTTTCTAACTTTCACTTGATTTGATCAAATTGCATCTACGATCCTTGAGGAGACGATCCGGTGTTGTTCACTATACTACAAGTTTAGGTAATAACTTCGGTTATAATTTTGACTGAGTTCGGCGCTCGTCACCTTTCCAACAATGTCCAATGGATAACACATATGTATGACGCCACAATGTCCAATCATGTATGTTTATCAATGATGCATTCATCATAAAGTATACCACCATGGCATATATATCCATTTTCAATATTAACATATCATAATTTCATCAAGAACTTGGTCCCACATAGGAACTCACGATTGCATCAACCAACTCTCAATATCAATACATATACATGTACATCATTCCACACATACTAAAATTTCCATGTTATGGGTCCAAAATCCCATTTTCAAAAATCATTTCTCCCTCATTGGTTTGGATATACAATCTTGTCACATTTCAGTGGAATAAAATCCTTGAATCTGGGGTTTAAGATTTATGTTTGAGTTACAAGGGATAAGAAACCATGTTTTCATCATTTTCAACTCTCAAAAATCTCAATTTTAGGTCCTGGAAATCGATTACATGGATATGGTAATCGAATACCAGCTTGGCAGAACCTCTGTAATCAATTACATAAAGGATGTAATCGATTACATAGCTTCCCAGAAACCCGATTGTAACTCCAGGAACTTGGTAATCGATTACACGACTCTGGTAATAGATTACCAACTGGACAGAACCTCCGTAATTGATTACACCCAGGATGTAATCAATTACATGATTCCCAGAAACATGATTTTGTAACTCAGAAGGTTTGGTAATCGATTACACAGTTCTGGTAATCGATTACAAGCTAGACAGAATCTCCGTAATCAATTACAGACAAGAGGTAATTGATTACCTGATTCTCAGAATTACGATTTTGTAACTCCAAAGGCTTGGTAATCGATTACAGGCAGTGTGTAATCGATTACCACATATAAACTTGCAGAAAAATGATCTTTAGGCCATCTAAACTTAAACCAAATCAATCCATAACATTTTCAACATCATATTAGCTCAAACATGCATCCTAAATCACATAAAGGAAATCAATAACTCATACAAATCCAACCAAATACATCATTGTGAAAAAGAAAGAAAAATAACATAACAAAGAGAGAAATCCATACATGGATTCATCAATCAACAACAACTCACACAAGACATTTCCTTACTACCAAGATTGGTTGAAGATGATCATCTCCGTCTTACCTAAATGAAGATAATCACAAGGATGCTAGCTCCTTTTTGTTCTTGATTTTCGTTTTCACCTTCAAGAAAACACTAATGTGAGTGACTTCCACAATGTCCACTCAAATCATGGAAAGATGAGTTCTTGATCACATAGGTGACCAAGAAAAATGAAAATGAGAAGAAAATGGAAGAAAGGTGAAGGCTTTACCTCAAAAGCTTCAAGCTTTAGCTTCAATGGTGGAAAATGGAAGAAGAAGACTGTAACATCCCGAAAATTAATAATTTCAGAATAAATGATCATTTTACAATATTTAGGATTTTCTAGAATTTTTCTGGATTTTTCTGAGAATGCAGAATATTTTAATATATTTCTCGTTTTGCGTGCGCACTGAGCTGAGAATTGTTGAGGTCAGTGTAACGCTCCGGAAACTAATTATTTCACCGCCAATAGTCATTTTCTAATATTTGTGATTTATGTGAATTTTTCTGGAATTTTTCGGAAACGACGAATATTTTAATATATTCTTCGTTTTGCGTGAAACTCGAGCATAGTCGTGAAAACGACTGTAGTGCTTCAAAAATTAGAAAATTATATGACGAATAGTCGTTTTATAATATTTGTAATTTTTGGGAATTTTCTGGGAATTTTCCGGAACCGTCGAATATTTTAATATATTCCTCATTTTACGTGCGATCGAAGCAGTAACCGGAGAAAACGCGATGTTTTCTCCGAGAACCTTGGACTATGGACATGTTGACGGGGGATCTTACTAAACCCGAGACTTGACACAATTTACGAGGTTTCATAATTTTTGAGAAATTCTAACAGATAAAAATAAATCAATACAAATGAAAAATTCATCTGTCGATTAATTAAATACTTGACTTCATTAACTGTAACTATTATCCATTGGATAATAGCATGCATTAGAAATCCTATCACATTATCCCAATGCAATCCACTTTATGTCAAATCAATCTCACTTTAATTCAAATTTGTGTACTTTTTCAAAGCTTCTTTGAGAAGCTTTGACCACCAAATGACCCAATTACCCTTGGCTTGCATGAGAAGCCAATTTTTTCTCCTCACTCTCTCCTCTATTCAGCAGCCCACTCATGCCAAGGAGGGCAAAAATGTAACTCATCCACACTTAACCTAAAACCACCAAACCCTAATTCACTTTACCTATCACTTTCTCTCTCTTCACTTCATCTTCTTCATCTTTTCTCCTCCTTCTCTCTACCTCCACCATGAGCACGAAATTGCAGCCCCTCCTTCCTCCATTTTTGTTCATCTTTTCTCCTCTCCAAGCCCATTTCTACACTTGCCTTCACCTCCTCTACCTTCTTTGTGTAGAAAGTTTCTCCATTTTCCATTTCTATTTCCATTTTCTCTCCACCTCTTCTCTTCTTCCTCCTCTTGGATCCGAAAATTCCAGCCACCATTAGAGAGTCTCTTCTTCACTTTTCTCTCCATAAACACCATTTCTAGACTTATCTTAACCTCCTCTACACTTTCTCTTTAGAAAATCTCTTCAAAAATCTAACTTTTCTACCCCTCCTTCTTCAAATCCGAAAATCACTCCTCCATGGATGGCCAAGCTTTTTAATTTTTCTCTCCACTAAACACATTTATACACTCATCTTCATCTTCTCTACAAGTTTCGTTTGGAAGGTTTGCTCAAAATCCAACTATGTCTCCATTGTCTTCCAAGGTAAAGATTCTTGATTTCTCCCCATTTTCTTCTCATTTTCGTTTTCCTTGGTTACCTATGTGACCAAGGACCATTCTTTTCAAGCTTTAAATTTGTAAATATGAGAATTTGACCACTTTATGGTTCTCTTGAAGGTGGAATCCGAAAATTACAAATCAAGGAACCAAGGAGTTGTTTTCTTGCATTGTCTCCTCTAGGTAAGAGGGAGACTACTCACTTCAACCACTTATGGTGGTGAGGAGACTTGTATGTGTGTTGATGGAGGAATCCATCCTTGTATGCTCTTTGTATGCTTGCTTGAATTATAAATTTTGTATGATTTAGTATTCTTGAATTTGATTGATACTTGATTATGCTATTGAATATGTTTGATATATTAATTGTGTTTGATCATGTTGGGGTTGTTAAATGGAAAATTTGGAGTTTCCTACCTCAACATGGTGCCACGGTTTTGATTAGAAATTAGGGGTGAATATTAGTTTTGTATACAAGTGAAATAAGACTTATCTAATCAAAGATTGAATGATAGTATTAACACTAACGAATGGAAGACTTTGAGGGTTTAATATCCAAGAGGGGTGCCACGGTTTTGGTCTTGGTAAAGAGACAAATGGATTGATTTTGATGATCTAAATTTAAGTGAATTAAGAGTGTAACATATAATGTGATAATTGTGACCTTAGATTGATTTGTTGTATATAATGGTATGTTGGATTGGATTATGTGATTGGAAATGGAAGAAAAATATTTGGGAATCTCTCTTGGAGGGCTACGGTTTTTAGGGTGAAAATTGGATAAATTATGGTTAATGTGTAACAAGCATTAGACTAGAATTAATCAAGTGACAAAATAGAATTTAATGGAAGAAAAGTTTGAGATTGAAGCCTAAATGATGGCTACGGTTTTGAGGCATAAAGATTAGGGTTCTTGGTGAGCTAATTTGATAAGTGAACACTTAAATGAATTAAGGGAATGACATGTAGTATGATGACTTGAGAGAATTTGGGATTATAACCATTGTGAGGCCACGGCCTCTAGGGCAAGTTTTAGGTAAGTATGTGGTTTGGATAATTTGGAAGCATAAGTGATTAGGTAATTAGAAACCAATGTAATAAATGGACAACTAATAAATTGGAAGAATTTAGTATAGTCAAGACTTCATAAATTTTAGAAGACTAAGAGTGAGACCATTGTAAAACTTAAGGTGATTCTAAGTGAGTGAAGAACAAGAGAGTGTGAGGCTTAATAGCTTAATTAATTTACAAGTTATAGGAAATCGAGTTGCCTTGGAATATTAAGCTAGTTGCAAGAATTGGATTTGGTCATGAACCTTGAAAAGAGGAATAAATTCTAAGTTAGGATTCATAATGAACCTAATGATGCATTGATTTACTTGATATTGATATTATGTTGTTATGGGTCCATGTGAGTGACCATGTATACATTGATGCTTATATTGGCCTAAATGTGGCATATTATGAGATTGTATGAAATTGTGGATCATACATGTGCATGCATAGTGTCTTATGCATTGTGATTGTCCTTGTGGACTGTTGTAAGGCCTAGTTGCCTAGGAGATTGAACACACCTTAGTGCGGGTGCGAATAGACAAGTGTGGGTCGTGTTATGACCTCGGGGCGTCGGGGTGCGGGTCCTCCACATGGACAGTTTAGAGCTCCTCTGTACCGTGGGGCAAACCGATGCAAACACACCGACGATCCGGACTTGACACTGTCCTATATCGTGATCTAGTGTAGAATGTCTGTACAATGCCATGATTTGCGCATGAGAAAATTTATTGATAGCACTGGCCTCGGCAGCCGAGTTACAGACATGTCTCCTGATCTTTCTCTCTGCTTGATTGAGTCTAGCTCCATGGAGTAGGAATTGGGAAAGCATGCATTGTGCATCATTCATTACTGGTCTTATAAACTGTTGAGCATGAATACCTGTAAATGATTATTTGATTGTTGTGTTGATTTCTGGAATTACTATTGTGATCTACCTGCTATTGCCTGTTGTTGTTCTACTTTACTATAAATATCGTTGTTATTTTTAATTCTTATTATTACTTACAATTGCATTGCTTTTGTTATAAATTCCGCTGTAGCCGTTGATAAATATATGAACTCGTATTGCTTTATGGGCGCTCTCTACTGCCGTGTCATTTTTCTTACCGCCATAATGGTAATGAAGGATGGGTGTCTCACCTCTTTCCTATATCCTTGTATGTCTGTTTTATACTTATATTGATAAAAGATCGTGAGGAAGATAAGGAGGGACCACACTTTGGTTGATTGGATTGGGCGTTTGGACAAGGTTTCTTCGGCTACGTACGAGTGCAGTTGTGTGGAGGCATTGATGCCTGACTTGTTGACTGGGACTCCAGGCGTCGTACGTGTATATGGGGTTGCGGCTTTGTCTGCTAGTAGTACCTATCCCTGGGTCACTACTTTTCCCCCTTTTAGTGTTTTATTCCCGCTGTATCTTATTGGACTCTGTAATTATTATATTCTATGTCATCAGTGATTTGTGTAAATTGACTATATATATATATGTATAAGAGCTATGATATTATTTCAGTGGTTGTATCATGGCTTGAATACATTTATATTTCATTCGAGGCTCATATTTTCTACCTATGCAAATTGTCAAAAAAAAAAATATATAGACTCTTGAGAATTTAAGTTACTGTTATCATGACTGTGACACACTTGGATTTAGGAACTGTGGTGTAATGACGATTATGCTTCGGTTGCTACATCAAGGGGTGTTACAAAGACGAAGAAGAAAAACCAAAAGATGACCACCAAAGAGAATGGTCTTGGAATGGTGTAAGAAAGCTAGAAATGTGATTGATTTAGCAAGCCATGGAGATTGTCTCCAAGAGGTGAGTGTACGGTGGAGAATGAAGAGGAAAAGAGGAAGAGAAGAGTGCTTGAAGGAAAATGAGAAGAAAGAAGAGTGTTAAGTGTTTTGTGTTTAGAAAAATGGAAATGAGGTGATAAAAGGGAGAAAACACTTTTGACTCCCCTAAAAGAGGGTGTCTGCCTTAGAGTGAATGGGGAGGGAAGAGAGAGGAATGTGTAATTGGAGGAAATTTCTTAGAAGCTTCCCTTTTTACAAGCTTGAATTTAATTAATCTTCCTTTTGAAAATAAAGCTAATAGATATGACACAAAGTCGATTTTAGATAATGTGATAAGGTTTTTAGTACACGTTATTATTTAGTAGACAATTGTTACAGTTGACCGAAGTCAGTATTAATTTATCTGACAAATAAAATTTACACAACAATTATTATTTTATTTGTTAAAATTTCTTGAAAAATATGAAACCTCGTAAATCGTGTCTAGCCTCAAGTTTAGTAAGATCCCCCATCGACGTTTCCACAGCTCAAGGTTCTCGAGAAAAATATCTCATTTTCTCGGGCCCACTCTGTTTTTGCACGCAAAACGAGAAATAATATTAAAATTTTCTACGTTCTCATAAAAATATAAAAAAATTTCAAAAATCACAAATATTATGAAACAACTATTTATCCTAAAATTATTAATTTTCGGGATGTTACAACACTCCCCTGGAAATAGAAATTTCGTCTTCGATATTTTCATCCCTTAGAATAAACATGGATGTAATTCCTTCATCTTGCCTTCCAACTTTCACATCGCGCTTTTAGTCATGTCAATTCAGATCACCCTTACTAATGTGATCTCTATATCTCTGTGTTGCTTTGTTCTCCTATCCTTGATCTTCACAAGAAGCTTCTCATAGATCAGACTCTCTCTGAACTGTACCGTGTTTAGTTTGATGACAAGGCTAAATCGGGGATATACTTTCGCAATCACGATATATGGAAGATTTCACAAAGATTTAGAAAAAAAGGATGACAAAAATTAGTTGTTAGGCTACCAGACCAAATTCGAAACGAAATTTGATATAGTCCGAAGAATTTTGAGGTGAGTTTATTGGTAACTTAGACAAGATGACGCACATTTAGCAACGTCTCTCCTCATCCCTTGTTATCATTACTTTTGTTTTAGATCCTGATATATCTTGGTCGCTCCAGTGTGTAAACTCACTTTACTCCCGTGAGCTCCATTGAAAATTAACTTCTTAAGTTCTGACCCATCTGGCATACAAACCTTACTTGTGAACATCAGGATTCCATTGAATTCCTTCACCGCAAACTGATGTCATGCCTTGTTTTAATAGCCCCTTCATGTCTTGTATAAATTGGTCACTTTTCTACTCCTCTTGGATCTTTCCCAACAGGTCATTCGAAATAGTGACTATATCTAGACATACCTCATCCAATGTCATTTACAATGACAATCACATGTCCTTGAATTACTCCATTAATTCCTTCTTCTTAACCATCATAATGAAGATATTAAGTAGTTTACGGTTCAAAGCGTCGGCCATGACGTTTGCTTTTCCAAGATGATACTAAAGCTAGAGGTCATACTTCTTCAAAACTTCTAGTCACCTTCTCTATCTCATGTTCAGTTCCTTTTTGTCGAATAGACACTTCAAGTGCTTGTGATTGCTAATGGCGTTGAATGTTGCTCCATATAGAAAGTGTCTTCGTATTTTCAGAGCAATTATAACTGCGGCTAACTCCAAGCCATGAGTTGGGTAATCCTCATCATGCACCATCGACTATCTCAAGGCGTAAGTCATAACTTCCCAACTTTGTATGAGCACACATCCTACACCTCAATGCGAAGTACCACAAAGTATTTCAAACAGTTCCCCGAAATTAGGTAAAACCAATACTAGTGAGCATCCGGACATCTCCTCAATCCCTGAAAAACTTTCTTCACCTGTGTTAGTCCGTAGAAGTTTGATTATCTTCTTGTAAACTACATAAGAGATCCCACTATCTGGGAGAGCTCATCGATGCTTCTTCGACAGAAACTAGCTAACCCAGTAAGTTATGAGGGTATCATGGTCTCCAGTTCTTCCCATTACAAGACTGCTTCAACTTTTGACGGACTCACAACAATCCCTTCATTTGCATTCTCATGACTCAAAACTGAACCTCCTCAAACGAGAATTTGGCACTCTGATACTTTGGCATTCGCTCCTTTTCCTTCAAAGTCTGGAAAATTATATCGAGGTGTCTAACGTGTCTCTCCATATGTTCGAGAATAGATCAGAATGTCATTATTGATGACAATGACAATTCTGTTCTAGGTAAGGATGGAAGATTTGATTCATATAGTCTATGAATATAACAGGAGCAATTGTCACTCCGAACAGTATTACGAGATACTCTTAATGTCCAAAACGCATTCGAATTACCATTTTGGGAACATCCTCAAATTCCTACGAATTTAGAAATGACCAAAACGTACATCTATCTTGGAGAGAACAATGATTCCTTCATTACTGATCCATCGAATCGTTCATCTTTCTCCGAGGACACTCATCTTTGATTGTAATCTTGTTCAATTGGCGATAGTCCTCATCTCACCGAGAAGTTCCATTATTCTCCTTAACTAACAGCACTGTAACTCCTCATGCGGGACTCTTTGACTAGAAGAGTAACATTTATATTCCCCGTGCCTTTGTCCTCCAAGGAAGATATTAGCATGTATTCTCAGGTTTCTTTCCCTCACAAAGCTCCAACCTTGTTAGCCGTTACGAATTTAAAAGTCTTGGTTTCGAAAACCACTAAGGTTTCCATCGGGACGATCTAGCCGGATACGACTAGAAAATGATCGACCAATTTCGAAAATCATAAACTCTAATAGGTATAGCTTTAGGTATGCAAGTCAGATCAACAAAAGATTCGACTTTTAGTAGAACAGGATAAAGTAAACAAACTTGGTTGTCAATGACAAATCTTGGTAATAGAGATAAAAGTAACTGGGTCAATGTCAATGAAAATACAGATGAATCCAAATGATCCATACAGTTACAAATTGTAAAAGGAAGGGTTACCCCCAGAATTATACAACACGATTACGGGATTGTCAATTGAGGTACAATTTCCATTGTTTAGATCTTCAAACTTAGAGGTCTCAGCACTTCCCAGGGTGTAAATTCTGGCTTCTGCTTGTGGTTCCACAGCCCTTGCAGCATTGAATGAAGAACTTGCCTTCGCTTGATTGCAATTGCGGGAAATGTGTCCAGGCTTTCCACATTTAAAGCAGATGATCCCCGCAATTATGCAGTCCCTTGTTAGGTGCTCCTTTCCGCACTTGAGATAGAACATTCTCTTGGTGTTACATTCCTTGGTTAAGTGGCTCTTTCTACATTTCTTACATTTTGGCAAAAATGTCGAGGTCTGATTGGATTTACTACCACTAGCACTTTCCCCATGAGTCGGATGTGGCTGTCGCTCTCTTGACAATCGAGAGTATGGTTTCCACTTGAACTGATTGGCCTTTCTATTATTCCTCTTGTGGAGTTTAGGCAGTCTAAGGTTATCCCAAGTCTGACTTTCCTTCAACAAATTCAGAACCTTAACCTCTAATTCTCGCGGTTGGGCGGCCTTCTGATTTTTGTGAGTTGTCACATCAACCATCCTCTGCATTACCTCTTCAGTCGCAGTCATGCTTCCATTGTCTTGTTCTGTGCCCATATGCATACGTCTACCATGAGCCATCGATTTTCTTCGGAGACGGACAAAACATGGCACAACAAAACAAACATAATTATTTCAAATAGTATTGTCTCCTTTTGGAAACCAAACACAAGGAATCACACATTTCAAACAAGATAATTCCAATCTACAAATCCTAACGGTCTCCAACTCGAGCTTCTTCATTCTGCCTCCTATGGTGTAACCTCTTGCAAGTCGTCAACCCCCAACAGCTTCTCAAAGCAAACTTACACAAGTTATTTTTTTCTCCAGAAGATCGGTTTTCCAAAACTTTTTGATCTCTTTCTTACAAAAGAATTCCTATTCTCCTAGTATAGTACGCCTAGGTGAAGTCATAGTTTCCTGTACACACAGAACATTACATATTGAGTAGGCCAATCCTCAATATCATACAACTGTATAATAGTAGCTACTAACATTCAACCTACGGCAAGCCATGCATTCATTTCCCATCATCTCAATCAAGAGACAAGGAAATGCACAACATACAAAAGTTCTAATATGCCTAAGCATAGCAAGTCCATACCCCGGCTCAACAGGATAAACTGCTCTGATACCACCTAAGTGTAACACCCCCAGATATAGTAACCATAACACAATCGTCATTATACCATAGTTACTAATTAAGGGCATGTCACAATTTCAGTTATAGTAATTTCAAAGTTCAAGTTATTACCATTATGCATAAATAAAAAATAGGAGCCTCGAATGAAACATAATTAGTACCCCACCATTTTATACACAACCACAGAAATAAAAACATATTCCATATATATGTATTAAGGTTATCTTTAACACAAGTCACTGGTAACACAAAGTATAATGTTTACATAGTCAAACAGAATACAGCGAGAACAAAACACTAAAGGGGAAAAGTAGTAATCCTTGGGATAGGCACTACTAGCAGACAAAGCCGCAACCCTATATATATATATGACGTTCGGAGTCCCAGCCGACATGACAGACATCAATGCCTTCATGAAGTTGTAATCGTACGTAACCGAAGGGATCCCGTCCAGACGCCAAATCGAGAATAACGAATCGTCCTAATCTAAACAGCAAAGGTGTGGCCCCTCATCTTCTCTTTCACGATCTTTTATCAAATATATGTATATAACAGAAGTACAAGAATACAAGAAAAAGGTGAGATATCCTACTTACATTACCAATTATGGTAGCAAGAAAATTAAACGGCGTAGGATGCCTAAATAACAACACAACACGTACTTTTATCAACAGTAGCAGCAAAAATAAGAATTTAGATAGAAACAACAATAACATCTCAGACAATGAACAATAAGGCAATTCAAATAATCATAACTTTATTTAAAGCAATGATCCAATCACAGTAATAATTAAAATTAATAGTAAAAGTAGATCAATAATAAAGAGCAATAAAAGTTATCAGTATTCCAACAATCAACAGTTCAAGCAATCACATAATTATTACGATAATAATAACAGATATTTTCCATAGTTATTGATGCTCATGCTTAATGATTTATGAGACCAACCATTCATAATGCGAATGGTACCCAATTCCTACTCCATGGAGCAGGACATAAACATTTTTGGAGTGAATGATCAAGGAGTAATGCCAGTATCTCGTTAGCCTTTAAAAATAGTGTGCTTCATCTCATAAAATATTTGTGCAACAATGGCTTATACATGGCACCTTAACCGTTGATCGCGATATAGGACAGCATCTCGGTCTGGATCATCGGTGTGTTTGCATCGGTCTACCCCACGGCACAGAGGAGCTCATAACTGTCCATGTGAGGCACCCGCACCCTGACGCTCCCAGGGTCAACAACATATGATACCTACGCTTAGTCTATTCGGACCCGCACATAGGTGTTATTCAAACTCCTAGGCAACTTGGCCTTTCCAACAATGTCCAACAGACAACACATATGCATGACAACACAATGTCCAATCATGTATGTTTATCAATGATGCATTCATCATAAAGTATACCACCATGGCATATATATCCATTTTCAATATTAACATATCATAATTTCATCAAGAACTTGGTCCCACATAGGAACTCACGATTGCATCAACCAACTCTCAATATCAATACATATACATGTACATCATTCCACACATATCAAAATTTCCATGTTATAGGTCCAAAATTCCATTTTCAAAAATCATTTCTCCCTCATTGGTTTGGATATACAATCTTGTCACATTTCAGTGGAATAAAATCCTTGAATCTGGAGTTTAAGATTTTTGTTTGAGTTACAAGGGATAAGAAACCATGTTTTCATCATTTTCAGCTCAAAAATCTCATTTTTGGGTCCTGGTAATCGATTACATAGATCTGGTAATTGATTACCAGCTTGGCAGAACCTCTGTAATCGATTACATAAAGGATGTAATCAATTACATAGCTTCCCAGAAACTCGATTGTAACTCTAGGAACCTGGTAATCGATTACACGACTCTAGTAATCGATTACCAACTGGACAGAACCTCCATAATCGATTACACCTAGGATGTAATCGATTACGTGATTCCCAAAAACATGATTTTGTAACTCAGAAGGTTTGGTAATCGATTACATAGTTCTGGTAATCGATTACAAGCTAGACAGAATCTTCGTAATCGATTATAGACAAGAGGTAATCGATTACGTGATTCCCAGAATTATGGTTTTTAACTCCAAAGGCTTGGTAATCGATTACCACACATAAACTTGCAGAAAAATGATCTTTAGGCCATCTAAACTTAAACCAAATCAATCCATAACATTTTCAACATCATATTAGCTCAAACATGCATCCTAAATCACATAAAGGAAATCAATAACTCATACAAATCCAACCAAATACATCATTGTGAAAAAGAAAGAAAAATAACATAACAAAGAGAGAAATCCATACATGGATTCATCAATCAACAACAACCCACACAAGACATTTCCTTACTACCAAGATTGGTTGAAGATGATCATCTCCGTCTTACCTAAATGAAGATAATCACAAGGATGCTAGCTCCTTTTTGTTCTTGATTTTCGTTTTCACCTTCAAGAAAACACTAATGTGAGTGACTTCCACAATGTCCACTCAAATCATGGAAAGAAGAGTTCTTGATCACATAGGTGACCAAGAAAAATGAAAATGAGAAGAAAATGGAAGAAAGGTGAAGGCTTTACCTCAAAAGCTTCAAGCTTTAGCTTCAATGGTGAAAAATGGAAGAAGAAGAAGAAGAAGAAGAAGAAGAAGAAGAAGAAGAAGAAGAAGAAGAAGAACAAAAGATGACCACCAAAGAGAATGGTCTTGGAATGGTGTAAGAAAGCTAGAAATGTGATTGATTTAGCAACCCATGGAGATTGTCTCCAAGAGTTGAGTGTACGGTGGAGAAGGAAGAAGAAAAGAGGAAGAGAAGAGTGCTTGAAGGAAAATGAGAAGAAAGAAGAGTGTTAAGTGTTTTGTGTTTAGAAAAATGGAAATGAGGTGATAAAAGGGAGAAAACACTTTTGACTCCCCCCAAAAGAGGGTGTCTGTCGTGGAGTGAATGGGGAGGGAAGAGAGAGAAATGTGTAATTGGAGGAAATTTCTTGGAAGCTTCCCTTTTTACAAGCTTGAATTTAATTAATCTTCCTTTTGAAAATAAAGCTAATGGATGTGACACAAAGTAGATTTTAGATAATGTGATAAGGTTTTTAATATACGTTATTATTTAGTAGACAATTGTTACAAACCGTACACCATTTCACCCCAATCAAAGACCAAAGTCGGTATTAATTTATCATCTCCCCCCAAAAGAGGTGTGTCCGATAAAATTTACACAACGATTATTATTTTATCTGTTAAAATTTCTCAAAAAACATAAAACCTCGTAAACTGTGTCTGATCTCAGATTTAGTAAGATCCCCCGTCGACGTTTCCACAACTCAAGGTTCTCGGGAAAAATAATTAGGCACACTAAATATTATAACCACCAACCCTTAACATCATATTAAGGTAGTCATCCACCACATGTAAAATGTGCATATTTTACAATAGACTCACTTACATATGTAGAATTTGAATAATGTAACAAGACTATTATTATCTATTATAAAACTTATTGCTCATCATTAAAATATGTGACAAAATTAGAATATAAATGTGTAAAAAATAGAATTGGATCAATTGTAATCGGATGATAACAATTTTGTATATATAAAATGATGTGTGAATAACATTATTCTTTATAAAAAACACAAAAGAAGATGATAAGATTTATTAAAAAATAAATTAAACTTAAAAAAGAAAAAGAACCAAAAATGCAAACTTTGAGACTTATAAATTTATTAAATACACATTTTTAAAATTTTTCCTTGAATAAATAATTAATAGTAATAGCATGTCCTATTAATTAAAATAATGATGTTACTTATATATACTTACATATATATTATCTTATATTTATATAATTTTTATTATATAATTACTTTAACACCCTGAATTTCCTATCTCTTAAATAATAATTTTGACGCTAATGTAATTTTACTATTTAGTAATTTCTGCGGACTGTAAAATTATTTTGTTTATTCTTTCAGCCTATTTGATTATTTTGAGTGATTTACTTCGTGTTAGGAAAATAATAATTTTCGGGCCGGAGAAAATCTTTAAATATTTATTTCTCTTGACTGTTAATTATTTTTAATAATCTGACTTGATTTTCATATGTTTTCTAATATTTATGATTTTTGTGGATGATTATGAAATTTTTTTACTGTATGTGGGCCCAAGTGGTCCCATGTGGGCCCAGGTGACCTTACGTGGGCCTAGGTGGGTCCCGCAAAGTAAAAAATTTTCTACGCATAGAAAAATTTGTATTGTTTAGATGGAGATAGAGGATCTTACTAAGCGTGAATCCGAAAATAGTTTTAGAAATTTTCTTGTACTGTGTTTTGTACTGTATTTATTTATCGGGCGATAAAAATACAGTAAATATATTCTTTCGTGGGGTTTTAGCAGATAAAAATAGAAATTATACTATTAAGTCAATATTAGTGATTATGACAATTTTTGATGGACCAATAGGAAACAAGTTCAATATTGAAGACTTTAATATCAACCATCGATTTAATCAACGGTGTAGGATAAGTTTAATAAAATGGCTATGACCATTTATAACCATTGGATTTGGATTTAATCAATGGTAGAGATTTGGTCTCAAAAAGTGACAAAGACCATTTATGACCATTGGATGAAGAATTAATCAAGGGTGGAGATTTGGTCTTGTAAAGTAACAAGGACCATTTATGACCATTGGATGTAAATTTAATCAATGGTGGAGAATTAGTCTTAAAAAGTAGTAAAGACTAATTATGACCATTGGATTAAAAGTAAGAAGGAGTAATCTTGACTCTTTATTTTGGAGACACATCTAATGGCTAGAATTTAAAGGAGAAAGATCCAATGGCCTAGATTAAGTCTTCTAAAATCAAAAGTCTACTTTGAATCCTAACCATTGAATTAATCAATGGCTAGAAATGCTCTAGATGGTGGCTAATAATGATGATAACATTATTGCATGCATAATGCAAAGGATGGCTACGGTTTTGTCATGTCTTTTGGAGCTAAAGAAAAAGTTTGATGACTATTATTAGATGTCATAGTCAATTTGGCATCATTATTGATTCTTTGCACCCTTAGGAGAATGGATTGGAGGGGGGATATGGTTTTGAGAGGCTTTAGGATATAGGAAAAAGTTTAAAGACCATTATTAGTGGTCTTGGTCATTCTTGGCCATTATTGTTCATTTTCAAGAAGCAAAATTTTCTCTCCTTTCTTTTCTCCTCTATGTTTCGGCCATGACCATCAAGAACAACTTCCATCACTTTTTAATTTCATCCAACCATAGATCTTGAATCTACATGATATTCTAAGCAACTTTCATGTTGGAGATTTCCTCTAAATCATTCATCTTCATGGACTTTCTTCAAGATCAAAGTTATGGGGTATTTATGGTGAAGTGTAAGGAAACTTCATTTCTTCTCTTCTTTTTCATGATCTAAACCATGTTTGATCAATGGTTCCTCTTAATCAAGCTTAGTATACTAATTTTTATGTATTTTGTCCAGTATTTGAGAAGCCCTTGGGGGTGAAGGACTTGGAAAAAGAAGCAAAACAAGGAGTTTTTGAGGATCTTCAAGAGGTAAGAGGGAGATCCATCTCACCAACCAAGCATAGTGGTGAGAGATGGTCTTATATTTGATGGATAGTGAATCCATGTGAGGATTCATATCCATGGTCATGTAAATTATTTGTGTGTGTTTATGTGTTTTAATTATTTGCCTATGCTTGATAGGCTATGCATGATTTTATGGCTTTGATGGTATGCTTATATTATGCATGATGAGTATATGGCATGCTTATAGTATTTATGATGAAATATGTATGTGTATGCCATGATATGTTGATGGAAAAGAAATCAATTTTTGGCTCCAAAAGCCAAGGAAGGGCTACGGTTTTGATGCCCATAATTAGAGTTTCATGTTGAAATTTTTCAAGAACAAGAAAATTGATTTGTTTAAATGAAAATTATGAAGTGGAGAAAATAAATTTCCTTGGTTCTAAAGGCTATGGAATTTTCGGCCAAGACACCTCAACATAGGTGTTTATAACTTAATATTTTCATGGAAGAATAAAATTGAATTGATTTGAAAAGCGTGGAAAATAAACAAAGGGTTTGTTTTTCAAGAAGAGCAAGAACACGGTTTTGAAGGGATTTTTATTAATTTTTTTTGTGTAAAATGTTTCTAAGTGTTTATTAAACTTGTTTTCGAAAAACGAAATGGGAAAACGTTGATTTTAAAAAGGATTTGCAAAGAAAGTGAAAAAGGATTTGTAAAGAAAGTAAAAATGAATTTGAACAAATGGGTTTGGTTTTTATGACCATCGGTATTTCGGTTTTGAAACAAAGATTTAATGGTTTTGTTTGTGTAAAACCATATCAATTTAGAAGGAAAGATATTTGATGGTTTCAATGGCTAAGTACCACGGCTTTTGAGGGCTTGTAATGCCTTGATTTTTATGGAACAAAGTGATATTTTATAAAACGAAGTGTTTTGTCACTCGAAAGATTTGACAGTTTTCAATGAACACGTTCACGGTTTTTGAAGACTTATGGATACCTTGATTTTATAACGAAATGATTTTTGCACAAGAATTTGGAAAGGGAATTAGAGCGTTTATTACTTGAGAAATCAAGTTTTTGTAAACAAAAATGTTTTCGAACTTCAATTTATTTTGAAGAAGGTTGTGTTTGGAAATGATTTGGGAAAAATGAAGAATATAATGGTGTTTTGAAAATTTACTAACGTATAACTTATTTTCGAGTTTTGAAATACGTTAGAAAATATTAAGTTTTGAAACGTTGATTTACATCAATGGAAAAGTGATTTTTGTGGATTATATTTTGGAAAAGGATTTCTTGAGTAAAGAAATGTGGAAAAAGATTTTCTTGAGTAAGAAAATGTGAAAAATGAAATACAAAGTTATATTATTTTGAGAAAAGTTGAAAAGGAATTTTTGAAGGTTAAGAAATATTTTCTGTAATGAAATTGTGATGAAAAATGTTTTACGTATCTTAAAAACGTGATTTTTAAGCTACGCAATTTGAAAAATGTGTTGAAAATGATATTAATTTATTTAAGTCCAAAATAATGTTTGGAATATTGAGGAATATTTTACGTAATTTTAAATACGTTGAAATATTTCTACGCGATTTGAATTACGTTTAAATATTTTACGTAATTTGAACTACTATTGAAAAATCACTACGTGATTTGAATAATGAGAGAATATTTTTACGTGATTTCGAAAATGGCGGAAAACTACTATGAGATTTAGAAAGTGTTTTAAATATTTTGAGAATGATGGAAATTGATTTACGCAACTTAAAAGAATGATTTTTAAGTTACGCGATTTTGAAAACGGTGGAAAATTGCTACACAATTTGAAAAATGTATATTTTTATGCGATTGAGAAAAACGTTAAAAAATTAATACGTGATTTAAAAGTGCAACAGAAGTGTTGCGGTATTTTGAAAACGTAACAGAAGTGTTACGATGTTGTGAAAACGTAATAGAAATGTTTTAGAATTGTGAAAACGTAACAGAAATGTTGCGGGATTGTGAAAACACGACAACAGTGTTTTATAACTATGAAAACATGATAACATGATTTTGTTATTGAAAAAAAATATAGTATGATTATTGTAAAACCACTATATGAACACTGTTTGTGAAAACAACGAGGTTTGCCTATTATTGGCACGTGGTGCATTTTAGATGCATTGAAAAAAAAATATATGCGTTGAGATATATGATTTAATTGAACAAACGAATTTGAAAAGAATGGCCCTTGTGGTTGGACTTGCACTGATATATTCGTGCATTGTATAAACTATATATGAGAAATTATGAGATATACCTGTGATTGGTATTTGGTGCATTATACATGCATTGGAATGGTCCGATGAGGACTGGATATGGCTAATTGCCTAGGAGAAACACACCTCTTGAGTGGGTGCGATATGCGTAGTGTAAGTCACTTGTTGACCTTGGGGGCATCGGGGTGCGGGTTGCTTACACGGGTGGTTGGTCGCGCTTCTTCCGTAGGTTAGACCGATGCAACACACCGATGATCCTGACTGAGACACTATTCTTATTCAAAATCTGATAAAGACTGTCGTGTATATGCTAGATGTGCAAAATCAAAATGAGGATTACAGCACGTGGTCTGAGGCATATGGTACCGACAGATCTTTTCGATCATTTCTCCGACCTGAGTTTAGCTCCATGGAGTAGGAACATTGAGTCTAAATGCACATGCATTATATGAGTACATTTATATCTATGTGATATATTAATTGAGGAATATTGGCTATGACAATTGTTTTGAATACTTGAATGATGATGATGATAATGCTGAGGGCATTATCGTAATTGTTGTTTATGATAATTGAACTGATAAATGATTGGATGATGATAGTTGATTAATGTTGATGACATGATCATAATTGTGGTATGATCTATCTGTATGATATGCTGCTTGTGTTATCTCTGTGCTGCCATGTTGGTATTGGTGTAGGTGATCTCACCTCTTTGTTATGTTGTTTTATTGTGTTTGTACTGTTAAAATCAAATAATAGAAGGATCCAGTTGTCTTAGACATAACGGGCGATGGATACTCTGAGATTGGTGACAACAATAAGGAGTGGGCATTCAGAACTCGAAGGTGTGCAGTGTTGACAAAGGAACAAATGTCTGATGCATCAAGATGGATAGAAAAAGGAATAAGTATGTTAAAGTTTCTCGTTAGTGTTGTACCGTGCTATTAAGTAGGACCCGTTATAAGGTTTGCTACTGTTAAAAAAAAAGAGTCTGTTAATTTTATATTTCTCTTTAAATTGTGAAATATTAATTGGTGTCAATATTGCATAATAACTAGTTGAAATATGATTTTCAATATTACCTAATATTTTCAATAAATTTACGTTTCAGTAAAAAGTAATTTTGAAACCCATATTTTCATAACTCAAACCTTTTACAAATTGATTTTCAGATTATGAGTCGGGAGTCGGAAATGAGATGCCCTAAGGAGGGTGTTACATTAGTTGGTATCAGAGCACGGTTTGAGTCTTTTGGGGTTTATGGTTAGGTCTATTTTGCTTGTGTTGTGTTCTCTGTATTATTGTTTTCCGAAAGGAAACACTGTTGTTTATAATGGATATCAGATCCATTATATTTCGATTCACTCGTCTCAGAGGAAAAAAAAAGAAGAAATGACTCAAGATAGTTGTACTTGTGTGGAAATGGAACATGTTACTAGTAATGCAGTTGCAACTACGGGAGCAACGGGAGCAATGTGGAAAGACGACTGCATGAACAGAGGATCTCTGAACAGCGGAAACTGGAAGTTGAAATTCAGGATCTGATGGAAGAGAATCAGTCTTGGAATATAAGATTTCGTAATTTTGGAACCTGGTATTTTTTTTAGATATTGAGAAGGTAATTGATTTCAACGGAAGATGTATTCACGACCACTGAGAAACCGAAGCAGTACGTGATATGTGGAGAGGGCACTTAACGAAGGATTGTACATTAAAGAAAATAATTTGCGAAAAGTTTGGACACATTTCCAGAGATTATGCTCTTTGAAAATAGAGTTTTCTGTTAGTAAAATCTTGGGTAGTAGGGAAAGTCGTTACTCTAAGCGGAATGGAAGTGTTCTGAGCGGAAGATTTAAACAATGGAGATTGCGTCATTGGAGATAATCCTATAAACCCTACTGAATATTTCTGCGAGCAACTTATTCTATGTGGCATATGATTGAGTAAATCAATTATATGTTAGAGTTATTCGTTATCCTCTGATTTGTTTATTTCTATTTCTATTCTTAGCCGATCGAGCTACTTGTGTTATTCAAATATTGTTATAGATCAAATCTTTGTGTTAGTTTGATCTGTCGTTCAAAATTTTGTGTTAGTTTGATCTGTTTCATAAACAGATATGATCTTCAAAATGGATTGGTTATTTTTCAACCATATCCTATGAGATTGTCTCAATAAGGTGTTAATAATTCAGAAAAAAAAATTCATTCTTGAAAATCAGGCAAAATCAAATTCTTGTTGAATATGTTTGGTAACATATCAGATCATTTCGCTACCTTTTCTTCCTAAACCTCTATAATGTTCTTTGTAACATCCCAAAATTTCCTATCTCTTAAGCAGTAATTCTGACAGTTAACAGAATTTTACTGTTTAGTAATTTTTGGATACTGTAAATTATTTTGAATATTCCGTCAGCGTATTTGATCGTTTTGAGTGATTTACTCTATGTCAGGAAAATAAAAATTTTCAGGCCGGGAAAAACTTTACATAATTTAATTTTTACCGTTAGGTAATTATTTTACGTAATCTGATTTGATATTTGTGCGTTTTCTAATATTTGTGATTTTTATAGATGATTATGAATTTTTTTGACTGTATGTGGGCCCAGGTGGTCCTATGTGGGCCCAGGTGACCTTACGTGGGCCCAGGTGGGTCCCGCAAAATAAAAAAAAATTTCTACGCATAAAAAAATTTGTACTGTTTAGACGGAGACAGGGGATCTTACTAAACCTGAATCCGAAAACAGTTTTAGAAAATTTTTTGTACTGTGTTTTGTACTGTATTTATTTATCGGGCGATAAAAATACAGTAAATATATTCTTTCATGGGGTTTTAGCATATAAAAATAAATATTATACTGCTTAAGTCAACATTGGTGGTTTGAATATCCACCATTAATTTAATCAATGGTGGAGATTTAATCTAAACAAGCTTAATAAGGAAGGCTTTGATATCAACCGTTAATTTAATCGACGGTAAAGACTTGATCTTGATTTAATCAATGGTGGAGATGGATCAATTATGACCATTGGATATGGATTTAATCAATGGTAGAGATTTGGTCTCAAAAAGTGACAAAGACCATTTATGACCATTGGATGAAGAATTAATCAAGGGTGGAGAATTGGTCTTGTAAAGTAACAAGGACCATTTATGACCATTGGATGTAAATTTAATCAATGGTAGAGATTTGGTCTTAAAAAGTAGCAAAGACTAATTATAACCCTTGGATTAAAAGTAAGAAGGAGTAATCTTGACCCTTCATTTTGGAGACACATCTAATGGTTAGAATTTAAAGGAGAAAAGATCCAATGGCCTAGATTAAGTCTTCTAACTTAAAGTCTACCTTAATCCTAACCATTGAATTAATCAATGGCTTAGAATGCTTCAAATAATTGCTTGGACTTTCAAGATTGAATCTTAACCATTAATTTAATCTATGGTTGAAATTTAGTCTTATATAATGGCTTGGACTTCAATTGTGACCCTTGGATGGCAACATGGAAGAAGAGATCTTGACCATCCATTTAGTAGCTTCATCTAAAGGTTAAGATTAAAGAAGGAAGAAGATCCAATGGTCCAAGTTTGTTACTATCACTTGGAAAACTCTCCAATTATTTGGTGTCTTTGACTAACACTCAAATAATTCACTTATTTCTCTCTTCACTCTACAGCAATGCAAGGAAAAAGGGGGGCCAAAAAACATTTCATGCATTTGCTATCATAATTCATCTTTGTCTCCTCCAAAAAGCCAAAGTTCTTAGGAAAACTTTCTCTCCTTCTTCTTCATGGTGGGTTTCGGCCATGGCACCGAAATATGTCCTCCATCACTCTTTAATTTCAACCAACCATATTTCTTGAATCCTTACCTTATTCTAAGCAACTTTTATGTTGGAGACTTTCTCTAAATCATTCATCTTCAAGGACTTTCTTCAAGATCAAAGTTATAGGGTATTTGTGGTGAAGTGTAAGAAGACTTCATTTCTTCTCTTCTTTCTCATGATCTAAACCATGTTTGATCCATGGTTCCTCTTAATCAAGCTTAGTATACTAATTTTTATGTATTTTATTTTGTATTTGAGAAGCCCTTGATAGTGAAGAACTTGGAAAAAGAAGCAAAACAAAGAGCTTTTGAGGATCTTCAAGAGGTAAGAGGGAGATCCATCTCACCAACCAAGCATGGTGGTGAGAGATGGTCTTATATTTGTTGGATGTTGAATCCATATGAGGATTCATATCCATGGTCATGTAATAATTTATGTGTGTTTATGAGCTTTAATTTATTTGCTTATGCTTGATATGCTATGCATGATTTTATGGCTTTGATGGTATGCTTATATTATGCATGATGAGTATATGGCATGCTTATAGTATTTATGATGAAATATGTATGTGTATGCCATGATGTATTGATGGAAAAGAAATCAATTTTTAGCTCCAAAAGCCAAGGAAGAGCTACGGTTTTGATGCCCTTGATTAGGGTTCATGTTGAAAATTTTTCAAGAACAAGGAAATTGATTTGTTTAATGAAAATTATGAAGTGGAGAAAAATGAATTTTCTTGGTTCTAAAGGCTATGGGATTTTCGGTCAAGACACCTCAACATAGGTGTTTATAACTTAAGATTTTCATGAAAGATTAAAAATTGGATTGATTTGAAGAGTATGAAAAATAAACAAAGGATATGTTTTTCAAGAGAACAAGAACATGGTTTTGAAGGATTTTTATTGATTTATTTTGTGTAAAAAGATCCTAAGTGTTTTTCTAAACATGAGTTTTGAATGAAACGGGCAAACGTTGATTTTAAGGATTTGCAAAGAAAGTGAAAAAGAATTTGTAAAGAAAGTAAAAATGAATTTGAACAAATGAGTTTAGTTTTATAACCATTGGTATTTCGGTTTTGAAAACAAAATTTTAATGGTTTTGTTTGTGTAAAACCATATCAATTTAAAAGGAAAAGTATTTGATGGCTTTAATGGTTTTGTTTGTGTAAAACCATATTGATTTAGAAGAAAAAAATGTTTTGATGATTTCAATAGTCATGTCCACGTTTTTGAAGGCTTGTAATGCCTTGATTTTTATGAACAAAGTGAATTTCAAAGTGGAAACGTAACTGGATTTAATACAAGGATTTTGGAAAGGGAATCAGAGTGTTTTATCACTTGAGAAAATTTTGTAAACGAAAGACAAAGAGAGGTTGAAAATGTTTTAACTTCAATTTATTTTGAAGAGAATTAATTTTAAAATTGATTTGAGAAAAATGGAGAATATAATGGTGATTTGAGAATTTACTAACGTATAACTTATTTTCAAGTTTTGGAGTACGTTAGGAAAATTTAAGATTTTGAAACATTGATTTACATCAATGGAAAAGTGATTTTGTGAATTATATTCAAAAAGAATTTCTTGAGTAAAGAAGCAGTGAAAAAGATTTTCTTGAGTAAGAAAATATATTACATGAAATATATAAGTTATATTATTTTAAGAAAAGTTAAAAAGGAATTTTTGAAGGTTAAGAAATATTTTCTGTAATGAAATTGTGGTGAAAAATTATTTACGTATCTTAAAAATGTAATTTTAAAGTACGTGATTTGAAATACAGTAAAATATTTCTAAGTGTTTGGAAATACAAGAAAATATTTCTACGCAATTTTAAATATGTTGAAATATTTCTACGCGATTTGAATTACGTTTAAATATTTTATGTAATTTGAATTACTATTGAAAAATCACTACGTGATGAAAAAGTGATGAATTATTTTTACGTGATTGTGAAAATAGCGAAAAATCATTATGTGATTTGAAAAGTGTTTTAAATATTTTGAAAATGAAAGAAAATGATTTACGCGACTTAAAAGGATGATTTTTAAGTTATGCGATTTTGAAATAGTGGAAAAATATTATGGGATTTGAGGAACGTATATTTTTACGCGATTGAGAAAAATGTTGAAAAATTAGTAGGTATTTTAAAAGTGCAACAGACGAGTTGCGGTATTTTGAAAACGTAACAGAAATGTTACTGTATTGTGAAAACATAACAAAGGTATCACGGTATTGTGAAAATATAACAGAAACGTTTCAGAATTTTGAAAACGTAACATAAGTGTTACGGTATTTTGAAAACGTAATATAAACATTTTGGAATTGTGAAAATGTAACAGAAACGTTTTGGAATTGTGAAAAACGTAACGGGAATGTTGCGCAATTTTGTGAAAATACGACGAAAGTGTTTTATAACTATGAAAATGTGATAACATGATTTTGCTGTTGTAAATACAGTATGATTACTGTTGAACCAGTGTATGGACATTGTGTGAGAAAATGACGTGTTTGCCTGTGATTGGCGTTTGGTGCATTTTAGATGCATTGGAAAGATATGTCTGTGATTGGCATTGGTGCATTATACATGCATTGAAAAAAATATGCGTTGAGGCATATGATTGAACAAATGAAATTTGAAAAGATTTGGCCCTTGTGGTTGGACTTGCACTGATATATTCGTGCATTGTATAAAATATAGCTAATAAGCTATTTTGGCCCTTGTGGTTGAAGAAGGAATGAGAATTGATAGTGAGATCTATGATGGATCTTGGGGTGCATCAAGGCGCGGCGGTCGACCAATAGACTGTTACCAAGTGGCCTCAATACTCAAGAGGGGGGGTGAATTGAGTATGTAAAATATTTTCGTAAATCTTTCGCAAAACGTTTGATTGACAATTTTCGTTGAAGCTATTGGATGATTGAGGTGAATGGATAAATGAGATTGAATACTTCACTCATAAATAAACAACCCAAGATAGAAAGAATTCAAGCAAAGCAAGATATCAAACTCAACTCAAGCGTATATAATTAAAGCACAAAGTAAAGAGATAGAGTTAAGAGGAACAAACACAAGATTTATCCTGGTTCAGCCACCAATCCACTTGTGACCTACGTCCAAATTCCTCAAGCAAACCACTCGAGATTTTCCACTAAACTTCAAGCTTGAACGGGTGCTTGAAAACCTTTACACAAAAGAGCACTCAACTCCTTGGGATGCCTCACCCTTGAGCTTGAGCCTCAAATCGGGATGCCTCACCCTTTTCACTAGAGGATACCTCACCCTCTTTACAACCTTTGAAGGATGCCTCACCTTCAACAAGGGATACCTCACCCTTTACAAACTTTGAGAGATACCTCACTCTTTTTTCTCTAGAGGGATGCCTCACCCCCTTTACAAAGAATCAAAGTGTTTATAAAATGAAAACTCTCACAAGAGTAGATGATACAAATTGAAGCCCTATAATGCTCTTCAAGAATATCTCAACAATATACAAAAACAGAGCAAAGGAGATTTTAATGATGATTCTCGGATTAAAGCAATTGATAGATGTTTCTTAAGTGTTGTTCAACCACAAATGATGCCCCAAGATGAGTATTTATAAGTTATTGGAACAAAAGAGCCGTTGGGGACTTTAATGGGCAACATTAAAAGCCAAATAATATAGTCGTTGGACTTGTCAGAATGCTGGTAATCGATTACAGGATTCTGGTAATCGATTACATGACAGTTAGAACGTGTTCTTGGCTTTCTGGGTTTGTGGTAATCGATTACAAGACTTGTGTAATCGATTACAGGCCCTCTGACTTTCTGGTAATCGATTACCAAGAGTGTGTAATCGATTACTTTCCACTTTGAACACAATTTTCAATCCCAATTAAGTCTCTAGGCCATTTTTATCATTTGGGTACTTGGACAAAACAAGATTTACAAATGTTTACCATAATCCAAGATTGAAATCAACATTTCTTTAAAATATGAACTTTGAAAACAAGTTGATTTATGAGATCTTTGAAAAACCATTTGAATATAATTGAGATACCTTGAGAGCATTTCACATTGATGTTCTAAGACCTATATCTAATATACCTCTTTTGATCTTGGTCTTCTTCTCTTAGTCTTGATCTTTTCTTTTGATCTTGAACTTTTCTTTTGATCTTAGTCTTTTCTTTTGATCTTGGTCTTCTTCTCTTGATCTTGGTCTTCTTCTCTTGGCTTTGTTATCATCAAAAACTTATTTGATATGCTTCATGACATAAGCATTCACATAGACAGCTGGCGAGTACCCTGTGCCATTTGGCGATGCAGTCCGTTGCAACGCATTGACGATACCTGACAAGAACACGATTCTTTTCAACAACTGGAAGATTGTCTTTGGGCTAAGGCTGACAATTGACAATTGCATTCTCCTCAAATTGTGAAAACCTCTATGGAGTTATTTTTGAAAAACTGAGTTTTTGTGCACATGCATAATCTGACATTTATATCTATGTGATATATTAATTGAGGAATATTGGCTATGACAATTGTTTTGAATACTTGGATGATGATGATGATAATCATGTTGATGGCATTATTATGATTATTGTGTGATGATAATAATGTTAATGATATGATGATGATAGTTGATTAATGTTGAGTGCATTATTGGAATTACGGTATGATATATTTGTATGATATGTTGTTTGTGTTATCTACGTTTGCCATGTTGGTATTGGCGTAGGTGATCTCACCTCTTTGTTATGTTATTTTGTTGTGTCATCAGTCTTAAAAATCAAATAATAGAAGGATCGAGTTGTCTTAGACATAACGGCAATGAATACTCCGAGATGGGTGACAACAATAAGGAGTGGACATTCGGGACTCGAAGGTGTGTGCGGTGTTGATAAAGAACGGATGTAGAAACAGGATGTCCAGTGCAACAAGATGGATACACAATGAAATAAGTATGTTAAGTTTTAACGTTAGTGTTGTATCGTACTATTAAGTAGGACCCGTCATGGGGTTCGCTCTCGTTAAAAAAAAAGTCTGTTAGTTTTATATTTCTCTTTAAATTATGAAATATTAATTAGTGTCAATATTGCATAATGAATAGTTGAAATATGATTTTCAATATTACCTAAAATTTTCAGTAAATTTATGTTTTAGTAAAGAAGAAATTTTAAAACCCACTTTTTATAACTCACTTTATGCGAATTTCTTTTCAGATTATGAGTCGGGAGTCAGACATGTGATACCCTAGGGAGGGTGTTACATTCTTTCATATATTGCATTTGCAAGAAAGAATATTCCTATTTATATCCATGTCATAGTATCGGAGTGGCGCAGCATAAGCGGGGTGGATCCTTCAAAGTTTGAAAACAGTTTTCTCAGTGGGAAAGTCAAAAAGATAGTAATGGAAATCTTGAAAAAATTTTGGATCATAAGACTTCTCACCCAGCTTATCAGAAAGGATTAAGCGTTCGTATAGACTGATGCATATAAAAAAAATTAGGAATTGAAATATGTTTGAAGTACTTCTCTAGTATTAGTTTTATCTAATCCTAGTCAACCATTAGAGATGAACAGTGACGTATTACATCGGAGCTTAAGATATGTGCTTATGCAGAATAGAAGAGTTGTAGGGTATGATTTTAGGAAATTGAAGTCATTTGAGAAAAACTATTCTAGGCATGAATGAAGGTTGGTAGTCTTTGTATTGGTATCGAGAGATATGAAAATACTTTCTTTTCTGGAGTAACATTCAATATCTTCAAGAACTAGGAGTTTGAGATATCTATTTGATCGGGAGAAGTTGAACGTCAAGCAAAAAAGATTTTGTTGGTTAGAATAGTATAGAAAGAAGTAAGAGAGGAAGCTACATGGGAACGGAAGGAAAGATGAAAGAGTAATATTCATATTTATTCGAGGGTGTGAAATCATATTTGTCAAATTTCGAGGACGAAATTTCTTTTTAGAGGGGAGTATTGTAACACCCTCGAATTTCCTATCTCTTAAACAATAATTTTGACAGCTTAATGTAATTTTATTGTTTAGTAATTTACGTACCTTTGTAAAATTATTTTGTTTATTCTGTCAGTGTATTTGATCATTTTGAGTGATTTACTTCGTGTTAAGAAAATAATAATTTTCGGGCCGGAGAAAATCTTTAAATATTTATTTCTCTTGACTGTTAATTATTTTTAATAATCTGACTTGATTTTCATACGTTTTCTAATATTTGTAATTTTTGTGGATGATTATGAAATTTTTTTACTGTATGTGGGCCCAAGTGGTCCTATGTGGGCCCAGGTGGGTCCCGCAAAGTAAAAATTTTTCTACGCATAGAAAAATTTGTACTATTTAGATGGAGATAGGGGATCTTACTAAGCCTGAATCCGAAAACAGTTTTAGAAATTTTCTTGTACTGTGTTTTGTACTGTATTTATTTATCGGGTGATAAAAATATAGTAAATATATTCTTTCGTGGGGTTTTAGCAGATAAAAATAGAAATTATACTATTAAGTCAATATTAGTGATTGTGATAATTTTTGATGGACTAATGGGAAACAAGTTCAATATTGAAGACTTTAATATCAACCGTCGATTTAATCAATGGTGTAGGATAAGTTTAATAAAATGGCTATGACTATTTATAACCATTGGATTTGGATTTAATCAATGGTAGAGATTTGGTCTCAAAAAGTAACAAAGACCATTTATGACCATTGGATGAAGAATTAATCAAGGGTGGAGATTTGGTCTTGTAAAGTAACAAGGACCATTTATGACCATTGGATGTAAATTTAATCAATGGTGGAGAATTAGTCTTAAAAAGTAGCAAAGACTAATTATGGCCCTTGGATTAAAAGTAAGAAGGAGTAATCTTGACTCTTTATTTTGGAGACACATCTAATGGATAGAATTTAAAGGAGAAAGATCCAATGGCCTAGATTAAGTCTTCTAAAATCAAAAGTCTACCTAAATCCTAACCATTGAATTAATCAATGGCTAGAAATGCTCTAGATGGTGGCTAATAATGATGATAACATTATTGCATGCATAATGCAAAGGATGGCTACGGTTTTGTCATGTCTTTTGGAGCTAAAGAAAAAGTTTGATGACTATTATTAGATGTCATAGTCAATTTGGCATCATTATTGATTCTTTGCACCCTTAGGAGAATGCATTGGAGGAGGGCTACGGTTTTGAGAGGCTTTAGGATATAGAAAAAAGTTTGAAGACCATTATTAGTGGTCTTGATCATTCTTGGCCATTATTGTTCATTTTCAAGAAGCAAAATTTTCTCTCCTTTCTTTTCTCCTCTATGTTTCGGCCATGACCATCAAGAACAACTTCCATCACTTTTTAATTTCATCCAACCATAGATCTTGAATCTACATGATATTCTAAGCAACTTTCATGTTGGAGATTTCCTCTAAATCATTCATCTTCATGGACGTTCTTCAAGATCAAAGTTATGAGGTATTTATGGTGAAGTGTAAGGAAACTTCATTTCTTCTCTTCTTTTTCATGATCTAAACCATGTTTGATCCATGGTTCCTCTTAATCAAGCTTAGTATACTAATTTTTATGTATTTTGTCCTGTATTTGAGAAACCCTTGGTGGTGAAGGACTTGGAAAAAGAAGCAAAACAAGGAGTTTTTGAGGATCTTCAAGAGGTAAGATGTAACACCCTTGTGGGGGTGTCACATATATAAATAAAATAAAAGAAAGATAAATAAAATCTACCCAAGTTGTAAAATATTTATTATAAAATAATATGGGTTGAAAATTTTTTCCAATTAAACATAATATTGCAAGATAAAACAACATAGAACATAAAATAGGCACACTATCATCACACATAATATACATATGGTTTCATCTTAGATTATACAAGTAATGTACAACTACCAATATTTAAAACTAAAAACATAACAGTAAACAAAGCAGTAAAAGGTTTATATATACAAACGCAGACGCGCCCAAGTACACATCATAAATATCTAGCCCTCTGAAGGATCACTCTCAGATGAAACTTCAGGTGATAAATATCCAAGATGCCTCGACCCTCTACGGACACGAGTCCGTGCAGTCGATACGATGCTGATCTCACTAGGCGCATCAAACATACCACCCCAATGACGCCTAAGAGACAGCGGCAACTCCACATGTAGATACAGCAAGGTAGAAAAGATCGGCACTCCATCAAACTCCGTACGTATGGTCACCGTCAGACGCCCTACGTACGTCACCGAGTCACGATCCTCTCGCAGACGCCAGGCTTCAGAGCCTCCATGGAACTCCAGTTGCACAAACCCAAAGAAACCTGGTAGCGTCATATCCACACAATCAATCCAATGGGTAAGGATGATCGGATGGTTCTTGATCGTAGAACTGATCTTCGGCTTGCTGCTCTTCCTCCTCTTCGGGATACTCACACTCAAGAGGCTGTTCCTCTTCCTCAAACTCTTTATCACATAATTTAAAATATACAGATAACACATACAAGAAAGAGGTAAGACAATCTGTATCACCACAAACGTGGTAAAATAAGAAAACGACAATACAACAGTATAACAGTTCATACAATATAGCATTACTATAATAACATAAATCATAATATTAAATAATACGAAACTCAATACAACAACATACAATGTTACATATGAATAAAATGGTACAAATAAATAAAAAATACGAGATAGATAAAATAATACGAGATAGATAAAATAGAGCAAATAAATAACTTTAAAATGTATAAAACATAAATATATGAAATGTGACTCAACCCTACTCCATGGAGCTAAAAATACAGACATTAGAGTGAACGACCCGCAAAATCTATTAGTACCGTCGACCGCCCATAACTATTGCGCTGTCACACGTTGCATCTATAGCCCACTGAAATAGCATAGTGGTGTAGTTCACTGTCATACGTTATGTCACTACAGGCTTGCACTAATAGACTTCACAAGATCTTGATTAAGTATAGTGCGTGTTGAGTCCATTAGTGTGTTACCAGTTACTATGGCCCAGAGGAGCGACCAACTGTCCACAAATGGAATAATCTGCACACTAATGTCTCCAAGTTCATTCAAGTTGAACCACACTACGCTTATCACACCGACAACACGATGTTATTCATCTCGTCAATCAATCCACCAATTATCAACCAAATTGGCACAACACGATGCATGACAAAAATTCCAAATATGCCTTCACTAGCAAAAATTCCAAATATGCCCTCACTGGCAAAAATTACGAATATGCCCTCACTGGCAAATCGCATACATATACAGTACGTCCCAGCTGACAGTACTATTTCACAATCTGTCCGGGTCCACCACTTTGGCCCGACAGTAAAACTTGCTGTTTTCGTCAATCGCGTAAAAAAAATTTTCACGTTTTCAAAATCTCGTCGCTTTTACAAATGTTTTTAAATCGCGTAAATATATTTTACTGTTTTTAAAATTGTGTACTATTTTTCAAACATTTTCTCAATCGCGTAAGATTTTTAAATCATTTTCTTGTCCGAATTCCTTAAAAATTACTGTTTAAATAAACAAAAATAATATTTAATACTTTTGAACTACGTAGAATATTTTTCATACCGTATAAAGTATATTTGCTATCTTTTCTATCTTATTTGTCTGTTTTTAGTAAAAATTGACAGTAGTTTGCTTAGAAAATGTATAACAATGATTTTCTAAGTTTTCCGTAAAAATTCCTTTTATTTATATTATAACCATTTAATCACACTTTTGAAAACTACTAACGTGCTTCAAAATATAATATGAGCTCTACGTTAGAAATTTTACAAAAGCTACTGTATTTACTTTTAACCACTAAAATCATTGGTTTTAACTTCTTAAACTTAATCTAATCAATTTATTTCTTCAAAACTCATTATAGAAAAATTCCTTTTAACATATATTGCTTCTTTTTGATTGAAAATGGTTTGGAAATGATTTTAGAAATCATAAATCCTTGGCTTTGGCATGTTGGCCGAAACACTTAAAATTACCATTAGATCTCTACATTCATTTTTCTTGCTCTAGACAATTTTGCATCTTGTTAATTCTCCTAGGTTAATTAAATCACACTTTTAGAAAATTAATGAGAACATTTTGGTTCTCCTTTTTGGTTGAGGCCGTGAGCCTTAGTGGCGTGTTCTTTGGAACACTCATGCAATCCTTGACATGTTGTTCACATCCTACTATTTACACATGTATTTCTAACACATACAATATTGTTAAAGCTTGTAGACATGCATATTAATACAAATCACAAATAGGAAAGCTATTAACAAGCACACAAATGAATCCTTATGGATTCTACAATCACAAACAATTTTCATCTTCTTACCACCACCCAAGGATGATAAGATTTAAGTCTTCCTCTTACCTTAAATGAAGACAAATACTCTTTCACTCTTTTCTAGGGTTTCAGTTTTCACCCTCCAAGACACCTATCAAGCTTAAACAAAATTCTACAAGTTATAACCATGAAAGAAAGCTTAAACCATGGATCAATCATGGCTTAGAACTTTGAAAAAGAATTAAGAAATGAAAATCAAAGAGTTTCACCTTCAAGGTAAAATCTTCCAAGTAGGTTTTCAAGCCCAAGATGAAGGATTTTGCAAGAACTCCCAACTAGAGATGTTCTTAGAATTGTGTTTAGGTTTAGAAAAGTTGGTTAGAAGAAATTTTGGGTGGATGGATGGTGAAGAATGGTGTTTGGCCGAATGCTTCACAAGGAAGACAACAATGGAGTTTGATATTTTTGGAAGAGAGAGAAGAGAGAAAATGCATGAAAATTAAGTGAAGAATGACCTTGAATGAGTGAATGGCCGTAGACTTCAAATGGCAAGAGGTGTCCATTAGCTTGACTCCATCCTAGCCTTAGAATTGATCAATGGTGAGGATTAAGACTTGATTACCAAGCTTTGCTCTCATTGGTTAATCCTAGCCTTGTCACTAACCTTGTCATCAAGCTTAGTCACTAACTAAGCCTAGTCATTAAGCTTAGTCACATGCTCTTGAATGTTCCACCACTAATAATGTTTAAATTAAGCTACTAATTCTATTAAGTTTTCACTAAACGTGGGTCCCACAAAATATTTTCGGGTTCATTACCGCTTGTTTGTATTGACTAATAAAATAATACTATAATAATATAAAATTATTTTATTTTACAGTTAAATCCTAAAAATTAAAAGATTACTAACTGTATCTTTCATAATTGGGTTTAGTAAGATCCCCCAGCTCCGAATAATTAAAATAAGATTTCCCCAGCTCGGAAAATATTATTTTCTTGTCCCAGAGCAAATCACACAAAAAGTTTAAATAAAATAATAGACAATAATATAAAGCAATAATTCATACAGAAAAATAACAAACAGTACAAAAAGGACATAACAGTTATTTTTTCTAAAGTTAAAAAATAGAAAACAGTACATTCGGGACTCAACGGTAATACCCTAAAAGTTTAGGGTGTTACAACTCTCCCCAACAAACAAAAATTTCGTCCTCGAAATTCGTTATAGCTCAGAACAAATGAGGATATTGCTCCTTCATCTTGTCTTCTAACTCCCAGGTAGCATCACCTATCACATCATTCCATATGACCTTCACCAATTCGATCATCTTCCCTCGAAGCTGCTTCACCTTTCTGTCCTCTATTCTGACAGGTAAAGTCTCATAAGTCCGATTCTCCTTCAGCTGTACTTCATCTGGTTGTATAACATGCGTTGGATCCGGAATATATTTCCTTAGCTGGGATACATGAAATACATCATGCAGAATGGATAGAAAATGTGGGAAAGCAATCTGATAAGCTACAGGACCTATACGTCGAATAATCTGATACGGTCCAATGAACTTAGGAGTAAGCTTCTTAGATTTGATAACTCTTCCGACACCAGTCGTAGGAGTCACTCTTAGAAATACATGCTCACCCTCCTCAAATTCAAGAGGTCGTTTTCATTTATCCGCATAACTCTTTTATCTGCTTTGCGTCGTCTTCATCTTCTCTTGTATCATCTTTACCTTCTCCGTAGTCTATTGTACAAGATCTGGTCCAATAGTCATACTTTCCCCATCTTGATACCAACACAACGGTGTTCGACATCGTCTTCCATACAATGCCTCATAGGGTGCCATCCCTATACTTGCGTGAAAACTGTTGTTGTAGGTGAATTCTATCAAAGATAAAAATTCATCCCAACTCCCTCGTTCTTCCAACACACAGGCTCGCAACAGATCTTCCAAAGACTGTATAGTTCTCTCTGTTTGACCATCAGTTTGCGGATGATAAGCTGAACTCAACCGCAACTTAGTTCCCATGGCTTCTTGTAAACTCCGCTAAAATCTCGACGTAAACCTCGAATCTCTGTCAGAAACTATACATGTAGGCACACCATGTAACCTCATAATCTCATTGATATATATTTGGGTTAATCTTTCCAACGAATACTTAATATTGATTGGCAAGAAATGAGCCGACTTTGTAAGCCTATCGACTATAACCCATATCGAATCATGACTTTTCCTCGTCTTCGGTAATCTAGTAACGAAATCCATAGAGATACTATCCCATTTCCACTCTGGAATAGCTAACGGTTGCAACATACCAGCTGGTCTCTGATGTTCCACTTTCGCCTTCTGACAAACCAGACAAGACTCCACACATTCCGCTACGTCTCTTTTCATCCTTGGCCACCAAAACAACTTCTTTAAGTCTTGGTACATTTTGGTCATCCCCGGATGCAAACTCAGATCACTAGTATGAGCATCATCTAGAATTCCCTTCTTAAGCTCAAGATCATCAGGTACACAAATTCTTCCCTTATATCTCAAGAGTCCATCTGTTCCTTCTTCTACCGTTGCTTTATGGCCTTGCTTTAACAATTCCCTTTCATTTTGCAAAAACGGGTCCTCCTCCTGTTTCTCTCGTATCGCATCAAGCAGTTCATTGATAATTATTACCTTCCACAGACGAATCCTTCCAGGTACAAATTCCATTGACAACCATAAATCTCGGAATTTATTAATCAATTCTTACTCCTTTATCATCATTGCCGAAACACTAATCACTTTTCTGCTCAAGGCGTCAGCTACCACATTAGCTTTTCCTGGATGGTATTGGAGTTGAAAATCATAATCCTTTAAGAATTCCAACCATCGCCTTTGCCTCATATTCAATTCTTTCTGATCAAATAAGTACTTCAAGCTCTTGTGATCACTAAAGACATTGAACATTGCTCCATACAGAAAATGTCTCCACACTTTCAGAGCAAAGACCACTACGGCCAATTCCAAATCATGTGCTGGATAATTCCTCTCATGAACCTTCAACTGTCGAGAAGCATATGCCACAACATTTTGGTCTTGCATCAATACACATCCTAACCCTTGGTAAGAAGCGTCACAATACACATCAAAAGCTCTGTTAGAATCTGGCAAAATCAACACTGGTGCAGTTGCTAAACTCTTCTTCAATTCTTGGAAACTAGCTTCACGTTCTTCCGTCCACTCAAAAGCTTGACTTTTCCTCGTGAGCTGCGTAAGCGATCCAGCAATCTTAGAAAAACCTTCGATAAACCTTCGGTAATATCCAGCAAGTCCAACAAAACTTCGAACTTCCGTCACCGTCTTAGGCCTTTCCCACTATAAAACAGTCTCTACTTTCGATGGGTCTACCGCAATACCTTCTTTCGAAATCACGTGACCTAGAAATTGGACTTCCTCCAACCAAAACTCACACTTTGCCAATTTGGCGTACAGCTTCTTTTCCTTCAAAATCTGAAGAACAACACCGAGATGTTCAGCATGCTCTTCCTTAGATTGAGAATAGATCAGAATGTCATTGATAAAAACAATGACAAATCTATCTAGATACGGATGAAAAATCTTGTTCATATAGTCCATGAATATGGCAGGAGCATTCGTCACCCCGAATGGCATTACTTGATACTCGTAATGTCCATAACGAGTTCGAAAAGCTGTTTTGGGTATATCCTCCCCCTTAACACGAATCTGGTGATAACCCGATCTCAGATCTATTTTGGAAAATACCACTGCTCCCTTCAACTGATCCATTAAATCGTCAATTCTTGGAAGCGGATATTTATTCTTGATAGTCACCTTGTTTAACTGACGATAATCCACGCAAAGTCGAGATGTTCCATCTTTCTTTTTGACCAAAAGCACTGGTGCTCCCCATGGTGAAACACTAGGTCGCACAAATTGTTTCTCCATCAAATCCACCAATTGTTGTTTTAGCTCCACCAACTCTGCTGGCGACATCCGGTATGGCGCAATTGAGATAGGACCTGCTTCTGGTACTAAATCAATTGAAAACTCGATCTCCCTCTCAGGTGGCAAACCAGGCACGTCATCAGGAAAAATCTCTGGAAACTCATTGACAACAGGAATAGTATTCACATCTTTCTCATTCTTGACCTCTAGAGAAGACAATAACATATATCCCTACGCTCCCTCTCTCAACATTGACTTGACTTTAACAGCAGTCAAGAATCCAGACTTTTCTTCCTTAGGAAAAACTATGGTTTTGCTTGCACAATCTATAAGGATATGGTTAGATGATAACCAGTCCATCCCTAATATTACATCTATCTCGACAAGAGGCAAACAAATCAAGTTGACTAAAAACACACGGACCTTTATAACAACAAGATAATCCAAACATATCTTAGACGTAATTACAGGTTTAGCAGTTGGCGTAGAAACACTCAATTTAACATTCAGAGAAAACACAGGCAACTTCAACCTTTCCACACAATCATATGCAATAAATGAATGTATCGCACCAGAATCATATAACACAATTAGAAGATTACCTCCAATAGCACCTTCTCCCTGAATAAGATCATCAGATTGAGAAATTTTCGTTCCAGTCATAGTATATACTTGCCTTCCAGACCTCGGTTGAATACTTCCTGACCTTGGCTGAGCAGCACGAACACTTCTCATAGCTGGCTTTCTCTCTGGTTGAGTACAATCCCTAGATATATGCCCAGGCTGTTTGTAATTAAAACAAATTGTTCCTTTGATAGGGCATTCACTAGAAAGATGGCCCTTCTTTCCACACTTAAAACATGTTGGCGTGAACGCCACCCCTTGTCCAGCTCTACTACCACTAGTATTTCCCCCAACTGGTGGTCGTTGAGATTGATTCCCTGGTGGTCTAGAATACGGCTTACGCTGAAACCGATTAGTATTACTACCACTACCTCTCTGAAACCTTGTTGGCCCAAAGTTACGATTCCTCTGATCTCGTGACGGCTCCAACTCCTCGAGTCGTGCACACACATCAACTAAAGCATGAAACTGATTCATTCTTAAGGATATCACCCCTCGTTTCAGTTCCACTCTCAACCCCGACTCAAACTTCCGACATCTCCACGCATTGTCCGATCAAGTTTGAGCATAATCTGAGAATTGAGACAAACTCTCAAATTTAGTAGCATAGTCATTCACCGTCATATTACCCTGACGTAAACCAAGAAATTCCATCTCCTTGGCATGTCTAGCACTTGCAGGAAAATACTTTTCCAGAAATGCATTAGAAAATGCTTCCCAGGTAATTTCTGTTCCTTCAGTCTGCAATAATCGGCGGGTTCCTCTCCACCAATGTTCTCCGTCTCCCCTTAACATAAAGGCTGCATACGTTACCTTCTTCTCATCGGAGCATCTCATTCCTTCAAAGATTCTCTCCAAGTCTTGTATCCATTGACTCGCCTTCTCAGGATCAACCTCACCTCTAAACTGCGGCGGATTATTACGCCTAAATTCAGATAAATTTAGGGCATCAGCAGTAGCATCTTGCTGTTGAGCTGCTCTCAGATTTTGCTGCGTAATTACCTCAGCCATTAGCTGCATAGCTTCAGCAGTCGCAATCATAGGATCCACTTCCTTGCTGTTGAGCTGCTCTCAGATTTTGCTGCGTAATTACCTCAGCCATTAGCTGCATAGCTTCAGCAGTCGCAATCATAGGATCCACTTCCCGATTTACGTTCACACGTCCTCGTCCTCTACCAGACATCTTCTTTCTTCAAACATAACCAAACAAAGTTAGATACATCCTTTCGGAAGTAAATCACGAGAGAATCACACAAAGACAAAAAAAACAGACCCAACCACAACCCCAAAAGACTCTAACTTGGGCTCGATACCAACTAATGTAACACCCTTGTGGAGGTGTCACATATATAAATAAAATAAAAGAAAGATAAATAAAATCTACCCAAGTTGTAAAACATTTATTATAAAATAATATGGGTTGAAAAATTTTTCTGATTAAACATAATATTACAAGATAAAATAACATAGAACATAAAATAGGCACACTATCATCACACATAATATACATATGGTTTCATCTTAGATTATACAAGTAATGTACAACTACCAATATTTAAAACTAAAAACATAACAGTAAATAAAGCAGTAAAAGGTTTATATATACAAACGCAGACGCGCCCAAGTACACATCATAAATATCTAGCCCTCTAAAGGATCACTCTCAGATGAAACTTCAGGTGATAAATATCCAGGATGCCTCGACCCTCTACGGACACGAGTCCGTGCAGTCGATACAATGCTAATTGTAACGTCCCGAAAATTAATAATTTCAGAATAAATGATCATTTTACAATATTTGGGATTTTCTAGAATTTTTCTGGATTTTTCTGAGAACGCAGAATATTTTAATCTATTCTTCGTTTTGCGTGCGCACCGAGCTGAGAATTGATGAGGTCAGTGTAACGCTCCGGAAACTAATTATTTCGCCGCCAATAGTCATTTTCTAATATTTGTGATTTATGTGAATTTTTCTGGAATTTTTCGGAAACGACAAATATTTTAATATATTCCTCGTTTTGCGTGCGCACTGAGCAGAACCAGGGAAACGCGATGTTTTCTCTGAGAACCTTGGACTATGGACATGTCGACGGGGAATCTTACTAAACCCGAGACTTGACACAGTTTACGAAGTTTCATAATTTTCGAGAAATTCTAACAGATAAAATAAATCAATACAAATGAAAAATTCATCCGTCGATTAAATAAATACCGACTTCGTAATCGTAACTATTATCCATTGGATAATAGTGTGTAATAAAAATCCTATCACATTATCCTAATGTAATCTACTTTATGTCAAATCTATCTACTTTAATTCAAATTTAATGGTTAAATAATCAAAGCTTCCTTAAGAAGCTTTGACCCAAACATTGACCCATGTGCTTTGGCTTCTCTTAGAAGCCAATTTTCACTCTCTCTTCTCTCTCTCTTTGCACGGCTGGTGGCAGCCATGCAAGGCAAATAATTGCCTTTCATTTAGCTAATTTTGCTACACTTTAATCATAATTATCAAACACTTTCTCTCTCTACCATTTCTTCTTCTTCTTCTCCATTTTTCTTCTCCTCCTTCCCTCTACAAGGCCATTCGGCCAGCCCATCTCCACCACCCCAACCATCACAAAAAATTTAAACTAAATACATTTTCTCAATCCTCTCAACATTCTAAACACTTTTTCTTCTTGGAGTTTCTTGAAAATCCTTCATTTTCATCATCTTCTTCAAGCTCCAACTTTGAGCATTTTGGGTAAGTTTCAAGACCACTTATTCTCTTCTCTTGATTTCGTGATTTTGGTTCCTTTAATGGTCATCCATGGTTGATTTTTCAAGCCTTGATATTGATTCTAACAAATCACCATTTTCTTAGGGTTTTGGTGGCCAAATCCGAAAATCCAAGGAGCTTTCTTGGAGTTCATTTGATTTCTACACTCATGTAAGAGGAAGACACTCCTCTTCAACCATTTTTAGCATCTAGGAACCTTGGTTGTGTTGATTTGTGAAGAACCCTAATTAGGGTTGTTCTTGAAATTAATGATTAATTATGTTATGTGTTGATTTTAATTGATTTATGCTATTGGATTGAATTGTTGTATATAAGGCTATGTTAGATTGGATCTTGTGATTGAAAATGGAAGAAAAACGTTGGAGAAGCCCTCTTGGTGGCCACGGTTTTGAGGCTAGCAATTAGGGGAAATTGTGATAAATTGTAACAAGCATTGGATTTGAACTGAGCAATGGATAAAAATGGAATGTAATGGAAGAACAAAATTTGAAGTTGGAATGCTCATGGTGGCTACGGTTTTGGAGCCAAGAACCTAGGGTTTTTGGTGAGTTAATTGAACAAGAGAACACTTTAAATAATTAAAGAAATGATGTACAAGATTATGGCTTGAAAAGAATTTGAATTTGGATTTATAGGGAGGCCACGACCTCTAGGGAATTTCTAGGTGAAAATGTGATTTTGATGAATTGGAAGCATAATCAATTAGGTAATTGGAAGCCTAAGTAGTGAAATGGATAATCAAGAAATTAGGAGAATTTAATGTGTTGATTTTAATTAATTTATGCTATTGGTTTGATTGGTGGTATATAATGGAATGTTGGAATGGATTTAGTGATTTAAAATGGGTGAAAAATTGATTGAACACCCTTCAAGAGTGCCACGGTTTTAGGTTGGAAATTTAGAGGAAATTGTGTTGAAATTGTAATGGGTATAAGACTTAAATTATCAATGTATGAAATGGAATTTAATGGAAGAACAATTGGAAGTTGAAACTCCTATAGTGGTTACAGTTTTGGAGACAAGAACCTAGGGTTTTTGGTGAGTTAATTGAACAAGAGAACACTTTAAATAATTAAAGAAATGATGTACAAGATTATGGCTTGAAAAGAATTTGAATTTGGATTTATAGGAGGCCACGGCCTCTAGGGCATTTCTAGGTGAAAATGTGATTTTGATGAATTGGAAGCATAATCAATTAGGTAATTGGAAGCCTAAGTAGTGAAATGGATAATCAAGAAATTAGGAGAATGTATTGTAATTAAGACTTCATAAATTTTAAAGAGCATGAGAGTGTGAGGCTTGAGAGCTTAAATAAAATGTAAGTTATTGGAGATTGAATTGCCTTAGTATGTTAAATTGATTTTGAATATGAACCTTGAAATGAGGAATAAATTCTAAGTTAGGATTCATAATGAACCTAATGACGTACTAATTGACTTGATATTGATATTATGTTGTTATGGGTCCATGTGAGTGACCATATATACATTGATGTGGCGTATTATGAAATTATATGAAATTATGAATCATACATGTGCATGCATAGTGTCTTATGCATTGTGATTGTCCTTGTGGACTGTTGTAAGGCCTAGTTGCCTAGGAGATTGAACACACCTTAGTGCGGGTGCGAATAGACAAGTGTGGGTCGTGTTATGACCTCGGGGCGTCGGGGTGCGGGTCCCTCACATGGACGGTTTAGAGCTCCTCTGTGCCGTGGGGCAAACCGATGCAACACACACGACGATCCGGACTTGACACTGTCCTATATCGTGATCTAGTGATGAATGTTTGTGCAATGCCATGATTGTGCACGATTTGATTTATAGCACTGGCCTCGGCAGCTGAGTCACAGACATGTCTCCTGATCTTTCTCTCCGATTGATTGAGTTTAGCTCCATGGAGTAGGGGTTTGAGAGAACATGCATATGAGACATGATCTATATATACATTGTTGTTATTATCTGTTTTCCATATTATGACTTATCTGTTCATTACTGTAATGATTACCTGCTTTGTTTAATTGCTTACTTGTTGGACTTACTGTTAGTATTTGAATATACTGTTTCGATTTGCTATTTGGGCGCGTGGCGCCGTAATGTCTCTAGCATGCTATAATTGGTAATGATGTAGGATGTCTTACCTCCTTCTATGTTTCCTATATCTTTGTATGTTTGTTCTATACTTATATTGATAAAAGATCATGAGGAAGATAAAGAGGGACCACACCTTGGTTGATTGGATTGGGCGTTTGGACAAGGTTTCCTCGGCTACGTACGAGTGCGTGCGATTGCGTGGAGGCATTGATGCCTGACTTGTTGATTGGGACTCCGAGCGTCGTATGTGTATATGGGGTTGCGACTTTGTCTGCTAGTAGTACCTATCCCTGGGTCACTACTTTTCCCCCTTTTAGTGTTTTATTCACGCTGTATTTTATTGGACTCTGTAATTGTTATATTCTATGTCATCGTGATTTGTGTAAATTGACTATATATATATATATATGTATAAGAGATATGATTTTATTTCGTGGTTGTATCATGGCTTGAATACATTTATATTTCATTCGAGGCTCATATTATCTACCTATGCAAATTGTCAAAAAAAAAAATATAGACTCTTGAGAATTTAAGTTATTGTTATCATGACTGTGACACACTTGAATTTAGTAATGCTGTGGTGTAATGACGATTATGCTTCGGTTGCTACATCAAGGGGTGTTACATTAGGTGGTATCGAGAGCGATTCATCTGTTGAGTAGGGTATGGACTTGCTATGTTTAGGCAAAGTAGAATTTGGTCTGTTGTGCACTTCCTTGTCTCTTGTTTGAGATGATGGGAAAGGAATGCATGGCTTCTTTGTAGAGGTTGAATGTTGATAGCTACTTGTTATACGATTGCATGATATTGAGGACTGGCCTACTCAATATGTAATGTTCTGTGTGTACAGGAAACTACGACTTCACCTAGGCGTACTGTGTTAGGAAAATAGGATTTCTTCTGTGAGGAGATCAAAAGGTTTTTGAAAACCGATCTTCTGGAGAAAGAAATAGTTGGTGTAAACTAGATTCGAGAAGCAGTTTGGGAGTTGACGGCTTACGAGGGATTACGCTGTGGAAGCAGAATGAAGAAGTTCGAGCTGGAGATTGTTAGGATGTATGGAATTGAGCTTGTCTTGCTTGAATTGTGTGAATTGTGTGACTCTCTGTGTTTGGTTTTCATAGGGAGATAACATTGTTTGAAGTAATTTTTTTTGTTTGTTGTAATTATGTCCGTCTTCAGAGAGATTCAATGGCTCGCAAAGGGACATGCAAGGCGGTGGCTCATGACAGACGTATACATGTGAGCGCGGGACAAGACAATAGAAGTATCGCCGCGACTGCAGAAGAAAGGCAAATGGTAGCTGAGATGGCAACTTACCAGGATCAGAGGATCACGCAACAACGAGAGTTGGAAGTTGAGGTTCAGAATCTATTGGAGGAAAGTCGACTTCGGGGCAAACGTGGACTACCTAGATTCCAAGGGAGGAATAATAGAAAAGTTAACCAGTTTAAGCGGAAACCATGCGCACGGGTATCAGGGAAACAACAACAACAACCAATTCCTGGACAAAGTACTAGTGGCGGTGTATCCAGTCAGATCCCGACATCTTCGCCAAGATGTATGAAATGCGGAAAGGAACACTTCACGAGGGAGTGTAAGATCAAAAGGATAATCTGTTTTAAATGTGGAAAGCCTGGACACGTCTCTCGCAACTGCGACCAAGCAAAGACAAATTCTTCAGTCAATGCTGTAAGGGCTGTAGAACCACAAGCAGAAGCCAGAACTTATACCCTGGGAGGTGCTGAGACTTCAAAATTCAGAGATCTAAATTGTGGAAGTTATGCCTCAAATGATGATCCTGTAATCGTGCTGTATAATTCTGGGGGTAACCCTTCCTTTTACAATTTGTAACTTTATGGATCATTGGGATTCATCTGTATCTTTCCTATCTTCAACTTAAATTATTTCTATTTCTGTTACTAAGACTTATCGTTGACACCTAAGTTTATGTAATCTATTCTATTTCTACTAAAGACTGAATCTTTTGTTGATCTATCTTGCTTACCTAAAATCATATCTATTTGAGCCCATGATTCTAGAAATTGATTGGTCGTTTCCCGATTATTACCTGCTAGAGCGTTTCGATCAACACCTTAGTGATTTTCGAAACTAAGGCTTTTGAGTTCGTAACAGCCAACAAAGTTGAAGCTTTGTGAGGGAAAAGAAATCCAAGGATACGTGTTACCTTTTGTAGAGGACAAAAGAGAAAGGGAATATGACTGTCACCATTGTAGTCAGTAAGTTTCTTGTGATGAACTACAGTGCTGTCAGTTAAGGAGAAGAATGGGACATCTCAGTGAGATGAACACCATCGTCAAACGAATGAGATTATGATCAAGGGTGAGTATCCTCGGAGAAAGATGTACGTCCTGGTCATCATTAAGTTCGTGAAAGATTGAGAATGTCCCCGAAATGATTTCGAATGCGCTATGGGCATTATGGTTGTCTCGTGATGCTGTTCGGAATAACAAATCCTCTTGTCATATTCATGAGTGACATGAATTGTATCTTTTGTCCTTACCTAGAATAGAATTGTCATTGTCATTAATGATGACATTCTGATCTATTCTCGAAAATATGGAGATACACGTTGGACATCTCGGCATAGTTTTCCTGACTTTAAAGGAGAGAGAGTAAACGCCAAAGTATCAGAGTACGGATTCTTAATTGAGAAGGTTCAGTTTTGGATCATGAAATTTCCAATTGTTGTGGATTCCCAAGAGATTGAAGTAGTTCTTCAAAAGGAAAGATCGGAGACCGAAAAAGAGGCACATAGCTGGTGGAATTAGTTAGTTTTATCGAAGAAGACACATAGATTGAAGGAGTATCAATGGATCCTCCAAGATAGCCGGATATTTTGCTCAGTTTACGAGAAGGGAATCAAAACTTCTATGGACTAACGCGTGTGAAGAAAGATTTTAAAGGTCGAGGAGACATTCGAATACTTGTCAGATTTGGTTCTACCTAATCCCAGGGAACTGTTTGGAGAATTTTATGCTTCACATTAACATCTAGGATATGTGTTCATGCAAGGTTAGGAAAGTTGTGACTCACACCTCAAGGTAGTTGAGGACGCATTGAGAATTGCCCAACTCACGGTTTGGTGCTAGCCGTAGTTAAAATTGCTCTGAGAATATGGAGACACTTGCTACGATCAACGCCTTTAGCAATCACAAGGACCTGAAGTATCCATTCGATAAAAAGGGGTTGAACATGAGACAGGAAAGGTGATTAGAGTTTTGAAGGAGTATGACGTCTAGTTTCAGTGTCGTCCTGTCTGGGTCACTAATAAACCCATTCCAAAATTCTTTGGACTATATCAAATCTCGTTTCGGGTTTGGTTCAATAGCTTGTCAACAGATTCTGTCATCCTTTCTTTCTAAATCTCCATGATGTCTTCTATATGTCACGATCGCGAAAGTATGTCACCGATCCAGCCACGTCATCAAACTAAACCCGGTGCAATTCAGAGAGAGTCTGATTTATGAAAAACTTCTCGTGAAGATTGAGAATAGAAGAATAAAGCAACGCAAAGATATAGAGATCGCGTTGGTAAGGGTAATCTAAATTGACGTAACTAGAGACACAATTTGAGGGTAAGAAAATAAGATGAAGAAACACGTTAATGTTTGATCTAGGGGATGAAAATTTCGAGGACGAAATTTCTATTTGAAGGGGAGTGTTGTAACGTCCCGAAAATTAATAATTTCAGGATAAATGATCATTTTACAATATTTGGGATTTTCTAGAATTTTTCTGGATTTTTCTGAGAACGCAGAATATTTTAATCTATTCTTCGTTTTGCGTGCGCCAGTGAAATTGATGAGGTCAGTGTAACGCTCCGGAAACTAATTATTTCGCCGCCAATAGTCATTTTCTAATATTTGTGATTTATGTGAATTTTTCTGGAATTTTTCGGAAACGACAAATATTTTAATATATTCCTCGTTTTGCGTGCGCACTGAGCAGAACCAGGGAAACGCGATGTTTTCTCTGAGAACCTTGGACTATGGACATGTCGACGGGGAATCTTACTAAACCCAAGACTTGACACAGTTTACGAAGTTTCATAATTTTCGAGAAATTCTAACAGATAAAATAAATCAATACAGCGAAAAATTCATCTGTCAGATTAAATAAATACGACTTATTAATCGTAACTATTATCCATTGGATAATAGTGTGTAATAAAAATCCTATCACATTATCCTAATGTAATCTACTTTATGTCAAATCTATCTACTTTAATTCAAATTTAATGGTTAAATAATCAAAGCTTCCTTAAGAAGCTTTGACCCAAACATTGACCCATGTGCTTTGGCTTCTCTTAGAAGCCAATTTTCACTCTCTTCTCTCTCTCTTTGCACGGCTGGTGGCAGCCATGCAAGGCAAATAATTGCCTTTCATTTAGCTAATTTTGCTACACTTTAATCATAATTATCAAACACTTTCTCTCTCTACCATTTCTTCTTCTTCTTCTCCATTTTTCTTCTCCTCCTTCCCTCTACAAGGCCATTCGGCCAGCCCATCTCCACCACCCCAACCATCACAAAAAATTTAAACTAAATACATTTTCTCAATCCTCTCAACATTCTAAACACTTTTTCTTCTTGGAGTTTCTTGAAAATCCTTCATTTTCATCATCTTCTTCAAGCTCCAACTTTGAGCATTTTGGGTAAGTTTCAAGACCACTTATTCTCTTCTCTTGATTTCGTGATTTTGGTTCCTTTAATGGTCATCCATGGTTGATTTTTCAAGCCTGATATTGATTCTAACAAATCACCATTTTCTTAGGGTTTTGGTGGCCAAATCCGAAAATCCAAGGAGCTTTCTTGGAGTTCATTTGATTTCTACACTCATGTAAGAGGAAGACACTCCTCTTCAACCATTTTTAGCATCTAGGAACCTTGGTTGTGTTGATTTGTGAAGAACCCTAATTAGGGTTGTTCTTGAAATTAATGATTAATTATGTTATGTGTTGATTTTAATTGATTTATGTTATTGGATTGAATTGTTGTATATAATGCTATGTTAGATTGGATCTTGTGATTGAAAATGGAAGAAAAACGTTGGAGAAGCCCTCTTGGTGGCCACGGTTTTGAGGCTAGCAATTAGGGGAAATTGTGATAAATTGTAACAAGCATTGGATTTGAACTGAGCAATGGATAAAAATGGAATGTAATGGAAGAACAAAATTTGAAGTTGGAATGCTCATGGTGGCTACGGTTTTGGAGCCAAGAACCTAGGGTTTTTGGTGAGTTAATTGAACAAGAGAACACTTTAAATAATTAAAGAAATGATGTACAAGATTATGGCTTGAAAAGAATTTGAATTTGGATTTATAGGGAGGCCACGACCTCTAGGGCATTTCTAGGTGAAAATGTGATTTTGATGAATTGGAAGCATAATCAATTAGGTAATTGGAAGCCTAAGTAGTGAAATGGATAATCAAGAAATTAGGAGAATTTAATGTGTTGATTTTAATTAATTTATGCTATTGGTTTGATTGGTGGTATATAATGGAATGTTGGAATGGATTTAGTGATTTAAAATGGGTGAAAAATTGATTGAACACCCTTCAAGAGTGCCACGGTTTTAGGTTGGAAATTTAGAGGAAATTGTGTTGAAATTGTAATGGGTATAAGACTTAAATTATCAATGTATGAAATGGAATTTAATGGAAGAACAATTGGAAGTTGAAACTCCTATAGTGGTTACAGTTTTGGAGACAAGAACCTAGGGTTTTTGGTGAGTTAATTGAACAAGAGAACACTTTAAATAATTAAAGAAATGATGTACAAGATTATGGCTTGAAAAGAATTTGAATTTGGATTTATAGGGAGGCCACGACCTCTAGGGCATTTCTAGGTGAAAATGTGATTTTGATGAATTGGAAGCATAATCAATTAGGTAATTGGAAGCCTAAGTAGTGAAATGGATAATCAAGAAATTAGGAGAATGTATTGTAATTAAGACTTCATAAATTTTAAAGAGCATGAGAGTGTGAGGCTTGAGAGCTTAAATAAAATGTAAGTTATTGGAGATTGAATTGCCTTAGTATGTTAAATTGATTTTGAATATGAACCTTGAAATGAGGAATAAATTCTAAGTTAGGATTCATAATGAACCTAATGACGTACTAATTGACTTGATATTGATATTATGTTGTTATGGGTCCATGTGAGTGACCATATATACATTGATGCTTATATTGGCCTAATGTGGCGTATTATGGAATTATATGAAATTATGAATCATACATGTGCATGCATAGTGTCTTATGCATTGTGATTGTCCTTGTGGACTGTTGTAAGGCCTAGTTGCCTAGGAGATTGAACACACCTTAGTGCGGGTGCGAATAGACAAGTGTGGGTCGTGTTATGACCTCGGGGCGTCGGGGTGCGGGTCCCTCACATGGACGGTTTAGAGCTCCTCGTGCCGTGGGGCAAACCGATGCAAACACCGACGATCCGGACTTGACACCTTTGTCCTATATCGTGATCTAGTGATGAATGTTTGTGCAATGCCATGATTGTGCACGATTTGATTTATAGCACGGCCTCGGCAGTGAGTCACAGACATGTCTCCTGATCTTTCTCTCCGATTAATTGAGTTTAGCTCCATGGAGTAGGGGTTTGAGAGAACATGCATATGAGACATGATCTATATATACATTGTTGTTATTATCTGTTTTCCATATTATGACTTATCTGTTCATTCTTGTAATGATTACCTGCTGGACTGTTTAATTGCTTCTTGTTGGACTTACTGTTAGTATTTGAATATACTGTTTCTGATTTGCTATTTGGGCGCGTGGCGCCGTAATGTCTCTAGCATGCTATAATTGGTAATGATGTAGGATGTCTTACCTCCTTCTATGTTTCCTATATCTTTGTATGTTTGTTCTATACTTATATTGATAAAAGATCATGAGGAAGATAAAGAGGGACCACACCTTGGTTGATTGGATTGGGCGTTTGGACAAGGTTTCCTCGGCTACGTACGAGTGCAGTTGCGTGGAGGCATTGATGCCTGACTTGTTGATTGGGACTCCGAGCGTCGTATGTGTATATGGGGTTGCGACTTTGTCTGCTAGTAGTACCTATCCCTGGGTCACTACTTTTCCCCCTTTTAGTGTTTTATTCACGCTGTATTTTATTGGACTCTGTAATTGTTATATTCTATGTCATCAGTGATTTGTGTAAATTGACTATATATATATATATATATATATATATATGTATAAGAGATATGATTTTATTTCAGTGGTTGTATCATGGCTTGAATACATTTATATTTCATTCGAGGCTCATATTATCTACCTATGCAAATTGTCAAAAAAAAAAATATAGACTCTTGAGAATTTAAGTTACTGTTATCATGACTGTGACACACTTGGATTTAGTAACTGTGGTGTAATGACGATTATGCTTCGGTTGCTACATCAAGGGGTGTTACACTAATCTCACTAGGCGCATCAAACATACCACCCCAATGACGCCTAAGAGATAGCGGCAACTCCACATGTAGATACAGCAAGGTAGAAAAGATCGGCACTCCATCAAACTCCGTACGTATGGTCACCGTCAGACGCCCTACGTACGTCACCGAGTCACGATCCTCTCGCAGACGCCAGGCTTCAGAGCCTCCATGGAACTCCAGTTGCACAAACCCAAAGAAACCTGGTAGCGTCATACCTACACAATCAATCCAATAGGTAAGGATGATCGGATGGTTCTTGATCGTAGAACTGATCTTTGGCTTGTTACTCTTCCTCCTCTTCGGGATACTCACACTCAAGAGGCTGTTCCTCTTCCTCAAACTCTTTATCACATAATTTAAAATATACAGATAACACATACAAGAAAGAGGTAAGACAATCTGTATCACCACAAACGTGGTAAAATAAGAAAATGACAATACAACAGGCATAACAGTTCATACAATATAGCATTACTATAATAACATAAATCATAATATTAAATAATACAGAAACTCAATACAACAACATACAATGTTACATATGAATAAAATGGTACAAATAAATAAAATAATACAGATAGATAAAATAGAGCAAATAAATAACTTTAAAATGTATAAAACATAAATATATGAAATGTGACTCAACCCTACTCCATGGAGCTAAAAATACAGACATCAGAGTGAACGACCCGCAAAATCTATTAGTATTGTCGACCGCCCATAACTATTGCGTTATCATACGTTGTGTCACTACAGGCTTGCACTAATAGACTTCACAAGATCTTGATTAAGTATAGTGCGTGTCGAGTCCATTAGTGTGTTACCAGTTACCACGGCCTAGAGGAGCGACCAACTGTCCACAAATGGAATAATCTACACACTAATGTCTCCAAGTTCATTCAAGTTGAACCACACTACGCTTATCACACCGACAACACTATGTTATTCATCTCATCAATCAATCCATCAATTATCAACCAAATTGGCACAACACGATGCATGACAAAAATTCCAAATATGCCCTCACTGGCATAAATTATGAATATGCCCTCACTGGCAAATCGCATATATATATAGTACGTCCCACCTGACAGTACTGTTTCACAATCTGTCCGGGTCCGCCACTTTGGCCCGACAAGAAAACTTGTTTTCGTCAATCGCGTAAAAATTTTATCGCGTTTTCAAAATCTCGTCGCTTTTACAAATGTTTTTAAATCGCATAAATATATTTTACTGTTTTTAAAATCGCGTACTATTTTTCAAACGTTTTCTCAATCGCGTAAGATTTTTAAATATTTTCTTGTCTGAATTCCTTAAAAATTACTGTTTAAATAAACAAAAATAATATTTAATGCTTTTGAACTGCGTAGAATATTTTTCATACTGTATAAAGTATATTTGCTATCTTTTCTATCTTATTTGTCTGTTTTTAGCAAAAATTGACAGTATTTTGCTTAGAAAATGTATAACAATGATTTTCTAAGTTTTCCGTAAAAATTCCTTTTATTTATATTATAACCATTTAATCACACTTTTGAAAACTACTAACGTGCTTCAAAATATAATATGAGCTCTACGTTAGAAATTTTACAAAAGCTACTGTATTTACTTTTTACCACTAAAATCATTGGTTTTAACTTCTTAAACTTAATCTAATCAATTTATTTCTTCAAAACTCATTATAGAAAAATTCCTTTTAACATATATTGCTTCTTTTTGATTGAAAATGGTTTGGAAATGATTTTAGAAATCATAAATCCTTGGCTTTGGCATGTTGGCCGAAACACTTAAAATTACCATTAGATCTCTACATTCATTTTTCTTGCTCTAGACAATTTTGCATCTTGTTAATTCGCCTAGGTTAATTAAATCACACTTTTAGAAAATTGATGAGAACATTTTGGTTCTCCTTTTTGGTTGAGGCCGTGAGCCTTAGTGGCGTGTTCTTTGGAACACTCATGCAATCCTTGACATGTTGTTCACATCCTACTATTTACACATGCATTTCTAACACATACAATATTGTTAAAGCTTGTAGACATGCATATTAATACAAATCACAAATAGAAAAGCTATTACCAAGCACACAAATGAATCCTTATGAATTCTACAATCACAAACAATTTCCATCTTCTTACCACCAACCAAGGATGATAAGATTTAAGTCTTCCTCTTACCTTAAATGAAGACAAATACTCTTTCACTCTTTTCTAGGGTTTCGGTTTTCACCCTCCAAGACACCTATCAAGCTTAAACAAAATTCTACAAGTTATAACCATGAAAGAAAGCTTAAACCATGGATCAATCATGGCTTAGAACTTTGAAAAAGAATTAAGAAATGAAAATCAAAGAGTTTCACCTTCAAGGTAAAATCTTCCAAGTAGGTTTTCAAGCCCAAGATGAAGGATTTTGCAAGAACTCCCAACTAGAGATGTTCTTAGAATTGTGTTTAAGTTTAGAAAAGTTGGTTAGAAGAAATTTTGGGTGGATGGATGGTGAAGAATGGTGTTTGGCCGAATGCTTCACAAGGAAGACAACAATGGAGTTTGATATTTTTGGAAGATAGAGAAGAGAGAAAATGCATGAAAATTAAGTGAAGAATGGCCTTGAATGAGTGAATGGCCGTAGACTTCAAATGGCAAGAGGTGTCCATTAGCTTGGCTCCATCCTAGCCTTAGAATTGATCAATGGTGAGGATTAAGACTTGATTACCAAGCTTTGCTCTCATTGGTTAATCCTAGCCTTGTCACTAACCTTGTCATCAAGCTTAGTCACTAACTAAGCCTAGTCATTAAGCTTAGTCACATGCTCTTGAATGTTCCACCACTAATGATGTTTAAATTAAGCTACTAATCCTATTAAGTTTTAACCAAACGTGGGTCCCACAAAATATTTCCGGGTTTATTACCGCTTGTTTGTACTGACTAATAAAATAATATTATAATAATATAAAATTATTTTATTTTACAGTTAAATCCTAAAAATTAAAAGATTACTAACCGTATATTTCAGAATTGAGTTTAGTAAGATTCCCCAGCTTCGAATAATTAAAATAAGATTTCCCCGGCCCGAAAAATATTATTTTTCTGTCCCAGAGCAAATCACACAAAAAGTTCAAATAAAATAATAGACAGTAATATAAAACAGTAATTCATACAGAAAAATAACAAACAGTACAAAAAGGACATAACGGTCATTTTTCCTAAAGTTAAAAAACAGAAAACAGTACATTCGGGAGTCAACGGTAATACCCCAAAAGTTTAGGGTGTTACATAAGAGGGAGATCCATCTCACCAACCAAGCATGGTGGTGAGAGATGGTCTTATATTTGATGGATAGTGAATCCATGTGAGGATTCATATCCATGGTCATGTAAATTATTTGTGTGTGTTTATGTGTTTTAATTATTCACTTATGCTTGATAGGCTATGCATGATTTTATGGCTTTGATGGTATGCTTATATTATGCATGATGAGAATATGACATGCTTATAGTATTTATGATGAAATATGTATGTGTATGCCATGATGTGTTGATGGAAAAGAAATCAATTTTTGGCTCCAAAAGCCAAGGAAGGGCTACGGTTTTGATGCCCATAATTAGAGTTTCATGATGAAATTTTTCAAGAACAAGAAAATTGATTTGTTTAAATGAAAATTATGAAGTGGAGAAAATAAATTTCCTTGGTTCTAAAGGCTATGGAATTTTCGGCCAAGACACCTCAATATAGGTGTTTATAACTTAATATTTTCATGGAAGAATAAAATTGGATTGATTTGAAAAGCGTAGAAAATAAACAAAGGGTTTGTTTTTCAAGAAGAACAAGAACACGTGTTGAATGGATTTTTATTAATTTGTTTTGTGTAAAAAGTTTCTAAGTGTTTATTAAACTTGTTTTCGAAAAACGAAACAGGCAAACGTTGATTTTAAAAAGGATTTGCAAAGAAAGTGAAAAAGGATTTGTAAAGAAAGTAAAAATGAATTTGAACAAATGGGTTTGGTTTTTATGACCATCGGTATTTCGGTTTTGAAACAAAGATTTAATGGTTTTGTTTGTGTAAAACCATATCAATTTAGAAGGAAAGATATTTGATGGTTTCAATGGCTAAGTACCACGGCTTTTGAGGGCTTGTAATGCCTTGATTTTTATGGAACAAAGTGATATTTTGTAAAACGAAGTGTTTTGTCACTCGAAAGATTTGACAGTTTTCAATGAACACGTTCACGATTTTTGAAGACTTATGGATACCTTGATTTTATAACGAAATGATTTTTGCACAAGAATTTGGAAAGGGAATTAGAGCGTTTATTACTTGAGAAATCAAGTTTTTGTAAATGAAAATGTTTTCGAACTTCAATTTATTTTGAAGAAGGTTGTGTTTGGAAATGATTTGGGAAAAATGAAGAATATAATGGTGTTTTGAAAATTTACCAACGTATAACTTATTTTCGAGTTTTGAAATACGTTAGAAAATATTAAGTTTTGAAACGTTGATTTACATCAATGGAAAAGTGATTTTTGTGGATTATATTTTGGAAAAGGATTTCTTGAGTAAAGAAATGTGGAAAAAGATTTTCTTGAGTAAGAAAATGTGAAAAATGAAATACAAAGTTATATTAGTTTGAGAAAAGTTGAAAAAGAATTTTTGAAGGTTAAGAAATATTTTCTGTAATGAAATTGTGATGAAAAATGTTTTACGTATCTTAAAAATGTGATTTTTAAGCTACGCGATTTGAAAAATGTGTTGAAAATGATATTGATTTATTTAAGTCCAAAATAATGTTTGGAATATTGAGGAATATTTTACGTAATTTTAAATACGTTGAAATATTTCTACGCGATTTGAATTACATTTAAATATTTTACGTAATTTGAACTACTATTGAAAAATCACTACATGATTTGAATAATGAGAGAATATTTTTACGTGATTTCAAAATGGCGGAAAACTACTATGAGATTTAGAAAGTGTTTTAAATATTTTGAGAATAATGAAAATGATTTACGCAACTTAAAAGAATGATTTTTAAGTTACGCGATTTTGAAAACGGTGGAAAATTGCTACGCAATTTGAGAAATGTATATTTTTATGCGATTGAGAAAAACGTTGAAAAATTAATACGTGATTTAAAAGTGCAAAAGTGTGTGTTGCGGTATTTTGAAAACGTAACAGAAGTGTTACGATGTTATGAAAACGTAATAGAAATGTTTTAGAATTGTGAAAATGCAATAGAAATATTGCAAGATTGTGAAAACACGACAACAGTGTTTTATAACTATGAAAACATGATAACATGATTTTGTTATTGAAAAAAAATATAGTATGATTACTGTAAAACCAGTGTATGAACACTGTTTGTGAAAACAATGAGTTTTACCTGTTATTGGCACGTGGTGCATTTTGGATGCATTGAAAAAAAAATATATGCGTTGAGACATATGATTTAATTGAACAAACGAATTTGAAAAAAATGGCTCTTGTGGTTGGACTTGCACTGATATATTCGTGCATTGTATAAACTATATATGAGAAATTATGAGATATACCTGTGATTGGTATTTAGTGCATTATACATGCATTGGAATGGTCCGATGAGAACTAGATATGGCTAATTGCCTAGGAGAAACACACCTCTTGAGTGGGTGCGATATGCGTAGTGTAAGTCACTTGTTGACCTTGGGCGCATCGGGGTGCGGGTTGCTTACACGGGTGGTTAGTCGCGCTTCTTCTCATAGGTTAGACCGATGCAATACACCGATGATCCTGACCGAGACACTATTCTTATTCAAGATCTGATAAAGACTGTCGTATATATGCTAGATGTGCAAAATCAAAATGAGGATTATAGCACGTGGTCTGAGGCATACCGACAGATCTTTTCGATCATTTCTCTTACCTGAGTTTAGCTCTATGGAGTAGGAACATTGAGTCTAAATGCACATGCATTATATGAGCACATTTATATCTATGTGATATATTAATTGAGGAATATTGGTTATGACAATTGTTTTGAATACTTGAATGATGATGATGATAATGTTGAGCGCATTATCGTAATTGTTGTTTATGATAATTGAACTGATAAATGATTGGATGATGATAGTTGATTAATGTTGATGACATGATCATAATTGTGGTATGATTTATCTGTATGATATGCTGCTTGTGTTATCTCTGTGCTGCCATGTTGGTATTGGTGTAGGTGATTTCACCTCTTTGTTATGTTGTTTTGCTGTGTCTGTACTGTTAAAATCAAATAATAGAAGGATCCAGTTGTCTTAGACATAACGGGCGATGGATACTCTGAGATTGGTGACAACAATAAGGAGTGGACATTCAAGACTCGAAGGTGTGCAGTGTTGACAAAGGAACAAATGTCTGATGCATCAAGATGGACGAGAAAAAGGAATAAGTATGTTAAAGTTTCTCGTTAGTGTTGTGCATGTGCTATTAAGTAGGACCCGTTATAGGGTTTGCTACTGTTAAAAAAAAAGAGTCTGTTAATTTTATATTTTTCTTTAAATTGTGAAATATTAATTGGTATCAATATTGCATAATAACTAGTTGAAATATGATTTTCAATATTACCTAATATTTTCAATAAATTTACGTTTCAGTAAAGAAGTAATTTTGAAACCCATATTTTCATAACTCAAACCTTTTACAAATTGATTTTCAGATTATGAGACGGGAGTCGGAAATGTGATGCCCTAAGGAGGGTGTTACAATTACAATTAACTTCATCTTACTTTTTACATATTTACATGTTGATTCTATTGACTTTAGAGATACGAGAGACATGTGAGATACCAGAAAAAATAAGTGTATAAGTATTTTCTAATTAAGGCACAAGTCAAAGATCCCTTTGTAATTAAAGAAAAGACCAATAGTTTCATGCCAACTCACATGAATAATAATATCAATTTTTTTATATTATTTTTTTACACAATTTATCATCTTGATTAATAAAATATAAATTTATGATTAATTATGTATATAAATTAATTAATAGATATTTTATTAACTAATTAATACATATAATTTTTATTAATCAATTAATATATATAATTAATATATATGATTAATTATGTAAAATGTTGAATTTCATGGTTTCAGAGTAAAGGGAGAAGAGAAAGTTGAGAGAAATGGAAAAAACTGTATATTGATAGAATGGAAAGTGAAAAATACAATAGGTAATCTTAGCTTATATAGCCAACTAATCCAAGTAAATTAACTTACCATTAAAACTAATTCTAACTAACTCTAACCAATTCTAACTATCTTAACAGCCCCTTGCAAGTTGGAAGGTGTACATAACACTTCCAGCTTGGGATGATCAATACAAATGCATATCCAGAAATATAATGATAATGCCAAGAATTGATAAGGCACGCAGGCCAACAAATGCTTAACCACCATAAAAGGCAGAAGTTCCAAATGCTTAACCACCATACAAGGCAGAAGCTACAAATGCTTAACCACCATACAAGGCAAAAGCTAAAATCATCAAAGCCAACAAAGGGCAAAAGCTTAACCATTAAGCAGAAGCCACAACTCAAGGCTTAACCACTTAACAGAAGCAAGAACATTCATCAATGCTTAACCACCACCATGGGCAGAAGCTTACAAAAAAAAAATATCAATGCTTAACCATACATGACAGAAGCTCACATCAACACTTAACCATCATGGACAGAAGCTTACAACAACAAAAAAAATATCAAAGAAGTAAATCACCAAACAGTTGGTGTACACAAAACTTTGATGAACGCATTCTCTTAGATGACGCTTTTATGTTTTCTTTTGTAGCAACACTTCGCTCATAGTGAACATCATCATAACCAGCCAATATTTTTGCTAGTTTAGCACGGACAATGCCTTCATCCTTCCGAAAAGTCCTCCCTCGGAAGAAAAGCAGCGTAGAGCGAGACTCGTATGGATCTTGAGTCTCATCATATGAATTTCTCTTTGGATCTACGTTCTGCACATCGATTTTCTGCCATACCTCTGTTGTGTAGATTTGAGGCATCAAGATTCAGATCTATGGAACAACCGAACAAAACCACCATCGTCTTATTGATCTCGATCAGATCCATATGGATCTGGTAACAGGAAGCGTAACAGAGATAAAGTGAGAACAAGATCTGGATTTCTAGGAGGAGATTGGGGACCGAACAAGAGAAGCAGCTGCGGAGGGAGGCATCGGAGGGAGTGAATATGGTGGAAGGACCGGTGATGGAGCCGCCGTGGCTAGCTCGTGGAAACCGAGATGAGACAAGATTGGAGGGAGAAGTGCGGTGTGAGAGAAGAACGAGTGTTCTTGGAGATCTTGTGGAGTTGGTGGTGGTGCTGAGGGCGTTGAAGGCGTGAAGGATGCTTCGAATCCTTCAGTGGCGGTGACGTTGAGGCCGCAGAGCATGGCGGCGAAGGAAATGGCGAAGAGCAGTGAGAATCGCAGGGAGGAGTTTTCCATGGCGGAGAGAGAAGAAGTGATGATCCAAGTGATGATTCAGATTTCAGAGTATTTTCTCGGGAAAGTGTAAAATGGAAAAGAAAAATAAACTAAGAAAGAGAAAAAGAAAAGAAAATGCAGGAAAGAGTGTTCAAGGTGGGTGGAATGACTCTGATACCATGTTGAATTTCATGGTTTCAAGTAAAGGGAGAAGAGAAAGTTGAGAGAAATGAAAAAAATTGTATATTGATAGAATGGAAAGTAAAAAATACAATAGGTAATCTTAACTTATATAATCAACTAATCCAAGTAAATTAACTAATCATTAAAATTAATTCTAATTTACTCTAACTAATTCTAACTATCTTAACATAAAAAAAATAGAAATATGATTATTTTTGCATGAATAAGGACGCTCCGGAGAAATCAGGGTACACTGGATCCTTTATTTTGTCCAAATTTAACATGCATGTGGGGAAAGGTGAATTTGGGTTGAATTTGCAGAAAATTTGACCCAACAAAAGTGAGTTAAATTATAACTGGGAGTGTTTTGTCGTACTGGTTTGAAGAATAACCAGTAACCACGTCACAAAATGGAAAATCGAAGCACGAAGTAAAGTACCTTTATACCGCAATCATTTGCCAAATGACGATGGAGTCCTCACAAGGCACGTTGTGATTGGTAAATAAAAAAGCACAAGGTGCTGCGGAACCGTAACTCTCAAGTGCGCTCGGCCTTTTTTTTTTTTTCATTTTTATTGGTTTGGCGATTTTATCAAAACAAAAATAATAATAAAAAATACGTATTAATTAATTAAAAATTTTATTTTAAGTGTCGTATGACTTTTTTTTTAATCAACGAGAAAGAAGAGCATAGGAAATGGCGAAAGAAGAAGAAGCTCTCTTTGCTAACTCCTTTTAACTCGCGATTTTGTCTTTCATCAAACCATTTTTCTCTCCCAAGTCCCAGATTTTCTCGGTATCCAAACATCCTTTGTCTGAAGCTCTCTTCAGCTACTCTGCTCCCTGTTGAGATCTACCCCTCTTTCTCTGACTGACGGGTCTTCTTTTGCGGTGAAGAAGAGCCGGTTAGATTCACTTCCATCAAAGCTTAGATCATTTCCAAGTTTCGCTTTTGAATCTTTCTTTCACGTTGAGATGGTTTGATTGTGAATCAGAAATACTGTTTTTAGTTTGTTTCTGTTACTGTGCAGTGTGTTTCTTTGTTCTTTCTCACTTTCTTGCTGCTTCTTTTTTATTTTTACTTTGAGATGATAATCATAATAATTGCGGCAATGTTTTGGCTTGGTGTTCTTATCTTTTTTTAAATTTATCTCCTTGCCTAATAGTAGCACATTTTTTTTTATTTTGTAAATTTTGTTGAGATATTGTGAGAGAAAATCAGTGCCGGAGCTAGATATGTTTAAAGTTGATCATTTGGGTGATCATGAAATTGTTGTCTCGTCAATGAGCACTTGAGATCAGTGCATACCCTATTGGCTCAAGTCGCTGTCTTTTTTTACTGTCTTTGATTACATAATCTTAGACTTTTTCATAGTTAATTTCGTGTATCTGCTGTTGTCTGTTTCTTTCCATGTGCTGAAAAAGACAAGGGAGGCCATGAAATTAGTTTCTTTTCTTTTTTTGGAATGATGTTCTTCTGATGTTGATGGGTTTTAGGAAATCTGGATTTTTTATAGCAAAACCTGTTTTGTTAAGATCACTGGGTCGATCACTGTTTTATTTCCTTGCCCCTGGGTTGATGAACAGGTTTGTTTTGTTTCTAATGTCCTTCAATATTTATTGCTTTTATCTTTATTGTTTTGGTGAATGTTTTAAAAGTGGAAAGCGATTCTCTAGTTTAGAGGTTCAATTTGATGCAATCTTACCTACAAATCTCATAGAAACTTCATATGTTTGAACCAACAACTGTCTATGAGATGGGTGTTTATGCATTTGGATTTTTGATTATTTTGCTTCTTATATCATATAATTGAACTTTTGCGTCTTCGAAAGCTAGCTTTAATGGGTTTGTGATTTTTTCCTCAGCTGGATCTACTGCAAATGAAAGCATGTGCTGTGAGTTGGAGAGGTTAAAGCCGGCACTGTCTTCAACTCGATCTCCTATTTTGTTAAGCACATCTCAACCCAGAAACCACAAGATGAACCACTTGACTATTGAGATTGAAGATTCTTTTGCGAGCTTGCTTGAGCTTGCAGCCAATAACAATGTTGAAGGGTCCAAACGATTGATTGAGCGGGACCCTTCCTGTGTAGATGACGTTGGGCTATGGTACGGTCGTCGGAAGGGATCAAAGCAGATGGTCAATGATCTTAGAACACCTTTGATGGTTGCTGCTACTTATGGTAGCATTGATGTTATGAAACTGATTCTTTCACTATCCGATTATGACATTAATCGACCTTGTGGCCTTGACAAGAGCACTGCCCTTCATTGTGCGGCATCAGGTGGGGCTGTAAATGCTGTTGATGTTGTGAAACTACTTCTAGCAGCTGGGGCTGATCTGAATTCTGTGGATGGCTATGGTCATCGTCCAGTTGATGTTATTGTTGTTCCTCCTAAGCTTGAATATGTCAAAAACAGTCTTGAAGAACTTGTTCAAACTGATGACTGCATTGCAGGGTGTAATCTTAGGGTGATCACAGCCCCATCAAACACATATTCTCCACCTTTATCAGCTTCACCAGAGAATGGGTCTCCTTCTGCCCCAGATTTCCAATTGAAGTCAAAGTTAAATATTGTCCCTGCTTCTTCTACATCAGAGAAGAAAGAATATCCTGTTGATCCTTCTCTTCCCGACATCAAGAATAGCATATATTCAACTGATGAATTCCGAATGTATTCTTTCAAGGTTCGACCTTGTTCACGTGCTTATTCGCATGATTGGACTGAATGCCCATTTGTTCATCCAGGGGAGAATGCTCGAAGAAGGGACCCAAGAAAGTACCATTATAGCTGTGTCCCTTGTCCTGATTTTCGGAAGGGTGCTTGCCGACGTGGAGATATGTGTGAATATGCTCATGGAGTTTTTGAGTGCTGGCTGCATCCAGCACAATATCGAACTCGTCTTTGCAAGGATGGGACAAGTTGCTCCCGAAGAGTTTGCTTCTTTGCCCACACTGCTGAGGAGCTTCGGCCATTATATGTTTCAACTGGTTCTGCTGTTCCATCTCCTCGCTCAAGCACATCTTCTGCCATGGATTTTGCTGCAGCCATGAGCCTGTTGCCTGGCTCCCCTTCCTCAATGTCTGTCATGTCTCCTTCACCATTCAGTCCACCTATGTCACCCTCTGCCAATGGCATGTCACACTCTTCTGTTGCTTGGCCCCAACCAAATGTCCCAGCCTTGCATCTGCCAGGGAGTAATTTTCATTCCAGTCGTTTGAGATCTTCACTCAATGCTAGAGATATTCCTGCAGATGACTTTGATTTGTTGCCTGCCCATGATGTTCAGCAACAACAGCTTCTTAATGAGTTATCTTGCCTCTCTCAACAGCCTATGAATGCTAATACTATGAACCGCTCCGGTCGCATGAAAACCCTGACCCCTTCAAATCTTGATGATCTCTTTTCTGCTGAGAGTTCTTCCCCTCGGTTTGCTGATCCAGCATTGGCTTCAGCTGTTTTTTCTCCAACACACAAATCAGCTGTCCTTAATCAATTTCAGCAGCAGCTAAGCTTGCTGTCACCTGTGAATACAGACTTTTCTTCTAAGAATGTTGAGCATCCTTTGTTGCTGGCCACTTTTGGGGTTCAGACATCAGGAAGGATGTCTCCGCGAAATGTGGAACCTATTTCTCCAATGAGCTCTAGGATTTCTATGCTAGCTCAACGCGAGAAGCAGCAACAATTTCGTAGCCTTAGCTCCCGGGAGGTTGGCTCCAACTCTGCCACTGTTGCTGCTGCTGGGTCCCCAGTCAATTCTTGGTCAAAATGGGGATCCTCCAATGGTACGTTGGATTGGGCTGTCAGTGCAGATGAATTAGATAAACTCCATAGATCATCTTCAATTGAGCTTGGGAATAATGGTGAGGAGCCTGATTTGTTAGGGGTCCAGTCACTTGTTAAAGAATCTCCAACTGAGATTAAGGAGAAGTTGGCAACAACTATCTCAAGTGTTGCATCGGCTGGATCCTCCAGTGAGGGATCAAATATGAACACACAAATAGAGTCCGTTGATCATGCTGTATTGGGAGCGTGGCTTGAACAAATGCAGCTCGATCATCTTGTGGCTCAGCAAAATTAAAATGAGTTTTGCTGACCCCGAGGTAGTTAACAGAAAGTTTCAGTAAATAATATGTTCTTTTGAAGTTTTATTGTTGATGGAAGAAGGTTACAGTAATCATGAAAGGAAGCAGGAAGAAAAAGAATCACTTTTGAGGAAATTCGTTTTGAAATTTAGTGTTACAAAACTAGCTTAGAAAGATCAGAAAACCACTGGGTGGCTTTCAGCCAACTACTCCCACTGTAGGTTTTTTGGCTGCCAATCTTTTCCAATTTTAGGTCACATTTCTGTTGTTTTTTCCGTCCATAAAGAGCAAATGTTCTATCAAAATGAAGCCCTATTCCCAAGTTTGATCCGTCTTTTTCTTTTATTCCTTTTTATTTTGGGGTGGAAATAGAAATTTCAAGGGTCATTGGAGTTAATTTCCTTGAGACTCCATATTGGTCCAGTTTTGGGGATGAAAATACAGGATGTTGGATTATGATATTTCTCATGTGATTTGGAATAAATAATTGTGGATGCCAGGGAGTGGGTAATTTAGGGATATTGGAAGATTGATCCTTTGGTCATGTAACATTCAATTAAAGTTTGTTGCTATATCATTCTAATACCTTTTTTTTTTTAATTCAAGTTGATCATTCTATCACCTTGTTATTGCTTTTGATTTAGTGGACATTGCATGGCATAAATACCTGAACTGTCGTGAATTCCAAATCCCATTTGTGGATTTGCTACTGTAGTCATGCATGGGTTTCAATTATATTAATATATTTGCATGGTTTCTCTGAATCTTCTTTTGAGAAATAGTTAAGTTCGTCTCTAAAAGATACCACTGCCTTCACATTCGTCCTTGAAAGATAAAAATTCACTTCAAGCTCCTTAAGAGATGCTTCTGTCGTTCAAGTTAGTCTTGGCGTTTAGTCCATTCATGTTTACAGAGTTGATGAGTTGGTACGTTAAGTGTCAATAGTCCATTTATGTTAACAGAGTTAATGAGTTGGTACGTTAAGTGTCAATTTGGCTCCATCTGGTGCTGACATAGCGTGGTGGCATCCATGTAGGCACCTTAATTAACCATCTAAATACTAATATCCTAATTAAGCATCTTTTCCCTAATTAACCATCTCAATCCCAATTATCTAAATAAATTTGGGCTCAAATTTCCCTAACTAATAGGTGAATCACAAAGAATGCCTCATTCAATTTCCTCAATCTTTACAGAGAAGAAAAATAATTCGAAGACAAAGCAACGCACCACATAGAAATTGCACAAACACATGCATTACAATAAAACAAAGGACACAAGTGATGCACACTATACTTTCATCTAGAAACGATGTTAAAGCAGCTAACTAATCACTTAGAATATATATATATAAGAGGAAAAAAAACACAACTATCACGATTCTATTATAAAAACTGAATTCTTCTTACAATATTAAGCTACATAAAATGCTCTTGAACTGCTAACCAACATACTATACAGGAACCATTATCTTCATAGGCACCAACCCCTTTACAACCAATAGAATTTCAGGTTTCTTGACTTTGGTAGGCGTGTTAGCATTTGAGGACGCCTTTACAGCAGCAAGTTACTGTTGCCTTGGCAGCCTCCCTGACCCTCTTATCAAGCTGAATGAGACTCCTCGTCACAAGTATCACCCTCCACACCAAATCGTAAGACACCCTAGCAAAAGGATCCTATTCCCCTTGTTAGCCTATTAAGAATAAGTAGTACTATCAATATGGGCTATAGCCTACAACACAGTCCACTAAGTCCTCATTTTTAACCCATTTTTTAAGCCCATCATATGATGGGCCTTTGTTTAGCCCTAACTCATTAAACCAACTAATTTAGTGGATCAAGATGGGGCTGACCCACAAAGCATCTTAACCCACGTTTCACTCAGAAAACTCAATCCACCTTCAATCTCTACACTTTTCTTCTTTCCTTCAATTTTCACAAAAAATTAACTAATTTTCTCTTGCATTTCGACAGACTTTTCTGGATCTGCAACACCATTTGCGAGAGAAAGCATGGGTTCTTCGACGATAGATGGAGATGCCAATGGAGGATTCACGTTCGTATGAGGTTCTCTCCATGCTTCTCGAGGCGTACCTTTGTCATGGACGATCTCCACGATTACCGAATAGTTCTATACCGATTACGCAACAAATATCTGGTTTTACGACGATGTTTTAAGTTCCTTTTTCTTCGCTTTCGAAAATTTACTCTCGTTGCTCCTCGTTTTTCTGTTGTTAAGGTTTGAAATTCCAATAATAGGATCGTTGACTCATGATTTCTTGGCATTCGTCGAATCCTTGGTGTTAATATGGTTATCTTTCTGCAAACATGGATATAAAAGAAAATTTCGTGTCAAACGAAGGTGTTGGTCTGAGAAATTTTTCTAGTATACTACTGTGGAATTTGAACTCCCAGGGTTTGGAAAAAAACTTGCGAAAATATCTTTGAAACCTTGATCTAGAAAAGCCTTAGGAGTTTCATATTTGTGGAATTTCAGATAAATTTTGTATTTGTGTTTCTATTGGTTCAGGAAGTTTGTTTGGTGTTGAATTTTGCATTTGGCCTTTTGAGTGGAAAATTTAAATGGTTGGAAAGTTGGAATTGGGGCTTCCAAAGACTGGTGCTACAAATTTGAGAGAACAAGCGACAAGGAAGATACTAAGATTAGTTAGATCTCAAGGGCATCCCTATGTTGAGATACATGAGAATGGGAAAAGATTCATATATTTCTACACTTTATGTCTTCCTCCGTGTTATAGTGAGTGTTCTGTTTGATCACTTGAAAGGTAGTCTTTATAAGGAGAGACTATTTGCTGCTAAGGTTACTTTGCTGGGACCAAAACTATGGCCTTTTAATGATGGCGTTGTTTTCCATTCTTCTAAATTCCTAGGTTCAAACCCACTCAAACAGCTGCAAACTGGTGAATTGTAAATATCACAGCTTCCAAATGCTCCACATTGGCCATAAACATTGCACTCATTGCCACAACTTGGAAAACTCCAAGCCCCAACTTTCTTCTGGTGTTGTCACCATTCTATGGACCATTTTCCTATTGAATCCAACTTAAAAATTGTTTATTTAAATGCTTTATTTGTGTAAATTATATTTATATATTTATATTTTCACAAATGCATTGGACTAAGCTCACAAATGCATTATTTGCTTTATATGCCACTTTTTTGTTGAACGTTTACTAACATGCCTCAGTTTTGATATCTTATTTTTGTCTGTTAATGTCATCTTGCGATTTGATTATATTGATGTTTTTTTGTTGTCTTTCAGAACGTGTGGGAGAAGAGGTAGTGGAGTGTGCATTTGTAATTGAATTACTAGAATTAAAGGTATGTATATTAAGGGGTTCTCTCAATATATAACTTGTATAATCAAAATTTGACATTTTGATTTGACTTAATTATGGTGGGATAGACTAATACTAGATTTTGTGATTCACCCTATCAATATTCACTATTCTAGATTTGTGTTGATTATGCGCATCTAAATGAAGTGAAAGACTATAACTATGTCAATTTAAATGAAGTGATTGACATGGAATTTGTTAGTATTATTTTGTGCATAATTTGAATTGTCTTTGGTGATAATGTTAATAAAATCAGTATGAAATTTTTTTAGTGACTAACCTATAGGTGGGTTAGGGTCAACTTATTAAATAAGTGGGCCAAATAAGTGAGTCATCATATGGGCTAACCTTAGCTCATTTGGCCTTGTGGACTTTTTTGTTTTATGGACTTTTTGACTCTAACCCATGTGAAGTAGGACTTGATGGGATAGACTGGACCTTTTTGATGGCTCTATGAATAAGAATCAAATCAATTTTTATTTTTATTTTTATTTTCTGAATATGCATGTTCCCCATCTGTTCTACAACCTCCTTAATCTCACCATTACCATTATGTCACCATCCCTCAAAGCTAAACCATTTCTAAACCCATTAACTGATCCCCTCCATCAAACTCTCTCCTGTAAGGGTAATCTTGACTAGCCCCACCTGCTGCGAATCAGCAAAATTTGAGCTTTGAAAAGCTCAATATCTGGGAGATCTGTGTGAAGTAACAATGAAGCACCACCTTGATGATTCAAGCCCTCTTGGTTGATGTCACGGTGAGCAGAGGGCTCGAGTGAGGCCGAAACGACGTTGTGGTAGTGGCATGAGGCTTCTTGAGCGGGACGTGGTAGATGGATGGGTGGGAGAGGTTGGGGATGGTGATGAGGAGGGGTTTTCCATTGCAGGATTTGGTCTTGGTGGCATAGAGGGCGAGGAGGACAACCTCGAAAAGGTGAGGGAAGGGGAAGGGGAATCATAAGGGGAGAAAATGTGGGAGAGCAAGAGGGCGTAAAGGAAGGGGACAAATGAGAGGACAATGAGGCAGAGGTGAGGGTCGGAGGAGAGAAAGATGTTGTAGAGCCATCGATAGGGGGGATCAAAGTGGAAGCTAGAGAGGCATTCAGCTAAGGTGACTAAGGATTCAAAGGAGGCAAAGGGATGTGAAATTCAATGGGGAAAGAAACAGAGAAGAAGAAAAGAGGAAAATGGGAAGATTTTGGATTAAGGGATTTAGGGATAATTTGTGAAATCGAGTGCTTCAATTACCACGTCACAATTCTCCATTGGCCATGTCACTTGCCATAAATGTAGTTAACATGCCAACTAGGCACGTTCGTCAATTCAAATGGTGCCCAATTAATGCCAGGACTAGCTTGAATGATAAAAGCATCTCTCGGGGACCTTGTGGTGAATTTTTATCTTTCAAGGATAATATGAAGGTGGTGGTGTCTTTCAAGGATAAATTTAACCATTTATTCTTTTTTTTTTTGGACAATTGGATTCTCTCAATCTTTACATGATATAAATGAGACACTATGTTAAGTATTTAATATATTGGACTGGTTATACCTTGATGGTGACGTTAGTATTCTTGATTGATGCCTTTCTAGTCAGTTCTCATATAGTTATCTAAGTTAAACAAAACACTAGCCATTTCATGAATATAAGAATTGAACCATTTTTGTGATAGGCCTAAAATAATATAAGGCTTCAAAATGTGGTAATGAAGACTATGACTCCTATTTCTATTAATTAGTGTGACTTGTCAAAGGAGAAGATGTTTAATGGTTACGTGGAAGCGTGCCTGTTATATGTCCTAAAATTAGTCCTAAATGAGTTAAATTAGAGACTATGTGCTCCAGTCATTATTGGGGAGATAAAAAAACAGAGGTGGACAACATGAGGATCCTCAAAGCATTAGGCCTAGATTAATGGGTTTTTCTTTCAAAGTCATTGGGAAATGATTCGACAAGAGGGATATGCAGTTATTTGTAGTTTTTTCAAATATGGAAATCTCCCAAAGGAAGTAAATGAAACGTTAGTAACCCCAGTGCCAAAAATTAATCAATCGCGATATTTCTAGTCGAATAGTGTCCACACCAATCTCCACACCTATCACTATACGTACAGAATTGGCCCGTATCTCTCCCTTTCTATTGTCTCCGTATCTCTCCCTTTCTCTCTTTCTGCCTTTTCATTTTCATTTTCCTCTCGAATTTCTCCTATTCTCTCCACATTTCCCCCCTCCATCTGTTACGCTCTTCGTTCCCTGTCTCCCTTCCTCTAATTTTCAGCAGTCGCGCGCCACCGTCGTCCCGCCCACCACCACACGACCAGATCCGCAACAACCGTAGCTCACTCTCTCCTCTTCTCTTTCGCCATGAGGACGAAAAGCGCAAACATCAAGAAGCTGCCCTCTTCTGCACTGCCTCCTTCCACCAAGGACGTTGCAAGGCAGCATCCAATGACTAATGTCTTTGTGCATGCACTGCGAACCGCTAGATCCTCCTCCTCCAATGCGAGAATGCGCCTCATCAAGGGGAAGGCTAGCCTCCCACCTTCTGAATTGCCCTCGAAGGACATCTTCACTTCAAGACACGGGCAGAACAAAAGCGTTACTCAGGTATTTGTGCAAGGTCGATTGTCCCCTGTAAGTATATTCATCACCCCACTATGGATGCTCTGAATATTCAATTTACTGTTCTTGAGTTGATAAATAACATTGGGTGGAATGTCTATTTCTCGATTGAGTGCCTGTGTATATGGAACTAGTCCGTGAGTTTTACACTACTTATGAGTTTGAAATGCCTAATGAATTCAATCTGAATACCCCTGAGGTAGTGAAGTTCAGATTAATGGGTAAGGAATTTAAGCTCTCAATCACATAATTTAACCTTGCATTTGATTTCATCAATCAGGAATATGCTCAGTCTGTTGAATATTTGCATATTGCCTGTGATTATAGTGCTGACTTTGATCTGACTACTCTTTATACTAAATTATCTGTCTCTAGTCATTACGATCCAAACAAATCTAAAGATACATATCTTAAGGATCCAGCTCTAATATATATTCATTGATTTCTAGCTTTCACATTTTCTGGTAGAAAGGATTCTGCTGGTGTCTTAAGCAAGGTTGAATTTTATTTCCTATGGTGCATGCTTAAGAAGAAAAAATTGAACCTTGGGTACTGGTTGGCATCGCAATTCCATTTTGTGATAGCGCATAAGAGACCATTAATATTAGGCTCCCTAATTACTCATTTAGCTGCGCATCAAAACTTAATTGATCTGAATAACAATGATTTGCATGTTGCTTGTGAAATGTTGCCATTAGATATCCCTTGCTTGGATTGGATGAGTTTGCTTGAAAAGAGAAATGGTGTTTGGTGTTTTGTTAGTCCAGGGCCAGTTGTAGCAAACAAATGTCGGAAGCTCCAAGGTTCTTCAAACAACAGCATAGAACTACACTCCAAAATGATACCATCCACTGCTGTTGTCTCTCCCTATCCAGATTCAGAGCGACTCCAAAGGATAGAAAGGCACCTTGCTTGATTAGAACAAAATGTGATGGTCTTCTTCACATTTATGAACTTCACCCCACCGTCACCACCAAGCTTGTAGTTAGTGTATCCGGAGCACTCGGCTTTTTTAGGGAAGTCTCTCTTATTCTTATACTTTTAGTCTCCTTGAAATTGTCGAGTGTTTGATACATTGAGGACAATGTATAAATTTAGTATGGGGGGTGATACACATTGAATTGCCATGAATCATTATTTTTTGTCGAACTAAAATAAGGGGTTAGCATGAATAGTTGAGTTCTCATTCTCCATACATTGAGTGGTTGCTCTTAACATTTGATTTGGATGAAAAATGTATGGGATTTGATACACACTGACCTAACATGTGAGTTTTTGAGCCTGTGAGCATTCATTACACTATGCTCTAATTCCTTTGATTGTGTGATTGTCATGCATGGATTGATTTTTCTAGAACTTGCTTTGTTATGCATGTCGAAACTATAACACCCTAATACAGATATCTAGATATATCCTAGATAGACAGAGATATATAAAGATAACTAGTACTAGAGACGTCACTTCTATACTACATACTAACATATATCTATAATCACAACTGAGTAATTATAGAAAGCCTTGAGAGATTGCGGAAAAACTTAAACTCATACATATACATACTTACCACCTGAGGGCTTATTGTAATACATATAAAATAAAACTTACAGAACAAACATAAACTGATTACATAAGTTCTGTCTACTTAAAGTAATAAAAACTACTCTAGTCTTCATGCTTTATCTTCTCATCCTTAGCAGGGTTTGTACCTCTGTACCTGTGCCTTTGCCTGCATCTGAGCCTGCATCGGTACCTGCATCTGAGCCTACATCTGGATTTACATGGAATAACAACTGGGGTGAGAATTACAAATTCTCAGTAAAAGCAATTCCAATACCAGTTCTCTATAACATTGTATATAACAAATATATAACAAATGCTATAATTCTAACTTAGGAGCTTTCTCCCCTTTTCTCATAACTATTTCTATCTTAGGAGCTTGCTCCTCTTTTCTTATAACTTAGGAGTTTCCTCCTCTATTGTCTTAACTTAGGAGTTTCCTCCTCTTTTCTCATAACTGCACACTTTCTTATAGTGTGATAACAACCGATAGCCTACACATTATTAATATATACAACGCCCATACAGCTGTACATACCAACAATGACGGACAATGCCCATACAACTGTCCGTGAATGCAATGATAATGATATATAATATGAATATGCCTAAGGAATCCTAAAAGCATGTGAATGAAATGCAAATGCAAAAGTCTATTCTGAGAACAAAGAAGTTTGCTAAAAAACTAGTCAATATATCATCCAGTGGTAATTAGAGAGAAAAATCATCCTCACATTACACATATCCTGGTACACTGAGAAATTCGGGCTTCATCCTTGCTCAAAGAGCGTCTTTGGATTTCCCACTTATTTCCTTTGGCCTGGGCACTATCGAGACATCAGGGTTATGTCCTTCTCAAAAGTCCTTCGGACACCAATCTGTCTTCTTTTTGCCTCCATGAATGAACATCAAAGGATATCCACCAGATCGATACTACTTAACTAATTCATAGACTTTTATTCGTACTTATATACTTAGTTCCTCTTTGATCTAAGCATATTCTACTAATAACTTTGGCTTCTTATGTTTACCCTTTACAATGGGGAGAATCTGTAACCTCATATTATATGTAACCTTAGCACTTGGTTAGGAATACTTGCCCATAAGGAACTTCTCTGATTCCTTACCTTCTGGCTAAATGACCTCACGTCATATAACGTTACATTCTCAGGTAAACATCACCAGTTCATTTCTCATACTTGTACCTAAACTCCACCTCATCACTCCTATCTCTTAAGTGATCTCTAATGCAACACTATGTTGCTGAGGTGTAAGGTACTTACCTATGGCAACCACTAGTCCTAGTTGCACTAAGGTTCTTCAGCTTCACATACATACTAGCTTAACTGACTAGTGTGTGAAAAGCTTAGTGTTATGTTTAACTCTTACATAAACACCATCTTACTCTCCTATAGACTCAACTCATCCTAGTGAAAGAATCTATCTTAACTAATGCCTCATCTATCCTTGCTTAAGGACATAATGAGCATCTCTCTAAAACTTTGCATAATTAACTCAACTTTAACTAAAGTGAGTAATTCATGCATCTAACTTTCCTTTCTATCACACTTCTGGTAGTAGCTTATGCTACACTTGTGTGCTAACATACATATTCTTGCTGTATCTAGCTTTCCCTTCTATCACACGTCTGGTAGTAGCTTATACTACACTTGTGTGCTTAAGGTTCCAGATACCTCTTTAACTATACCAAACTCATGGAATGCTTAAGAACTTAACTTCCACACTTTGGTTAGTATCTAAGGAAGTAAATTCTCTTTATCTTGCATTTCTAACTCATCTTTACTAATACATGAGTTATTGCAAATTTCTGCTCTACCTTATGATTATGACATCTTCTTAGTCACATTTCATCTTATTGTGTATTTAGCAATGCACCAAGTCTCACTTAACTAGAGACTTAGTACCTAAACGTTCCCTCTTTGGAACCAATACACAATCTTGTCTCCACTCAAGTAACTCTAATGCAAGAGTGGTTCTTACTTGCAACTCTTTGTTGCCTAAGGTTCTAGGTACCTTCCTAAGGTAATCCATTATTCTTGGATCTCCTAAGGTTCATACCTTTCTCATTCTCTACTAGAATGAATACTATTATTCATCCTAGTATGCTTATCTCCACTGCACTATCTCATCACATCTTGAATGATCTATAATTGCAACATTAAGTTGCCTAAAGTGCAATGTCATTACTTAAAGCAATCCTTTCCTTTAGCATGCTTAAAAGCCTATGCTTTCTCATTCTTGATGGGTAAGTATTTTCCACTTGAAAATATCCCCCTTTATGCCTTATTACACTTAGGAAACATAAACATATGGATCCATCAAAGGCAATATATCTAATAGTGAGAAAAAACCATTTTTCATGGTTCTGGGCAGCACGCCGCGACATCCCTCTCTCAACGCCGCGGCGCCCGTAGCTGAAAACGTGATTTCTGACTCCTCACGCCGCGGCGCCACTAATCCATGCCACGGCGCGCCATAGCGTAAACCCGTGATTCTAAAATTCTCAACGCAGCCTACGGGTTTGCTTTGTCTTTTAATCATTTTCTTGGATTTTGGCCATTTCTTACCAACTTCTAAGTGATTCTAGGTTCCTAACTAGTTCCTTAACCATTAGGAATGATCAATCACTAATTTAAACCTCTTAATTTGGATTATGGCTCAAAATCCTTCATTCTATGGCCTATGGCTTACTTTGTGAATCAAAGGTCTAAATGAGTTGTTCTAAGTTCCTAACTTAATCTTATGCTATGAACAAGTCATAAATGACCAAAGAAACACGTCTATGCAAGCCAAACACATCTAACATCTCTAGAACTCAATTTGACATATTATGTTGTTTATATGCATAAATAGAGAAAGAGATGAATAAAGGCTCTAAAACCTTACCTCTTGAAGACTCAAAGCCTTGAAGCTTGATCCTTGCTCTTCTTCCTCTCCTTCTCCCTTTCTTCCTTTTTCCCCTTTCTCCCTTCTCCCTTTCTCTCTTTCTGTTTTCGGTTCTCCCTCTCTCGCCGAGAGAAGATAGAAATAGGGGGGCTAGGATGCGAGGAGAATTAAGGAAAAGATTAACTTAAGTTTCTACACCGAAACTTATATCTCATATGGACACTCGAATTATGCTAATTCGAGTTTCCCTGCTTCTAACAACTTTAGAATAAATCATAAGATTCATCTAAATTGTTGTTTCACAATTCTCATCATTTTCTATATCTGCTAGGGATCAATCTGGCATTAAAAGCACAACTTGTATGCCTAAAAATACCAAACTGACTCTGATTCTCTTGAAACTTTTACCACATCTTACTTGGCTTATTTGTGACCTAGAAATAAACTCTCTATGTTTATTTTTCTTAACTTAGCAACTTATGCTATTATCTGAGTCATTTTAAGCCACTTTACAACTTCTATGTTGCAACTAAGTGCCTAAATGAACTCAGATTGTCACAAAACTTTACTGACATGCTAAACAAGTCAAATGCTACCTTCGGTAACCATTTACCAGTCTAACATGTACTTAAGGGTATTACATTTCTCCCCTCCTTTTTAAAATTTTGTCCCCAAAATTATTCACCTCACGTAAACAATTCTGGCTAGACAAAACTCTACATGGAACTTCTGCTTCTATCCAGTCCTTCTTTAGTACCAGCTTCTCCTAACCACTTCCTCTTGATGAGATCTGCTTATCTCAAACCTCTTGATCTCTATGCTTATGGATGGTAGCTGTACTAAAACATAACTTAGCTTTGAACTCTTTCTTATAAGGCTTTCAAAACTAGATGTGAATCTAGTATCTCTCTCAGACACTATATTCACTGAAACTCTACGAATCCTAACTATTTTCTTCAAAAGTAGTTGAACTACCTTATCTAGAAAATAGCTATCTGTTCTTGGCAAAAGATTGGCAGATTACTTAATCTTACCACCTTTATCTGCCGCTCAACATATTCTCTTATGTTCTTTAACATACTATGCTACTATACATCTTCCTTAACTCTTGGAAAACCTTAGTAGCCTCTTGATAGATGGTACACTTTCTCTGGTGAGCTTCCTCTGGAATCCTTTTCTTGATTTTTGACCCTCTTGGAAGACAAAGTTGTCTCTAAACTTCGTCATTCCCTCTTAGTCATAACAAAATCCTTAAGGGTTCCTTTGAAAATCTGCTCACACTTGTCCCTTAGAGCTTCATTCTCCTTCTGAGCTTCAAAGAAATCTGAGCCTTTAGGCCTCTTACTATGTCCACCTTGCTCACTGAGAGACTATCTGGAATCATAGTCACCGCTAGACTCAAATTCTCGAAAACTCTCAAGAAATTCACTCTCTCTTGGACTATCATCTAGGATAACCACTACATTGGCATTACTCGAATGATATCTCAACTCAAGGTTATGAACCTTGAAAAACTCTATCCATCTATTCTACTTCATGTCCAGTTTCCTCTGATCAACAAGCATCTTGAGCTATCATGATCGCTGAACATCTCTAACTAGACTCCTTATGAGTTATGTCTCCAAAACTATAAGGTAATCACTACTATGGCTAATTCCAAATCATACCTAGGGTAGTCCTACTCTTGCAGACTGAACTGCCTTGATGCGTAGGCATCTACCTACCTCTATTGCATCTAACATACCCTAGTCCCATCTTCGAAGTATAACTGTCTACTTCAAAGTTCTTTCGGGAATTTGGAATTACCAAAACTAACGTAGTAATCAACCTTCACTTCTACTCTTGGAAAACAAACTCAATATCTAGAGTCCATTGTTGGGTACTACCTCTCTTAACTGGCCTAAACCAGGTAGCACTAACTTAGAAAATCTACCGATAGATTCTCTCTTTCTGGATACAATGGCTACTCTACCCATTGTACCTCTGCTTAAACTCTATCGGGGTTCTCTGCAATTTCTGTCTTAAGAAATTACATAACTCTTAAACTGTATCAATAAGGTAAGCAACTAGATTCACAAAGTAAATCAACATGATCTACAAAGTAAATCTATTCTCTTCTTATACACACCTTAAAAGATTTCTCTTTACATGTGTTCTCATCTCATACCAAGTTGGAAGATTTCGTCGCTTTCTTTGTCCAAGAACCATCTCTCTTACGATGTCCTGGTTACTTACTTATGTAGCACACAGATCACCCATAAAAAATGGTCTACATCTATGTATCTTAACACATCTAGCACATCTTAGTGACATGAAGCTTGACTTACCTTTTTCTGTAGAGTTGCTCATCTAAAAGCACTCTACTTATACTTATCATCACTCCAAGCTTCCACCGTGTAACTTTGATACAAATTGAGATCAAAAGGCACACTTACTGATCTCAACATCTGATCTTTTCCTCTTTAGGAACCTTCTAACTCTTGTTCCATGGATGCTCTGAGATTATCTACTTCTACAACTCTACATTCACTGACTAGAGCGAAGAAGTCCATAATCTTCTTTTGTATTGCAACTCTTCTAATGCCTTCTCCAAGTTCTACTTCAAATTTTACTCACTTCCAGTCTTTATCTGGATTGGACGTAAAATAAGAAAAGAACTTTTGACGTTCTTGAATTGCTTCGCATACTGGTCTTCAGTAATATCCCCTTGCTCTAACTTTAGGAATCCCTGTTCCTTTGCTTTCTCTAACTCAAGGGAATAATACTTATCTAGGAAAGTAACTCTAAACACCTCTCAGGTGGTTCGAGTACTAACCATCTCTAATAACCTCTCTGCTTCATCTCATCAGCTTTCGGCTTCACCTACTAACCCTTACGAAGCAAGGTCACCTTCATTCATCAGCGCACGACATGATCTCAAGGATCTCTTCCATCACATGAAACCACCTTTTGGCTCTAATGAACCAACCTCTCCTTTCAAGAGCAAAGGAGTAACTTTCTTGAACTCGAGAAACACCGATTCCTCAAAAGTTCCTTCTCCCGCAACTAACTATGCGAGTCCCGTTCTATCACTTCGATAGACTTCTACTAATGGCACCTGCTCTCTCAACACAAAGAGCCATTTCTCTAAAAGCTCTGGTTATCTCCTCCTTTACTGCAGTCTCCTAGTCATGCAATTCCATCTGCATATCTCAAAAAGAGATAAAAGAATGCATAACTTTCTACTAAACTGCTACATATGCCTAAGCATAGTCAGTCCATACCCCGGCTCAACAGGATGAACTGCTCTGATACCAAAATGTAACACCCTAATACGAGATATCCGATATATCCCAGATAGACAGAGATATATAAAGATAACCAAGACTAGAGACGTCACTTCTATACTACATACTAACATATATCTATAATCACAACTGAGTAATTATAGAAAGCCTTGAGAGATTGCGAAAAAACTTAAACTCATACATATACATACTTAGCCACCTGAGGGCTTATTGTAATACATATAAAATAAAACTTACAGAACAAACATAAACTATTACATAAGTTCTGTCTACTTAAAGTAATAAAAACTACTCTAGTCTTCATGCTTTATCTTCTCATCCTTAGCAGGGTTTGTACCTCTGTACCTGTGCCTTTGCCTGCATCTGAGCCTGCATCGGTACCTGCATCTGAGCCTGCATCTGGATTTACATGGAATAGCAACTGGGGTGAGAATTACAAATTCTCAGTAAAAACAATTCCAATACCAGTTCTCTATAACATTGTATATAACAAATATATAACAAATGCTATAATTCTAACTTAGGAGCTTTCTCCCTTTTCTCATAACTATTTCTATCTTAGGAGCTTGCTCCTCTTTTCTTATAACTTAGGAGTTTCCTCCTCTTTTTTCTTAACTTAGGAGTTTCCTCCTCTTTTCTCATAACTTAGGAGTTTCCTCCTCTTTTCTCCTAAGTTTCCTCTCTTTTCTCATAACTGCACTTTCTTATAGTGTGATAATAACCGATAGCCTACACATTGTTAATATATACAATGCCCATACAGCTGTACATACCAACAATGACGGACAATGCCCATACAACTGTCCGTGAATGCAATGATAATGATATGTAATATGAATATGCCTAAGGAATCCTATAAGCATGTGAATGAAATGCAAATGCAAAAGTCTATTTTGAGAACAAAGAAGTTTGCTAGGAACTAGTCAATATATCATCCAGTGGTAATTAGAGGGAAAACTCATCCTCACATTACACATATCCTGACACACTAAGAAATTCGGGCTTCATCCTTGCTCAAAGAGCGTCTTTGGATTTCCCACTTATCTCCTTTGGCCTTGGCACTATCGAGACATCAGGGTTATGTCCTTCTCAAAAGTCCTTCGGACACCCATCTGTCTTCTTTTTGCCTCCATGAATGAACATCAAAGGATATCCACCAGATCGATACTACTTAACTAATTCATAGACTTTTATTCGTACTTATATACTTAGTTCCTCTTTGATCTAAGCATATTCTACTAATAACTTTGGCTTCTTATGTTTACCCTTTGCAATGAGGAGAATTTGTAATCTCATACTATATGTAACCTTAGCACTTGGTTAGGAATACTTGTCCCATAAGGAACTTCTCTGATTCCTTACCTTCTGACTAAATGACCTCACGTCATATAACGTTACATTCTCAGGTAAACATCACCAGTTCATTTCTCATACTTGTACCTAAACTCCACCTCATCACTCCTATCTCTTAAGTGATCTCTAACGCAACACTATGTTGCTGAGGTGTAAGGTACTTACCTATGGCAACCACTAGTCCTAGTTGCACTAAGGTTCTTCAGCTTCACATACATACTAGCTTAACTGACTAGTGTGTGAAAAGCTTAGTGTTATGTTTAACTCTTACATAAACACCATCTTACTCTCCTATAGACTCAACTCATCCTAGTGAAAGAATCTATCTTAACTAATGCCTCATCTATCCTTGCTTAAGGACATAATGAGCATCTCTCTAAAACTTTGCATAATTAACTCAACTTTAACTAAAGTGAGTAATTCATGCATCTAACTTTCCTTTCTATCACACTTCGGTAGTAGCTTATGCTACACTTGTGTGCTAACATACATATTCTTGTTGTATCTAGCTTTCCCTTCTATCACACGTCTGGTAGTAGCTTATACTACACTTGTGTGCTTAAGGTTCCGATACCTCTTTAACTATACCAAACTCATGGAATGCTTAAGAACTTAACTTCCACACTTTGGTTAGTATCTAAGGAAGTAAATTCTCTTTATCTTGCATTTCTAACTCATCTTTACTAATACATGAGTTATTGCAAATTTCTGCTCTACCTTATGATTATGACATCTTCTTAGTCACATTTCATCTTATTGTGTATTTAGCAATGCACCAAGTCTCACTTAACTAGAGACTTAGTACCTAAACGTTCCCTCTTTGGAACCAATACACAATCTTGTCTCCACTCAAGTAACTCTAATGCAAGAGTGGTTCTTACTTGCAACTCTTTGTTGCCTAAGGTTCTAGGTACCTTCCTAAGGTAATCCATTATTCTTGGATCTCCTAAGGTTCATACCTTTCTCATTCTCTACTAGAATGAATACTATTATTCATCCTAGTATGCTTATCTCCACTGCACTATCTCATCACATCTTGAATGATCTATAATTGCAACATTAAGTTGCCTAAAGTGCAATGTCATTACTTAAAGCAATCCTTTCCTTTAGGATGCTTAAAAGCCTATGCTTTCTCATTCTTGATGGGTAAGTATTTTCCACTTGAAAATATCCCCCTTTATGCCTTATTACACTTAGGAAACATAAACATATGGATCCATCAAAGGCAATATATCTAATAGTGAGAAAAAACCATTTTTCATGGTTCTGGGCAGCACGCCGCGGCATCCCTCTCTCAACGCCACGGCGCCCGTAGCTGAAAACGTGATTTCTGACTCCTCACGCCGCGGCGCCACTAATCCATGCCACGGCGCCCATAGCAGTAAACCCAGATTCGGCAAAATTCTGCAGCTACGGGTTTGTTTGTTCTTTTAATCATTTTCTTGGATTTTGGCCATTTCTTACCAACTTCTAAGTGATTCTAGGTTCCTAACTAGTTCCTTAACCATTAGGAATGATCAATCACTAATTTAAACCTCTTAATTTGGATTATGGCTCAAAATCCTTCATTCTATGGCCTATGGCTTACTTTGTGAATCAAAGGTCTAAATGAGTTGTTCTAAGTTCCTAACTTAATCTTATGCTATGAACAAGTCATAAATGACCAAAGAAACACGTCTATGCAAGCCAAACACATCTAACATCTCTAGAACTCAATTTGGCATATTATGTTGTTTATATGCATAAATAGAGAAAGAGATGAATAAAGGCTCTAAAACCTTACCTCTTGAAGACTCAAAGCCTTGAAGCTTGATCCTTGCTCTTCTTCCTCTCCTTCTCCCTTTCTTCCTTCTTCCCCTTTCTCCCTTCTCCCCTTTCTCTCTTTCTGTTTTCGGTTCTCCCTCTCTGCCGAGAGAAGATAGAAATAGGGGGGGCTAGGATGCAGGGAGAATTAAGGGAAAAGATTAACTTAAGTTTCTACACTGAAACTTATATCTGCTATGGACACTCGAATTATGCTAATTCGAGTTTCCCTGCTTCTAACAACTTTAGAATAAATCATAAGATTCATCTAAATTGTTGTTTCACAATTCTCATCATTTTCTATATCTGCTAGGGATCAATCTGGCATTAAAAGCACAACTTGTATGCCTAAAAATACCAAACTGACTCTGATTCTCTTGAAACTTTTACCACATCTTACTTGGCTTATTTGTGACCTAGAAATAAACTCTCTATGTTTATTTTTCTTAACTTAGCAACTTATGCTATTATCGAGTCATTTTAGGCCACTTTACAACTTCTATGTTGCAACTAAGTGCCTAAATGAACTCGGTTGTCACAAAACTTTATTGACATGCTAAACAAGTCAAATGCTACCTTCGGTAACCATTTACCAGTCTAACATGTACTTAAGGGTATTACATTTCTCCCCTCCTTTTTAAAATTTTGTCCCCAAAATTATTCACCTCACGTAAACAATTCTGCTAGACAAAACTCTACATGGAACTTCGCTTCTATCCAGTCCTTCTTTAGTACCAGCTTCTCCTAACCACTTCCTCTTGATGAGATCTGCTTATCTCAAACCTCTTGATCTCTATGCTTATGGATGGTAGCTGTACTAAAACATAACTTAGCTTTGAACTCTTTCTTATAAGGCTTTCAAAACCGGATGTGAATCTAGTATCTCTCTCGGACACTATATTCATCGAAACTCTATTTAATCCTAACTATTTTCTTCAAAAGTAGTTGAACTACCTTATCTAGAAAATAGCTATCTGTTTCTTGGCAAAAGATTGGCAGATTACTTAATCTTACCACCTTTATCCGCCGCTCAACATATTCTCTTATGTTCTTTAACATACTATGCTACTATACATCTTCCTTAACTCTTGGAAAACCTTAGTAGCCTCTTGATAGATGGTACACTTTCTCTGGTGAGCTTCCTCCGGAATCCTTTTCTTGATTTTTGACCCTCTTGGAAGACAAAGTTGTCTCTAAACTTCGTCATTCCCTCTTAGTCATAACAAAATCCTTAAGGGTTCCTTAGAAAATCTGCTCACACTTGTCCCTTAGAGCTTCATTCTCCTTCTGAGCTTCAAAGAAATCTGAGCCTTTAGGCCTCTTACTATGTCCACCTTGCTCACTGAGAGACTATCTAGAATCATAGTCACCGCTAGACTCAAATTCTCGAAAACTCTCAAGAAATTCACTCTCTCTTAGACTATCATCTAGGATAACCACTACATTGGCATTACTCGAATGATATCTCAACTCAAGGTTATGAACCTTGAAAAACTCTATCCATCTATTCTACTTCATGTCCAGTTTCCTCTGATCAACAAGCATCTTGAGCTATCATGATCGCCCATCTCTAACTAGACTCCTTATGAGTTATGTCTCCAAAACTATAAGGTAATCACTACTATGGCTAATTCCAAATCATACCTAGGGTAGTCCTACTCTTGCAGACTGAACTGCCTTGATGCGTAGGCATCTACCTACCTCTATTGCATCTAACATACCCTAGTCCCATCTTCGAAGTATAACTGTCTACTTCAAAGTTCTTTCGGGAATTTGGAATTACCAAAACTAACGTAGTAATCAACCTTCACTTCTACTCTTGGAAAACAAACTCAATATCTAGAGTCCATTGCTGGGTACTACCTCTCTTAACTGGCCTAAACCAGGTAGCACTAACTTAGAGAATCTATCGATAGATTCTCTCTCTCGGATACAATGGCTACTCTACCCATTGTACCTCCTTTAAACTCTATCGGGGTTCTCTGCAATTTCTGTAAGAAATTACATAACTCTTAAACTGTACCAATAAGGTAAGCAACTAGATTCACAAAGTAAATCAACATGATCTACAAAGTAAATCTATTCTCTTCTTATACACACCTTAAAAGATTTCTCTTTACATGTGTTCTCATCTCATACCAAGTTGGAAGATTTCGTCGCTTTCTTTGTCCAAGAACCATCTCTCTTACGATGTCCTGGTTACTTACTTATGTAGCACACAGATCACCCATCAAAAATGGTCTACATCCATGTATCTTACCACATCTAGCACATCTTAGTGACTTGAAGCTTGATTTACCTTTTTCCTTAGAGTTGCTCCTCTAAAAGCACTCTACTTATACTTATCATCTCTCCAAGCTTCCACTGTGTAACTCTAGAACAAATTGAGATCAAAAGGCACCCTTACTGATCTCAACATCTAATCTCTTCCTCTTTAGGAACCTTCTAACTCTTGTTCCATGGATGCTCTGAGATTATCTACTTCTACAACTCTACATTCACTGACTAGAGCGAAGAAGTCCATAATCTTCTTTTGTATTGCAACTCTTCTAATGCCTTCTCCAAGTTCTACTTCAAATTTTACTCACTTCCAGTCTTTATCTGGATTGGACGTAAAATAAGAAAAGAACTTTTGACGTTCTTGAATTGCTTCGCATACTGGTCTTCAGTAATATCCCCTTGCTCTAACTTTAGGAATCCCTGTTCCTTTGCTTTCTCTAACTCAAGGGAATAATACTTATCTAGGAAAGTAACTCTAAACACCTCTCAGGTGGTTCGAGTACTAACCATCTCTAATAACCTCTCTCGCTTCATCTCATCAACTTTCGGCTTCACCTACTAACCCTTACGAAGCAAGGTCACCTTCTGTTCATCAGCGCACGACATGATCTCAAGGATCTCTTCCATCACATGAAACCACCTTTTGGCTCTAACTGAACCAACCTCTCCTTTCAAGAGCAAAGGAGTAACTTTCTTGAACTCTGAGAAACACTGATTCCTCAAAAGTTCCTTCTCCCGCAACTAACTATGCGAGTCCTGTTCTATCACTTCGATAGACTTCTACTAATGGCGATCTGCTTTCTCTCAACACAAAGAGCCATTTCTCTAAAAGCTCGGTTATCTCCTCCTTTACCGGTCTCCTAGTCATGCAATTCCATCTGCGTATCTCAAAAAGAGATAAAAGAATGCATAACTTTCTACTAAATCCGCTGCTACATATGCCTAAGCATAGTCGGTCCCATACCCCGACTCAACAGGATGAACTCGCTCTCGATACCAAAATGTAACACCCTAATACAGATATCCAGATATATCCCAGATAGACAGAGATATATAAAGATAACCAGTACTAGAGACGTCACTTCTATACTACATACTAACATATATCTATAATCACAACTGAGTAATTATAGAAAGCCTTGAGAGATTGCGAAAAAACTTAAACTCATACATATACATACTTAGCCACCTGAGGGCTTATTGTAATACATATAAAATAAAACTTACAGGACAAACATAAACTGATTACATAAGTTCTGTCTACTTAAAGTAATAAAAACTACTCTAGTCTTCATGCTTTATCTTCTCATCCTTAGCAGGGTTTGTACCTCTGTACCTGTGCCTTTGCCTGCATCTGAGCCTGCATCGGTACCTGCATCTGAGCCTGCATCTGGATTTACATGGAATAGCAACTGGGGTGAGAATTACAAATTCTCAGTAAAAACAATTCCAATACCAGTTCTCTATAACATTGTATATAACAAATATATAACAAATGCTATAATTCTAACTTAGGAGCTTTCTCCCCTTTTCTCATAACTATTTCTATCTTAGGAGCTTGCTCCTCTTTTCTTATAACTTAGGAGTTTCCTCCTCTTTTTTCTTAACTTAGGAGTTTCCTCCTCTTTTCTCATAACTTAGGAGTTTCCTCCTCTTTTCTCATAACTGCACACTTTCTTATAGTGTGATAATAACCGATAGCCTACACATTGTTAATATATACAATGCCCATACAGCTGTACATACCAACAATGACGGACAATGCCCATACAACTGTCCGTGAATGCAATGATAATGATATGTAATATGAATATGCCTAAGGAATCCTATAAGCATGTGAATGAAATGCAAATGCAAAGGTCTATTTTGAGAACAAAGAAGTTTGCTAGGAACTAGTCAATATATCATCCAGTGGTAATTAGAGGGAAAACTCATCCTCACATTACACATATCCTGACACACTAAGAAATTCGGGCTTCATCCTTGCTCAAAGAGCGTCTTTGGATTTCCCACTTATCTCCTTTGGCCTTGGCACTATCGAGACATCAGGGTTATGTCCTTCTCAAAAGTCCTTCGGACACCCATCTGTCTTCTTTTTGCCTCCATGAATGAACATCAAAGGATATCCACCAGATCGATACTACTTAACTAATTCATAGACTTTTATTCGTACTTATATACTTAGTTCCTCTTTGATCTAAGCATATTCTACTAATAACTTTGGCTTCTTATGTTTACCCTTTGCAATGAGGAGAATTTGTAATCTCATACTATATGTAACCTTAGCACTTGGTTAGGAATACTTGTCCCATAAGGAACTTCTCTGATTCCTTACCTTCTGACTAAATGACCTCACGTCATATAACGTTACATTCTCAGGTAAACATCACCAGTTCATTTCTCATACTTGTACCTAAACTCCACCTCATCACTCCTATCTCTTAAGTGATCTCTAACGCAACACTATGTTGCTGAAGTGTAAGGTACTTACCTATGGCAACCACTAGTCCTAGTTGCACTAAGGTTCTTCAGCTTCACATACATACTAGCTTAACTGACTAGTGTGTGAAAAGCTTAGTGTTATGTTTAACTCTTACATAAACACCATCTTACTCTCCTATAGACTCAACTCATCCTAGTGAAAGAATCTATCTTAACTAATGCCTCATCTATCCTTGCTTAAGGACATAATGAGCATCTCTCTAAAACTTTGCATAATTAACTCAACTTTAACTAAAGTGAGTAATTCATGCATCTAACTTTCCTTTCTATCACACTTCTGGTAGTAGCTTATGCTACACTTGTGTGCTAACATACATATTCTTGCCGTATCTAGCTTTCCCTTCTATCACACGTCCGGTAGTAGCTTATACTACACTTGTGTGCTTAAGGTTCCGATACCTCTTTAACTATACCAAACTCATGGAATGCTTAAGAACTTAACTTCCACACTTTGGTTAGTATCTAAGGAAGTAAATTCTCTTTATCTTGCATTTCTAACTCATCTTTACTAATACATGAGTTATTGCAAATTTCTGCTCTACCTTATGATTATGACATCTTCTTAGTCACATTTCATCTTATTGTGTATTTAGCAATGCACCAAGTCTCACTTAACTAGAGACTTAGTACCTAAACGTTCCCTCTTTGGAACCAATACACAATCTTGTCTCCACTCAAGTAACTCTAATGCAAGAGTGGTTCTTACTTGCAACTCTTTGTTGCCTAAGGTTCTAGGTACCTTCCTAAGGTAATCCATTATTCTTGGATCTCCTAAGGTTCATACCTTTCTCATTCTCTACTAGAATGAATACTATTATTCATCCTAGTATGCTTATCTCCACTGCACTATCTCATCACATCTTGAATGATCTATAATTGCAACATTAAGTTGCCTAAAGTGCAATGTCATTACTTAAAGCAATCCTTTCCTTTAGGATGCTTAAAAGCCTATGCTTTCTCATTCTTGATGGGTAAGTATTTTCCACTTGAAAATATCCCCCTTTATGCCTTATTACACTTAGGAAACATAAACATATGGATCCATCAAAGGCAATATATCTAATAGTGAGAAAAAACCATTTTTCATGGTTCTGGGCAGCACGCCGCGGCATCCCTCTCTCAACGCCGCGGCGCCCGTAGCTGAAAACGTGATTTCTGACTCCTCACGCCGCGGCGCCACTAAGCCATGCCGCGGCGCCCATAGCAGAACCCAGATTCTGCAGAATTCTGCAGCTACGGGTTTGCTGTTCTTTTAATCATTTTCTTGGATTTTGGCCATTTCTTACCAACTTCTAAGTGATTCTAGGTTCCTAACTAGTTCCTTAACCATTAGGAATCATCAATCACTAATTTAAACCTCTTAATTTGGATTATGGCTCAAAATCCTTCATTCTATGGCCTATGGCTTACTTTGTGAATCAAAGGTCTAAATGAGTTGTTCTAAGTTCCTAACTTAATCTTATGCTATGAACAAGTCATAAATGACCAAAGAAACACGTCTATGCAAGCCAAACACATCTAACATCTCTAGAACTCAATTTGGCATATTATGTTGTTTATATGCATAAATAGAGAAAGAGATGAATAAAGGCTCTAAAACCTTACCTCTTGAAGACTCAAAGCCTTGAAGCTTGATCCTTGCTCTTCTTCCTCTCCTTCTCCCTTTCTTCCTTCTTCCCCCTTCTCCCTTCTCCCTTTCTCTTTTCTTTTTCGGTTCTCCCTCTCTGCCGAGAGAAGATAGAAATAGGGGGCTAGGATGCGAGGGAGAATTAAGGAAAAAGATTAACTTAAGTTTCTACACCGAAACTTATATTCGCTATGGACACTCGAATTATGCTAATTCGAGTTTCCCTGCTTCTAACAACTTTAGAATAAATCATAAGATTCATCTAAATTGTTGTTTCACAATTCTCATCATTTTCTATATCTGCTAGGGATCAATCTGGCATTAAAAGCACAACTTGTATGCCTAAAAATACCAAACTGACTCTGATTCTCTTGAAACTTTTACCACATCTTACTTGGCTTATTTGTGACCTAGAAATAAACTCTCTATGTTTATTTTTCTTAACTTAGCAACTTATGCTATTATCTGAGTCATTTTAGGCCACTTTACAACTTCTATGTTGCAACTAAGTGCCTAAATGAACTCAGATTGTCACAAAACTTTACTGACATGCTAAACAAGTCAAATGCTACCTTCGGTAACCATTTACCAGTCTAACATGTACTTAAGGGTATTACATTTCTCCCCTCCTTTTTAAAATTTTGTCCCCAAAATTATTCACCTCACGTAAACAATTCTGGCTAGACAAAACTCTACATGGAACTTCTGCTTCTATCCAGTCCTTCTTTAGTACCAGCTTCTCCTAACCACTTCCTCTTGATGAGATCTGCTTATCTCAAACCTCTTGATCTCTATGCTTATGGATGGTAGCTGTACTAAAACATAACTTAGCTTTGAACTCTTTCTTATAAGGCTTTCAAAACCAGATGTGAATCTAGTATCTCTCTCAGACACTATATTCACTGAAACTCTACGAATCCTAACTATTTTCTTCAAAAGTAGTTGAACTACCTTATCTAGAAAATAACTATCTGTTCTTGGCAAAAGATTGGCAGATTACTTAATCTTACCACCTTTATCTGCCGCTCAACATATTCTCTTATGTTCTTTAACATACTATGCTACTATACATCTTCCTTAACTCTTGGAAAACCTTAGTAGCCTCTTGATAGATGGTACACTTTCTCTGGTGAGCTTCCTCCGGAATCCTTTTCTTGATTTTTGACCCTCTTGGAAGACAAAGTTGTCTCTAAACTTCGTCATTCCCTCTTAGTCATAACAAAATCCTTAAGGGTTCCTTAGAAAATCTGCTCACACTTGTCCCTTAGAGCTTCATTCTCCTTCTGAGCTTCAAAGAAATCTGAGCCTTTAGGCCTCTTACTATGTCCACCTTGCTCACTGAGAGACTATCTAGAATCATAGTCACCGCTAGACTCAAATTCTCAAAAACTCTCAAGAAATTCACTCTCTCTTGGACTATCATCTAGGATAACCACTACATTGGCATTACTCGAATGATATCTCAACTCAAGGTTATGAACCTTGAAAAACTCTATCCATCTATTCTACTTCATGTCCAGTTTCCTCTGATCAACAAGCATCTTGAGCTATCATGATCGCTGAACATCTCTAACTAGACTCCTTATGAGTTATGTCTCCAAAACTATAAGGTAATCACTACTATGGCTAATTCCAAATCATACCTAGGGTAGTCCTACTCTTGCAGACTGAACTGCCTTGATGCGTAGGCATCTACCTACCTCTATTGCATCTAACATACCCTAGTCCCATCTTCGAAGTATAACTGTCTACTTCAAAGTTCTTTCGGGAATTTGGAATTACCAAAACTAACGTAGTAATCAACCTTCACTTCTACTCTTGGAAAACAAACTCAATATCTAGAGTCCATTGCTGGGTACTACCTCTCTTAACTGGCCTAAACCAGGTAGCACTAACTTAGAAAATCTACTGATAGATTCTCTGCTCTCGGATACAATGGCTACTCTACCCATTGTACCTCTGCTTAAACTCTACTGGGGTTCTCTGCAATTTCTGTCTTAAGAAATTACATAACTCTTAAACTGTACCAATAAGGTAAGCAACTAGATTCACAAAGTAAATCAACATGATCTACAAAGTAAATCTATTCTCTTCTTATACACACCTTAAAAGATTTCTCTTTACATGTGTTCTCATCTCATACCAAGTTGGAAGATTTCGTCGCTTTCTTTGTCCAAGAACCATCTCTCTTACGATGTCCTGGTTACTTACTTATGTAGCACACAGATCACCCATCAAAAATGGTCTACATCCATGTATCTTACCACATCTAGCACATTTTAGTGACTTGAAGCTTGAGTTACCTTTTTCCTTAGAGTTGCTCCTCTAAAAGCACTCTACTTATACTTATCATCTCTCCAAGCTTCCACTGTGTAACTCTAGAACAAATTGAGATCAAAAGGCACCCTTACTGATCTCAACATCTAATCTCTTCCTCTTTAGGAACCTTCTAACTCTTGTTCCATGGATGCTCTGAGATTATCTACTTCTACAACTCTACATTCACTGACTAGAGCGAAGAAGTCCATAATCTTCTTTTGCATTGCAACTCTTCTAATGCCTTCTCCAAGTTCTACTTCAAATTTTACTCACTTCCAGTCTTTATCTGGATTGGACGTAAAATAAGAAAAGAACTCTTGACATTCTTGAATTGCTTCGCATACTGGTCTTCAGTAATATCCCCTTGCTCTAACTTTAGGAATCCCTGTTCCTTTGCTTTCTCTAACTCAAGGGAATAATACTTATCTAGGAAAGTAACTCTAAACACCTCTCAGGTGGTTCGAGTACTAACCATCTCTAATAACCTCTCTGCTTCATCTCATCAGCTTTCGGCTTCACCTACTAACCCTTACGAAGCAAGGTCACCTTCTGTTCATCAGCGCACGACATGATCTCAAGGATCTCTTCCATCACATGAAACCACCTTTTGGCTCTAACTGAACCAACCTCTCCTTTCAAGAACAAAGGAGTAACTTTCTTGAACTCTGAGAAACACTGATTCCTCAAAAGTTCCTTCTCCCGCAACTAACTATGCGAGTCCTGTTCTATCACTTCTGATAGACTTCTACTAATGGCAGTCTGCTCTCTCAACACAGCAGCCATTTCTCTAAAAGCTCTGGTTATCTCCTCCTTTACCAGTCTCCTAGTCATGCAATTCCATCTGCATATCTCAAAAAGAGATAAAAGAATGCATAACTTTCTACTAAACTGCTACATATGCCTAAGCATAGTCAGTCCATACCCCTCTCAACAGGATGAACTGCTTCACGATACCAAAATGTAACACCCTAATACGTATATCCGGATATATCCTAGATAGACAGAGATATATAAAGATAACCAGTACTAGAGATGTCACTTCTATACTACATACTAACATATATCTATAATCACAACTGAGTAATTATAGAAAGCCTTGAGAGATTGCGGAAAAACTTAAACTCATACATATACATACTTAGCCACCTGAGGGCTTATTGTAATACATATAAAATAAAACTTACAGAACAAACATAAACTGATTACATAAGTTCTGTCTACTTAAAGCAATAAAAACTACTCTAGTCTTCATGCTTTATCTTCTCATCCTTAGCAGGGTTTGTACCTCTGTACCTGTGCCTTTGCCTGCATCTGAGCCTGCATCGGTACCTGCATCTGAGCCTGCATCTGGATTTACATGGAATAGCAACTGGGGTGAGAATTACAAATTCTCAGTAAAAGCAATTCCAATACCAGTTCTCTATAACATTGTATATAACAAATATATAACAAATGCTATAATTCTAACTTAGGAGCTTTCTCCCCTTTTCTCATAACTATTTCTATCTTAGGAGCTTGCTCCTCTTTTCTTATAACTTAGGAGTTTTCTCCTCTTTTTTGTTAACTTAGGAGTTTCCTCCTCTTTTCTCATAACTTAGGAGTTTCCTCCTCTTTTCTCATAACTTAGGAGTTTCCTCTTCTTTTCTCATAACTGCACACTTTTTTATAGTGTGATAACAACCGATAGCCTACACATTATTAATATATACAATACCTATACAGCTGTACATACCAACAATGACGGACAATGCCCATACAACTGTCCGTGAATACAATGATAATGATATGTAATATGAATATGCCTAAAGAATCCTAAAAGCATGTGAATGAAATGCAAATGCAAAAGTCTATTCTGAGAACAAAGAAGTTTGCTAGGAACTAGTCAATATATCATCCAGTGGTAATTAGAGGGAAAACTCATCCTCACATTACACATATCCTGGCACACTAAGAAATTCGGGCTTCATCCTTGCCCAAAGAGCGTCTTTGGATTTCCCTCTTATCTCCTTTGGCCTTGGCACTATCGAGACATCAGGGTTATGTCCTTCTCAAAAGTCCTTCAGACACCAATCTGTCTTCTTTTTGCCTCCATGAATGAACATCAAAGGATATCCACCAGATCGATACTACTTAACTAATTCATAGACTTTTATTCGTACTTATATACTTAGTTCCTCTTTGATCTAAGCATATTCTACTAATAACTTTGGCTTCTTATGTTTACCCTTTGCAATGAGGAGAATCTGTAACCTCATATTATATGTAACCTTAGCACTTGGTTAGGAATACTTGTCCCATAAGGAACTTCTCTGATTCCTTACCTTCTGGCTAAATGACCTCACGTCATATAACGTTACATTCTCGTGTAAACATCACCAGTTCATTTCTCATACTTGTACCTAAACTCCACCTCATCACTCCTATCTCTTAAGTGATCTCTAACGCAACACTATGTTCCTGAGGTGTAAGGTACTTACCTATGGCAACCACTAGTCCTAGTTGCACTAAGGTTCTTCAGCTTCACATACATACTAGCTTAACTGACTAGTGTGTGAAAAGCTTAGTGTTATGTTTAACTCTTACATAAACACCATCTTACTCTCCTATAGACTCAACTCATCCTAGTGAAAGAATCTATCTTAACTAATGCCTCATCTATCCTTGCTTAAGGACATAATGAGCATCTCTCTAAAACTTTGCATAATTAACTCAACTTTAACTAAAGTGAGTAATTCATGCATCTAACTTTCCTTTCTATCACACTTCTGGTAGTAGCTTATGCTACACTTGTGTGCTAACATACATATTCTTGCTGTATCTAGCTTTCCCTTCTATCACACGTCTGGTAGTAGCTTATACTACACTTGTGTGCTTAAGGTTCCAGATACCTCTTTAACTATACCAAACTCATGGAATGCTTAAGAACTTAACTTCCACACTTTGGTTAGTATCTAAGGAAGTAAATTCTCTTTATCTTGCATTTCTAACTCATCTTTACTAATACATGAGTTATTGCAAATTTCTGCTCTACCTTATGATTATGACATCTTCTTAGTCACATTTCATCTTATTGTGTATTTAGCAATGCACCAAGTCTCACTTAACTAGAGACTTAGTACCTAAACGTTCCCTCTTTGGAACCAATACACAATCTTGTCTCCACTCAAGTAACTCTAATGCAAGAGTGGTTCTTACTTGCAACTCTTTGTTGCCTAAGGTTCTAGGTACCTTCCCAAGGTAATCCATTATTCTTGGATCTCCTAAGGTTCATACCTTTCTCATTCTCTACTAGAATGAATACTATTATTCATCCTAGTATGCTTATCTCCACTGCACTATCTCATCACATCTTGAATGATCTATAATTGCAACATTAAGTTGCCTAAAGTGCAATGTCATTACTTAAAGCAATCCTTTCCTTTAGGATGCTTAAAAGCCTATGCTTTCTCATTCTTGATGGGTAAGTATTTTCCACTTGAAAATATCCCCCTTTATGCCTTATTACACTTAGGAAACATAAACATATGGATCCATCAAAGGCAATATATCTAATAGTGAGAAAAAACCATTTTTCATGGTTCTGGGCAGCACGCCGCGGCATCCCTCTCTCAACGCCGCGGCGCCCGTAGCTGAAAACGTGATTTCTGACTCCTCACGCCGCGGCGCCACTAATCCATGCCACGGCGCCCATAGCAGAACCCAGATTCGGCAAAATTCTGCAGCTACGGGTTTGCTGTTCTTTTAATCATTTTCTTGGATTTTGGCCATTTCTTACCAACTTCTAAGTGATTCTAGGTTCCTAACTAGTTCCTTAACCATTAGGAATGATCAATCACTAATTTAAACCTCTTAATTTGGATTATGGCTCAAAATCCTTCATTCTATGGCCTATGGCTTACTTTGTGAATCAAAGGTCTAAATGAGTTGTTCTAAGTTCCTAACTTAATCTTATGCTATGAACAAGTCATAAATGACCAAAGAAACACGTCTATGCAAGCCAAACACATCTAACATCTCTAGAACTCAATTTGGCATATTATGTTGTTTATATGCATAAATAGAGAAAGAGATGAATAAAGGCTCTAAAACCTTACCTCTTGAAGACTCAAAGCCTTGAAGCTTGATCCTTGCTCTTCTTCCTCTCCCTTTCTCCCTTTCTTCCTTCTTCCCCTTTCTCCCTTCTCCCTTTCTCTCTTTCTGTTTTCGGTTCTCCCTCTCTGCCGAGAGAAGATAGAAATAGGGGGGCTAGGATGCAGGGAGAATTAAGGGAAAAGATTAACTTAAGTTTCTACACCGAAACTTATATATGCTATGGACACTCGAATTATGCTAATTCGAGTTTCCTCGCTTCTAACAACTTTAGAATAAATCATAAGATTCATCTAAATTGTTGTTTCACAATTCTCATCATTTTCTATATCTGCTAGGGATCAATCCGGCATTAAAAGCACAACTTTGTATGCCTAAAAATACCAAACTGACTCGATTCTCTTGAAACTTTTACCACATCTTACTTGGCTTATTTGTGACCTAGAAATAAACTCTCTATGTTTATTTTTCTTAACTTAGCAACTTATGCTATTATCCGAGTCATTTTAGGCCACTTTACAACTTCTATGTTGCAACTAAGTGCCTAAATGAACTCGGTTGTCACAAAAAACTTTACTGACATGCTAAACAAGTCAAATGCTACCTTCGGTAACCATTTACCAGTCTAACATGTACTTAAGGGTATTACATTTCTCCCTTCCTTTTTAAAATTTTGTCCCCAAAATTATTCACCTCACGTAAACAATTCTGGCTAAACAAAACTCTACATGGAACTTCTGCTTCTATCCAGTCCTTCTTTAGTACCAGCTTCTCCTAACCACTTCCTCTTGATGAGATCTGCTTATCTCAAACCTCTTGATCTCTATGCTTATGGATGGTAGCTGTACTAAAACATAACTTAGCTTTGAACTCTTTCTTATAAGGCTTTCAAAACCAGATGTGAATCTAGTATCTCTCTCAGACACTATATTCACTGAAAACTCTATGAATCCTAACTATTTCCTTCAAAAGTAGTTGAACTACCTTATCTATAAAATAGTACCTGTTCTTGGCAAAAGATTGGCGGATTACTTAATCTTACCACCTTTATCTGCAGCTCAACATATTCTCTTATGTTCTTTAACATACTATGCTACTATACATCTTCCTTAACTCTTGGAAAACCTTAGTAGCCTCTTAATAGATGGTATACTTTCTCTGGTGAGCTTCCTCCGGAATCCTTTTCTTGATTTTTGACCCTCTTGGAAGACAAAGTTGTCTCTAAACTTCGTCATTCCCTCTTAGTCATAACAAAATCCTTAAGGGTTCCTTAGAAAATCTGCTCACACTTGTCCCTTAGAGCTTCATTCTCCTTCTGAGCTTCAAAGAAATCTGAGTCTTTAGGCCTCTTACTATGTCCACCTTGCTCACTGAGAGACTATCTGGAATCATAGTCACCGCTAGACTCAAATTCTCAAAAACTCTCAAGAAATTCACTCTCTCTTGGACTATCATCTAGGATAACCACTACACTGGCATTACCCGAATGATATCTCAACTCAAGGTTATGAACCTTGAAAAACTCTATCCATCTATTCTACTTCATGTCCAGTTTCCTTTGATCAACAAGCATCTTGAGCTATCATGATCGCTGAACATCTCTAACTAGACTCCTTATGAGTTATGTCTCCAAAACTATAAGGTAATCACTACTATGGCTAATTCCAAATCATACCTAGGGTAGTCCTACTCTTGCAGACTGAACTGCCTTGATGCGTAGGCATCTACCTACCTCTATTGCATCTAACATACCCTAGTCCCATCTTTGAAGTATAACTGTCTACTTCAAAGTTCTTTCGGGAATTTGGAATTACCAAAACTAACGTAGTAATCAACCTTCACTTCTACTCTTGGAAAACAAACTCAATATCTAGAGTCCATTGTTGGGTACTACCTCTCTTAACTGGCCTAAACCAGGTAGCACTAACTTAGAAAATCTGCGATAGATTCTCTGCTCTCGGATACAATGGCTACTCTACCCATTGTACCTCTGCTTAAACTCTCTGGGGTTCTCTGCAATTTACTGTCTTAAGAAATTACATAACTCTTAAACTGTACCAATAAGGTAAGCAACTAGATTCACAAAGTAAATCAACATGATCTACAAAGTAAATCTATTCTCTTCTTATACACACCTTAAAAGATTTCTCTTTACATGTGTTCTCATCTCATACCAAGTTGGAAGATTTCGTCGCTTTCTTTGTCCAAGAACCATCTCTCTTACGATGTCCTGGTTACTTACTTATGTAGCACACAGATCACCCATCAAAAATGGTCTACATCCATGTATCTTACCACATCTAGCACATCTTAGTGACTTGAAGCTTGATTTACCTTTTTCCTTAGAGTTGCTCCTCTAAAAGCACTCTACTTATACTTATCATCTCTCCAAGCTTCCACTGTGCAACTCTAGAACAAATTGAGATCAAAAGGCACCCTTACTGATCTCAACATCTAATCTCTTCCTCTTTAGGAACCTTCTAACTCTTGTTCCATGGATGCTCTGAGATTATCTACTTCTACAACTCTACATTCACTGACTAGAGCGAAGAAGTCCATAATCTTCTTTTGCATTGCAACTCTTCTAATGCCTTCTCCAAGTTCTACTTCAAATTTTACTCACTTCCAGTCTTTATCTGGATTGGACGTAAAATAAGAAAAGAACTTTTGACGTTCTTGAATTGCTTCGCATACTGGTCTTCAGTAATATCCCCTTGCTCTAACTTTAGGAATCCCTGTTCCTTTGCTTTCTCTAACTCAAGGGAATAATACTTATCTAGGAAAGTAACTCTAAACACCTCACAGGTGGTTCGAGTACTAACCATCTCTAATAACCTCTCTGCTTCATCTCATCAGCTTTCGGCTTCACCTACTAACCCTTACGAAGCAAGGTCACCTTCTGTTCATCAGCGCACGACATGATCTCAAGGATCTCTTCCATCACATGAAACCACCTTTTGGCTCTAACTGAACCAACCTCTCCTTTCAAGAGCAAAGGAGTAACTTTCTTGAACTCTGAGAAACACTGATTCCTCAAAAGTTCCTTCTCCCGCAACTAACTCTGAGAAAGATACATTAAAATGATAATGACACCTAGGTTTACCACCTTTTGACCTTAAAGGCCCACCTTAATTATTACCATTAGAGAACCTATTTGAGCCTCGACCTTTTTTTTCTTGCATGTGAACCACAATACATTCTATGTTCATCCTCCTTTTGTTGATTTTCCCATGATTTTTGAACCCCCATATTGAAGAATTGTATGAACTTGTTTGCTTGAAATTTCAATTAGCATTGTGGACAATGTGATAAATTGATTGAAAATTCTGTTTTCTTGACCCTTCCGTCTATTCAAAAAAAAAATTGACTGAGAAGTTGAAGAAAAAAAATTAAGAAAAAAATAGAAAAGAGAAAGAAGGGTTTGAGAGACTGTGGTTTTGTGTCTTAAAACAAGATATTGTAGAGCTTATTTGAGTTAATTTGACATTTTAATGGATAAGTTTGTGCAATTCCTTCAATTTTATAGCCCTTCTAACCTTTTTTCTATTCCACCCTTATGAACACCCAATTTTGCCCAAGTATTTTGTAAAATAAAAAAATAAAAAATAAAAAATAAAAAAAATAAAAAAGGAAAAAAGGTTCAACCCATTGGTCCATTAGCCCATTTGCCCATAATCAATCATCCTACCCATTAACCCATTATCCAATCTAATTAGTCCATCAACCCATAACCCATCTTATAACAATTTCAGCACTCATCCAAAACAAACTCCATCACTCCTCCTAAAAAAACTTATAACTCAAACTTATCCTAAACCAACTCAAACACTCATCTTAAACAAACCCTATCGGCTAGCCTAAACAAACCCATCCTAACTAAACCCCATCACCACCCCAACACTCATCCTAAACAAATCTCAACACTCATCCTAAACCAATCCTAATCATACTTTAACTCAAACACCTTAACCTAATCCTCTCCTATAAAAACCCATAACCCATACCTTACTTGGGACTTTTCACTTTGACTTTCAGCACACACTTTTAATCTTGACCTACAGATTTCAGCCTCCGCCAAAATACCTCTCCATCACCTCTCGTATACGAAACCGGCACCCACAAACTGCTCCTCACCATGTCGCAAGCCATCCGTCAGACCGCGCTACCCATTGCGCAAAAGCTGCCGTAGAAACAATGTCACACTGTCGCACCGCGCGATCTACAACTAGACTCAGTTGCCGGTGCTTCACCAACCCGAACCAGCCTAGCCACCGTCGCCGCTGGCCGTCATCTTCCTTGCTCCTTTGTTTTTTCTTTCTGTAAATACCCAAAAAGAAAGAAGCAAAACTCCCCCTTTTTTGTCTTGTTTTTCGTAAGTCTGTTCTTTTGATTTTTGATAGTTTTTTTTTGTGTGTTGTTGTTTTAAGTGAAATGGGCTTGTAATTAAATGGGCTAAGCTAATATATATATATATATATATATATATATATATATATATATATATATATATATATATAAAAACAATGGTAAGACTACAAAGTAAAAATATAAAAATAATTATTTTTTTTTTAAAAAAAGCGAAACAAGATTAACCGAGAGTTGTGATAGCTTGTTAATCTTGTAACTACTTTTGGATCATCCGAGTTGTGACAACCTAATGATTCGAATTATTTTAAAAAAATAAATTACTATTTAATAAAGATTCAAAATTCATTTTGTTATTATTATTATTATTATTATTACTATTATTATTATTATTATTTTCTTTTTTTTTCCTAGGTAATTTTAGATAAAAAAATCTCATTTAATAGTAATAAATTCAATAATCAGTGGGTGACGTTTCTAGCGTGACATGAGCTTCACCTATTCAAATCTTAATTTGATTAGCAGAGTCGCAACGACTTGTTAATTCAAATTTTTATAAAATAAAAAATTAAATCTTTTCTTTAAATAAAATCAACTAACCCACACTTATTTTCTACAGAATTACGTGACTTTGAGTTCCTCATTGTACCTGAGGATACGTAGGAGCGAAATTTCTATTTCGTCAAGCCAAATTTTAAATTTTCTCAAATTCTTTGTTTTTTATTTATTTTTTTAATAAAAGAGATAAAATAAATATATTATGAGATTATTAAGTTTTTGCATAACTAATTTAGGGTAACCGTTTTAGGATGGATGTATTAGGGGTGCTGTGGAGTTAAGTCTCCACCCTTCCCTAAGCATAACCGACTCCCGAATCCAATTTGGTTCCAAAGACCATTTTCTAAAAGGGTTTTCTAATTTTTTCTAATTTTAATAAAATTGGTGGCGACTCCTAACAATTTATTTTTTCGCCGCTCCCACCGCGATCACGGTCGCAACAGATGGCAACTCCACTAGGGATTTTTGAGAGTCAAGCCTATAAAAGTTAGTTATGCAAATATTATGATCTCTATATGTTTGTTTTACCCTTTTTCTTTTCTTTCTTCTTTATATTTGATTTATTATTATTTTTTTGTAAACCTTAGGATAGACAAATTTTTTTTTTTGCATGTGGGTAGTTCTTAAGATTATGATGGTTTATATGCTTCCTACACAAACCATACCTACACATTTATCACACACATTCGAGTGGGGCCCTATGTTCGGGTCTGAGTGAATCCTAAGTTAAGCAGAGGTTGCGTAGTGGTAGCCATTTTGGATGTATATCTTATTTGGTTATTGCGAAAACCTCATCTAGAGTGTGCCTTTTTCATGAATGTCTGTCGCGACCGGGATTGCGGCGGGAAATAAGCAACTCGCGTGATTTTAAAAATGATGAAAATGGAAATGGAGTCGCCACCAATTTTATTTAAATTTAGGAAAAATTGGAAAACCTTTTTAGAAAATGATCTTTGGAACCAGATTGGATTCGGGAGTCGGTTATGGTTAAGGAAGGGTGGAAACTTAATCCCACAAAGACTTTAACACACCCGTCCCAGACGGTACCTTTTAAGTCAATTGTGCAAAAACTTAATAATCTCAAGTTTATTTATTTTACCCCTTTTAAAAAAAAGACTTTGTAAATATTTTATTTTTTTATTTTTATTTTTTTTAAAAAAAGAACCAAATTTTGAAAATTTAATTTTGAACTTGTGAGAATGAAAATTTCGCTCCTACGTACCTTCAGGTGCAATGAGGAACTCAAAGTTACGTAGTTCTGTAGAAAATAAGTGTGAGTTGATTTATTTTAATTAAAAAAAATGATTAGAAACCTTCTTGCACAGGATTTAAGGTAGCACAAAGCTACTCAATAAACCCTTATGATCCAAACGACATTGAAGATAACATTCGCTATTCAATCATCATCGTTAGTCATTGCATTGATTAAATTCTCATTTAATTTTTTATTTTTTATTTTTTAATTAATTTTTTTAAAAAAAAGGTACAAAGACAAATATAAATTTTCCATGATCCAAATGAATAACTAAAAAACAAGATGAAATATAAGTATCTAAAATCGATAACTCAAAACATTATTTTACTTCTATGACATTTTTTGGATTTTTCCAATTTTTATTTTTTACTTTCCTTCATTTTCTTTCTTTTAAAACTTCTTATTTATTCACAAAAAGCATAACATAAAAATACACTATCAAGTAAAATAAACTCTACTAAATAGAAAAAACTAAAATCAGAACACCCACATTTATTATTTATAATTATTTGCACCTTTTTTCATTAACAATAATAATAATAATAAAAAGCACAAATCCCTTTTTATTTGTTAGTATCATATTATTTCTAGACAAAATACCAAACCCACGTAAGGTGGGTTGGTTATCAAGCTACAGCCCAAACGAACTTATATACATGTATATATATATACATAGATAACAGAAACAATGCTTTGATAAAGCCAAATACAAAAACATGAATATATATATGTATAATAAAAGATGCCAATATTTAAAATGAAGCAACAGCAAACACGAAAAACACAAAAAAACAAACAGGGACCTGGGTTACGTTGTGGAGTAACGGGCAGAGATGTGAAGAATGGAGGCTGCTGGACCGTGGTGGAGTGAAGGTGCTGTGAGGTGGTGCTGCTGCTCAGTGAGTGGACTCGGTGGTCTTGGGTGAGTAAGCTTCACGGTTGTGTTAATGGTGAAGAGATGGAGTGGTGGTTGTTGGAATGGTTCGCAGTGGGAGAGCGAAGAAGGAGTGCGTACGACGGTGGCCGGGTGGAAGGTTATGTGCACGGCCGTGTGAGGGGTGAGTTACGGAGAAGATGGTTACGAAGGGTGATGTTGATTGAGGTGGGTGATTGCCGAGTTGACTCGGTAAGTTAAGGTGGTGGTGCTTGGTTTTACGTGGTGGTTCCCGGCTGGTTTCGGTTGGAGGTTGGTGGAAGTGGCTTTACGGGTGAAGGGTGAGTGAGGTTGGGTTGCTGTTTTGTGAAGGTGGTGGAGGGTGTTAGGTGGTAGAGGGAGATGGTTTATGAGTGAAGGTTGGTGGAGCTGCTGGAGGCTTGCTTTGGGTTTGTCTTGTTTTTTCGTTTGAAGAGGGATGGACGTTGAGTCCTTCACCGCTTCACGGTGAGGGGCTGTTGGTGAAGTGAGAGTGGAAGATGCTAGCTTGGAGGTGAAGGTTGGTGTTACGTGGAGGGAGAATGGTGAAGATGGAGGTGAGGGCTGGTGTGAGTTTGGAGGAGTGGCCACGGTTTTCTGGTTTGCAGGTTGGTTGGTGAAGGTTTGTGGAGATGAAGGATGGTTGTTTTGAAGGAGGGTGATGAGGTTGGGTGGAGGTGGTTACGTGGGAATGGAAGCTTGGATGGAGGTGAGGAAAGGGTGAGTGGAGAGTGAAGATCCAAAATGAAAGAAAAACCCCGGTTTTTTACGTGAATGCTTCGCAAAACCCCCTTTTTGAAACCTTCAAGACGTGTGGTTTTTGTAGTAAATGTGAGAGGAAAGTATATGTGGGGTGTGTGCTTGGGTTGGAGGGAGATGGTGAGAAAATGAAAGTGAAGAAGGATGGTGATGATGGTGCTTGTGTGAGGATGGAGAGGAGCTTGATGGTTATGGTGTTTATGTGTGAGAATGCAGTGTGTGAATGAGTGAGAAACGTGAGTGATGAAAGTGTGTGAATGAGTGAGAAACGTGAGTGATGAAAGTGTGTGAGTTGCTTGGAGAGTAAAGGGTGTTTGAAGTTGAGTTGTGGTAGAGCTTGAAGGATGGAGTGATGGTGAAACTGAGTTAACTCGGTGGATTAAGGTTAGTGGTGCAAGGTGTGAGGAAGATTGGTTGGGTTGTGGGAGATGAGTTGATGGAGGTGGTGGGTATTGAAGGAAGAAGAAGATGAAGGTTATGGAAGATAGGTGAGTATGGATGTTGGAAGGAAGTGTTTCTACGTGTTCAAGCTCCCTCGGAAAATGGAGTGGAGTGGTTTTATAGTGAAAATGAGAATGAATAGAACACTGATGTCCCTCCCTCCTTTTTCTACGTGAGTGCATATTTGTGAGAGTGAGAATGAGTGGTGCAAGTGAGTGAAAGTGTGAGTGGGACGTAAAATAAATGAGACAAAGAGAGTGGGTGTGTGTATTGTGTCTGTTGCTAAAAGAAATTAAATGAATAATGGAGTGGGTGAGAGTGAGTGGAAAAATGCAGAGGATATGCGTGTGTCTTTGTGAAGTGGAGAAATTGAGTCTTGAGTGAATTGCTTTTCTTTTTTTATTATACCCTTTTTGTTATTTTTTATTTTTTTTATTTTTTTATTTTTTAATTTTTGTTATTTTTATTTTTATTTTTATTTTTATTTTTGTTTTTTTTATTATTATTATTTTTAAGACTAAGATGAGCTTAATCTGTTTAGGCTAAAAAAAAAGGCTAAGTAAAATGGGCTAAAAGGTGGGTCATAATTTTTTGATTTTCTTCTTTTTTTTTTAATTTTCCTCTTTTTTTATATTTTATTTTTTTAGTCCGGTCAAAATTGAGTGTTCACAATGTCCCACACCTAGTGGTTTACCCACTATTTCGTGGTCAAACATTCTGAAATAAGACTTGACTTTAGAGACCTTTAGAATAGAAGAGCCACCTAATGAGAGCTCTCACGAATTAAAAAGACTCATAGATCCTTATTTAAGGCATTCCTTTAGGACACGAAGGAGTATACTTCTTCTTTATCTAATTATCCATCCTTCTGTCATGACATTCATAGCATTCAAAAAAATAAAAAAAAATCATGCATTTTCATGGCATCCTTAAAAAAGAAAATCATGCATTTTCATGCCATTCTTAGCATTCTAAAATAATAAAAAAATAAATCATGCATTTCCATGGCATCCATAGCATTCTAAAAAAATGAAAATCATTCATTTTCATGGCATACATTTTCCTGGCACCCCTAGCATTAACAAAAAAAAAGTTTTCATTTCATCTTATGCATCTCATGAAACTCATTCATTTCATCTCATTATTTTTGTTTGGTGTTACCGTGCTCAGCATATAAAAGGGAAGTCCTTATCTTTTTACCTTGGTCTTGGATGTGCTTACTGCACATATCCAAGAGCCAATGCCACAATGCATGCTTTTTGCAGATGATATAGTCTTAGTTGGAGAGTCGAGAGAGGAAATAAATGGGAAGCTAGAGTTATGGAGACAGGCTTTGGAAGAACATAGCTTTTGTCTAAGCAGGAGTAAGACGGAGTATATGAAATGTAAGTTCAGTAAGAAACATGTTAATGCTAGCTTAGCGGTAAAAATTGGAGATCATACCATACCATAAGTTACACAGTTTAGGCATCTTGGATCCATTATACAAAATGACGGAGAGATAGAAGGAGATGTAAACCATAGGATTCAAGCTGGATGGATGAAATGAAGGAGTGCTTCAGGAGTTATTTGTGATAGGAAAGTGCCTCTCAAGCTTAAGGGTAAATTTTACCGCACAACTATAAGACCCGCAATGTTGAATAGTACTGAATGTTGGACGATAAAAATCCAACAAGAGCACAAGATCAGTGTCGCGGAGATGAGGATGTTGCGTTGGATGTGTGGCCATACTAGACAAGATAGGATTAGGAATGAATGCATTAGAAAGAAAGTAGGGGTAGCACCTATTGTGGAAAAGATGAGAGAATCTCGCCTTAAGTGGTTTGGACATGTAAGGAGAAGACCCTTAGAAGCCCCTGTAAGAAGAGTAGATCAGGTGGAGAATAGCCCAATAGCTAGAGGTAGAGGAAGACCAAGAAAGACTATAGGTGAAACGGTTAAAAAAGATCCAGATTTGAATGACTTTTCTAAAGACTTGGTTCATGATAGGACACAATGGCGTCGTTTGATCCATGTAGCCGACCCCACTTAGTGGGAAAAGGCTTAGTTGTTGTTGTTGTTACCGTGCTCAGCACCATTGCGTGAGCAAGGAAAGAAGACACCAATCAAAGCCGAGTTCACAACACAAGGGCTCGAACAAAGCTTGCAGCTATGGCAGCTGAGAACGAAGGAAGGAATCTGAGTATGGAAGTAGATGAGATGAAAGAAAAGATGAATGAAATGACAGAGTCTCAGAGAAAAATGGAGGAAATGTTGTCGGCCATAAGGGAGACCCTCACTTTGATGGGGACAACCGGAGGTATAGGAATAACAGGAGCATACTGACGAGCGCCGAACTCAGTCAAAATTATAACCGAAGTTATTACCTAAACTTATAGTATAGTGAACAACACCGGATCGTCTCCTCAAGGATCGTAGATGCAATTTGATCAAATCAAGTTAAGTTAGAAAGGGGGGTTTTGATTGTTCAAGGATTACAATGACAAGATCTGAAGAAAAATAACAATTAAAAGAACAGTCAATTCAGAAATCTATCCGAGAATGGGTGGATTCAATCATAGACCTTTCAACAAACACCTGAAATACATTTGAATGGTTAACTTGGATCTAACCGAGATCTCTGCATCGATCCGAATTCATACTAGACAATCGTCCGTAATTCAATTGACAAGTGATAAACACAAATCTGCAATCGCACCATTCATGTAAATATATGTCAATTTAAGCACCGAATTCAATTAACCTAGGCACAAATCAAGTAACCTAACCTCTTCAATTACGTGATTAATTCAGATCAATCAGTTCTAAATTTCATCACAATACTTAATCTTAAACCAAGATCAAATCGATCAAACATAAACAGAATCACCATTCATGCATTCAAGATTAAGAGAACAGAAGAAGAAGAAAGAGGAATTCAAATATAAATCAAATACATTACATAACCAAGGTCTCAAGAATCCAAGCCACAATCTCTTCAAGAGTCCCAAATTGACTAGAAGTGACTTAGCTCTCCATTACAATGAAGGAAAAATATACAAGAACTATGAAAAGTTATCTCTAACACCAAGTGTGTGTTGTGTTTAGAGCTCTCCACATGCTTCCTTTTATAGAGGATTCAGAGTAGTAGTAGATGGGTAGATGAGATTAGTAGGTGGAATTAGTAGGTGAGCTTGGTAGGTGAGATTGGTAGGTGAGATTGGTAGGTGAGCTTCCTTGTCTCCGAAAGTATTCATTGCTGAACTCATTGATTTCGTCATTTTTGAGCCAAGTGGTCTTCATGAAAGTTCTAGGAAATTGTCTAAGCTTTCCAATGGCTCTGGAAGCACCCAAAAATTCGTCCTACAGCCCATGATATGACCCAATTACTACAGACTGTTCAGGACCAGTTTCAGCACCTCTGTTTTGACTTTCAGACCCAATATCTCCATCAAGGAGCCCGAATCAAGTTTTGTGCTTGACATGAAAGTTGTACATCTGGGTCTTAACTTTTCGATTACAAATTTTCAGCCCATTTTATATGCCCAAACTCGAATTATGTTCTGGTTACTACACACTGTTCGGGTTCCAGTCACAAATCCCGTATTCTGATTTCCATGCCCAATTAGCTCCACTAGATGTCTGAAATTGACTTTGAGCTCTTCATCAAAGTTGTAGAGCTCTCTCTTATATTTCCTACAAGGTAAAATTCATAATTATCAGACATTTAGAACTCAAGATATGGCTAAAATACAGAAATAGTGTAAGACCCGAATAATACTGAAAAAATCAATTAAGTCCGATTCGAGTTCAAACTTACAAAACATAATCAAATTCAGTCAATTAAGTACATGAAGAGTGTAAATAACTAAACATAAGGGTTTCTTAATGAATAAAATATGTGATTATCACATACTTACACCCACCAAATATTACTTCCATGAGGGTAAACTATGGGGCCACTACTAAGATGCATTTTGTGGGAGGAACATCAAATACTACATCACTAGTGATTCCTATCGAAGAAGGGCATCGTTCATTAGAGGATACTCAAAATGAAGTCCATGGTAATGCTGAATTCATGTGGGAACCACCGCATATGTCAATCCCGACATCAACGGGATTTCCTACTAGTACTGGTCATGCGACCGTTCAAAATGATAAGAGGGATGAAGAATGGATGGAAAAGATGGAGGAACAAATTAAAGCAATTAAGGGTCCTAGCACCTAAGGTCCCATTGGGATAGAAGAGTTGTGTCCTACTGCCAACGTTATCATCCCAAAGGACTTTAAGGTTCCAGAATTTGATAAATATGATGGGAGCACCAATCCATTTTTTCACCTAAAATCATATATTACCAAAATGTCAATTTGGTCGAAGGACTGGAAGTTCCTTGTCAGCTTTTTCCATAAAAGCTTGACTAGGCCCACTTTGGAATGGTGTATCCAACAAGACCTCTCCAATATCTCTTCTTGGGATGATTGGGCAAACCTGTTTATGGGTCAGTATCAATTCAACCTAGAAACAGTCCCAACTCAGGAACAATTAAACTCAATGAAGAAAAGAAATGATGAATCTTTTAAGCAGTATGCACAAAGGTAGAGAGCCTTGGCAACTCAAGTTCAACCCTCATTGACACTATCTGAGACGTGCTCATATTTCTTGGGAACCCTAGGAAATCCTTTTATCGGAGCAATGACTGGAGCAGCCTATAATGATTTCGTTGACTTGATCACTGCTGGGGAAAGAATTGAGATTTTATCCAAGGCTGGGAAGTTGCCAATGAGTAGTACAGAGGATATCACTGCTAAGAAAGGATTCCAGCCAAAAAAGAACGAGCCTAAAGTGAATTATGTCCAACATCAACAGACCTTCAGACCTCAATATTCCCCACAACACCCAAGTCGTCAGCCACCATATAACCCTAACCTTCATTTGCCATACCATACACCTACACCTCCTTATTACCCTCCACACCAAATTATACCAACCTATACCTGATATCCACCTCCACCCCCACAAAATTACCCAAATCAACCACAACCTCGACCAAACTTCCAAAATCAAGGTCGCTTTCGCCCTCAAAACCTACCCCCTTTCCCAAGATTGTCTATTTCGAATGCAAATCTTTTTCATAGGCTGTTTGATGCTCATCTCATTTCGAGAAATCCTGTACGTCCCTTGGAACCACCATTTCCATCGGGGTATAATCCGAGTTTAACTTGCAAATACCACATGGATGCTGGAAGGCACTCAATTGAAGATTGTGAATCTTTCAAGACTACAGTAAAGAAGCTAATTGCTTATGGGAAGCTTGACATTGAAGAAATAGTTGGACCTAGTATTGTTAACAACTCTTGAAGTGATAAATAGTGATGTTGGACTCATGTTAACTTTCTTGAAACATTAATGTAATGAATTTGGCTGGGTACCTTGTTTCCTTTCATCACTTTGTCTTTCTTGATAATTATCTTCTTTCATTTCTTTAAAGCGTCTTCCTTGGTAATTCTCAGTTGAGTCTGCATGTGTAAATATCTAATCACTTGGTTTGCACAATCTTTCTGTCTCAAAATTAAAGTTTTGAAAATAAACAATCATGATTTGAAAATGAAGATTAGTCATTTTTCTTTATCTTTTATAAAATTTCATCATTTTTATCTCTTGTTACCATTTTTGAGCTTGAATTTTTTTTTCAAAAAACCCTGAATAAGGATCACTCCTATACTAGGGGATAGCATGAAACAAATGTTGATGGTGAATGTTCTGAAACAAGATGGAAAAGAAAGAAATGGTGAAAAGGAAAAGAAGTAAAAATAAAAAAAATGATAAAAAAAAGGAGAAGGGAAAGAAGGATGAAAGAAAATGATATTAAATGGGAAAGAAAATGAGAATAATAAGATAAAAGTGTTTGAAAGTGAAAAAGCAGTTGATGAAGTCTAATTCTGAATAATGATCCTTAGTCTCATTCCACCCTTAAACACTTGTTTGAGCCTTATATCTTTCCTTTCATAACCCCCAGCCTTGGCCACGTTATAAGCCTCAAAAAGTCCATTCTGATCAATGAGGGGTTGTTGTCATTTTTGTTAACTTTAATTTTGAGACAAAGGTTACGATCATCCCAGTATTTAGTTCATTGCTTCCTAAAAAAATGAAAAGAAAAAAAAGAGACTTACACTAGGGCGAGTTTCTACCCTGTTCGAGTTGGCTCTATACCAGAGCATTATTTCCCTGGTTCAATTTAATCCACACTGGGGCAAATCTTTTGGTCACTAGGACGAGCTCCTGCCTTATTCATTTCTATCCTAGACTAGGGAAAAGTTTTCTTTATTTCAATTTGGTCTTACACTAGGACAAGTTTGTACCTCAATTGACTCGGTTCTAAACTGGGGCAATTTTTCCTTTCCTTGGTTCAATTTGCCTTAGGCAAATCTTTTAGTCACTAGGATGAGTCTTGGTCCTACTCAATTCAGTCTTAGACAGGGGCAAATTTCGCTTCGGTTTAATTTGGCTTGATATAGATGTTCAGTAGAAGAAAATCTTGGGCCATAATATCTAGTAGACAACTAAAGATTGGTCTTATGAATGTCAAACTTATTCGTATTGGGTCAACACCTCTTTTGATCTTATATCATCATTTGTGTCTTTTTGCGTAGACAAACTTCTAAGACCAATCTAGAAGTTGTTTACCCAGTAAATTTCTTTTATGTCGTACTTTTGAATTCATGCATGTTTGTTACATAATGTTTCAAGTAAGGTGAACAAAAGTACAACATTATGATTTGACCATCTGATGACAATCCCCTAATAAACTTTTCAGATCGAAAAGAACTTAGAAGTTTCGAAGCTCATTATGTTGAAAACTCGAAAGGGCAGTTTAAGCAAGAGTTAAGACAAATAAATTGGGATTGCTTAAACTTGGGCAATTTTATTTGTGTTCGATTGGCTACACAGGGGCAACTTGGCTCGCACTCAATTAGCCATACTGGGGCAAAACTTCTGAGAATATATGTTGAGGGAAGTAGCAACAAAGACAACGATTTAGTCATCAGACCGTTGTAGGAAATCAATGATCAAGGAACAAATACTGGGGCAAAAATTTTCTCGCAAAGACTAGTGGCTCCAAGCAAGGGTTCACAACAAGAGATTGTCATCTCAATTCCTAAAAAGGGAGTAGTTACGAGTAGAAAACAAGAAAATAAGATGCAAAAAAAGGAGAAAGAGAGAAAGGATGTGTAAGTAGGATCAAGACTACCAATTCCAACAGACAAAAGCACGTGAACAAGGGTTTAATTGGTCAAAGCTTTCCAGAATTATCGCTAGTCTATTTTTCTTAAGAAAAAAATAAAAAAATAAAATAAAAAAAAAGAAAAGAAAGGAGAGAAAAGAAAGAAAAAAAAAAGAAAAAAAGATTGAGAAGAAAAAGATCTTAAGTCCATTGTTTCATGCTTATTGAGTGCATCAGCTCCAAACATCATTGAGCGCATCGGCTCCCAGTATTTTGAGCGCATCGGCTCCATGCATGTTGAGCGCATCAGCTCTATGCATCATTGAGTGCATCAGCTCGCTGCATTTTGAGCGCATCGGCTCCATACATCATTGAGCGCATCGGCTCCTTGCATTTTGAGTGCATAAGCTCCATACATCTTTGAGCGCATCGGCTCCCTGCATCATTGAGCGCACCGGCTCCATTCATTGAGCGCATCGGCTCCATGCATCATTGAGCGCATCGGCTCGCTACATTTTGAGCACATCGACTCCATGTTTTTAAATTCTTTTGAGCGCATTGGCTTCTTACTTTTTAAATTGTTTTGAGCAAACCAACTCCTTGCATTTTGAGAGCAACAACTCCTTACTTTTTAAATTTCTGTTAATTATTGGCTCTCTGCATTTGAAATCCCTTTTGGGCGTATCAGTTCTATGCATTTTAAATCTCTGTCATTTATTTTTGAGCGCATCGACTCCTGTCATTTACTTTTTTCTGAGCGCATCTGCTCCATGCATTTTAAATTCCTAGCATTTTAATTTTCGAGCGCATCGGCTCCTGTCATTTACTTTTTTGAGAGCATCAGTTCCATGCATTTTAAGTTTTTGAGTGCATCGGCTCCTTGCATTTTAAAGTTTTTTTTTAGCACATCGGCTCTATGTCATTTTAAGAGAGAGTGTAACACCCCAATTTTTAGAAAATGTACCGAATGTACTGTTTGCTGTTTTTCAAGCTTTCGTGTGAATGACCGTTGTGTCCCTATTTTACTGTTTCTCGATTTCTGCATGAAATACAAATACGTTTATACAGGCTCAAATTTTATTTGGCCTTTTTACGTAATTTGTTCCGAGACTAAAATAAAAGTTTTTTCGAAAAGTCTTGTTTTAATTTTTCTCTAGAAGATATACGACAATTAATACATGTCTCGTAATTTTATTTGAACTTTTTGGATGATTAGCTACGTGGTGGGAAAAAATAAGAAAATGACCATTACGTCCCGAACGTCTTTGTTTGTCTTGTTTTTGCTTTTTTTAATTGTTTTCTACTTGATTTAGTGTCCAATATTAATCCGCTGTCCATTTTATATGGACTTTTTGTGTGATTTGCTATGGGGTAGGAAAATAATATTTTTTCGGACCGGTAAAATCTGTTTTTAATTATTCAGAAACAATCTTACTAAACCCAATTAATGAGCCTAAAATTAATCTTTTAATTTTTAGGATTTAACTCATCTTAATAAAATAATTTTGTATTATTATAATATTATTTTATTAGTCAAGATAACTTAGTGACAAGTGGACCCGGAAATGTTTTGCGGGACCCACGTTTAGCTAAAACAATTAACTTAGTACCTTAATTAAACATGATTAGTGAAGGAACATTCTTGAACATGATGATTAGGCTTGATGACTAGGTTATTAGTGACTAAGCATGGTGACTAAGGCTTGATGACTAGGTTAGAGTAGCCAATAGGAAACAAGCTTGCTAACCAAGTTTTAATCTTGACCTTTGAAGCATCCAAGGGCTTGGATGAAGCCAAATCCATGCACACCTTGCATGCATTGAATGTCTACGGCCAAGAGGGGTTGGAAGACCATTCTTCACTTCATCTTTCATGCTTTTCTCTCTCTCTCTCATCCAAGAACCCTAAACACCATTGTTGCTTCCTTTCTTCACCATTCGCCAAGACAATATCTACACCATCCAATCACCTAAAATTTCTTCTAACCAAGTTTTCTAAACCTAAACACAATCCTAAGAACATCTCTAGTTGAGAGTTCTTTCAAAATCTTACATTTGAAGCTTGAAAACCTACTTGGAAGTTTGTACCAAGGAGGTGAGATCTCTTGTTTTTCTTTTCTAAATTCTTTTTCAAAGTTCTAAGCCATGATTTATCCATGGTTTAGGTTCTCTTTTAATGGTTAGTAACTTGTAGTTTTGTTTAAGTTTGCTAGGTATTTTGAAGGAGAAAATCGTGACCTAGGAGGAGTGAAAGAAATCCTTTTGTCTTCATTTAAGGTAAGAGGAAGACAAATCTTGTCACCTATGGATGGTGGTAAGAAGATGGAGTTGATTTTGTGATTGTAGAATCCATAAGGATTCATGTGTGTGCTTGTTAGTAGCTTATTTGATGTGGTTGTGTATTTGTTAGTAGCTTTCCTATTTGTTGTTTGTAATAAATTGCATGTCTACAAGCTTTAAGTTGCATGTCTATGAGCTTTGATAATATTGCATGTGTTAGAATTGCATGATAAAGTATAGAATGGCATGATAATGTATAGGATGTGAATAACATGTCAAGGAAATGCATGTGTGTTCCAAAGAACACCACACCAAGGCTCACGACCACTAACCAAATGGGGAACCAAAATGTTCTCTTAATTTTCTTAAAAGGTAATTTAATTAACCTAGGAGAATTAAGAAGGTTTCAAGTTGATTAGATCAAAGAAAATGAATTTAGAACTCAAATGGTAAGACTTAGTATTTTCGGTCAACATGCCTAAAATGAATGTGTTGATTTCAAAAACCATTTTCTAAAACAATGGTTAAATGAATTTAGACAATACAATAAGTTTGACATATATTTAGAAGATGATAAATAATTTAGAAATCAATTTCAAAAGATTTAGGAAATTCGGCCAACATGCCAAACTAGATATTCTTGATTTCTAAAATCAATTCCAAACCATTTTCAAGTATAAAGAAGGCATTATATGTTAACAAGAATTTTTTTCTAAAAAGAGTTTTTAAGAAATCAATAGATTAGAATTAATTTAAGGAATTAAAATTAACGATTTTATTGTTATAAAGGAAATACACTAATCTTTAAGAATTTCTAACATATGGCTCATACTATATTTTGAAGCATGTTAGGAATTTTTAAAAGATTAAATTATTTGGTTTATTTAAATAAACAGAGTTTTTACGAAAAAATTAGGAAACCATTATTATTAATTTTCTAAACAAGATACTGTCAATTTTTAGTAAAAACGGACAAATAAGATAGAAAAGATGTCCAAATCCATGAGAGGGTATTGATTCCTAGACAAGATACGGTATGAAAAATATTGCACATAGTTTAAACGTACTAATTATTATTTCTGTTTATTTAAACAGTGATTTTAAGGGATTTGGACAAGAAAATGATTTAAAAATCCTACGCGATTGAGAAAACGTATTAAAAATTCTACGCGATTTTAAAAACAGAAAAATATATTTACGCGATTTATAAACGTTTGTAAAAACATTGATTAAGAATGTGAAAACGCGATAAAATTTCTACGCGATTGACCGTTGATGTATTTATTTTATGCTGTCGGGAAAATGTGAACCCGTACAGGCTTTCTATTTTTCTGCCATTGAGGGCATATTTTATCTTGAGGGCATTTTCATAATTTTATATTTTTGGAATTATGTATTGAGTTTATGCCAAATTTTTGGTGGATGGGTTGACGAGACGAATCACATCGTGTTGTCGATGCGATAAACGTAGTGTGGTTCATTGTTCTAATGGACTTGGAGACGTTAGTGTACGGTATCCCATATGTGGACAGTTGGTAGCTCCGCTGGGCTGTGGTAAACCGATAGCACACTAATGGACTCGACACGCACTATATTTAATCGAGATTTCGTGAAATCTAATAGTACATTGTCTGTAGTGCCACAACGTGAGACCGTGAACTACACCACGCCTGGATGATGGATTCCCGTGTCGTGGGGCTATAGACGCGACGTGAGACAAAAGCAATAGTTTGGTTGGGCAGCCATGGTACTAATAGATTTGGCGGGTCATTCTCTCGATACTTGTGTGTTTTTTTAGCTCCATGGAGTAGGTGTGTCTTATATTTATTTATTGGGATCTATTTATTTATTTTGTCTTATCTATTTATTTTTGTCTTATCTGTTTATTATATTGATATTGATTTATTTGTTTACCGTATTTGTTTTATCTATTGTTGTATTGTATCATTTGTTTCTTGTTTTATTTTATCCGTGATGGTATATTGTTGGGATATTTAAATCTTTTTGAATCTTTACACTACTCGTTACTTATTAATGTTATAGCTTTTCATATTGCATGAACTCGTATATCCGTTGTTTGTCGTCTTCTTATTGGCCATGTTTGTGGTGATTTTAGATTGTCTTACCTCTTTATTGTTTGTGTTTTTCGTATATATTGTTTATATGGTAAAGAGTTTGAGGAAGAGGAACAGCCTCTAGAGATTCTCGTACACCGAGGAAGAAGAGGAACAATAATCAAAGAGGAAGAATCGGATTTACGACCAAGAACCATCCGATCATCCATATCCTTTGGATTGATTGTGGGAGATGGCAGTGCCAGGATTTTTGGGGTTTGTACAGCTAGAGTTTCATGGAGGTTCATTGGCTTGGCATCTGCGAGGAGACCGAGACTCTGTGACGTATGTAGGACGGTTGACTGTGACTCTACGTCATCGGTTTGATGGAGAGTCGATCATGACTACGATAGTATTTCTACACTTAGAGTTACCCTTATCCATTAGGCGTCATTGGGGTGGGATATCCACTGAGCCTAGTGAGATGACACTCGCATCGACTGCGCGGTCTCATGTCTGCCGAGAGTCGAGACATCCGGGATATTTGTCTCCTGATGATCATTTTCATGTTGAGAGTGATCCTTCAGAGGATTAAATATGCATGATGTTTTTTTTGGGCGCGTCTGCGTATGTCTGTATATATTGACTCTTTTATTGCTTTATTTACTGTTTTCGTTTAAATATTTGTAGTTTTAGTTGTAAATTATTTGTACAACTTTCAACTTAAATCATCTGTATATTATAAGTAATGTTATTTTGTTTATTTGCTATTTCCGCATATTTTATTTAACAATATTCTTTTATCGTTAAATTATCTTACAATATGTAATATTATTTAACAAATGTTTTACAACTTGGGTAGATTTTATTTATTTATTTTATTTTTCTTTATATGTGTGGCATCCCCAAAGGGGTGTTACATTAGTTGGTATCAGAGCCCAAGTTAGAGTCTTTTGGGTTGTGGTTGGGTCTGTTTTTGTTTGTCTTGGTGCTTCTCTCAGTGATTTATATCCTTTCGGAAGTATCTAAAAGGATGCATCTAATTTTGTTTTGTTCTGTTTGAAGATGTCCGGACGAGGTAGAGGACGTACGAACATGAATCGTGATGTGGACCCTATGATTGCGGCCGCCGAGGCTATGCGACGGATGGTCAAGTGATTACTCGAAGAAAATCGAGAGCACTCAACAAAGAAGATGCTACTGCCGATGCCCTAAATTTGGCTGAGTTTAGGCGTCATAATCTGCCACAATTTAGAGGCGAGGTGGATCCGGAGAAAACAAGTCAGTGGATGCAAGATTTGGAGAGGATCTTTGAAGGAATGAGATGCGTGGATGATAAGAAGGTGACTTATGCTGTTTTCATGCTGAGAGGAGATGCAGAACATTGGTGGAGAGGAACCCACCGAGTATTGCAAGCTGAAGGGACTGAGATCACATGGGAAGTGTTTTCTAATGCTTTTCTGGATAAGTATTTTCCTGCGAGTGCTAGGCATGCCAAAGAAATGGAATTTCTTGGTTTGCGACAGGGGAATATGACGGTGAATGAGTATGCCACAAAATTTGAGAATTTGTCTCAATTCTCAGATTATGCTCAGACACGGCAAGATGATGTGTGGAGATGTAAGAAGTTTGAATCAGGGTTAAGAGTGGAACTGAAACGAGGAGTGGTATCCTTGGGAATGACTCAGTTTCATGCTTTGGTGGATGCATGTGCACGACTTGAGGAGCTTGAGCCGTCGAGAGATCAGAGGAATCGAAACTTTGGATTGGCAAGGTTTCAAAGAGGTGGAGGTAGCAATACAAATCGGTTTCAACTAGAGCTGCAAGCGTACTCTAGACCACAAGGAAATCAAACTCGCGACCGCCGCCCTGGAGGAAGTGTATGCGGTAGTGGAGTAGGGCAGAAGGGTGGTGTTTACGCCAACGTGTTTTAAGTGCGGTAAGAAGGGCCATATATCTCCGTTTACAATCAAGGGACATCTGTTTTAACTGTTTTTAACATTTCATATGTCGAAAGATTGTACTCGACCGGAGAAGAAACCTCGTGCTTCGGTATGTTAGAGCTAATCAAAGCAAAAATCGGAAGTACTCAACCAAGGTCGGGAGGACGAGTATATACAATGATGGGATCCGAGATTTCTAAGTCCGATGATCTTATTCAGGGAGAAGGAGACATTGGAGGTAATCTTCCGACCGTATTGTATGTATGATTACTCGTGCTACACACTCATTTATTTCCTATGATTGTGTGGAAAGATTGAAGTTGCCTGTGTCTTCTCGAATGTTAAATTGAGTGTATCTACGCCAAATTCTAAACCTTGTTACATCTAAGATCTGTTTGGATTGTCCTATTGTTGTGAAGGGCCGTTTGTTTATGGTCAACTTGATTTGTTTACCTCTTGTTGAGATAGATGTAATTTTAGGGATGGACTGGTTATGTTCTAACCATATCCTTATAGACTGCAAGTAAAACCATAGTTTTTCCTAAGGAAGAAAAGTCCGGGTTCTTAAATCGGGTTGTTAAGGTCAAGTCTTTGTTAAGAGATGGAGCGCAGGGATATATGGTATTGTCTTCTCTAGAAGTTAAGAATGAGAAGGATGTGAATACTATTCCCGTTGTCAACGAGTTTCCCGATGTTTTTCCCGATGACGTACTGGTTTACCACCCGAGAGGGAGATCGAGTTTTCAATTGATTTAGTACCGAACAGGTCCTATCTCAATTGCACCGTATCGTATGTCGCCGGTGGAATTGGAGGAGTGAAGAAGTAATTGGTGGAGCCATTAGAGAAAAGAGTTTGTGCGACCTAGTGTTTCCCCACGGGTGCGCCGGTGCTTTTGGTCAAGAAGAAGGACGGAACGTCTCGGCTTTGTGTGGATTATCGTCACCGAACAAGGTGACTATCAAGAATAAATATCCGCTTCCAAGAATTGACGATTTGATGGATCGCTTAAGAGGAGGCCGTGGTATTTTCCAAGATAGATCTCGAGGTCCGGTTATCACCAAATTCGTGTTAAAGGGAAGATGTCCGAAACCGCTTTTCCGAACTTGATATGGGCATTATGAGTATCGTGATGCCATTCGGGTGTTTTAATGCTCCCGCCATATTTATGGATTATATGAACAGGATTTTTCGTCCGTATCTAGACAGTCTTGTCGTTGTCTTCATCGATGACATTCTGATCTATTCTCAATCGAAGGAAGAGCATGCCGAACATCTTGGTGTTGTTCTTCGGATTTTGAGGGAGAAGCAGATGTATGCGAAGTTGGCTAAGTGTGAGTTCTGGTTGGAAGAAGTCCAATTTTTAGGTCATGTAATTTCTAAAGAAGGTATTGCGGTGGACCCATCCAAAGTGGAGACTGTTTTACAATGGGAAAGACCTAAGACGGTAACAGAAGTTTGAAGTTTTGTTAGACTTGCTGGTTATTATCGGAGGTTTATCGAGGGTTTTTCCAAGATTGCTGGACCACTTACGCAGCTTACGAGGAAAAATCAAGCTTTTGAATGGACGGAAGAACGTGAAGCCAGTTTTCAAGAGTTGAAGAAGAGATTAACAACTCAGACCGGTGTTGATCCTACCGATTCGACGAAATCTTTTGATGTATATTGCGACGCTTCTTATCAAGGGCTAGGATGCGTGTTGATGCAAGATCGGAACGTTGTGGCATATGCTTCTCGACAATTGAAGGTTCATGAGAGGAATTATCCAACGCACGATTTGGAATTGGCCGCTGTGGTTTTTGCTCTAAAGATATGGAGACATTTTCTCTATGGAGCAACGTTCAACATCTTCAGTGATCATAAGAGCTTGAAATATTTGTATGATCAGAAGGAGCTGAACATGAGGCAGCGTAGATGGTTAGAATTCCTGAAAGATTATGATTTTCAACTGTTATACCACCCTGGTAAGGTGAATGTCGTGGCTGACGCCTTAAGTAGAAAGATTATCAGTGCTTCTGCTCTGATGATCAAGGAAAAGGAACTCATTGAACAGTTTAGAGATGTGTGGTCATTTGTTGAGCTAAAACCGGGGAAGATCTGTATTAACATGGTTACTATCTCGAGCGAGCTGATGGAAGACATAAGGGAAAAACAAAATGCTGATGAATTTTTGCAAGGAATAAGAGAACAAATAAAGCAAGACGAAACAATAGAGTTCAAAGAAGGAACTGATGGAATTCTGAGGTTTCGGGATAGAGTCTGTGTTCCTCGTGACCGGGAGCTGAGGCGATATATTGTGGAACATGCCCATACTAGTCTATTGAGTATGCATCCAGGCATAACAAAGATGTACCAAATATGGAACCCTTCCAATCTTTACCTGTTAACCAACTTCTGTAGGTCGTTAACCATCTTTTTGTTCTTCATTAACCAATGTTTTTCAAAATTGTAGAAACAAAGTTGGTTAATGAAGAACAAAAAGGTGGTTAATGACCTATGGAAGTTGGTTAATGGACATGTACAAATGCAACCCCTCAGCCTTTTACCTCGTTAATCAACTTCTGTAGGTCGTTAACCATCTTTTTATTCTTCATTAACCAACTTTTTTCAAAAGCGTATAAACAAAGTTGGTTAATGAAGAACAAAAAGTTAGTTAATGACTTATGGAAGTTGGTTAATGGACATGTACACATATGGAACCCCTCTAGCCTTTACCCGTTAACCAACTTCTGTAGGTCGTTAACCATCTTTTTGTTCTTTATTAACCAACTTTTTTCAAAATCGTAGAAACAAAGTTGGTTAATGAAGAACAAAAAGGTAGTTAATGACCTATAGAAGTTGGTTAATGGACATGTACAAATAATGCAACCCCTCTGGCCTTTACCTTATTAATCAACTTCTGTAGGTCAGTGTTCTTCATTAACCAACTTTTTTTCAGAAGTGTATAAACAAAGTTGGTTAATGAAGAACAAAAAGGTGGTTAATGACCTACAGAAGTTAGTTAATGTACATGTACAAAATATGCAACCTTTCCAGCATTTACCTTGTTAACCAATTTCTGTAGGTTAGTAACCACCTTTTTGTTCTTCATTAACCAATCTTCTTCACAAGCACAAAAACAGTGAGAAAATGACTATTTTCCTTTAAAACATGAAAAACTGATTTAGCCTTCAAAAAATGAATGGGTAATGGGCTCATGACCAAGCCAACTCTTTGAATACTTATCCTCAGTATTGATGATGTGTGTAATCGTCATTAAACTGATCTTAGAATGAGTAATATTCATTTAAAAATTGAAATAGCATTACCAATCAAACACAAATAACCAAACAAATACATTCACATAACAAGTACCACGAAATATACTTGTGCTTCATACATGTACAATTTTCATTGGATACCTTATAAACTTGTACCAAAAAAATAATTATACCTAATCATTTACATAACCTTATATAATTATGTACACATTATAAGTACTATGTCATTCATTAAACTACACAAACAACCTATTCCAAAAAAATACTTAGGTTGGTTGCTTCACTTACTTACAACAAAATAAATGTTTGAAATAATAAAAAGATCTAAGTTCGCCTTTTGCCACCACGTTTCTCATCAGAAGTTGCCAAAAATACTGATTTTTGCTAGTACTAATCTTTGAACCCATTACAGGTAAATCAACAGTTGCCCCATAAACCTGCAACACAAAATTTAATTGCCTTAGTCTTTCAAATTAAACTTAACCCCAATAAAAACTGTAAAAATTATAATTAATTGAAAGAGTTAAGTACAACGTTAGTATCCCTCGGCCTGTGTTTCTTCAAATTGCATAGAATAACTACTCATGGCAAAATTCATGTATGGAATCTCACTACTAGTAACCTGAAAAAAACATTTAAATAAGTCAACTACAATCACTTATACAATCACTCATTTAGCATATGTTTCACATGCCTTTGGGCCACTAGTGACATTATGTTGAAAATCTGCAAGTAATGATAGAGAACTTTGTGTTGGACTTTCTGCCAACTACGAAGTCCAACAAAAGTGACATTATAGGCAACTGAATCAACAAACACAAGCAATCAACAAACAATAGTTTATAAGGAATTACAAGTAATGTCAATCAACATGCATGCACACCAAGTGAGTAAGCAACCAGAAATCATGTGCCAAATTCTGAAGTTTCTATCAAGCTGTTTAGATTGAGTTTGTCATTAAGCTATTTTTATCATGTTGCTTTATTTGTTGCTTCGGTTAATGAGTTTATTTCTATTTCTGATTTTCAATATACCTAAACATTAAGCAGCATCACAAATTCTAGCTAAGCTTTGATCACCAGAGTCTTGTGCCATCTGTTTGTATGCAATAGACACACTGATCAAAAGTGATGATTTACTCCATCATAGCTAAGTCAGGTGGAATTTGTCCATTGAAACTGCCCACAACCAAGTCAAGGTACTGAAGATTGGTGGGGTTGCCAAACTCTGTAAGGATCTCACCTACAAACTCATTGTATCCTATAATTAATGTCTTTATAGAAATAAGTTGCCCAAGGTTTCTTGGAATCCTCGCTGTGAAATTATTGCCTGAAAGGCCAAGAAACATGAGCTTCTGCAAATTCTTGAAACTCCTTAGGATTGAACCTTCAAAGTAGCTCCCTCAAAAATTGAGGCTCTTAAGCAATGTTGTATTTCCAAGTTCCTTAGGAAGAGTTGCACTAGAGTTTGGTTGTCTTTGTGTCAGGTGTGTTGTAATGTATGGAAGAATTATGGTGGAAAATACTCTAGAAATGCACTTTGATAAGGTTCACCCATGCCTACAAAGAAGACCTCTTCTGCCTCAAAGGTGTCCTAATGAAAGAAAGTTCCAAAAGTGGTCTAGTAATATGGCATGCCTATGCCTAACGAATCTTCTGTCTCCAAGGTTTCCCAGTGAAAGAAAGCTCCAGAAGTGGTCTTGTAATGAGTCGTGCCCACGCCTAACAGAAAGACCTCTTCTGCCTGTGCATCACAAGCATTCACAGAAATTCCAGAGATGCTAATTGAAAAAGGCATGCCCATACCTTAAGCCTCTCTACGAAGCCTTTAGAGTTGCACCAAACTCTAGTCCAATTACAATGAGGTGATCCTTGCTGTGTCACATTACTTGATACTTTCCAATCCTTCATATAATTCATTTGATCAATGAGACTGGATTTGATTGAGAGCAGAGTTGGCAATTCATCATCTGCTGCAGGTTGAGCTCCATCAACAAAAACAAGAGAGAGGCCAACGTAGCAGTAGAAGAATAGCAAGTGGGTCTGCATTTTGGTGCACGTCCTATTTTGTGTTCGTTCTTCTTAATTTTGTTGCAGTTGAGTTTTCAATGGAGGGAACAAAAGAATTAAGGATGAGGTGAGGGAAAGTTATATCAAGTTCTAACAGGACAAATTAATTTAAAGTTAAGTTCATGATAGATAATTGATAAAGCAAAAGAATAATCAGTTTATCTGAACCAGGTAATCATGTGCAACTGATCACTGTTAATCTTTGGACTCATTTGATATCTCCTAGACTGCTTATAACATGCAAAGAATGTGTTCCAGACTTGCTTATGTTCTTATAATAAGGTCAACCCAATTGAGTAAATTAATAGTTCATAATGCTTAATTCTTGTCCATTTTATTTAGGCATTCTTGTGGAAGTTACGCAGAATAACCTTGCATATTTTGTTACATTGAAACAACCATATCATCTGAGAGAGAAGAAAAAAATAAGTACAAAGTTATCCATCCCATATATTCTACCCATTTAAACTACCACAAGTACAAGCGTTATATGTTTGAACATAGAAGAAATGTTGTCAGATAAATTGGAAACAACAACAGATAGTTTGGAACTTTCAGCGAGTGTTAACAGGAAGAGTGAGATGGTACCTTGACGAAAGGAGCGACAATGCGATAGAGTGTGTGACGGGCGATGGAGCTATGTGGTGATGGAGTTGAGAAGGAAGGATGAGAAGTGAAAAGCGTTAGAGGCGGCAGCTCGAATGGCACTGCGCAACAAAGATGATAGAAAGATAAAAGAAATAAAAAATGGAGAAATGAGAGGGAAAGATAGAGAGAAATGAGAGGGAGAAGGGGATCACAGGAAAAACAATGAAAAGAGATTTTTTTTTAATAAAAGCTGATGTGGCAAGTGTTGTTAAAATAGGGTGGTACTGTTTCGGTATGATGATAATTTTCCAAAATTAATAGCCCCGAAAGTGTCAAACACTTTAAACTAATTAGTTATTACAATTTTATTAACAAGATACTTTCTAAGATTATGGTGAAGAGGTTGAAAGGTGCCATAGGTAGTATAATTGTTCAGAACCAAAGTGCTTTTATGATGGCTAGACAAATCTAAGATGACCTAATTGTGGCTCAAAAGGTTCTCCATGTGCTAAAAAACAAATCAAGAAGAGGGAGGGATAGCATTGCCATCAAAGTGGATATGAACAAAGCCTATGATAAGCTTGAATGGAAGTTCCAAGAGAAAGCTATTTTGGCTTATGGTTTTGATGCTTTTTGGGTAGGCTTGATCATGAAGATGGTATCTGGGGTGACTAATAATCACATATTTTATACATTAATAAACCATCATGTTTAGTCATTTACACTCTCCATATTCTGAATTGAATGAGCTTAGTCATGTTTTGTGAGTTTGGGCTCAAATTGGGCCTAATTGATTTTTTTTTCTAGCATTAATGAGTCTTGACACTATTTCTGTATTTCACACATAACTTGAGGTTTAGATATCTGATAATTATGAATTTTACCTTGTAGGAAAGCTAAGAAGAATCTATACAACTTTAATGAGGAGCTCGAAGTCTCAATCGAATGTTTAGTAAACCTGATTGGGCTTGAAAATCAGAATACAGGTTCTGTTACTGGAACCCAAGCAGTGTGCACTAATCAGGGCATAACATGGGTTGTGGATATGATTTGGGCCTGAAACCAGTGGCAAATGAAATCTAAGACATATATCTTTATTTTGTATGAAGACCACTTTTCTAAACTATGATATTTTGATGGAGTTTTCAGCCCTTGAAGTCAGAATACGAGTTCAGAGACCCTTAGAGAATGATTTGTCCATAACTTGAGTTGTAGACCTCCAAATTGCATGGGGTTTGGACCCAATTGCTCATAATTGACTCAGCTTTGTAATTAATGGGTTTTTAAATATATGAAGCCAAAATAGGGAGTAGTTTAGGGGGCTAGAAGTCAGAAATTGAGGCACCTCTCATTTGACACTTTTCTCATCTTCTCTCTAGATCTTTCTTCTCTCCCTTCTCTCTCGTTTTTCTCTTCTTTTTCTGAGTTCTCCCCTTCTCATGGAGGGGTAGAGCTTTTAATCAATCCAAGGGATTGACATTATTGATGCGTGATCTTGAGATTCTGTTTTAATTGTTATGCATTCATTTGTTAATCAAATTCTTCTTCTTCTTCTTCTTCTTCTTCTTCTTCTTCTTCTTCTTCTTCTTCTTCTTCTTCTTCTTCTTCTTCTCTTCTTCTTCTTCTTCTTCTTCTTCTTCTTCTTCTTCTTCTTCTTCTTCTTCTTCTTCCTTGTTTAAATTCTGATTTAATGCTTAATTTGATTGAGATTTGCATATGTTAATTGCGTAATTACCATATGCCAAGAGATGAATTCAAAAGTTAAACAATGCATCAAAGGTGTTTGATGAAATGTTTAGCTTGGTTGGATCTTGATTTTTAAGTTGATTTGGGTTTTGGATGAATGCTTAATTTGTTTAACCTTAATTAATTGAATTCTGGAAGCATTTCTAGTAGAAGATTCATGGATCATTGAGAGGCGTCTTGATGTGATCTAAGACCAAGGATTCAGTTGATAATTGAATGGATCTACAAAAATCAAAGATAGATTAAAATCAAGATTAGTTAATTCTCTTGGATTGATTGCTTCTTAATTTTGTTTTCTCTTCTTTAATTGCTTTCTATTTTTGTTGTTAATTTCACAAACTCTTTTCTCCCTATTTATTAACCTCTTAATCCGACTTCATAATTAGAGTGATCTACAGGCTCGACCTAGTGTTACCTTATGTTGCAAGTAGTTTTGGTAATTTGGTTATAAATTGATTTAAATTTGGTAAACTCGGCAGTTATCAAATTTTTGGTGTTGTTGCTGGGGATCAATTTGATTTTTATTTTATTTGACTACTAATCCCTCACTAACCCATGTGTTGCTGTGTTTTGGTGGTTTTCAGGCAAAAATGAGTGATTACGGGTCATTTTGCATAATTTTGTACTAACAACAAATGTGTGCAGAATGAGCTAAAACTTGGTCAATTGAAGCAAAACAGCCTAATAAACAAAGCTCATAATAAATTGTGAGGCCACCCTTTGTTTACCAAAATTCCATTGTTTAGACAACGTTTTTAATTTTTTAATTTTTTTTTTTGCATTTTGTAGTTTCCTTTTTATGTAGTTTTCATGTTGTGGTGGTCCCATGATTTTTAAAAATCATTAGATAGGTTAACTAGATTTATTTTGGTAGATTTTTGGTGTTATCTAGTGTATTTTTGCTTGTTTGCTATTTTTTGTACTATATGTGCTTTGGATGATGCATGACTAGGTCTTCTGCTAGCCAATTACTTGATATTGATCTTGAGATTGATAAGACCTTGTGTAGGTTGATTAGAGCTCGTAGGCTAAGTGCAAGAATTGCTTCTAAACTTGGTTTTGATCTTGAAATTGAAAGTGAACATGAGATCTTAAGTAATTTTGCAACTATGAGTGATAACATGCAGAATAGGACCCTTAAGGAACTTGCTGCTCCTGATGTAACTTACCAGTCTTTGTGTATTCAATACCCTGATCTTAATGCTGACTTTGAATTAAAATCTGGATTGATACACTTGTTGCCCAAGTTTCATGGTCTTGCGGGTGAAGACCCTCATAAGCATCTTAAGGAGTTCGATGTGGTTTGCTCAACCATGAAGCCACAACGGATCCCTGAGGAGCACATTAAGCTAAGGGCATTCCCTTTCTCACTTGTTAATGCGGCCAAGGATTGGCTGTTCTACCTTTCACCAGGTTCTGTCCTGAGTTAGGATGACATGAAGCGGCTATTCTTGGAGAGTTTCTTCCTTGTATCTAGAGCTGCTGCCATTAGAAAAGACATTTGTGGCATAAGACAAAATGACATAAGAGACCTTGTATGAATATTAGGAGAGATTCAAGAAGCTGTGCTTAAGTTATTCCTACCACCAAATCAGTGATCAGTTGTTGATCCAATACTTTTATGAGGGACTGATGTTAATGGACAGAAGCATGGTGGATGCTACGAGTGGAGGTACCTTAGTGGATAAAACTCCTGCTGAAGCAAGAGATTTGATAGCAAATATGGCCACCAATGCCTAACAGTTTGGAACTCGAATGATCACTCCAACCAGAGGAGTCAATGAACTTCATGTATCCAATGCTGATCAACAGAGAATGGAGCATAGACTTGATGAATTGACCTTTTTGGTGAGATAGTTAGCAGTGCTTGCAACGCCCCTTTTTCTAGGAAAAGAAGAAGCGTCACACCATAGTAATGCGAAATAAAATGCGAAAAATAAGTATATCACAGATAAAGACCCGGTTCATTGTTGACCTTTAAATAACCATTTCTAATCGCAAGTATGTATTAATCAAGTATTAAAATAAATGTATGTATTATTTTTTTTTTGAATTATTTGAAGAGGTAATGATAATTGTAGATACAATGGAAATCAACATGGAGTTAAAAATCATACATTCACATTATATATATAATATTATATGCATCAAGCCTGTTTAGTTACATCATCAAAATATACAAAAAGTAAAAGGCTTTACCCACCCCCAAGATGATTACAAATTTACATCCCATCAAAATAGCAAAACGTCAGGCTTTCCAAAAAGATATGCGGATAGCTATCAATAGTCATCACCGACAGTATCCGCCCCCTAAGACTGACGAGAAGGGACCATAGCAGGGTCCTCCTCATCCGATGAAATCACCATCAGAGCGACCGAATTTCAAGCAGAAGCTTGAGTAGTGGAGAGGAAAGAGCCCTCTTGTGGGGTATAATAAAGGTCATCCCACAAATCTCTAACAGGCAGGTAAAACTCTAAATGGACAAAAGCAGTAAAATCAAAGACAAGCGGGTCATAGCGACCCCAGGCTAAAGACACAGTCAGCTTCCCGTGATAGATGCAACGGTCTGTGCTCAAGTTTATATGCCAGCAATCTGGACCATTGTGAAAGGTCATCCTTGCGTAACCCAAAAATCGGCACGGACGTGAAGACATCTTCAATCAACACTAGTCGTAATCGGGCCAAAAGCCAGGAAACTCAGGCGCTTCCTTTTATTCCTCGCGAGCGTCTTCTCAGAAGCACATAATTTAAAACAGAAGTATAGATATACAGAAAAAAGGTGAGGCTCCCAACTTTCATTACCAATACGGCAGTAAGAAAACAGAATGGCGCTGGACGTTCACATAACATTACAACACATATAGTTATTGACAGTAATAATCAAGTAAGCAATAAAAGAGAAATAACAACAGAATCTCAGGCAATAAACAGTTTATTGAGTTAGATAATTATATCAATAGTAAAAGTAGATAATTCAACAGTCATAAGTACTCATGCTCAATGAAATATGAGATTGACAATGGACAGTGCACAATGCATTATGGTACCAAAAATCCTACTCCATGGAGCTAGACATCAATATTTCGGAGAGAAAGATCAAGGAGTCATGCCAGTATCTCGTTAGCCTTAAAAATAAAGTGCTTCATCTCATAAAATATTGCGCAATATGGCATATACATGGTACCTCAACAGTTGATTGCGATATAGGACAACGTCTCAATCCGGATCATCGGTGTGTTTGTATCGGTCTATCCCATGGCCCCAGTGGAGCTACCACTGTCTATTGTGAGACAACCGCACCCCAACGCCCCTAAGGTCAACCACTATGATCCTACGCTTAGTCTACTCGCACCTACACAAATGTATTATTCAATCTCCTAGGCATACATCACCTTTCTCAATAAAGTCCAACGGACATCACATATGCATGATGACTCAATTTACATCATGTATGTGTATCAATGATATGTCCCTTATAAACAATGCATCACATGCATATTCATCAACAAGTATTTCTCATGGGACACATTATAATGGCATATAGACAATTCTCAACAATATCATGCCATAATTTCATCAAGTACAGTTCACAAGTACTTAGTTTCACGTATGGACTCACAATAGCATAAAACCAATTCTTAATATCAATATATATATATATATCTGTATATATGTTTCAACACATACCACAATTTCACATTATGAATCCAACATTCTCAATGTACTAAGTCTTGATCAATTATGAGAATTTTGGGCTAAGGAGCCCTTCAAAACTGTGGCCCTCTTAATGTTCATTCCTCAATCAATTTCTTCCATCTCATTATGAATTACTAATGTCTAAATTCTTAGTTCCCAAAGATGCATCAAAGCATCACTTGAACTCCAAAAATTCCTTTAGTGGTCGTGGCCTCCCTAAGTCATCAAGGTTCCAAATCTTTTTCCATTTCATGCATCAATCTTTCAATACTCAATTACATAACTCTTATTTTACACAAGATCAAATCCAACCCTTAAAATTCATGGCCAAACTGTGGCCTCTCAATAGGGTAGTAAACCCTCAAATTTTTCATTCATTAAATCTAACATTAACAAGCATTCTAAACCAACATTCAATCACTAATCTCAATCAAGAATACATAGACATGAAAAACCATCAAATAAAGTAAGCATCCAATATGGATATCTCCATCAATAACCACACAAAGGTCTTTTCACCACCAATAATGGTTGAAGTGAGTAAATCTCCCTCTTACCTAAAGGAAGAACACGAAAATGGCCTCCTAGTAGGCTTCTTGGTGGTTTGGTTTTAGGGCTCCAAAAATCCTAAAAATCAAGCTTAAAGAATCAACACCAATGGTTGATAAAGAAGAGATCCATGGTCATAAATATGGCCATAGAAATGAAAAATAGGAAGAGAAAGTGAAGAATCAAAGATTTACCTTCAAAGTCTCAAACTTTGTTCTTGAGAAAAAGTGAAGAAGATGATGGATTTTGAAGAAGATCTTCAAATAGGAAATGTAGAAAATGATGAGAGGAATGTAGAAATGGTGTTAGTGAAGTGAGAAAATGAAAATGGTCACTCAAGGTGGGGCTGCAAAATTGTGGAGTGAAGGAGGAAGAAGAAGAGAGAAGTTAGAGAAAAATGGAGAAAAGATGAAGAGAGAGAAAGTGATAGTGGAATGAGTGAAAATTTGATGAAGGTTAATAAGTGTGGAAGCAAAATTATGCTCCCCAAGGGCTCTAGGTGCCGCGGCACTGAGGAGAGAGAGAGAGAGAGAGAATGGCTTCTCCAACAAGCTTAGGGTAGTTTAGTCATTTGGTGGTCAAAGCTTCCATGAGAAGCTTGGTTAAAATATAGTATTTTTGAATAAAAGTGGATTTGATTAGACATAAAGTGAATTACATTAAGATAATGTGATTGGATTTCTAACACATGCTATTATCCAATGGACAATTGTTACAGTTGACAGAAGTCAGTATTAATTGTCTAGTAGATAAAAATTACACAGCGATTTATTATTTTATCTGATAAAATTTCTCGAAAAACTTGAAATCTCGTAAATCGTGTCCGACCTCGAGTTTAGTAAGATCCTCTGTCGACGTTTTCACAGATCAAGGTTCTCAGAAAAAATATTGCATTTCCCTAGCTCCGCTCAGTTTGCACGTAAAATGAGGAATAATATTAAAATATTCTGCGTCTAAAAAAATCCAATTTTTTTTTTCAAAAATCATAAATATTATAAAATTAATATTTATAATAAAATAAATAAAATTTGGGATGTTATAGTGTTACAGTACCCACCTCTGCAAATGGTTGCAATTGTGTGTGGAATTTGCTCTTGTCCATCTCATCCTATAGATGCTTGTCCAACACTTCAAGATTGTCGATTTATTTTTCCAGCTCAATCTGTTGCAGTAGCTAGTGTCTTTCCTAAAAACCCTCTGTTCCAGTAGCAGCAACAAAGATACAATCCATTCTCTAACACATATAACCCTAGCTGGAGAGACCATATGAGATATGGAAATGCAGCATCACAACAACAGTAGCAACCATTGCAATATCAGCAACCATTCTAGCAACCAAGTAGGCAATTCCAGTAACCTATGTTGCAGCAGCCAAGTCTAGCAGCCACAAAATATGAGCCTTCCTTTGAAGACTTGATGAAACAGATGGCCACAAATAACATTCAATTCTAGCAGAATGTCAATACCACCATTCAGAATCTACAGACTTAGATTGGGCAGTTGGCAACTACTGTTAGTGAGCTGAAAAGTCAAGGGTCGAGCCAACTTCCTTCCCAAACAACTCCTAATCCGAATGTGAGTGCCATTATGCTGAGGTCTGGAAAGTTTGTACAAACACCAACTGAACCTCAACCTAAAAGTAAGCAACAACCAACAGAGAAATCAGTTTTTGAGGGTAAGTAGAAACCATTAGTTTTTGATAAGCTGCAGCAGCCTACCATAGCTCTTCCTTTCCCACAGAGAGCCATTCAAACCAGAAAGATAGATGAGGCTGAGAAGGATAAAGAGCTTCTTGAGACCTTCAGGAAAGTGGAAGTCAATATTCCATTGCTAGATGTAATCAAGCAAATCCCAAAATATGCCAAGTTTTTTAAGGAATTATGCATCCAGAGGAGGAGGCGAGAGAATCAATATAAGCTAAATTGTTTTAGCCCTTATTCAACCCATGCCTCAGAAATGCAAGGATCCAGGGACTTTTACAATTCCATGTGTTATAGGCAATTATAAAATTGAGCATACCATGCTAGATTTAGGTGCTTCTATTAATGTAATACCTATGTCTATTTTTAATTCTCTTGGACTTGGCCCTTTGCATTCTATAGGTGTTGTGATTCAGTTGGCTAATAGAAGTACTGCACAACCAGCCGAGTTGATTGAAGATTTGTTGGTTAAGGTCGATGAACTGATTTTTCCTGCAGATTTTTATATTCTGGAGATAGAAGGGGAGTCACAATCCAGCAAGGCCCTATTCATTTTAGGGAGGCTTTTCCTCAAAACAGTAAGGACCAAAATAGATGTGTATGCAGGAACTCTATCCATGGAGTTTGGAGACTCTATTGCTTAGTTTAACATTTTTTATGCTATGAAGCATCCTATGGAGGAGCATTCTATTTTTCATATTGATATACTTGCTGATTTAGTTGAGTTTGAGGAAATTTCTATTGAGTTGTGTGATGCATTTTCTGATTTTATTGGTTTTAATAATTCTATCAATTGCCACTCATGTACTAATTGTGATGATGATAAGATATGTGCTATTATTTGTGCTGAAATTTTTGCATTCCTATGAGCTGATGATTTTGTTTACGTAGGGACTGCTCATAATAGTTCTATCAGCAATGTTCTTGATGCAGTTGTAGACTCTAAAACACAAGGGGAGATGGCATTAAAGGCCATTGAAGAATTTTCAGAGAAGGGAAAAGAGCACCAGATGGCGGTCACTATTGTAGTGGATTTTGTTTTTGAGCCATGGTCTAACATAAACAAGGAAAATGAAGTTAATGAAGTAAACACATTGCATTTTAGTGGTGAAGCCAAGAAAATTAAATAAGGTCAATGGGACCCCAGTGGAAGCTCTCATGATGCTTCAAGCATAAGTTGGTCATTCCACTTCAAGCAATAGGACCTTGGTGGAAGCCTCCCCACTTGATAAGGATGTTTATTTTCCTCTCTTTTATTTTACTTGTCTCATATTTGCTGATGCTATTGATGCTTTGCTAATGATTTTTGAGCTTTACATTGAGAGCAATGCAAAATTTAAGTGTGAGGGAGAGATTTTAGCATGTTTTCTGTTGTTTTCTATTTTTTGTTTCTGATTTTCTACTGCTGTTGTTTTTGCTATTTTTAAATTTTGTTTTCTATTTAAAAAAAAGAAAAAAATGTGTTTTTATTTTTCTAATGATGTTTTGAAGTTTGTGAATTTTAAGAGTTTGAGACAATTAAAATTCAAGGTTCCATAGCATGATTGAATGAATTTTCTTCTTTCTTGAATTTGACATGCTTGGTGGTGGATGTTTGAATTAGTGGATTGAGTTTGATGGATGCATACCTTGTGAGATTTTGAGTGTACTAGTGGATTTAACATTGCACTATTCTCTTCTTTCTTGTGTGATTTTCACTCATGTTAATTTATCACTATAGAACTTGCTTTAATTCTTTTTGAGGCTACATTTCACTTGCATGCATGAACATGATTGAGGCCTTCTTTCTTGATTAACTACCTTAGCCAAATAGCCAACCTTGCATCATTTCCCCTTGATTAATCCCTTTGAGTCTATTTGCCTATTATTTGTCTTAGCTCATTATATGTCTTTGTGAAAAATCATGTTTTTACCTTACCTTAGGGAATGGGGAGCATTAGTTCATTTTAATTTGAGGAGCTCTTTTACTTGTGGGAAATTAATATTTCAAGTGTAGGAGTTGTGCAAATTGATGTGTAATATGCAAAGTGATTGTAAAAAAAAATGATGAAAAAAAATGAAGAGAAAAAGAATAAATGCAATAAATGTTGTGAAAGAGAAGGAATATGTAAGAGAATGTGCATAATATGGAATTGAGGGAAAAATTTCATGCTTATCACTTGTCATTTGATTTCCTCCCTATTGCTCTTTTATTCTCTTGGGTGCTTAGCTTGTCATATCCATATTGTTTCCTTCTCTTACCTTGGCCCCATTACAACCTTGAATAAAGTCCTCTTGAATTTTGTATGCATGTGTTTGGTAGAGGAGAAGTAGATGATAAGCAAGCTTATGGTAGTGCAATTTTCATGGGTTGAATTGAGTGAAATACTTACCTTGAAAACACTTGAGGGTTTGATAGTGCATCTTGTGAGGATCTATCATTCTTGATTCATGCTTTTTAATTTGAAGCTAGTTTGCTTGTTGGTTTGAGATGTAAAAAAATGTTAACTCATGAATGTTATGTTCCCTTGAACCTTTTCTTATTCTTCTTGCTTATAAACTTTTGCATTCTTGAATGTCATTAGAATTTGAGTCTTTTTGTTGATCCCTTATGCCCTTGTTTTGGTCTTTTGTATTTTGCCCAGGAGTGCAAAAAAGCTAACTGTGGGGGAATTTGATAATCACATATTTTATACATTAATAAACCCTCATGTTTAGTCATTTATACTCTCCATATTATTAATCAATTGAGCTTGGTCTTGTTTTGTGAGTTTGGGCTCAAATTGGGCCTAATTGATTTTTTTTTCTAGCATTAATGAGTCTTGACACTATTTCTGTATTTCGCCCATAACTTGAGTTCTAGATATCTGATAATTATGAATTTTACCTTGTAGGAAAGCTAAGAGGAATCTATACAACTTTAATGAAGAGCTCGAAGTCTCAATCGGATGTTTAGTGGACCTAATTGGGCTTGAAAATCAGAATACAGGTTCTGTTACTAGAACCCGAGTAGTGTGCACTATTCAGGGTATAACATGGGCTGTGGATATGATTTGGGCCTGAAACCAGTGGAAAATGAAAGGTAAGAAATATATCTCCATTTCATATGAGACCACTTTTCTAAACTACGATGTTTTGATGGAGTTTTCAGCCTTTGAAGTCAGAATACAAGTTCTGAGACCCTTGGAGAATGATTTGTCCATAACTTGAGTTATAGACCTCCAAATTGTATGGAGTTTGGGCCCAATTGCTCATAACTGACCCAACTTTGTAATTAATGGGTTTTTAATTATGTGAAGACAAAATAGGGAGTAGTTTAGTTAGTTAGAAGTCGAAAACTGAGGCACCTCTCATTTGACACTTTTCTCATCTTCTCTCTAGATCTTTCTTCTCTCCCTTCTCTCTAGTTTTTATCTTCTTTTTCTGAGTTCTCCCCTTCTTATGGAGGGGTAGAGCCTTTAATCAATCCAAGGGATTGACAGTCTTGATACTTAATCTTGAGATTCTATTTTAATTGTTATACATTTATTTATTAATCAAATTCCTCTTCTTCTCTTGTTTAAATTCTGATTTAATGCTTAATTTGATTGGGATTTGCATATGTTAATTGCATAATTACCATGTGCCAAGAGATGAATTCAGAGGTTAAACAATGCATCAAAGGTGTTTGATGAAATGTTTAGCTTAGTTAGATCTTGGTTTTTAAGTTGATTGGGTTTTGGATGAATGCTTAATTTATGTAACCTTAATTAATTGAATTCTGGAAGCGTTTCTAGTAGAAGATCCGTGGATCATTGAGAGGCGTCTTGATATGATCTAAGACCAAGGATTCAATTGATAATTGAATAGATCTATAAAAATCAAGGATGGATTAAAATTGTGATTGGTTAATTCTCTTAGATTGATTGCTTCTTAATTTTGTTTTCTCTTCTTTAATTGCTTTCTATTTTTGTTGTTAATTTCACAAACTCTTTCCCCCTATTTATTAACCTATTAATTTGACTTCATAATTAGAGTGATCTACGGGCTCGACCCGGCGTTACCTTATGTTGCAAGTAGTTTTGGTAATTCGATTATAAATTGATTTAAATTTGGTAAACACGGTAGTTATCAGTGACTTATAACTTTAAACGAAATGGGCATCTCATTTTGGTTATTAGCCCTTAACGTGTAACATCTTCCTTAACCAATTAGTCTTAATCATAGTTATAGAATTTCAATAACTCTTGTATGAGTTACCTGTTAACTTTGGTAACCCTTTTAAGTTAGTTGGGTTATTTTGCTATAACACTAATGTGAAAAATAGTTGTTAATAGCCCAAAGAGTAGCTAGCATAAACTACTTAAATGAGGGAAATAAATAAGGAAAATTTATTTCTAGGTCACTTATAATTGGAATTTGTTGTAGTTAATTTTGGAGAATTAACTAAGCTAGTTTAATATTTTTATTAACACTGAGTGAGTGTTTAAGAGCCAGATTGAATAGGCAGATATCTTGGAAAATTATGTGAATTTGTGAGGATTTCAAGTAAAGGATGAGAAATTTTCTAGTAATGAGTACAAGTTCAGGTAGATATCTATAAGTCCATTAGCTTATTTCCTTAGGTTTAATTTAACTTGAGGAAGAGTAATAAGACTTAAGTGATAGTTTTAGGTGTATGGAATGATGAGAGTAGGATTGAGATGAATCCTAGGATTTTCTATAACACATATGAAAGTTACGAAACATGGATTTATAAGATCAAAGTATTCCTAAGAGATATAAAGTTTCTAGTTAAATATCTAGTCCATCCTTATCTCTCAACCGCCTATCTCCTTTTAGCCTTCATCTTTGACTTTTCTTTCCATTCGTTCTCTCATCTCACGTTTTGGAGCAATAGAAAAGAGACGGAGAAAGAAAGGAAGAAAAGAAGAAGGAAATGAAGAAAGAAGAGGAGGAAAGATCAAGGAAAAGCAAGAATATTAAGCTTGAGTATCAACCACACAACTTGAGGTAGGGGTGTTTGTTTACTTAACTTTTTTCCTTTTCTACATCCTCTTGAGGCATGATGCATGCTTGCTTGGATAGACAAAGAATTTTTAGAGGTTTTTATATGGTTTGAGATGGGGATCTTGATTAGAAGTTGAGAAAAGGGCAAGTAATGATTTGAGACATGCTTACTGGTGGTGTAGAGCATGTAAGCATCCATAAAACTCTATTATCTTGTGTTTAAGAAAAATGGGCTTTAGGATGAGAGTTTTAAAATACTTGTTCTTGTTTCACTATGTTGATGGTTTAAGAATGTGTATTAGAGTTTTAATGTGTTTAGATACCATGTATGAGGTAGAAAAGCATCCAAGACTTGTGTTTGGGGGCCAAGGTTTGGTTGGGAACTCAATGGAATAGAGTATGAAGACTTTGATATTGGGCGACTAAGCGCCCAAAAGTTGGTTGTTTAAGCGCCCAAGAAGTGAGCTCCTAAGCGCACAAGGCCAGAAAGCTTTGATGCTGAGCGCTTGATTGTTTGAATCCGTTAATGTGAAAGTTGAGCTAGTGATAAGTTTTGTGGTGTGTATATGGGAGTTGAATATAACACTGCATAATTTCACTACTCGTTATTCCTATGTATTGTAACCTTATATGATGTGGATAATCATTTGACAAGAGAATTATAGGTAATCGGTCCTGGGTGTAACAGCCTCTTTTTAGCATGTTAGCCTAGTTTATGGTTACCAAAGGTAGAATAACACTTGTTTTACATGTCTGTCTATTTTTGTGACAAACTGAGTTAGTTTAGGCACTTAGCTGCAACTCAGAAGTTGAAAAGTAGCTTAAAATGACTCAGATAATAGCATAAATTACTAAGTTGAGGGAAATAAACCTAGAGAGTTTGTTTCTAAGCCATAAATAAGCTATATAAGGTGTAGTAAAAAATTGAGAATAATTGGAGTTAGTTTGATATTTTTAAGCATACTGGTTGTGCTTTTAATGCTGGATTGACCCCCAATAGATATGAAAAAAATAAGATAACAGTGAAACAATAATTTTGGTGAATCTTAGTATTTATTTCAAAGTTGTTGGAAGCTGAAAAACTTGATTTAGCTAAATTTAAGTGTTTTTAGCAGATTAGGAAGTATCAATGTTTTGGTTAAATGAAATAAGAGGCATACAAGAAAGCAACCCTTATACTTGATATTCTTGTTGCATTTCATCACTTTTTCACTCATCTCTTTCTACAAAAAATCGAACCCTAATGTGTAGCAGAAAAACAAGGAAGAAAAGAAGAGAAAACCAAGGGAGAAGAAGAGGAAAAGAGTACGAAAGCTAAGGGCAAAGCAAAGATTGAACAACCACCATCCTAGAGGATTTGAGGTAGGGGATTCTAACCTAAATCTTCATCTCTCTTATATTTTCTTTAAGGTTGAAGTTAGGTTACTTAAGTTGTAAAAGATATATTTGATGAGCAAATTTAGGTTTTGAGCTTGGTTTTCAATTCCAAGTAATAAAGTAAAATGTTTATATATTATTAGATGTATGATTATGAATTCTTAACACTCAAGAGCCATTAATCTCCACTGGATACAAATATAGTGATTTTAGGTTTTAAGTGGTGGAATTTCCACTAATCCATGATTAAGTAAAATTAAGGTTGTATAAGTATCACAACATGTTAATGGATCATATTTGAGGTTTGTGATAGCTTAGAATCAGAATTTGAGTTATTGGAATGATAATTTTAAGGAATGGAATAGTAAATTGTTTTATAGAATTCTGTAAAATTTTGCAGTTATGTAGTCACGCCTAGGCGTGGGTTGTCTTGTTTCTCAGCCAGACGAGATAGAGAGTATCACGCCTAGGCGTGTGAAAGTCACACCTAGGCGTGAGTTCCAAGAATTTTCAGCATTGTTTTTATTGTTGTGTTGGAGTTTCCTACCAATTGAAATCATTCTTATATGTTTTCCTAAGTGTATTAAGATACTTTTAGGGATATTTCACAAAGGAAATAATCACCTAATCTATGAGTACAAGTTGAATGCTAAGTTATTCAATAGTTGTTGATTAATTGAAGTAGTTGTCTAGGACCTTATACATCCACGTGTGATTTAGAAAATCACTAGAATTGTGAATATAAGGTAAACTAGATACAAGTTTGGTAAGAAAGTGTACTTATCATAGTTGCATACTTTATTCTCTTATAATCCAATATGAGTTGAATATGCAAATTTATATAGAACAATTATTATGTTTGAAGAAGTGAGCCAAACTTCATAACCTTAGAAAAGAGTGAGTTAAACCTTTTTCTTAGAAAATAGTTGAGAAAGGTAAGTGTCAATACAACACTTTACCTAAGGCAATCTGGTGAGCTAAACTATTTGTCAAGCACATGAGGACTATGATCAACCTTATGTAGGTGTAGTAAAGTGAGTCAAACTTACTAACACGAGCCTTGGGATGAGTTAAGTCCTAAGTTAGACATTGAAGCGAGATAAGCAATTTGCCAAGTTTAGTTAGTGTTATATAGTTGTATGGGCGATTGTGTAATATCTAAGTATATTAGATTTCTATACATTATACAGTTGAATGAGCGACAATATAATGTGATTATTAATTATGCTTATAAGTGATTTATATTAATGAGTACCATGAAATACATGTTTATTTACTGAGAAATCTTATGTTCTCACCCCTTTCCATGTTTTCATGGTAAAAGCAGGTCAAGACCCTTCTAAAGGGGTTAAGCTGATGAAGAAAAAGCAACAAGACTAGATAACTATTAGTTTTTGTTGTATAGACAATTCTTGTACAATTTTGAGTTGTAGTTTTGTTGTATATATAACGATATGCCCTTAGAGGCTTTTGATGTATATATGTATGACCTACTTTTATCGTGCTCTTAGTAGATAATTTCTTAATTATATATATTAAGAGTATAGTAGAGTAGAAGTGACATGTTTAATACTTTATATATCTTTATATGAGTAGTTATATCGAGATATTTGTATTAGGGTGTTACACTGAGGACTAGTCCTAAATTCTCAGAGCACAGAGGCTCTTAGGGTCAGGGTTACCGGTAGGTTAAGCAGGTAACGTATTCCCTCCCTGCCCAGAAAAAAACAAGGAACCGAGTTCATGTGAATATGTAGGTTCCATGACATTGCATAAACACTAGTACAATACATTTCATAATCATTACTTTAGAGCATATCTTAGGCATGAGCATGCACAAGCATTTACAATTCAACAATAATTGTATGGGTAATTGTTTAGTCTTTGAAGGTTAAGGATATAGATTATGGATTGCTTTGTGAATGTGACATAGAGAGAGTATGTTAACGTTCTTGTGGTGTTGAGTAGTGACTCAATTACTTGTTGTAATCTCAATCTATTGTTGTTTTGTTTATTTATTGTAAATTGTTAATTATGTGATAATTGAACCATAGTTATAATAAAATTAAATGTTCTGTTATCATGTTTGTGAGTAACTTGTTTTCCTCGAAGCAACTGGAGTTATCATGATGTCATATATGTGTATATACTACTAAGATCTGTGAATTCTCACCTCGTTTGTTGTTTTCTATTATAAATCTAGGTCGAGACTCTTCCAAGGGGAAGAAGAAGAAGTGAATTGAATACATAGTTTTTATTTGTTTTTGAACAAAGCTTGTATTTTATTATATTTGCTTTGACCTTTTTAAAGGTTTATGTGTTACACTACGCCCTTTTAAGGCTAATGTTGTATATATATAATCTTTTCTTTCCCTCAAGGCTCTTTATAATAACGTGTAAGGTTATTATGAATTAGAATGTTGTTCTTAGGTTAGAAGTGACGTGACTAATATTGTTTTCTATTGTATATCCCGGATATACTATAGAATCTGGTACTAGGATATTACATTATAGTATTTGTAACACCCTCTTTTTACACATATTAGACTTGTATAAGGTTACAGAGGTAGCTTAATACTTGTTTAACATGTCCGCTAAATTTTGTGACATTTTGAATTAATTTAGGCATTTTGTCGTAACACAAAATGTGCAAAATGGCTAATTTAACTAAGGAAAATAACATAAATGCTATATTAAAGGAAATAAATATGAAAAATTTATTTCTAAGTCACGAATGTGTGAAAGAAGGTGTGGCTAAATTTTGACGGCAAATTGAGTTAGTTTGGTATTTTTAAAGTCATCGAGTGAGTGTTTAAGTACCGGATTGAGGTGTGGCAGATATGAAAAATTATAAAAATGATGAAATAAGAAATTAGGTAAATCCTAAGATTTATTCTAAGGTGGTTAGAAGTTAGGAAACATGATTTAGTAAGATTAAAATGTTCTTAACAGATACAAAGTTTAGCAAAATAACCATTTTGACCTTAAGGTCATCTTTTAAAAGATGAGATTTTTCTCATCTTTCTCATCTCTCTCTCACAGTTCTATAGAAGAAAAGAAAATAGAGGAAAGAAGAGAAGAGGGAAAGAAGAGGAAAGGGAGAAAAAGAAGATCAAGGATGGAAGTTCATCTTCAAGCTTGAGGTAAGATGTTTTCTTCTCACCTCGTTCTTCTTCATCTTTATGCCTTCAAATTTGAAAACTTGATGGTTAGTTTAAGATTGTGTTTGATAATGGATTGTGTGGTTGTTTGAGGATTTCAATAAGTTTTGGTGGTTGATTTTGGTTGATAATCATAGTAGAGATTTGATAAATGAGTACAAAACCTCTATTTTCTTCTTGATTTGGAAATGAATCTTTGGATGTTTGTTAATGAAAACTTAATAGTATGATGAGATTTTGAGTTAAGGTTTTAGTTTGGAGTGAAAAATTGGCTTGTGGTGGTGTTCTTTACGTTTCTAGAAAAACCAGAAAAATGAAGGGATGCCGTGACACTCCAAGGGTGGAAGCCACGACATTTCACTTTCAAGAAGTAGGAAATGCTTCCTGAGAGTCTGAGGCCGCAGCACTGAGGAGATGGAAGCTGCGACCCTCACTCAAAAATTCTGAAATTTTACTTTAAAATGATAGGAAATTCTTAAGGTTTTAATTTTTAAATGATATAATGTGATTTCCTAATGTAAGGATGATGAAAAATGAGGCATTAAGCCATCTATTATATGATCAGAAAAGATGAGGCTTTGAGCCATGTATTGTATAATGTAAGAATAATGAAAAATGAGGCATTGAACCATGATATAATGTGAAGATAAGAAATACCATAGTGTATAATTGATGAAAGTATTATGTCTTGATATAAAATGAATGATAAATGTGATTGATGTTGAAATGATATATTGTTTGATAAAAGGAATTAGGCTATAATTTGAGTGTGGATATTGAATGAAATTGATTATGTTGTGAAACATTGAATATACCTTGTATGGTATGAATGAGGATGATATGCATAATTTTGGGAAGCAATATAAAAGAAAGGGTATAGGTAGAAGAGGTTGAATAAGTTCCTCTCTACAATTATGTAATATGATGCATAAATGGAAAGTTTGATGATTATGATATTTGCTTCCCTATTATGTAAGAAAAAGTTTGATTATGTAAAAAGTGAAAGAAAGAAAGGTTTTTAACACTCTTGCATGTTTTATTTTCAAACTTATTATTTGATGTTTCCATGTATTGTAAACCTATGGCTTGGACAAAAGGGCTCCAAGTGCCAAAGTTATGAATGTTTGGTAATGCAAGGAATAAAATGGTGTCCTGCTTGCCCAGAAACAATACAAGGAATAAAAGGGCTTCTTGGAAATATTCAAATAACATGTGTTTTCTAAAATAAAGTTAGTTTTACAAAATCATAGCACAAGCATTCCTTAGGGCATATCTTAGGCATACCATACATCATCATGCATTGCATAAATTGACAATTGTATGGGTAATTATCTTGTTTTTAGAATTAAATTAGCAAAGACCAAAGTTGATGCCTAACTTGAGAGTATTATGAAGGAATGAATTATAGTAAGTATGATAAGTTATGGGGATTATTATTATTATATGTTTCATTATAAGGAGGTGAATATCTATGATGTATTTAATTGTATAAGAATTTTATAAAGGTCAACATTTGAATTTCTGTTTCGGGAAGAGAGTGGATTAGATTTGGCATATTGCCACCTCTCTAACTTATATATATATATATATATATATATATATATATCATATTTTTTTTTAATCAAAGGTTGTGTTTTCCCCGAAATAGTTGGATTTATTATGATGTCACATTTTTAAAATGCACTGCTAAGAATCATTAATTCTTATCCTAGCTTGTTTTATGTTTTCCATGATAAATCCAGAGGAGGATCCAAGTGAGCGTAAGAGCAAGGAGCTGAAGACTTAGTTAAGTCGTGTATGTAAATATATTTATTTTGTATTTATATTATTGGTTCTGTAACTAAGTTTATGTAATTAGTTTTGTAAATGTTTGTAATCTCAGACATATCAGATAGATGTTTTAGTAAAGAGCAAGTTTTCAGAGTTGAAAATGTCTTGCTCTGTTACTTCTGTAAAGGCTCTATATATACATTTTGGTATCAGAGCAGCTCTTCCTATCGAGTCAGGGAATAGACTGACTATGCTTTTGGGTATGATTAGTTATTTTTGTTTGTGTCGTGCATTCTTTTATCTTACTTTAAGATATATGAATAAAAATTGCATGACGACCTTAGGATTGGGTGTTAATAATTACTAACACACTGTTACACGATATCTAGTCTGGCCAACTCAATATGTAATGTTCTATGTGAACAGAAAATTATAACACCTCCTAGGCGAATGTGGGAGAATAAGAAAGCTTTCTAAAAGGGTAATAATGATATGTCTGAGATTATTAGGCTGTTGATGAAAACGATGAGAGAACGGAACACCGCCTATAACACTCTCCTTCGGGTATCACATTTTCAACTAAACAAAAGAAAACTAAAACCAAATCATAAAAGATTTAATATTATAAAATAAGAGTTTAAAATTTTTTTTCCCTGAAAATGTAAACTTACCAAAAATATTGGTGAGACAAAAACACATTGAACTGATTAATACAAACATACATACACCACATAATATTCAACAACATTTATAACATAAAAACTTACATACTCAAAGAGAAATAGTAGCAAACCCCATGACGGGTCCTATTCAAAAGCACGGTAATAGACTTAACAAAACTCAAAATGCCAACATCCAGATGGACACGCCATAAGATGATACCTCCACAGCACTGCGTCCTCTCAAAACCAAGGAAGATCTCTGCTTCACCACCACAACGAACTTTACAAAACATAAACATATAAACAAAACAAGACAATAAAGAGGTGAGATCCCTTATCTCAATACCAGTATGGAAGCATATAAATAATAAAAATAACAATGTCATTCAATACAAAATAAATAACACATACAATCATTGTATCAAACACTATATAATTCAACAGATATAATTAACAAATAATTTAACATATATATATAAATATCACAATGAGATATTGACTGACTATGCATATGCACAATAGATCAAACCCTACTCCATAGAGCTAACACAATTTCAGAGATGAAGGATCCAGAAGACCTGTCAGCCTCAATTCTAGAGCTATACTAGACAGTCTATGCCAGATCGCAAAAAGAATAGTATTTGTCAAGTATCATCGGTGTGTTGTAACGAATAAACTACACCCGATGCCCCCAAGACTCATTGTACGATCTGCACTATGCAATTCTAGTTCACTCCTAGGCAACAAAAAATCTTAACAGCCACCAACTGTACAATATCCAATGTATGATAACTCAATGCATAATACAAGCCACCACGAGCCATAATCCATAAAAACGAGCCGTCAACGGCTAAACCATTTATTACTATTTCTGGGTCCAATACGTTGGCCCAACAAAATCCAACATTGCTCAAAGTTTAGTTGAATGAGTTATACGTAGGTATCCCTAACGCGCTCAAAATCCAAATGAAGGAGCTATACGTCATTTTCAAAAATCAATATTTTCAAGTCGCGTAAACATTTGCCAACTCTTCTCAATCGCATAAAAATATTTAAACGTTTTCTAAATTGTGTAGCTAAAAAATCCTTGTTTTTGAAACGCGTTCATTGTATAAAACATTTCTTGACATTTTAAGTTCCATTTTGAAACTTACTAAGTTTGAAATATAAATTGAACTTCTAAATCCCATTTTCTCATTAAAATTCCTCTAAGTAATAATTTCTGACGTTTCCCAAAAATCTGTATTATTTTAATTTAATAAAATTCATTCCTATTTATTTTACTAAGAATCCATTTAAATAAAATACCTTAAAATTCAATTTTCACGTTTCAAAACTATTTTTCCTCATCATGGCTGAAATCCACTTAGTATCTAATTATAAAATCCTTATCCATTTTCTTTGTAAATCCTTAATCAAATCTCCTCTAAATAATATTTTTCAATGTTTGTTCACAAAACTTCGTTATCTTTATTAAATCATTCCTTTCGAAAATCATTCTCTGTTTACCATCACTTAAACATTTCTAAACAAAATTCTTAATATTCCAAATCCTCTTTTAAACTCATTTCCTTTCTCATGATAAAAAATCAATCTTTTTTCCAATAGTGAAACTTTATTCACTTTCTTTATCAACTTGTAAAACCTTAGTCCATATCCTTATCATAAAATCAATTAAATCCATGATTAATAATATATTTTCACTTGGTTAACCCCAAAATAATAATGAAGGCCGTGAGCCTCTTAAGGTCTTTAAGACAAAAAAATCTTCCTTTTCACGTGATTCACAATCAAACCACATATATCCATCATCATATTTCTATTCTAACAAGTTCATGCATATAATTAAAGCAATAAAATCAAATAGAACAATTAATCACAAAACATTAAATGTATACACACAAGTGAGCAAATCCACACATGGATTGTTTAAACATAATCAATTTCGTTCCTCACCACTATGGATGGTTGATGAGGTTAATCTCCCTCTTACCTTGGATGATGATCAAAGCTCCTTGTTGTCCTTCTTTAAGTAGACTTTCTTGTTGGGAATTTGCGGATCAAAGTCTCGAAATAACAATTTCCTCACAGATCCATGCTCCATAATCCGAGGTTTTAAAATTTTACCTCTTGAAGCGTGACGGACACAAGCGAGGTGAATCACCAACACCGTAATAGCGACGATGTTTCTATCCACACGAACAGTACTTGCAAAAGGAGTCACGCCTACTGTTTCGTAGTGCTAGCTGCGAAGAGAGGAGAAGAAGACCTCACTATCTCTCACTCACTTTCTCGTAGGTGCGGCTAGGGTTGTGATGTAACCAAGCAGCCCCCTTAGCGTACTATTTATAATAGGCTGCCTTAAGTGAGTGTGAGCAATTGAGCAAGGTAAGTGGTGCAACCCTAAACCCATCCGTCATGAGTTAGGCCCACAATTGAATCCGAGTCCAACTTGGATTCTGATTACTCCAATTTAGTCTGTTCTAAGTGTGCGGCCTTGCGTGTTCTCATGACGTTGGTAGTAATATTAAAATCTCATTTTAATATTACAAACAAAGGAAAATGTATCTAGCAACACATCACTGCTACCCAAGTAATGAGAATGTCGGTGATTTGACATAACCTATCCTGACTAATGTTTCCGTGTAGTTTAGTCCCTTTGTCCGGATATCCAAATTGAACACAAGGCATGGAACGTGTCACCCTTGTTTAGTTCAATCTTCGGTTTCATTCCCGAGTAGACATAGTAATGACAAATGAGATCAATATCTCATATTGACTCATTTGAGCATGGCCATGCATTTCATAGTCTCACTCAATCAGGGGGCCCGAAGATATCACTCCTGTTATAGGGACAAATCCCATCTAGGTCACTCACATCCCTCCACATGTATCGCGGTATGTCTAATAACCAACTTTATAATCATCTTGTTACAGATGACGTTTGATGGCATTAAAACACACAACTCCTCATGTAGGAATCGTAGTGATTTCAGGTCAAAGGACCACATACACCATTATCACTATGAGAATTGCTTATGACACTCACGTAACGATCCACGTAGCGTTCTCATGGCGGGTCTGTCCAATACATCATTACTCTAATATGTATCTATGTGTAGACTTGATATCTCATATCCATGACCCGTGAGATGTGGTCATCAATCTACGCACATACTAGTCTCAAAGCATTATTGTTGTCCTAATTAACAATAATACTTGACTAGGGACATTTAAGAATAGTGTTTTATCCAATAGGATCTCACGATCAAGTCATCTACTTGATGTCCTATGGTATCAAATTTACTATTCTAAGGACTTTATCATGTTTACCAAAAAAAAAAAAAATAAATGAAATGCCTCATATAAAATAGCATAATATAATGTATGTAAATACAAACAAAACGTATTGGCCACTAGGGCATACACCAACATTTCTCTAGCAAGTTGAACTTAAAAACAAAGAAAACATATAATATTAACACCCAAGGTTTATCAAAGATGACCATGAACCAAAGTATGGTATTAGAATCTTGAAAAAGAGAAGAAAGATGAAGAATAGAAAACTTCACCTAAAAACCTTTGATCTTAATCTTGAAGAACAAGGTTGAAGATGGATGATTTAGACTAAGATCTCAACTACAAAGTGTCTTAGAATGATGTAAGGATTCAAGAATGAGGTTGACTTGAATTATAGAAGTTTGGAAGTAGGATTTAAGGGGTTTGGCCATGAGGTTCTTGGAGAGGAAAGTGAAAGAGATTTTGCGTTAGTTTTTGGTTTTCTTGGATAGAAATGATAAAAGATGAACTTAAATCACAAATTAAGCCTCCAATATAGCCATGGCCGTGAGATTTGGGAAAGAAAGTAGGAGAGAATTTTTGTGATAGCTTTCTTTAATAGAAAGATGAAGTTCGGTGGTCAAGTGAAAGACAAACTTCTAGGATTCTCCTACACCTTGTGGCCGTGAGACACCCTAGGAAAAGGCACAAAGATCTTAAGTCAAGCCACTTTGTGATACTAGTTCCTATTGGTGCAACTAAAGGTATCATAACATGTATCACAAAAATGGAATGTCCTAGAGCAAATTCCTTGCTCTCCTAGCCATGGAACTCCAAGGGGAAAAACTAAGCAAGCTTCTCTTACAAGCTTACCTTCATCAAGCATAGGAAGCTTCCTTCCCAAAGGATCAAAGTTGAAAGGGTCATAGCCATTATTGTTGACTAACTCTCATTGGTTCATCAAAGGAAGACTTGATTTCTAATTAGTTCATCAAAAGAAGACTAGGTTTCTATTGGTTGGGTGACTAACTACTTGCTTCCTATTGATTGTCAATGTTGAGTGAAAATTTCATCACTAAGCTTCCTTTCTATTGGTCCTTCATAAAGGTGAGTCAAAACTTCACCATTAAGCTAGCTTTCCATTGGTTCTAAGGTGTAAGTCATGGCCTACTACTTTTGACTAGGCTTGTGTCTAGAATCTTCTACCTAGATTACTACCGGAAGCTATTATCCAATGGACAAAATCTACTACTAGCAAAATCAGTATTTATCATCTACTAGATAATAAAGCGTACCTAGATTTTATTTGTCAAATAAAATCTCAAAAAATAAAATTTCAAAAATTGTTTCCGATTTCGGGTTTAGTAAGCTCCCTCGGCTCCGCATCAACAGTACAAAATTTTATGGCTCCGAAAATTTTTATTTTTTCGGACTTGCCCCGGTCCCACATATAGCCCAAAATAATATTAAAATAATAAAAAATTCAGAAAAATCCACAAAAATCATAAAAAATATAAAACTCATATATTCAGAAAAAATAAAATTGGAGGTGTTACACCACCGCTGAATAGGTAAATCACAATTTCTCGATTATATGCGATTCCAGTACCAGTATTCATCCATTCTGCCCCCAACCGTAAGGTTAAGCTTACTGACGAAATGATAAATAAACCCTTTGCTCAACGCATAGCAGAACCCTCGTACAGAACAAACAAAAGTTATTAATAGAATGATGTGGGAATCGACTGAGGCTATTAGTAGCATGAGGAAAAAAGGAGACCAAATTCATCAGTTGAGAATTGTAACATCCTAATACCGATATTGTAACACCTTAATACAGATATCTGGATATATCATAGTTAAACAACGATATATAAAGATAACGGTACTAGAAACGTCACTTCCTCATACTATATTCTAACCTATATCCATAATCATAACTGAGTAATTATAGAAAGCCTTGAGAGATTGCGGAAAAACTTAAATCCATACACATATCTATATATACAAACTTAGCCACAAGAGGGCTTATTATAATACATATAACATAAAACTTATAGAACAAAGATAAACTGATTACATAAGTTCTGTCTACTTAAAGCAATAAAAACTACTCTAGTCTTCACGCTTTATCTTCTTACCCTTAGCAGGGTCTGTACCATTGTACCTGTGCCTGATTCTACATTTGTTCCTGCATATGGATTTACATGGAATAGCAACTGGGGTGAGAATTAACATTCTCAGTAAAAGCAATTCCAATACCAATTCTCTATAACATTGTATATAACAATTATATAACAAATGCTATAATTTTAAATTAGGAGCTTCCTCCTCTTTTCTCATATCTGCACACTTTCTTATAGTGTGATATCAACCGATAGCCTACACACTGTTAATATATACAATGCCCATACAGTTGTAAATACCAACAGTGACAGACAATGCCCATACAACTGTCCGTGAATGCAATGAGAATGATATGTAATATGAATATGCCTAAGGAATCCTAAAAGTATGCAGATGAAATGCAAATGCAGGGTTTTGCTTTTAAATACATGCAGAAGTTTATTTTGAAAACAAGGAAGTTTGCTAGGAACTAGTCAGTATATCATCCAGTGGTAATTAGAGGGAAAGCTCATCCTCGCATTACACATATCCTTACACACTGAGAAATTCGGGCTTCATCCTTGCTCAAAGAGCGTCTTTGGATTTTCCACTTATCTCCTTTGGCCTTAGCACTATCGAGACATCAGGGTTATGTCCTTCTCAAAAGTCCTTCGGACACCCATCTATCTCCTTTTGCCTCCATGAATGAACATTAAAGGATATTCACCAAGATCGATACTACTTGACTAATTCGTAGACTTACATACGTACTTATATACTTAGCTCCTTTATGACCTAAGCATATGCTACTAGGAACTTTGGCTTCTTATGTTTACCCTTTGTAATGAGAAGAATCTGTAACCTCATACTATATGTAACCTTAGCATTTGGTTAGAAATACTTGTCCCCTTAGGAACTTCTCTGATTTCTTACCTTCTTAGCTAAATGACCTCGCGTCATATAACGTTACATTCTTAGGTAAACATTACCAGATCATTTCTCATACTTGTACCTAAACTCCACCTCATCACTCATATCTCTTAAGTGATTTCTAACGCAACACTATGTTGCTGAGGTGTTAGATACTTACCTATGGCAAACCACTAATCTTGGTTGCACTAAGGTTCTTTTTCTTCACATACATACTAGATTAACTAACTAGTGTGTGAAAAGCTTAGTGTTATGTTTATCTCTTACATAACCACCATCTTAACTTTCCTATAGACTCAACTTATCATAGTGAAAGAGTCTATCTTAATTAATGCCTCATCTACCCTTGCTTAAGGAAATAAATGAGCATTTCTCTAAAACTTTGCATAATTAACTCAACTTTAACTAAAACGAGTATGTCATGCATCTAGATAAGTATAACATACTTATTCTGGTTGTATCTAGCTTTCCCTTCCATCACACTTCTAATAGTAGCTTATACTACACTTGTGTGCTTAAGGTTCCAGATACCTCTTTAATTATTCCAAACTCATGGAATGCTTAAGAACTTAACTTCTATACTTTCATTAGTATCTAAGGAAGTAAATTCCCTTTATCTTGCACTTCTAACTCATCTTTGCTAATACATGAGTTATTGCACATTTCTACCATACCTTATGATTATGACATCTTCTTAGTCACAATTCATCTTATTGTGTATTTAGCAATACACAAAGTCCCACTTAACTAGAGACTTAGTACCTAAACATTCCCTCCATGGAACTAATACACAATCTTGTCTCCACTCAAGTGAATCTAATGCAAGAGTGGTTCTTATTTGCAACTCTTTGTTGCTTAAGGTTCTAGGTACCTTCCTAAGGTAATCCACTATTCTTGGATCTTCTAAGGTTCATACCTTTCTCATTCTCTACTAGAGTGAATACTATTATGCATACTAGCATACTTGTCTTCATTGCACCATCTCATGACATCTTAAGTGATATCTAATGCAACACTAAGTTGCCTAAGGTGCTACTAAAGATTCTAGTGTTCAACTTTCTCAAAAATACCTCAAATCTTGCCTAAAAAGGTTGATTTTCAAGATTGCACCAAACATGCATCATAACTTCTAAAATTCTAAAATTTATGAGTACATAGGTCTTTATTATATCTTTCCAATGCCACAAACGCTGCTTCATTTGGCTAAGTGTAGCCAAAGTTATGCGATATTTTGCAGAGGCCAAAACAGAGCATTCTTTGATTTACGCAATTTTGACTTGACTTTAAACTGAAACTGGGAATAAACTACATATGGGAAAATTCTGAAATTTTTGCCACATGAAGCCTTGTGTCTTAGCTTTCAAATGGCACCAGTTTCATGTCCATACGACATCGGAGCAAGAAATTATGCAATTTGGTTTATTGACTGCCAGAATACCTTTTTCTGTAGAATTTGTCTCAAATTCAAACAGAATCTGGTATTGATTGGCTTAGTGGAAAATTCTGAAATTTTACCACAAGAAGCCTTATGTCTCAGCTTTCAAATGGCTCTAGAATCAGGTCATTCCGATATCTACAGCCCAAGTTATGTAACAAACACTGTAGGTTGTTCAGAATTTTCCTATTCTGGTTTCAGGCCTCACGCCACGGTGCTACACTCCCCATGCCACGGCGCCCATAACAGAAGCACGATTCTGCATAATTCTGCAGGGCGTGGTACTGTTCTAATGGTCATTTGCACGGATTTTGGCCATTTCCAATAAGTTTCTAAGTTATTCTAAGTTCCTAACTAGTTCATTAACACTTAGGAAACATCAATCACTAACTTAAACTTCTTAATTTGGATTCTTGAACCAAAATCATGCATGCTTGACCCTAAACCCCAAAATGGGCACCAATGGTTTAAATGAATATTTCTAGGTTTCTACATTTAGTTTATGATATGAACAAGTCATAATTGATCTAAGAAACATATCCATGCAAACCAAACACATCAAACTCATCTAGAACTCAATTTAGCATATTAGATTGTTAATATGCATACTTAGAGAATATAGAGAAAATAGATGAGTGGAAGTTCTAAACCCCTACCTCTTGAAGACTTGAAGCCTTGAACTTGATCATTGATCTTCCTCTTCCTCTTTTCCCCATCCCTTCTTCTTCTCCTCTTTCTCCCTTTTCTTTCTTTTCTTTCTTCTTTCTCTGTTTTTCGGTTCTCTGTCGAGGGAGAAGAGAGAAATAGGGGGTGGGACATAGAGGGAATTAAGAAAAAAATTAACTTAAGTTTCTACACTGAAACTTATATATGCTAAGAACACCCGAATTATGCTAATTCAAGTTTCCCAGCTTCCAACAACTTTAGAATAAATCATATGATTCATCTAAATTATTGTTTCATAATTTTTATAATTTTCTATATCTACTGCTAGTCATTCGGTATTAAAATCCACAACCAGTATGCCTAAAAATACCAAACTGACTCTAATTCTCTTGAAAGTTTTACCACATCTTACTTGGCTTATTTGTGACCTAGAAATAAACTCTCTATGTTTATTTCCCTCAACTTAGCAACTTATGCTATTATCTGAGTCATTTTAAACTACTTTTCAACTTCTGTGTTGCAACGAAGTGCCTAAATGAACTCAGTTTGTCACAAAACTTGACTGACATTCTAAACAAGTCAAATGCTACCTTTGGTAACTATTTACCAGTCTAACTTGTGTTTAAGGGTATTACAGATAATCTAGTATATTGCGCATATACCAGGATAATCAATATTAGCTATGCTACCTCTAGCCTATAACAACAAACTAACCCATATCATTCATTCACATAAATCAATATAGAGAGCTTGAAGAACAAAAATCTATACACACACACACACACACACTCACACATCACACACACACACACACACACACATCATCATCATCATCAACCTCTAAGAAACAAGGTAGCAGGAAAATAAATATACAACATATTTGTTACAAAAAGATAAAATCACTATACTAGTTCTTCAGTTTCTTCTGCTTCCCTTTTTCCTATACCTGGATTTACATGGAATCACAAATAGGGTGCGAAATCACAATTTCTCAGTATATGCAATTCCAATACCAGTATTCATCCATTCACAATGAATAAATAACTACAACCATAAGGTTAAGCTTGCAACAGAAATAAATAAGCCACTGCTCAACACTAACCGAACCTACATACTAATCTATGTAACGTTCACAAGGCAATCAATGATCTTAACCTACAGTGATCAGATGATAATCAACGATATCAAACAACCGCCCATACAATCGTAGGATTTCATCGAGCAACCAACAAGCAAGGCAACTGCCCATACAGCTACCAACAAATACAATGCTTTATGGTATGATGTATGGTTATGTTCACACAAGATCCTAACAATATGATTATGCAATGTTGATGCAGGTTTTTAGTTTTAGAAAACACTTGCCACTTACTTGATTCCCAAGAACCTCTGTTCATTGTATTTGTCTTAGTAGGTTAGCAAAAGAGCCATCATACTACTTGATAATAAGTGGATTCTTTCCTCTCATGAAGGTAAGAGTACTGCTACCACCCCTATACCGAAAACCCTGACCATACAAGCATAAATGCAAAGAGAATCTAGATCCAACACCTTGTTCTCAGGCCACATGGTTATTCACATCATCTTAGGTTACAATACATAGGAAACAAGACATAGCAAGTTTGAAAAGAAGATTTGCAATATATTTCATAAATACATATAATCATCACTAGGCCTTTCCTAACCAAATGATTAAGGAAAACTAGCAAACTTCCTAACCAAGCTCACTTATCACATAAGATGCAAGGTTACGTTTCTAGTCTTTCCTATAACTTAAACCTTGTATCACAAGGGAGTAAATATCATCCATGCATCTCTGGCTCTACTTTCTACACAAAAGAGCAACCTATGCATGATAACAAATACTACTTGCTAAGCACACTTAGCATACAACATCTAAAACCTCACTTTATCACTTCACAAGTGAATCACAAGGCAACCACAAGTTGCTTAAGGTTCTAGGTATTGACCTACGACATTCGACTTCTCAAAGGATGCCGAGGATTTCTCAAATCTTATCATATGGCTTACCCTAACCAAGTGAAAAGCTTTAACTAGAATACATGATTTCCTGGCTCAACTCTATCACATGAAGGAACCATCCTATGTTTCTAGCATATCCTCTAGTTCAACCTTTAAGAACAAGAGAACATACACCAACTATACATTTTAAACTCAGCTTTAACTTAAAAAGAGTAAACTATGCATATAGGTAGGCATAATATAGCAAACAACTTAAACAAGTTGTTCCTAGTACACCTTGTATTTAACTCTTAAAGCCCTTCTCATAAGGCAAATGGTTATTCTCTCCAAGAAGTACCACTAGACTATTTGTATCTAGAACCCTACACCATCACTTCACAAGTGATTTAGAAGTCAACCTCATGATGACCAAAGTTCTAAACACCAACCTATGCATTCTATTACACTTTGAATGTCTAAGCATTTCCTAAAACTTTTCATATATGCAAGATGATAATTCTTCCCAAGAAATATCTTCAAAAGTGTCTCAATACACTTTAAAAAGCTTGCATAAATGATCCCATCAAGGAAAACTCAGTTTTTCCCATAAACAGGGTCTTGTACTCGATTACATCCCTATTGTAATCGATGACAACCAAGTCAGAAACTTGGTAATTGATTACATACTTCTCGTAATCTATTACATCAAATTCCAGAACCTGGTAATTGATTACATTCATCTTCTAATCAATTACATCACTTCCAGAGGCTTTGTAATCAATTACATCAACCTCGTAATCGATTACACCAAGCATAAAAATGGTTCTGCAGAATTTTGCAGAACACGGTATTGCTCCATTGGAACAAATCACGAATTTTGATCATTTCAAACCAGTTTCTAGGTGATTTTAAGTTCCTAACAAGTTCACTAACATGAAGGAAATATAAAACACTAATTGATTTCACCAAAAATGGATCCAAACACAAAATCACCCATCAAAACCCCAAAAACCTACACTTTGAGCATTTTTGGTCCATAATGGATAATTTTAGTTTTCAATCCAAACTCTTTACACAAACAAGTCATAGACAACATTTATAACTCATCCAAGCAAGAAAACTACATCAAACATCACAAGAACTCAACTTGGCATGTTTAACCTTAATTAACACTAACATGAAAAAGTGAGGAAAAAGATGAACTAAGTTCAAGAATCCCTACCTTTTGTACAACAAAGATGAAGATCTTGAAGTCTTGATCTTACTCTTGGATCCCCCTTCAAGCCTTGATCGTTGGTCCTTTAGCTTTTCTCCTATTGTCTCTTTCTTTCTTTCTCTTCCTCGGTTCCTCTTCTTTTCTCCCTGTTTCTGCCTCAGCCGTGAGAGAAAATTAGGAAGGGAGGTTAGTTTTGGCTTCTTATAGTTAAACACTAAAAGGGTTCCAAAAATCCCGATATGCTAAGAATACTTAGATTTCTCCAAATCTAATTTTCTTGCAGCCAACAAGTTTAAAATACATCATAGGATTCATCAAAAATCTTGTTGCTTCAAAACCATCGTTTTCTATATCTGTGACTAGCCATTCCGACATTAAAACATGTAACCAGTATGCTTAAAAATACTAAATTGACTCTGAAAATTCTCAAACTTTAACCATTTCACAAAATACACATTTGTGACCTAGAAATAAATTATCCACATCTATTTCCATTAGCTAAACCATTTAAGCTATTTTTTTAAGCTATTTTTCACCCTTCGGCTTGCAACAAAATACCTAAAGTAACTCAGATTGCCACAAAATTCAACAAACATGTTAAGCAACTATTAGGCTACCTTTGTATTCATATACTAACCTAACATGTTTTCCATAGTGTTACGTTTCTCCCCTCCATTTTAAGGATTTTGTCCCCAAAATTCAGATTACCACATATAAAAAATGATATCATACTAAAAAAGATCTTACTTCCCTTAATGATATCTCATTGATTTTTAACCACAAACTAACAACTCAACTAGCATGCAACTTACAAGAATATTCTAATGAGTTTCCAACACATGGCGCATAGAAAAGAATTCCTTGCATAGGGTTTAAAGATGAAGTCATTGCTGTTCTGACTAGAGTATACACCCTCCCTAAAGCTTGCAGCTTTGGGTCAGACGTAACTCCTTGTCTCTGTGAACACCTCATAGCATAATGCTCTGGTCGACCACACTCACAGCACACCTCACAAGGTCTAACGCCATATGGCCTTCCACACACAATGCACTCAGGCAGTTAGGTTTCCACTTGAACTAGCTCATCTTCATCATCTTCATCACCTTTTGAAAAAATAGATGTAGAAACGCTTTCTTCACCCTTAACTAGTGGATAGCTGGGTGTAGGAACACTTCCCTTATACCCATCATCCGCTCAAATCAAAACTCTTTAGGATTACCTAAAAAGATCTAATTACTTGTATCCCTAAGAGTCTCATCTTCTTTTCGAGTTTCTAGGATTTGAGTCCTCAAGTCACTCACCATGTCCACTTGACTCACACTGAGATTATGTGGTCACATAGTTACTGAAAGACTCATGTCTCTAAAACTTTTAAGAAGTTCACTCTCCTGGATCATCATTTGGAACACATGTAGGATTTCCTACTTAGTGCATCAACCACCACATTGGCCTTAACCGGATGATACTTTAACTCCATATAAGAAAAATCCCCCACTTTTTGGAAACACTACTGCCATTAACTCCAGATCAAAAGTAGGGTAATTCTCTTCAAAAGGTCTCAACTGCTATGATGCATATGTAACAACTCTCTTATGTTGCATTAGAACACACCCTTAACCCATCTTTAAAGTATCACAACATACTTCAAAGTTCTCCAAGGGATCCAGAATTACCAACATCGGTATAGTAGTTAACCCCAACATCAACTCTTGGAAACAATTATCATAAACCGGAGTCCACTCAAAAGTACTACATTTCTTAGTCACTCTAGGCAAGGGTGGTGCTAACTGAGAAAAACCCTTTATGAACCTTCTATAGTACCCTGCTAGGCCTATGAAACTTCAAATCTCAGTCACAGTGGTGGGTCTCTCCCATAACAACACTGCATCAACTTTGCTTAGGTCCATAGAAATACCACCTTGTAATATCACTTGTCCCAAACATCGCACTTGTGAAAACCAGAACTCACATTTAGATAGCTTGACAAACAACCTATTCTCCTTATAGGTTTTTGACACTATCCTCAAATGCGGTTCATGTTCCTCCATTAACTATGGATAGATTGAAATATCATCGATAAACACCACAACAAACCGTTTCAGGTAGGGTCTCAAGATCCTGTTTACGTATCACATGAACAAAGCCAACAAATCTGTTAACCCAAAGAACATCATGAAACACTCATAAAGTCCCTCCCTAGTTTTAAAAGTGGTTTTAGGAATATCCTTATTCCTAACCCTTAGCAGATGATACCCGGACCTAAGGTCAATCTATGAGAAAACCACAGTTACTCTCAGCTGATTCATTAGATCATCTATCCTAGGTAACAGATACAAGACTTTAATAGTCACCATATTCAGCAATCTGTAATCCACACAGAGCCTCATGGTACCATCCTTTTCTTCACTAGAACACATGTGCTCCCCACGGTGACACACTTGGCTTAATGAAGTATCTACTTAACAAATCCTCGATTTGCATTTTGAGTTATGCTAACTCTAGTGGTGCCATCCTATAGGGTGCTATAGAGATAGATCCTATCCCAGGAACTAAGTCTATAGAGAACTCTATTTCTCACTCGGGTGGCAGATCCACTACCTCATTGAAGGTCCTGTGATTTTTGCTCCTCTTAAGATTTACTATCACAACCCTCATCGATTCTGCATTTGATCACCAAGGCTGCAAAATCCCAGATTTCCAAAAGCTAAATCACTCTTTGAAAATCTTCTCTCAATCCCTTCTCAAAATTAATACACTTCTACTGTGCCACTCTGATACAGGATGAGAACTTCAATAATTCATTGAGCTTGGCCACAATAACCAACAGACAACTCGCCTTGTTTCAACCTCAGAAATTCCATTTCCTTTGTATTTCTGTAATTTCTGTGGAAAATACTTCTCCCCAAATGAAATCTTGTAGATCTTCCACCTAGCAAGAGTTCTTGACACCTCGTAAGATCTCTTGATATCCATCCATCATAAAAAAGCAAATAGCACTCACTACCCATTCGAGCAAAAATCATAATAGTGAAGATCTCCTCCATTTCCTTTAGCTAACTCTCAGCTCTCACCAGGTCATACACCTCCTTGAAGGACAATGGATTAGTCTCCCTGAACACCGAGAGGTCTTGGAAAGTCTGATTCTTCCCCACAAACACCTCTTGGTTTGGTTACCTCAATTGATGTGTTGGTGATGTAGGTTGTTGACATTGGGTCGCACCCATCATCTCAAACGTCCTTGTAGAGACAGCTGCTTGCTCTTTGGTAGCCTCAACAGTCATGGTCATCTACTTCCGCATCGCTTCAGTAATAGCGGTTGTTCACTCCCTAAAAGCATCTGCCATAGCCATAAAAGCTCTAACAATGTTAAGGCCTTCGTGACTAGAGTTCCTATTCCCCAGGGGTCCACCTTAGAGATGCTATAATTTTCTGTACACACAGAACAATACATATTAGGGTAGCTAATCCCAATATCATGTAACCACGCGACAGTAGCTAAAACAGTCATACCAAAGGCAAGTCATGTAGTTCTATCACAACCTCTAACACAAGAGACGAAGAAATGCATAACCACACGTATAGGAACTCCTAAACATGCCTAAGCATAGTCAATCCACACCTCGACTTAACAGAATGAACTGCTCTGATACCATAATGTAACATCCTAATACCGATAATCTAGTATATTACGCATATACCTAGATAAGCAATATTAGCTATGCTACCTCTAGCCTATAACAACAAACTAACCTATATCATTCATTCACATAAATCAATATGGAGAGCCTGAAGAACAAATATATATATATATATATACAAAGACAAGGTTGCAGGAAAATAAATATACAACATATTTGTTACAAGAAAATAAAATCACTATACTAGTTCTTCAATTTCTTTTGCTTCCCTTTTTCCTGTACCTGGATTTACGTGAAAATACAAACGGGGTAAGAAATCACAATTTCTCAGTATATGCAATTCCAATACCAGTATTCATCCATTCGCAATGAATAAACAACTACAACCATAAGGTTAAGCTTGCAACAGAAATAAATGAGCCATTGGTAAACACTAACCGAACCTACATACTAATCTATGCAACATTCATAAGGCAATCAACGATCTTAACCCACAATGACCAAACGATAATCAACGATATCAAACAATCGCCCATATTGTAACACCTACCGTAGGGTATCACATTTTAATGTCATTATTACTGATAATCACATATTTTATACATTAATAAACCCTCATTTTTAGTCATTTACACTCTCCATGTACTTAATTGATTAAGCCTGGTTATGTTTTGTAAGTTTGGACTCAAATTGGACTTAATTGATTTTTTCAACATTATTTAAGTCTTACACTATTTCTATATTTCTGCCATATCTTGAGTTCTAGATGTGTAAAAATTATGTATCTTACATTGTAGGAAAGATAAGAGAGAGCTCTACAACTTTGATGAAGAGCTCAAAGTCTTATTCAGACATCTAGTGGAGCTAATTTGGCTTGGAAATCAGAACACGAGTTTTGTGACTGGAACCTGAATAGTGTACAATAATCAGAGCATAACTCGAGATGTAGGAACTTCGTTTGGCTGAAATTTGGATACTTGAAAGTTAAGACCTGTATCTATAACTTTTATGAAGAATACAAAACTCAGATCAGACAGCTTGGAGGTGATATTGGGTCTGGAATTCAAAACAGAGGTGCTGAAATTGGGCCTGAATAGTGTTCAGTAATTGGGCCATATCTAGGGTTGTAGGTGGTGAAATGAGCTGAAATTTGGACATCTGAAAGTTAAGACCCAGATCTACAACTTTTATGAAGATGACTTTTTCATTTGATGATGGAATCCATGAGTTAAGTAATGAATGATTTCAGAGACAAAGAATCTCAATAATTTTCCACTCACCAACTCACCATTTGACATTTTCCACTCATTCACCCACTTATCCACCTACTCTTAATCAGCCCCCTTGTCATTTTGTATCCCTAATCCTCTATAAAAGGCACCATTGGCTGATCATTTGATGCTCTTGGTGTTAGCCTTAGTTTTTAGAAGTTATGGTTATGCTTGTTTATTGTTTTCCTTTGTTGTAATTTTCTCTTACTCTAAATTGAAGCTATGTTCATCTTTCTCTTCTTCTCTCTTTCTTTCTCTATGAGTAACTAAATTTTTATCTTGCTTAGGTGAAAGAGTGAAGCTCTTGGTAATGAAATAAGGTTAGATTATTCTATTTCTTGTGCTTAAATGATATATTATCAAATGGACATTATATATGTTGTATTTTGTTTTCAATCAATTTAGAAACCTTCTTTGTATAATGAAGATCTTGATTTATTGTAGATAATAGGATTGGCACAGTGAATGCTTGAACTCATTTACAAATGTTGGTAGATAATTAAAGGAATTATAACATGATTACATATACAATTGAACTTTGAATATTATATTTTCCTATTGGAACCTCCATTGTGTGTGGATTTCAATTGAGCTATAAAGATAAATAATCTTGCCTTTAATTTATTACCAAGAATGGATCTCCTAACCCAATAAAGTTCTTACATTCATTTGTGAACATCTTTTATTACTTTTGGTGTTGTAACAAATCCTTTTCTTCCCTCAATTAATTTTTCTTCATCAATTCCCTGTAGATCGACCTCGGACTCCTAAGAAATTTATTACTTGAGACAACCTACACTTGGGTTTGCATCCTTTAAATCCCGCAATCATGTTTTTTGCGCCATTGCCTGGGATTTGATTTGAAGTTTTAATTTATTGAGATTCTTTTTCTTTAATAAAATCTATTCTCTTTTCTCCCTCACTGGAGCAAAAGATCGGCTTGCCGATCCTTCGATTTCTTTACTAACTCTATAACTTTCTAACTTCCTAACCAACTAACTTGCTAACATACTAACTTTCTAACATTTATATTTATGTCATTTACTTATGTTTACTAACTTTTAATTTATGTCATTTATTTTCTACTTACTAACTTTTTAATTTCTCGCTCTCTAACTTTTAATTTATGTCATTTATTTTCTACTCTCTAACTTTTTAATTTTGTTATTTATTATTGCTTTTAATGTAATGAAATAATCTTTCTTCTTCTCTTCTCTTTTGCCACTCACGGTGGGGCTCTGTCTCTCTCTCGATTTTTATATTTTAAATTTATTTTCTACAATTTACTTTCTGTACTTTATTTTCTTTTATTTTCTCGTATTTTACTTTATGCACTTTCTAACTTACTAATTATTAACTCTCTAATTATCTAACTTTTTACTTTATCAGTTATCTAACTTTTTACTTGTTAATATTTATCGGGTGGTTGGTTTATACCACATCCTTGTTAATATTTAATGGCTGGTGTAAACTGCCGACTTGTACATTATTTTTTCTATTTTAAGTCATTTATTTATGCTTAATTGGTATCATAATTTAAATTCTGGTCGTTTAGTTAAAATTAATCCTGATACTTTATATATTGATTTGTTTAAATCACAATCATACACAATTGACACAATGACTGAAAATGAAAGTGTACATGATGAACATGAAAATCAACCGTTGTGAACCATGCGTGAATATTTGCAACCATCTCGAAATTCTAGTCCATCATGTTTTATCTTTCCACTCAATGCCAATAATTTTAGATTCAAGCCAGGTATGATTTCTTTACTTCTAATTTTCATGGTTTAGAGTCTGAAAGCCTATATTTACATCTGAAAGAATTTGAGGAAGTATGTATTACTTTCAATGACCAAAATTGCACTGAAGAGATTGTTAAGCTTAAATTGTTTCCTTTTTCTTTAAAAGATAAAGCAAAATCTTGGCTTAACACTTTGAAACCAAGATCAATTAGCACATAGCAAGAAATGCAAGGTGAGTTCTTGAAGAAATTTTTTCCAACACATAAAACCAATGCTATGAAAAGACAAAACCAAATTTTTTTTCAAAATTCAAATGAAGCATATTTTCAATATTGGGAATGGTTTAAAAATTTGTTAAATTCTTGCCCACATCATGATTTTGAAAAATGGCACACTATAAGCTTCTTTTATGAAGGTTTAACACCTAAAACTAAACAATTTGAGGAAATAATGTGCAATGGAGAGTTTCTTGATAAAGAACCTGATTTAGCTTTAGACTATTTAAACTAATTAGCTCAAAATTCTTAATCTTGGCACAGTACTAACCCTTCTGAAAATTCAATTAGATCTAACCTTGCAAGTTCTAATAAAGGAAAATATCACCTTATTCAAGAGGAAGATCTAAATGCAAGGTTTGCTAGTTTGGCTAGAAAGGTTGAAACCATGAAATTAAGAAAAGCAAAAGAAATCAAATCTGTGCAAAATGAAGAAATTTATGGCATTTGTGATGACTTAGGCCACTCAACACACATGAGCAAGTAAATGCAATGAATAATTTAAAAAGCCATATACTTCTTCTTTTTCAGATACATATAATCCGGGATGGAGAAATCACCCAAATTTCAGCTGGAGGAATAATAATCAGTCCTAATTTGTGCAACCACCACCTCTTCAAGCACAACGAAGTCTTAAAATTCTCAAGGATATGCACCTTATGTCCCACCATATAGGAAAAACCTTGAAGAAATACTGCATGCATTCATAGAAAAGCAAGAGGCCATTAATAAACAAAACAATCAAACCGTGATTGACATAAAAGAAACTCTTGTTAAACTTTCTTCTGCACTCATCATTCATTAGAAAGGAAAATTTCCTTCTCAACCTCAACCAAATCTCAAGGGTCAGTATAGTCTAAATGAGGTGAGTTCAAAAAACTAACAAATGGACTAAGTCAAGTCAGTGATAACTCTTAGGAGTGGAAAGGTTGTTGAAAAACAAATTCCCAAATCTTGTGAGAAAGAAGATGAACCAATTCCCCAAGAAAATGAAGAAGTTGACCAAAAGGAGACCAAACTCTCGCCTTCACCCCCATTTCCTCAAGCAATGAATAATTCAAAGAAATTGGACCACCACACTGAAATTTTTGAAATTTTGATACAAGTGAAGGTCAATATTCCTCTGTTAAATATTATCAAATAGATTTCTTCTTATGCCAAATATTTGAAGGACTTGTGCACTGTTAAAAGGAAACTAAATGTGAAAATGAAAGCATTTTTGGCTGAACAAGTAAGTTCTATTCTTCAGAATAATAAAAGCTTTACTTGAAATTTCATGCATTATTAGAGAACATAAAATTGAAAAAGCTTTACTTGATCTTGGTGCTAGTGTCAATTTGCTTTCATATTCAGTTTATCAGCAACTCAACCTGGGTGAGTTAAAACCAACTTCTGTAACTCTTCTACTTGCCGATAAATCAATTAAAATTCCAAGAGGAATAGTAGAAGATATGTTGGTTCAAGTTGATAAATTCATATATCCTGTGGATTTTATTGTCTTGGATACGAAACCTATGGTTGATAGTTGCAAGTCAATTCCTGTTATTTTAGGCCGTCCATTTTTAGCAACATCTAATGCTTTGATAAATTGTAAAAATAGAGTGGTGAAGCTAACATTTGGAAACATGACACTGGAGTTCAATGGTTTTAACATGTGCAAGTAACCACAAGAAGTCTTTGATGAAAATGAGAAAGTTGAAGGGATTGAAGCCATTGTAGATGATCATCTTCAAAAAGGGAGTTCTTCTGACCCATTAGAAGTTTGTTAAATTAATTCATTTGATTTGCTTAATTGTACAGAGGAAATAGAATATAAATGATGGAAGCTGAGTTTTGAAGAGCTAAAACCCATGAATGATAATACCTATGAAGAAGTACCCACACTGGAATTAAAGTCATTAGTGGACGCACCAAGGAAAGATGCCGCCTTAGTGGACGCACCAAGATAGAAATAAATTTTTGACAGAAGTGAAAAGTTTTTATTAGGATGACCCATATTTGTTCAAATATTGTCCTGATCAAATCTTTTGGAGATGTGTGCCTGACAGTGAGGTAGGTAGTATCATTAAATTTTGTCACTCAAAAGCATGTAGAGGTCATTTTTCTTCAAAGAAAATAGCTGCAAAAATCTTGCAATGTGGATTTTATTGGCCCACTTTATTTAAGGACTGTATGCTTTTTACAAAAGTTGTGAAAATTGTCAAAAAATGGGCTCTATTTCAAAAAGAAACATGATGCCTCTGAACCCCATCTTTGTCATTGAAATTTTTTATTGTTGGGGAATTGATTTCATGGGTCTATTTTCATTCTCATTTGGATTTGTATATATATTGGTTGTAGTTGATTATGTCTTAAAATGGATTGAGGCGATTCCATGTCGACACAATGATCATAAAACTGTTCTCAAATTTTTAAAAGAAAATATCTTGTGTCGATTTGGAATCCCTCAAGCTATCATCAGTGATAGGGGAACACATTTTTATAATAAACCATTTGAATCTTTAATGAAGAAATATGGTATTACACACAACTCTTTATCACTCTCAGACAAGTGGATAAGTTGAATTAGCAAACAGGGAGATTAAACGAATTTTGAAAAAAACGGTTAACCCAAATCATAAAGATTGGTCTTTAAGACTAAACGATGCACTTTGGGCTTACTGTACTGCTTTCAAAACATCCTTGGACATGTCACCTAATCGGTTAGTCTATGGAAAATCTTATCACTTGCTTGTAGAATTGGAACATAAAGCATTTTGGGCCATTAAAGCTTTCAATCTAAATCTTGATGATGCTTGCAAGATACGCAAATTGTAATTAAATAAACTCGAGGAATTGAGAAATGATGCATATGAAAATTCAAAAATTATAAAGCTAGAGCAAAAGCTTTTCATGATAAGACAATTTTAAGAAAATCTTTTGAAATTGGTCAAAAAGTTCTGCTTTATAATTCTCGTCTGCACCTATTCCCTAGAAAATTGAGATCTAGGTGGAGTGGTCCTTTGTTGTCAAACATGTGTGTCCTCATGGGGCTATAGATATTGAGAATCCTAGGAATGCTACTGTGTTTAAAGTCAATGGACAAAGGCTCAAACCATTTCTAAAAAACTAAGTTGATGAGGTAGAATTCATCTCTCTTTTTGATCCTTGTTATGAATAGAATTTATTCTAATTTTGTTGCCTTGTTTTTGCAGTTCTTTATGTTGCCGAGTAAGTGGTGGATAACGGTACTTCATGACTCTCAAGTTAGTTTGTTTTTTAGTTTTTCAAAATAACTGAATCCTTCTTCTCCTTTAAAATAGATGTCATTCTTTTAAACTTGAGAAAACATTTTCCTTTTCTCTCTGAAAATACTCTGACAAAAATCTACAAAGTTAGATGTGAAAGATCGAGACTGTTAATGCACAAGGGTATGCCAGAAGATATACGCTGGATAATTGAAGTAAAGGTCCAACTAGTAGGTGAGTCTTCAATTTCATTTAACTCATACATGCCAGGTCTTGGAAGAAGTTCATATTCTAAAAGGAGAAGAGCAAAAAGGTTACAAGTCTATCACAAATGTGCACAATAGAAATGTAATAAGCGATGTCGTTCTTTTGCGATAGTTTCTGCAAACAGAGAAGATAAAATTTTCTTCATTAAGAATGGACTGAGTAAGGAGTCATTAAATGATATCTTATTAACTCTTGAGACGCATTCTTGTGGATTTGTGCATCGTAAACTTCTTAATTTATGGAATCTCTTCAAGGATGAAGAAAAATGCTACAGTCTTGGGAATTTGAATCTAAAAGACCCTTTTTGCCAATTTATAAGAAAATTGGATGGGAAGCTCATCCTCGATTCATAGAAGGCGTTTAAGTCGTTGCTGGACGTGAAACCAGAGGCAGATGTGAGCCATATCCACAACGATCTGTACATACTATTTTCTTCTTCTTCATGTTTTCTTAAAAAAAAAGTTTGAACAAGGGCGATCCGGAAGGAGTACCATGACTTTAATTAGTTGCGGATCCCCAGCCTTTGGCTGACCTATCATTGACTCGGGTGTACCTTTGTACGCTGGTCCTTAAAAAAGTTTGTGTACCATGCTTTGTAGAGAGCCACACTCCATAACCCAATGTTTACCATCTAGGCATTACGGAGTTGATGGACAGACAGAAGCGTCCCACCCTGGTTATTAGTGAGAAGTAACCCGTGGCTGCCAAAGCGTATGAGGTATTTGAGCTTGATCCTCTTTTTTATTAGAAGGGGCTCTCAGCGCCCTGGGATGGGACGTTCTGGATCTTGGACATTACGGGTTTCAGATTTTAGCATCTTTATCAATGTTACGATCCCAAGTGTGAGCTCTCTAGGTTCCAGACCTAGGATGGAAACCCACGATGGTTTCTTCTTTCTCTTTTCTTCGAATAAACAGAGGTGAGTGTCTACTGCACTGGTGACACACAATATAAAGATATGCCACTATACTGCACTCATGACGCGTAGTATAAAAATATGCCATGAAAACTGTACATAAAGGTATGTCATTATTTACTATTATATTTCTTTTATCTTTGTATGATTTTGCTATATTTTTGTTTTAGACAAACGATTCTTTGAGCAGGGTCCTTCAGGAGTTTCTAGACTTCTTTACTCGATAGTTTTCTTGAAGTAAAAAAAAAAAAAAAAAAAAAATATATATATATATATATATATATATATATATATATATATATAAATTAAAAAAAAGATTTTGTGTTTCTTAATTTCAAACTTTTCTGACAACAGCCAACCTACCCTTATAGGTGCTATTATTACCCTTTCCATTCTTTTTCCTATTTAAACACTCCATTTTCTCCACTTTCCTCCAACTCAGAATCATTCAGAGAGAAAGGTGAGTATAGAGATGGAAGGTGTTTCTGTTCGTCAACTTAAAAATATCTGTGTATTTTGTGGGTCTAAGTATGGGAAGGGTTTAGAGTTTGTAAACGCAGCTACCACTCTTGGTCGATCACTTGCTGCGAGGAAAATTCATCTTGTATATGGGGGAGGTTGCTGTGGGTTAATGGGAGCTGTATCACTTGCTGCATATATAGGAGGCAGTCAGGTTTTAGGTGTCATTCCTGGACCTTTAGCTCAACAGAACATCACTGGAAAGACAATTGGGGAGGAACTTAAGGTATCATCAATGCATGAATGAATGAAAATAATGCTTGAAAACTCTGATGCATTCATTACCTTACCAAGTGATTTTGGTACCTTGGAAGAAGTTTTTCAAATTGTCTCTTGGGCCCAACTAAACATCCACCATAAACCCATAAGTTTGTTGAATGTAATAATTTCTTTGATATTTTGTTAATCTTTATTGACCATGCTGTGGAACAAAAATTTATCACACTTTCGGCAAGACAACTTCTTATTTCCACTTCCACTATTGATGAGTTGATTGATAAATTAGAAACTTATGTTCATAAACCTGACCCAACAATAGCTCAGATAGCTTAGTTAGTAGGAAGCAATGAGGGAAGCAGGATGAAAAGAAAGTCAGATTTGACACTTCATTTATAGCTTTCCTTTACTTTTGATTTTATTTATCGTACTTTGTTTTTGTTTAAATTTGTGTCAGATTTCTCCAACAGGTAATATCTTCTATCATTTACTCATCTATATTTTAACATTGAGTACAATGTTGTGATCTGGTTGTGTAACGCACCTAGATATAGTAACCACGGCACAATCATCATTATACCGCAGTCACTAAATCAAGGTGTGTCATAGTCTCAAAACAATAATTTCAAAAATTTTCATTATACATGAATAGAAAATAGGAGCCTCGAATGAAACATAATTAGTACCTAACCATTTTATACATAACCACTGAAATAAAAACATATTCTATATATATATATGATAGTCATCCTTAACACCAATCCCTGATAACACAAAGTATAATACTTACATAGTCAAATAGAATACAACGGGAACAAAACACTAAAGGGGAAAAGTAGTAATCCTTGGGATAGGCACTACTAGCAGACAAAGTTGTAACCCCATATGTACATGATGCTCAGTGTCCCAGCCGACACGACAAGCATCAATGCCCCCACGAAGTTGCAATCGCACGCAACCGAAGGGATCTCGTCCAGTCGCCAAATCAAGAATAATGAATCATCCCAATCCAATCAGCAAAGGTGTGGCCCCTTTTCTTATTCCTTATGATCTTTTATCAAATATATATATAACAGAAGTACAAGAATACAAGAAAGAGGTGAGACATCCTACTTATATTACCAATTATGGCAGTTAAAGAAACAGAATGGTGTAGAGCGCCCACATAGCATTTCAGCACATATATTCATCAATAGTGACAATAGAAAGAATAGTAAGAGCAGGACAATAACATATAGCAATAAGAATCAACAATAACAGATAAGCATCAATAATACCCAAGCAGTCAATAGAGTCTCAAATAATGAACAATTAAAACATTTTAGATAATCATGGCATCAATAATACAACAGTATAATCATCATACAAAAGAGTGCCATATGATATGCGGACTCACAATGTCGACTCTCAATGCCGACTCACAATGCATGTGTACTTGGTATCAAGATTTTTTATTTCATTTCAAATATGAACGTTCCAAAAGATCTGTCCCCCTCAATGACAGTCTACGTCGGACCACGAAGAGAATAGTGCTTGTCAGGTGCGTGATGTGTTGCAATCGGTTTATCATGGCCAAGGGTATATAAAGTGATATCATCATCACGAAATGAACCACTGCGCCTCACAGTCCTCAATTAGATCCTTCCACGGGATCACACTATTCAATTCTCGCTCATTTACCACAAAAATAATAGTGATTTGTCAGGCACGTAATGCGTGCAATCGGGATACACCGCACCTTACGGTCCTCAATCAGATCCATCACAGGATCATCACTTATTCAGTTCGCATTCATCGGCTCATACAACCTTTTAATAGTCATCGATTGAGCAATTTGTTCAATGCATACTGATTTCAATGCATAATCATAGGCTCATCCAGCCTTTTAACAGTCATAGACTAAGCAAATTGTTCAATGCGTTAACTCAATTCATAATCATAGGCTTATCCAGCCTTTTAACAGTCATTGACTGAGCAATTTATCTAATACATGCTGACTCAATGGATGATCCTAGGCTCTTCCAGCCCTTTAACAGTCATCGACTGAGCAAATGTCTAATGCATGTTGACTCCAAGCACATGTATATTCAATATGTTCACAAATATTTCACAATACAAATTTTTCATAATATGCCACAATTTGGCCAATTCAAGCATTAACAGAATTTTAGTCCCCAAGCATGGACCCACAATAGTATAGTGTTAGTTTCTCAAGAGTAATAGCACAATTTTAGAAGTTCATTTCGGGGTTTCACCCTAGCTTAACAAGTCTTATGAGATCATTATAAAGTTTCACTTAAATCATCGTCTCTTATAAATTCATTTTCTAGAGAGATTTCTCATAAAGTCCTTATTCATGCTTCATTCTTTTAAATTGATCAAGTTCCTTAATCTAATCGATTGTTGCTTACATACAATTTCTCTAAGGATTTTGCCAGTCTCACAAACTCTCTTGTCCTTCCTTTATGTTCAAAATCATTCAAATCCATAGGATAAAGTCTTGTTCTTTATTCTTTCCATTTTATGAGTTCCTAAGGGATCTAAAATTTCCCAATCATCTAGGTCTCCATTCTTGCACTACATTTTGTGGCATTTTGTCTTAAAAATCTGTGAGCCTCATTGCAACATAAGTCCACTCTTTTTCCTTCATCACAATATTTATTACTTACCATTTAATTACTTATCTCTCATTTTACACAAAATCAATCCAACTTCCTAGAATCCATAACCAAAACTGTGGCCTCACCTTAGGTTAGAAAACCCTCAAAAATTCCCATCCATTAATTCCAACATTATCATTCAACCTTTAATTACATAAGCTTCATTTTATTTGTGTACCAAACCAATTTATACCCCAAAATCCTAGCCAAAACCGTGGACTCACATTAAGGTAGGAAACTCTAAATTTTCCATTTAACAACCCTAACATGATCAAGCAATTTCAACACATCCAATACATTCAAGATCACCATTCAAGCATTAATCCAATTCAAGAATACTTAAACATGCAAAATCACCAAACAAAGTGAGCATACAAACATAGATTTCTCCATCAACAATCACACAAAGGTTTCTTTACTATCAAAATAGGTTGAAGAGGATTATCTCCTTCTTACCTCTTGAAGACAACACAAGGAAGCAAACCTCTTGGTTCCTTGTAGGGATTTTCGTACTACACCTTCAAGGAAATCCTAAGGACATCAAAACTCATCAAAATCACCATCAAAGCTTAGAAAAGGAACCCTTGATCACCTAAGAGATCAAGGATTACAAAAATGAGGAGAAAAGGTGGAAAAGTCATGAACTTTACCTTAAAGTTTCTAACTTTGAAGCTGATAGATCCAAAATGAAAATGGATGATTTTGGTGATGGTCACAATATGAAAGTTGCTTAGAATGGTGCCTAGATTCAAGATCAAGGGTTGGTTTAATGAAAAAGCTTGGATGGCCAAAAATGGTGGTTTTGACCATGGAAGAGGGTGAGAAAATGGAGAGGAAATGTTGAGTTTTTGAAGATGATTCCAACTAGAAAAGTGTTTAGAATATAATGGAGATCAAGGAAATGTGGTTGTTTGAAAGAAAAGCTTGAAGACTCCAAAAATGGTGTCTTGGCCGAGTATGAGAGAAGGAGAAGAGAAAGGCGATGACTTTCTTTTGTGAAAGAAAAAGATCCAACAAGGAAGGAAGATCTTCAATGGAAGTGAAGATTCAAGCAAGAATGAAGCTTGAAATCAAGCATCCATGGAGTGTAGAAGGGTGGTGGGTGCCGTGGAGTTAGAGAGAAGGAGGAGAAGAGAGAAGAGAGAAGAGAGAGAAGTTGGAGAAAAGTGAAAGTGAAGGTTAGAGAGAGAAAGTGATAGTAAAGTGATTTGAAGTGAAATGTGTAATTAGGTGTATTTTGTGTAAGTGTATGAATTAAATTGTGTGGCTATAAAGAGATCTCAGAAATGTGTGGTGGAGAGGAGGAGAGAAAAATTGGCTTCTTGAAGAAGCCATTTGGAAGGTGCAAGGAAGCTTCCTTCCTTTGAAAAGTTAAAGTGATATCATGGTGATGATGTCACCATGGTGATGTCATTAAAATGTTCTCTAAAATGTGACTAACGCTGTATCAGATTTATTATCAACGGACAAAAATTACAGTTAACAAAAACTAATATTTATTGTCTAATGGATAATAAAATTATTCTGCGATTTTTATTTATCAGATAAAAATCTTGAAAAATGTGAAACCTCGTAAACCGTGTCTGGTCTCGGGTTTAGTAAGCTGCCTCGTCGATATTTCCATAGTTCAAGGTTCTCGAAAAAAATATCTCATTTTTCTGGCTCCGCTCAGCGCGCACACAAAATGAGGAATAATATTAAAATATTTCACATTCACAGAAAAATTCACAAAAATCCCAAATATTATAAAATGATCATTTATCATAAAATTATTAATTTTCGGGATGTTACAACACTCTCCTTCAAATAGAAATTTCGTCCTCGAAATTTTAATTCCTTAGAATAAATATTGACGTTGTTTCTTCTTCTTATCTTCTGACCTCCATGTCGCGCTTCTAATCACGTCAATTTAGATCACCCTTGCCATTGTGATCTCCCTGCCTCTGTGTTGCTTTGCTCTCCTAACCTTGACCTTCACAAGAAGTATTCCATAGATTAAATTCTCTTTTAATTGTATTGTGCCTAGTTCGATGACATAGCTGATCAGGGATATACCTTCGCAATTATGACATATGGAAGACATCATGAAAATTAGAAAGAAAGGATGACAAAATTAGTTGATAGGCTACCGAACCAATCTGAAGAGGAATTTGATATAGTTCGTAGAATTTTGGAGTGAGTTTATTGGTAACTCAGACAAGACGACACTAAAGTTAGACGTCATACTCCTTTAAAATTCTAATCATCTTCTCTGTCTCATGTTCAGTTCCCTTTTCGTCGAATAGATACTTCAGGCCCTTGTGATTGCTAAAGGCGTTGAATGTTGCTCCATACAGACAGTGTCTCTATTTTCTCAGAACAAATACAACTGCGGCTAATGCCAAGTTACGAGTTGGGTAATTCTCCTTGTGCACCCTTAACTACCTTGAGGCGTAAGCTACTACTTCCCAACTTTGCATGATCGCACATCCTAGACCTTAATGTGAAGCATCACAAAACACTTCGAATGTTTCATTGGGATCGGGTAGAATCAAAACCGAAATATCTCATCAACCTTTGAAAACTTTCTTCACATGTGTTGGTCCATAAAAGTTTTGATTCTCTTCTTGTAAGTTAAGTATGATGTCCTACAATCTTGGAGAATCCATCGATACTCCTTTGATAAAAACCAACTAATCCCATCAGCTATGAATCTCCTTTACGGTCTCCAATCTTTCCTTTTGAAGAATTGTTTTAATGTTTTGTGAATCCACAACAATTCCTCTATTTGGAATTTCATGATCCAAAACTGAACCTCCTCAAATGAGGATTCGTACTCTGGTACTTTGGCATTTACTTCCTCTTCTTTAAAGTTAGGAAAATTATACCGAGATGTCCAATGTATCTCTCCATATCTTTAAGAATAGATTAGAATGTCATCATTAATGACAACGATGATTCTGTCCTAGGTAAGGATGGAAGATCCAATTCGTGTTATCTATGAATACGACAAGAGCATTTGTCACTTCGAACGACATCACGAGATACCCATAATGTCCATAGCATGTTCGGAAAATCGTTTTGGGAACGTCCTCAACTTCCCACGAATCTAATGATGACCAGTATGTACATTTGTCTTGGAAAAAACAATGACTTCCTTCTCGCTGATCCATCAAATCATTTACCTTCCTCCGAGAATACTCTTCTTTGATCATCAGTCCTCGTATCACCGAGAAGTTCCATTCTTCTCCTTAACTGACAACATTGTAGCTCATCGTAAGAAACTCATTGATTACGATAGTGACATTCATATTCCCGTTACTTTTGTCCTTCACAAAAGGTAACATGTATCCTTGGATTTCTTTTCCTCACAAAGCTTTAACTTTGTTGATCGTCACGAACTCAAAAGTCTTAGTTTTGGAAATCACTAGGGTTTTCATTGGAACAATCTAGCAGGATATAACCAAAAAATAACTAATCTATTCCTAAAATTATGAACTCTAATAGGTGTGATTTTGGGTAAGCAAGACAGATCAACAAAAGATTCAATCTTTAGTAGAAATAGGATAGATCAAACAAACTTAGGTGTCTACGATAAGTCTTAGTAACAGAAATGGAAACAACTAAGTCGAAGATAATAAAGACACAGATGAATCCAAATGATCCATACGGCCATACACGATAGAGAAATAGGTTGCCCCCAGAATTTTATAGCACAACTACAGGATCATCGTTTGTGGTACAATCTCCATCGTTTGGATTTTCAGTCTGGGAAACCTTCGCTCCATCCAGGGTATAATCCTCCTTTCAGCTTGGGATCTTGAAGCACACACATCATTAACAGAAGACTTCTTCTTCGATAAAGCACATTGTTTAGAAATGTATCCAGGCTCTCCGCACCTGAAGCAAATTATCCCTTTGATCTTACACTCCCTTGTGAAGTGGTTCTTTCCGCATTTCTTACATCTTGGGGAAGATGTCGGGGTCTGACTGGATCTACCACCACTAGCACTTTCTCCATGAATTTGGTGTTGTTTTTGCTTCCTTGATACTCGTAAATATGGTTTCCGCTTAAACTGATTAACCTTTCTATTATTCCTCCTTTGGAATTTAGGCAGTCCAAGGTCGCCCCAAATCTGATTTTCCTCCAACAGATTCTAAACCTCAACTTCCAATTCTCGTTGCTGCATGGCCCTTTGACCTTGGTGAGTTATCACCTTAGCTATCCTCTGCCTTTCTTTTGCAATCGCAGCCATACTCCTATTGTCTTGTCCTGTGCTCACATGCATACGTCTGCCACGAGCCATTGACTTTCTTTGAAGACGGACAAAACATGACACAACAAAGCAAACGTAATTATTTCAAACAATTTTGTCTCCTTTCAGAGACCAAACATAAAAATCACACAATTCAAACAAGATAAGTCCAATCTATGAATCCTAATAGCCTCTGACTCGAGCTTCTTTGTTCTGCCTTCCATGGCGTAACCTCTTGCGAGTCTTCAACCCCCAAACAGCTTCTCGAACTAAACTTATACCAGTTATCTCTTTCTCCAGAAGATTGATTTTCCAAAATCTCTTGATCTCCTCACAAAAGAATTCCTATTCCCCTAATACAGTACAATATGGTACAGTACACCTAGGTGAAGTCACAGTTTCCTGTACACACAGAACATTATATATTGAGTAGGACAGTCCTCAATATCATGCAACTGTATAACAGTAGCTACTAACATTCAACCTACGGCAAGTCATGCATTCCTTTCCCATCATCTCAATCAAGAGACAAGGAAGTGCACAACATACAAAAATTCTAATATGTCTAAACATAGCAAGTCCATACCCTGGCTCAACAGGATGAACTACTTTGATACCACCTAATGTAACGCACCTAGATATAGTAAACATGGCACAATCATCATTATACCGCAGTCCCTAAATCAAGGTGTGTCACAGTCTCAAAACAATAATTTCAAAAATTTTCATTATACATTAATAGAAAATAGGAGCCTTGAATGAAGCATAATTAGTACCTAACCATTTTATACACAACCACTGAAATAAAAACATATTCCATATATATATATATATATATATTATAGTCATCCTTAACACCAATCCCTGATAACACAAAGTATAATACTTACATAGTCAAATAGAATACAGTGAGAACAAAACACTAAAGGAAAAAAGTAATAATCCTTGGGATAGGCACTACTAGCAGACAAAGCCGCAACCCCATATGTACATGACGCTCAGTGTCCCAGTCGACACGACAGGCATCAATGCTCCCACGAAGTTGCAATCGCACGTAACCGAAGGGATCTTGTCCATATGCCAAATCAAGAATAATGAATTGTCCCAATCTAATCAGCAAAGGTGTGGCCCCTCATCTTCTTCCTCACGATCTTTTATCAAATATATATATAACAGAAGTACAAGAATATAAGAAAGAGGTGAGACATCCTACTTACATTACCAATTATGGCAGTAAAGAAACAGAATGGCGCAAAGCACCCACATAGCATTTCAGCACATATATTCATCAACAGTGATGATAGAAAGAATAGTAAGAGTAGGACAACAACACATAGCAATAAGAATCAACAATAACAGGTAAACATCAATAATACCCCAAGCAGTCAATAGAATCTCAGATAATGAACAATTAAAACATTTTAGATAATCATGGCATCAATAACACAACAGTATAATCATCATACAAAAGAGTGCCATATGATATGTGGACTCACAATGCCGACTCACAATGCATGTGCACTTGGTACCAAGATTTTCTATTTCATTTCAAATATGAACGTTCTAGAAGATATGTCCCCCTCAATGACAGTCTACGCCGGACCATGCAGAGAATAGTGCTTGTCAGGCGCATGATGCGTTGCAATCGGTTTATCATGGCCAAGGGTATATAAAGTGATATCATCATCACGAAATGAACCACCGCGCCTCACGGTCCTCAATCAGATCCTTCCACGGGTTCACACTATTCAATTCTTGCTCATTTACCACAAAAAGAATAATGATTTGTTAGGCGCGTATGCATGACTAGGTTTCTCTAAGCCAATGGAAGACAAGCTTGGAGGCAAAGCTTTGCATAGCAACCCTTGATCACATCTAAGGCTAATAAATGGTCTTGGAAGGTCAAACAAAGTGGTCACTTCCTCTTGGATGAACTCCACGGCCAAGTAGAGTTTAGGAGGCTATTTCACTTCATTCTTCATCTTTGCTATAACAAAATCTCTCTTCTCTCTCTTCAAGAACAAGAACTCACCATTGTTGTTTCTTGGAGGACCATTCGGCCAAATACCATACACCACTATCCACCCATCTAAAATTTTATCCAACCTTATTTCTCAACTCTAAACACCATTCTAAGAACATCTCTAGTTGAGAGTTCTTCCAAAATCTTTCATCTTAAGCTTGGAAAATTGCTTTGGAGATTTTTCCTATAAGGTGAAATTCCTTGTTTTTCATTTCTAACTTTATTTCCAAGGTTCTGAGCCATGAATGATCCATGGTTTATGTTTTTCTCCTATGATTATAACTTGTAAAAATTTATTTGAGCATGTTAGGTTTCTTTGGAGGAGATCACGAAATCAATTAGGAAGGAGAGAAAAAGGTTTTATCTTCCTTAAAGGTAAGAGGGAGATTTAATCTCATCAACCAAGTGTGGTGATGAGAAAATGGATTGTATGTGTGTGAAGAATCCATAAGGATTCACTTGTTTGAATGTTTAAATGCTTTCCTATTTGTGTTTGATATTATTTGTATGCATGTCTATAAGCTTTACAATATATTGCATGTGTTGATATATGCATGAGTATTAATTAGGATGTGAATAACATGTAAGGTTTGTATGAGTGTTCCAAAGAACACAAAAAGTGGCTCACGGCCTCAACAAGAAAAAGAGAACTAAGATGTTCTCAACCATTTTCTAAAGGAAAGATTTAATGGAATTAGGTAAATTAATGAAATTCAAAATGATTTAGAAGATAGAAAATGATCCAAAGATCAAATACCAAGGTTTGTTAATTTTGGCCAATATGCCTTGTAAATGTATAATCAATCCAAAACTTATTTTCTAAAGTGTAGATTTGATGTTTTACCTAAAAAGAATGCATTGGTAATGAATTTTCAAGAATTAAAGAAGTAAACTAATTTAATTAGAAATATAGTATAGAAGAAAAATAAACAAAATTCTTGAAAAATACTTACCTTTGAGTTTTGAAAGTATGATTTAAATTTTTAAAGTGTATTTACCAGTAATAAACTAAACAAAAGAATTTTTAGAGGAAAAATGTAGAAAGGACGTCTTTAATAGATTTTATAGACAAATGCTATCAAAATTTATTAAAAATAGACAAATAAAAGAGAACATTTTATAAAATATTTATAACGTAAGAAAAATATTCTACGTAGTTTAAAAGTATTAAAAAATAGCTTACGCATTTTTAAAATAGAGATTTTAAAGTTTTTCGATCAAGAAAATGATTTAAAAATCTTACGCGATTGAGAAAACAATTTAAAAATACTATGCGATTTTAAAAACAGCAAAATATATTTATGCGATTTAAAAACGTTTGTAAAAATGATGAAATTATGAAAACACGATAAAATTTCTACGCAATTAATTGGAACAGAAAGTTTTGTTGTCGGGCCAAAGTAGTAGACCCGGACATGTGGAGATATGGTACTGTCAAGTGGTGACATACTATATATTAGAAATTTTGAGGTTAAGGGCGTTTTTGTAAATATAAGAATATTTGGAGACTAAGGGTAATTTGGTAATTACTATTTTTATTCATGCATTGAGTTGTGCCAATTTAGTTGATATTGGCAATTGATTGACGAGGTGAATTACACCGTGTTGTCGATGTGATAAGCGTAGTGTGGTTCATTTTGTGTGAACTTGGAGGCATTAGTGTGTGGAGTATTCCACATGTGGACAGTTGGTCGCTCCTCTGGGTCGTGGTAACTGGCAACACACTAATGATCTCGACATGCACTATACTTAATCAAGATCTTGTAAAGACTGTTTAGTACAATGCCTGTAGTGCACGACATTGGACTGTGTACTACTACACGACGTTGGACTGTGGGCTATAGACACGACGTTAGACAGTGGAATAGTTTGGTTGGGCAGCCTGAGGTACTGATAGATCTTTACAGGTCATTCTCTCTGATGTCTGTGTCTAGCTCTGTAGAGTAGGAACGAGTCGTATTGCATTTGCATTTGTGTCATGCATCATAACATTATTATTTGTGATATTATATGATACTGTTGTATTAAAATTTCTGTGTTAAATTATAGTATTATTTATGATGCTGTGTTATGCTTTATTGTATTAAACTGCGATATCTGTTGTATTATCGTTTTCTTGTTTGCCATGCTAGTATTGATGTATGATTATCTAACCTCTCTACATGTATTGTGTTTGTATTATTATTTATGTTGTAAAGAGTTTGAGGAAGAGGAACAACCTCTAGATTGTGTGTATCCTGAGGAGGAGGAACAACAACAGACGGGTGATCAGTTCGACGAGTGCGAGCCTTCCGATCATCCATATCCTTTAGATTGACTGGTTAGTATAGTGTTGCCAGGATTTCTTGGTTTCATGAGACTTGAGTTTCACGGAGGTTCGGAGGCCTGGCGATTACGCGAGGACCGAGGATCGGTGATCTACTTGGGACGTCTGACTGTGTCCCTACGAGGAGAGTTTGATGCTGAGCCTATCTTTACTACGACTTTGTACTTACATCTAGAGATGCCATTGGATCTGAGGCGTCACTGGGGAGGACTCTTTTGTGTTCCCAGTGAGATTAGCATAGTGTCAACAGCACGGACTCCTGTCCGTGGAACTGTGAGACATCCTGGATTTCTATCACCCGAGGTTTCATCTGAGAGTGATCCTTCGGAGGGTTAGGAATCTATGATGTGCACTTGGGCACTTTATGATGTTGTATTGTATATTAACTCTTTATTGCTTTATTTAAATATTTTGTAGTTGTAAATTATTTGTACAACTTAAGACAAAATCATATGTATATTATGTGTGTGATAACAGGTTGCTATATTTTATGTTCTGTGTTATTTTATTTAATGATATCCTATATAAAAGTAAAAATTTTATAATTCACATTAATTATGTATCAAATGTTTTATAACTTGGGTAATATTTTATTTATTTTATTTTATTGCATAATAAATGTGACATCCCCACAAGGGCGTTACAAAAACCATGGAGTGAAGGAGGAAGAAGAAGAGAGAGAAGTTAGAGAAAAATAGAGAAAAAGTTGGAGAGAAAGTGATAGTAGAATGAGTGAAAATTTGATGAAGGTTAATAAATGTGGAAGCAAAATTTTGCTCCCCAAAGGGCTCTAGGTACTGCGACAATGAGGAAGGAGAGAGAGGGAGAATGGCTTCTCCAACAAGCTTAGGGTAGTTTAGTCATTTGGTGGTCAAAGCTTCCATGAGAAGCTTGGTTAAAATATAGTATTTTTGAATAAAAGTATATTTGATTAGACATAAAGTGGATTGCATTAAAATAATGTGATAAGATTTCTAACACATGCTATTATCCAATGGACAATTGTTACAGTTGATAGAAGTCAGTATTAATTGTCTGGTGGTTAAAAATTACACAACAATTTATTATTTTATCTGATAAAATTTCTCAAAAAATGTAAAACCTCGTAAATCATATCCAGCCTCGGGTTTAGTAAGATCTCCCGTCGACGTTTTCACAGATCAAGGTTCTCGGGAAAACTATTGCATTTCCCTGGCTCCGCTCAATATGCATGTAAAATGAGAAATAATATTAAAATATTTCACGTTCTTAGAAAAATACAAAAAAATTCTCAAAAATAAAAAATATTATAAAATGAATATTTATAATAAAATAAATAAATTTTGGGGTGTTACAAGGACACCCCTACAGGTGTCCCAGATGATAGTCCAAGAGAGTGAATTTCTTGAGAGTTTTAGATATTTGAGTCTTGCAATAACTATGATGCCATATAGTCTCTTAGTGAGCAACGTGAACATAGTAAAAGGCTTAAGGACTCAAATTGTAGAACTCAAAAGGAGGAAGGAAGCTCTAAGGGACATTAATGAGCAGATCTTCTTAGAAACCTAACAGGATTTTAGTATGACAACAGATGGAATGACGAGGTTTAGAGACAGACTTTGTATTCCAAGAGAGTCAGGAATCAAAGAAGGGTTTCTAGGAAGAGTTCACAAGAGTAAGTATGCCATCTATCTAGGGGCTACTAAGATGATTCAAGATGATAAGAAAGATATTTTGGTGGCCAAGTATAATAGAGGACATAGCAGAATACGTTGTGTTTTAGGTAATAATTTAAATATTGAGTAATTTGCTCATTTTTTACCAAGTAGAGTTAGCTACCCTCTAGATTAAGTAGTCTAACTACTTTGAAAGAGATAGATAGAATGCAGGGAGTGTCAGTGAAGGTAGTGTTTGATAGAGAACTAGGTTCACACTCAGTTTTGGGAAGCCTTGCAAAAGAAGTTCAGAGCTAAGTTAAGTTTTAGTACAACTTACCATCCATAGGCAGAGGAATCCAAGAGCTTAGAGCTAAGCAAATTTCCTATGGTGAGAGCATAGTTGGGAGAAGTTGGTACTGAAAGGACTACTTGGGAGTTGAAATCCCATGTAAAGTGAGTTTACTCAGAGTTGTTTGCATGAGGTCATCAATTTAAAAAAGGAAGAGAGAATGTAACATCCCGAGAAAACATGTTAAGCTTGTATATGGTCTCAGAGGTACTATTATACTTGTATAACATGTTAGTTAAGTTTTGTGACAAACCAAGTTTGTTTAGGTACTTAGTTGCAACCCAGAAGTTAAAAAGTAGCTTAAAATGACTCAAATAGTAGCATAAATTACCAAGTTGAGGAAAATAAACCTAGAGAGTTTGTTTCTAAGTTATAAATAGGGTGGATAAGGTGTAGTTAAAATTTTAGAACAATCAGATTTAGTTTAGCTTTTTTAAGCATACTGGTTATGTGTTTTAATGCAAGATTGACTAGCAGCAGATATAGAAAATTAAGATACAGGTGAAACAATAATTTTGATGAATACCAATATTTATTTTAAAGTTATTAGAAGTTGAAAAACTTGATTTAGCTAAATTCAAGTGTCATTAGCAGATAGAGAATTTATACCACATTAGTGGTTAGTTTATAAGAAGCAAAGTTAGACTTTTACTTCTTATGTTTTCTTTCCTTCCCACGGCTGAAACAGAAAACAGAAGAGAAAAAATAAGAAAGAGGAAACCAAGAAAGAGGAAGAGAAAGAAATCAAGAGGAAAAGCTCAAGGACAAAGGCCAAGCTTCAAGATCTTCATCATCTTCATCTTTGTAGCAACTTGAGGAGCTTGAGGTAGGGGTTCTCTAGCCTTCAATCTTATCCTTTCTTCATCTTTTCCATTGAGTGAGGTTAGGTCACCAAAATGGAGAAATTGGATTTAAGATGCAAGAATCCACTTTCTTTGTTAGTCTTTGCTTCCTTTGATGAAACTGAGTTAGTTTCATTGTATTGAATGCAAAATGGTTGATTTTGTGCTTAAACAAATCAAGAAGTTCCATAAGTTTGAATGTAGAACCTAAGTTCTGAATTTGAGCATTAATCCAAGTTTAAGTGAATTAATGAGTTGATTTTAGTATTTAATGATTCTAACATGATTAGAGACCATGATTAGGGTTGGAAAACACTTAGAATCCAATATTAGAAGGTTAAAAACAGATTTAGAGCCAATAGAACAGTGGTTCAGTTCTGCATAATTTTTTGCAGAATTGACCACGCCTACACACAGCTTTATCACGCCTAGGCTTGGACTGATCAGTTTTTGGTCTAGGCAAGGCAGAGAGCACCATGCCTAGGCGTGGTAAGACCAAGCCTAGGCGTGAGACAGGATATAAGCCACGCCTAGGCGTGGGAAAGCCACACCTAGGCGTGAGTTTCATGATTTTTCAAGAATTGTATTCTTGATGTTTTGGACTTCCCTATGTATTAGGATCACTCTTATATGCCTTTATAAGTGTGTTGAGGCATCAATAGAGATGTTTCAAGAGGGAAATCATCACCTATCAAGTATGAGAAAGTTATACCCTTTGTGCATCCTATAGTTAAGGGTTGCCATAGATAGGTATCTAACACTCTTGACACTTAGTGTTGCATTAGATATCACACAAGAGGTAATGAGTTAGTGTAATAGATATGAGTATACTAGAATGAATTAGTAGCATTCACTCTAGTTCGTTGGTAAAGGTATGAGCTTTAGGATATCCAAGAGTAGTGGATTACTTTGGAAGGGTACCTAGAACCTTAAGTAACAAAGTGTTGCAAGTACTAACTACTCATGAGTTAGTTTTACTCAAGTGGAGTTAAGTTTGTGTGTTTAGTTCCTAAGCTGGAATGGTTGTGTACTGAGTTCTCTAGGTAAGTGAGATCTCGTGTATTATTTAATACACAATAGGATGAACATTGACTCGAAAGCTTGTTATATTCATTGAGTATAGCATAAAAATGTTTAGCTCATCTAATAGTATAGTTGAGTTGAAGATGAATGTAGGAAGAGAGTTACTTCCTTGAATACTAAGTTAAGTATGGAAGATCAAGTAGCTAGGTATTATAAGAGTTAGGAGTTACCTAAAACAAGTATTTAGAACCTTGAGCACTCTAGTGTGACACAGGTCACTACAGGTAGTGTAATAGTAAGGAGAGTCGAATACAAATGAGAAAGTTATAGTTTACTTATCTCGATGTACGAATTACTCACTTGCAATATAGTTGAGTTAATTGTGCAAAAATCAAAGAAGTGCTCATTTGACTCCATAAGTTAGGTCAAAATGATGCATTAGTTCAGATAGACTCTTTTACAATGATGAGTTGAGTCTGTGATCAAGTTTACAATTAGTAAGAATTACAATTTTCCTTTGTCTTAGGTAGGAACAATATGTGATAAGTTCACTCCCTACCTTAGCAAGAGTTTGGGGAACCAGAGTTTCCTAGAATGAGCATGTAGTGGTAGGGTTTATTTGTCAGCTTTGTAGTTACAGTTCAGTTGTATGGGCAATTATCTGTTGCTGTTGACATAAGCGATTGTATGGGTGGTTGCTTATATTAACGGTATGTAGGCTATCCGTTTGGCTATACCACTAGATATAATGAAATTATCAATTATAGTGGAGGAAACTCCTATGATAGTAATTATAGATAATGTTATACGATTGTATGGACGATCATATAATGTTGAGTTTAGTTTAATTATGTATGCAGTTTACATAGTTATTATGCCATGAAATATATGTTATTACTGAGAATGTTTATGTTCTCAACCCTTTTTCTGTGTTTTCATGGTAGATGCAGGTCAAGGATCGTCATAGAGTAAGAAGTTCAAGAAACAGAAGAACTAGTGTAGTATAGTTTTACTTGTTTCTTGTTTTTATAAAGCTTATGTATATTGTTTATATTTGCTTTGTAGTTATTTTCAGAGGCATGTATTACAATAAACCTTTATATGGCTAAGGTTGTATATATATATATATATATTATGTATGTATAAGTTTAAAGTTTTCCACATTCTCTCAAGGCTTTCTATAATGACTTGCATGGTTGTTATAGTTATATTAGTAGTTAGTTATGTAGTCAGTGACGTAGCTAGTACTGTTTATCTCTATATATCTTAGATATATCCAGATATATGTCCTAGGATATTACATGTTATGAGTGTGATCAACTATAGCACTATGTTAGCAGATGTTTGTAGAGGCAGAAAGTTATACCCAATCCTAGACTACAAGTTCTAGAAAGGGTATATACTTTAAGAAGGTAAGATGAGAAGTTCAATCTTTCGACTCTTTACAAGGTGACTCCCGTAAGAAATGAAAGAATATGTATATCTAAGTTTGATTAAAGGTTGGAATGGATAAGATTGATACAATGAAAAGGCAATTATTATGGTTCTCTAATCTATTAGTATGAGCAGCTCAATGTTGGGGACACAATTTTTAAAAGGAGGAGAGAAATATAACACCCTCTTTTTACACATGTTAGGTTTGTATAAGGTTACAGAGGTAGCTTAATACTTGTTTAACATGTCCACTAAATTTTGTGACGTTTTCAGTTAATTTAGGCACTTTGCCATAACATAGAATGTGTAAAATGACTAATTTAACTCAGAAAAATAACATAAATTCTATATCAAAGGAAATAAATATAAAAAATTTATTTCTCGGTCACAAATGTGTGAAAGAGGATATGGTTAAATTTTGAGGGCAAACAGAGTCTATTTGGTATTTTTAAGCATACTGAGTGAGTGTTTAAGTACCAGATTGAGGTGTAGCATATATGAAAAAATTATGAAAATGATGAAATAAGAAATTAGGTAAATCCTAAGATTTATTCTAAAGTTGTTGGAAGTTAGGAAACTTGATTTAGTAAGATCAAAGTATTCTTAACAGATACGAAGTTTATTGAAATGACCATTTTGCCCTTAATGTCATCTTTTAAAAGATGAGATTTTTCTCATCTTTCTCATCTCTTTCTCACAAAAGAAAAAACAGTGTAAGAGAAGAAGATCAAGGATGGAAGTTCATCTTCAAGCTTAAGGTAAGGAGTTTTTTTCTCACCTCTTTCTTCTTCACCTTTTTGCCTTCAAATCTGAAAACTTGATGGGTAGTTTAAGATTATGGTTGATAATGGATTGTATGTTAGTTTAATGATTTCAATAAGTTTTGGTGGTTGATGTGGATAAATGACCCTAGTATGTTTTGATTAATGACTAAACTTAACATGATTATTACTTTGATTCACTAACTACTTGCCAAGATTGACTTTTTCAATAAGATTTAATGGAGCAAGAAAAGTGAATGCAAAGGATCATGGAGCAAAGATTTCATTCTAAGGATCATGAAGGAAAACTTAGGAGGAGCATCATGAAGAAAGAATTCAAGAAAGATCATTAGGAACCTTTTTGTAAAGATCAAAGTATTCTTAAGCTCAAAAGTTAAAAATGGACTAAGTTAAAAATGGAAAATGAAAAAGGTTAATTAATAAGTTTCTATGTGTACTTTGAAATGACCATTTTGAAAACCTAAGTGTACATCCATGTATAAGTATTATACATCTTTACATCGATTGATTATGGACTTACTTGATGATGATTTTGCATCTACATCTTTACATCTTTGCAAAAAAACAGATGAAGAACTTTTTCTAACCATCTTTAGGTAATCTATGTATAAACTTTTGGGCTGAAAGTGCAAGTGTTTTTCAAGAACAACATCGATGTAATCATATGTGTATCACTCAAGATTAAGAATATCCAAGAACACAATTGATTAGGCAATCGATGTACACACGTTATAAGAGTGAAATTTTGTTTAATACATCTGTGTACAAATCGATTGACTGATAACAGAATTTTTCAGATAAGTTTGCTTTGATCTTAACTGACTTGTAAAGTAAATCCAACGGATCTATTTTGAAATATACTTATATAAGGACATTGGCAAACACTTTCTTATAGAGAATTCAATTCAAATCTTAAGATCAAACACACAAATACAAATAGAGCTTTTTCATAGAAAGAAGACTGAGTATTTTTCTGTTGAGCTTCAAGTTGTAATATCTGATTTCTTAGAATCTGATTCAATCTTTTCATGTTGTAAAAAAGAGATAAGAGAGAAGGTTCTCTCGCTGATTAAATCAAGAGTAGAAGGGACTCTTGTTGCGCTTAAGGTTCTTGTGGAATTGTTTTTTGAAAAGTTGTCATTTGGGTAGAAGGAACCTAGAAGTGAAGCTTGTTTAAAGAATCTTGTAAATTGATCTTTGATAGTGGATGAAAACTTCACCTTTTTGCCTTCAAATCTGAAAACTTGATGGGTAGTTTAAGATTAAGATTAAACTGACTAAGATAAACTCGGTGGACCGGATTGTAATTTTAAACTCGGTTTGTAATTTTCATCCCTTAACTCATTATTTGGTATGAATTAAGCAATATATTAAGGATGCTTGCATGATTTGATTCGTTTATGATCTTGTTAATATCTAAAATCAATTCAATAATAATTTTTTAAGTTTCATTCTTGATAGAAATACATTTTGCAAAACCACATTTTGTTTGTTTTGACAAAATCTATTTCATAGTTAAACTTAACATGAAGTTATTGCAAAAAGGGAAAAAGTTTCAAAAGATTCACTCAATTCAATTTGGATTAAGAAGCCACAACCAACAGTTGATTTTGGTTAATAATCATGGTAGAGATTTGATAAATGGGTGTAAAACCTCTATTTATTTATTGATTTGGAAATGAATCTTTGGATGTTTGTTAATGAAAACTTAATAGTATAATGAGATTTTGAGGTTAAGGTTTTAGTTTGCAATGAAAAATTGGCTTGTGGTGGTGTTCTTCATATTTCTGGAAAAACCAGAAAAATGAAGGGAAGCCGCGACACTTCACTTTTAGGAAGCAGGAAATGCTTCCCGAGAGTCTGAGGCTGTGGCACTGAGGAGATGGGAGCAGCGACCCTCACCCAAAAATTATGAAATTTTCTTTAAAATGATAGGAAATGCTTAAGGTTTTAATTTTTAAATGATATAATGTGATTCCCTAATGTAAGGATGATGAAAAATCAGGCAATGAGCCATCTATTATATGATGAGAAAAGATGAAGCTTTAAGCCATGTATTGTATAATGTAAGGATAATGAAAAATGAGGCATTGAACCATGATATAATGCGAAGGTAAGAAATATCATAGTATTGTTACCCAAGTGGCTTCTTTACTCAAGAGGAGGGTGAATTGAGTAGTTTAAAACTTCTTTGAAAACTTTTTACAAACACGTTAAGAACAAAATTTTGTTAAAGCCGTTTGTTAAGAGAAATGAACGAACCAAGAAGATAAAAGGATTCTAGTAAATTAGCAAGCCAATAAAAAATTATTTAATCAATATTATAATATTTAAAAGCAAATATAAGAAGCAAGGGTTCAGAAGAGCAAACACTGAAGTTTATCCTAGTTCAGCCACCAACCACTTGTGACCTATGTCTAGTCCTCGAGAAACTACTTGAGACTTTTCCACTATCAATGCAAGCTTCAATAGGTACTTGCTATCATTACAAACCTGAGCACTCTTCACACCTTGGGATACCTCACCCTTATGCTTGAGCCTCGACAGCAGGGATACCTCATTGTTACAAATTTCCTGAGGGATACCTCACCCTTGTTACAATCAATCAGGAATGAAACAGAAAGGAAACTCTCTCAAAGAGTGTGTATTACAAATTGAAGAACTAGGGAGCTGTCTCAAGATATCTCAAATATTCAAAAAACCAGAGCAAGAAGATGAAAAGGATGAAACTCGGATTAAAAACAATGTTAAGATGTTTCTCAATCTATGTTGTGTGTAAAAGATGACCAAAGAAGGTCCATATATACCCTTTTAAGGAAAAAGAGCCATTAGGGCTTTTAATGAAAGCAATAAATGCTATGGAGAACACGTTTGCACACTTACGGCCTTGTTGTAATCGATTACAATAACAATGTAATCGATTACATTGTTCTTAAAATGCTTTTTGGGCTTAACGTAATTGATTACAATGTTTATGTAATCGATTACAAAGTTTCTGGAATCAGTGTAATCGATTACATAACTCTTGTAATCGATTGCAGAGCTTATGACTTTTGAAAAATCGTTTCCCGCATGATTGTAATCGATTGCCAAGTCTTTGTAATCGATTACAAGCTTCCTAAAAAGATGTAATTTGATTACTAAGCCTAAGGATAAGATTACAATCATCCTTGAACCCATTTTTATGCCCAATTAAGCTTTGAAATCATTGAGATTTAGAAAACTTGGATTGTGAAGGTAATAAGCTTGTTTTTCATAGACCAAGAAATAAAATATCATTTGGAAGGAAAAAAACTCTTCTATCAAGAAAAACTTTGAGATACTAAGAGAGCTTCTTACATTAAGATCCTAAACTTTAAAAACTATACCTGCTTTGCTTTCATTGGACTTTGGTCTTGACTTGGCTTTGTTATCATCAAAACTTCACGATCTCCGTCACATAAGCATTCACAAGTATATGATTGATGAACGTATTATGTTTTGATATAAAATGAATGATAAATGTGATTAATGTTGAAATGATATATTGTTTGATAAAAGGAATTAGGTTATAATTTGAGTATGGATATTGAATGAAATTGATTATGTTGTGAAACATTGAATATACCTTGTATGGTATGAATGCGGATGATAGGCATAATTTTAGAAAGCAATATAAAAGAAAGGCCGAGTAAAGGTAGATGAGGTTGAATAAGTCCCTCTCTACAATTATGTAAAATGATGTATAAATGAAAAGTTTGACGATTATGGTATTTGCTTCTCTATTATGTATGGAAAAGTATGATTATGTAAAAAGCGAAAGAAAGAAATGTTTTTAACACTCTTGCATGTTTTATTTTCAAACTTGTTATTTGATGTTTCCATGTATTGTAAACCTATGGCTTGGTCAAAAGGGCTCCAAGTGCTAAGGTTATGAATGTTTGGTAGTGCAAGGAACAAAAAGGCGTCCTGCCTACCCAAAAACAATACAAGGAACAAAAGGGCTTCCTAGAACAAAAATGCTTCTTGGAAATATTCAAATAACATGTGTTTTCTAAAACAAAGTTAGTTTTACAAAATCATAGCACAAGCATTCCTTAGGGCATATCTTAGGTATACCATACATCATCATGTATTACATAAATTGACAATTGTATAAACAATTGTCTTGTTTTTAGAATTAAATTAGCAAAGACCAAAGTTGATGCCTAACTTGAGAGTATTATGAAGGAATGAATTATAGTAAGTATGATAAGTTATGGGGATTATTATTATTATTATTATTATTATTATTATTATTATTATTATTATTATTATTATTATTATTATTATTATATGTTTTATTATATAAGGTGAATATTATGATGTATTTAATTGTATAATGATTTTATAAAAGTCAATAATTGAACCTCTCTAACTTTATATATTTAAATATATATATACTAGATTTATATATATATATATCTATATTATATATATATATATATATATCAAGTTTTAATCAAAGGTTGTGTTTTTCCCTGAAACAACTGAATTTATTGTGATGTCACATTTTTAAAATGTATTACTGAGAATTATTAATTCTTACCCTAGTTCTTTTTATATTTTCCCTGATAAATCCAGAGGATGATCTAGGCAAGCGTAAAAGCAAGGAGCTGAAGACTTAGTTAAATCGTGTATGTAAATATATTTATTTTGTATTTATATTAATGGTTCTGTAACTAAGTTTATGTAATTAGTTTTGTAAAGGTTTGTAATCTCATATAGATCATATAGATGTTTTAGTAAAAAATAAGTTTGTAGAGTTGTAAAATGTCTTGCTCTCTTACTTCTGTAAAGGCTCTATATATATTTACTCATTAAACAGATATTGAACAGGTCATAAATTACGCTTAAGTTTGAAAGTGACATACTTAATTCTATTTACTTAGTATACTTAGGGTATACTACAATATTTAGAATTAGAGTGTTACATTTTGGTATCAGAGTAGTTCTTTCTGTCGAGTCAGGGAATAGACTGACTATGCTTAGGCATGTTTGGTAGTTCTTGTTATATGTTGTGCATTTTTTTTCTCATTGTGAGATGTGTGGATAGAATTGCATGACAACCATAGGTTTGAATATTAATAGTTACCGTCACATTATTACATGATATTGAGACTAATCAACTCAATATGTATTGTTCTGTGTGTATAGGGAACTATGGCTTCACCAAGGCAAAGTAGGGTAAACAAAAATTATTCTAGTGAAGGTTCAACTGATATGGCTGAAGCATTTATGGTAGTGGTAGCTGTTATAAGGGAGCAGATTGTTGTTACTACTAGGATGCTTGAGAGGATGGAAGCAAATCCACCTTAGCAATTAACGTATCCCACACCACCAGTATAATCGGTGCAAGAAGTACAAGTTGGAAGAAACCAAAATTTTCAAGACCTTTCAGAGTTTAGAAAGGCTAATCCTCCACCCATCAGAGGATAGTATAATCCAGTGAAGGCTAAGGAGTGGTTGAGCGAGATGGAGAAAATATTTGAAGTGATGATATGCTCAAATGAACAAAAAGTTTATTTCGCTTCTTTTATGTTAAGAGGGAAAGCGAAAAACAGGTGGCGAAGTGTTAGGAGATTGATGAAGGCATCGGGGACTTAGATTTCATAGGAAGTGTTTAGAACAAGTTTCTTGGCAAAGTAATTTCCAAAGACTTTGCAAGATGATAAGGAAATTGAGTTCCTTAGGCTCGAGCAAGGAGGTATGACCATAGGGCAATATGAAGCAAAGTTTGAGGAATTGTCCAAGTTTTCCTCTTACTTTAGGTTTAACCCAGATGAAAATTGAAAGTGTGTCAAATTTGAATCCAGATTGATAGATGACATCAAGAGAGCCATCAAGACCATGGAGATTAGAGATTTCCTTTCTTGGTAAACAAGTGTAGAATCGTGGAGTCTGGTGATCTCAAACTCCAACCAGAGCACAAAATACACGGCTTCCAAAATCAAAAAAAGGTGGATGATAGGTATGAGAAAGGTGTTTCTAAACCAACTATCTACAAGATAAAGGTGAGCAAGTTCAAATGGAAACCATGAAACCTAAATGCCCTAAGCATGGAAGGAAACACAACATGTGTGGTATGTTTTACTTGTGGCCAGTCAGGGCACTTTGCTAGAGAGTGTTAAAAAAGACAAGGAGTTATGCCCAACCCTAGACCTCAGGCTACAGGAAAGGTATATGCTCTACGCAAAAAAGAGGTGGCTCAATATTATGACCTTATCCAAGGTATCCTTTTGTGTGAACCAATAGTTGGAAACTCATTGGGATATTCTTGAAGGATTGATATAAGTTAAGTTGTTAGATAGTTCTTTTAAATTCAGTAAGTAGTCTTTATAGAACGAAAACCTCTAAGTTTTGTTAGAAATTAGAAATGATAAGATAGATATAATCAAGGAAGGTGAAATTCCTTTGAGTATGATATCTAATAGAGATCTCAGAACTTTTAATAGCGAGAAACTAAATTTTGAGGACAAATTTTTTTTAAAAAGAAGGGAAAAAATGTAACATCTTCCCTAACCAATTATGTAACACCCTCGAAAACATGTTTGGCTTTTATATGGTTACAAAGGTAGTGTATACTTGCTTAACATGCCTGTTAAATTTCGTGGCTTTCTAAGCAAGCTTAGTCACTTTGCTGCAACACTATGTGTGAAAAATAGTTGTTATTAGGTCTAGAATTGGCTTAAACTGCTTAGTTAATGGAAATAAATTTGGAGAATTTGTTTCTAGGTCACAAATGTATGGAAGATAATGTAGTTAAAATTTGAGGATAATCAGAGTTAGTTTAATATTTTTAAGCATACTGAGTGTGTTTTAATGCCGGATTGACTAGTAATAGATATGGAAAAATAAGATAATGGTGAAACAAGATTTTTGATGAATCATAGGATTTATTTTAAACTTGTTGGAAGTTAGGAAACTTGATTTGGTTAAATCAAAGTGTTCTTAGCAGATATAAGTTCTAGTCAAAATATCTAGTTGCCAAGTTTGACTTCCTTTAAAATGAGGTATTTCTCTCATTCTCACCCACTCTCCATGTCACTTGGCAGTAGAAAAAAGAAGAGAAAGCAAATAAAGAGAAGTATGAAACGAAGTAGGAAAGATAAAGAAGAAAAGGAAGATCAAGAGGAAACCTTGAGTTCATTTTTCTTGAATCTTAGAGGTAGGGGTGTTTGTTCATCAGACTTCATCTTTTCTTTCAAACTTTGATATATGGGGTATGTATGGGTTGTAAGAAATGGGTTTTTTGAGAGTTTTCTCAATGGTTTGAGTTGGATGAACATGATCTAAGTGTTTTGATGCTTAGGTTATGTTCATGGAACTCCTTTGAACTTGTTTTGGAAACACTTGTGTTGTGAAGTCTTGTTCTTAAGTTGAAAGGTGGTTTTGGATAAGTTTTCACATAAGAAAACACTGCTTGTTGTAGAAAAATGCAGCAGATATTCGGTTATAGCAATGGCTGAACCGATTATCTGGGTTGGTTAAGTTGCTGCTGAAGCAAATAATCAATTATGGGAAACACCATAATTGATTATTGGTTCGTGGTAGAGAGTTGTGTAACTCAATAACCGGTTAGGCAGGCATGCTAATCGATTACTCCAACATCAAGGAAACTTTAGGAAAGTCTCATAACTGATTACCAGAGTGTGATGATCAGTTTTTGACTGCTTGAAAATAGAATTTGAGGGTTCTATAGAGATTTAAATGATGGTTTTCCAAAGGCTTTCACTAGAGAGAGTGATTTAACTTAGGAATTAGCCCTTTGTGCGTTAGTTATCAATAAAAATAGCTTTGTATGCACTTGTTGAGTTTTGACTTGGAGTTATATGCTTCTTGATGAGTGCTGAGACTATAATGAGAGTAATTAATGAAGTAATAATGATATGAATGTAAATCAATTGGTATGTTAATTATTGTAGTGATTAGCATAATTGTTTTTCATATTTATGATCATGAATGTAAATTAATTTGTATGCTAGTTATTGTAGCAATTGACATCATTGTCTTTCATATTTGTGATTATAAAGGTAAACCAATTAGTATGCTAGTTATTATGGTAATTAGCATAATTGTTTTTCATACTCATGGTTGATGGAGGATGAGGTCCTCTTTTTTAGATGATCATATAAGATTATAAGTGAAGAGGTAACATGCCTTCCCTATCATAATGATGAGCTGAGGATGGTCTATTCCCTCACCACTCGGACAAATATTTGGAATTGGGTTCCAGTGCTTGTTCAAGACTTGTGGAATTGGGTTCCTCTATTTTGTTCAAGGCTCATGACATATCATAACATAACCATAGAACTGGGTTCCCGTAAATGGTATCATGGCATTATTCATTACATTTCAAGGTTATTGCATAGGCATAAACATAAGTCATAATTTGTCATATACATGGCAATTGTATGGGGCGGTTGCTAATCATTACATATTCATGACATGACAGTTGTATTGACAATTTCTTACTTTTGAGATTGTGATAAAGATTTGTATGTAGAAATGAGTTTCTATACAAACTTACAAAAATGAGATTCTATTTCGGGAAGCGAAAGGAAGTTTTTTTGGCTTTTGCCACCTTTTTAGAGATATTTGTGTTTTACTTGATGTTTTTCTCCGAAATAGTTGGAATGATTGCAATGTTAAATTTATTTTGAAACTACTAAGAATATGTGATTCTCACCCTATGTGTTGAGTTTCCATAATGATTCCAGGGAAGAAGACTTATGGTTAGTTGTTAGTTATAGAAACCATCACCCAAGAGCGGGGTGAATTAGGTGATCACAAACTTTTAAAACAACATTAAAAAATTAAGCATTTTGATATACTTAATCAACACATGCAGCGGAACAAGTATAACAAAGATACAACTTTTATAGATTCCTCAAATACAATTTATGTTATAGGATAAATCAAGCAAATAAGCTAGATATCAAGTTCTTAAAATCAAAACATCAAAATGACAAAATATATAATAAATAAATATGTTGCACCAAATATTGAAATTAAAGAATGTAGGGAAGAGAGAATTAAGCTCAAGAATTTATCCTAGTTTAGCCACCAACCACTTGTGGCCTACATCCAGTCCCTAAACTTAACTTGAGATTTTTTTTACAATCTCCTAGACTTCATGGGTGTTAGGAAAACTTTTGTACAAACAAGAGTACTCCTCACACCTTGCGATCCTTCACCCTTGTGCTAGAGCCTCCAACTCTTCAATCTTCATAGGTACTTGAAAAAACTTTTACATTTAAGAGCACTCACAACACCTTTGGGATACCTCACCCGTTGTGTTTGAGCCTCACTACAAGGGATACCTCACCCTTTTCTCCCTTGAGGGATACCTCACCCTCTTACAATGATTTTCAAATGAAGAGAAAAATTAGAAACTCTTACAAGAGTAGATATACAACTTGAAGAACAAAGGAATAGAATGATTTTGCAATAAAGAGCTTAAAATATGATTTTGATGATTCAAGGATCAAATGAAGTGTTCTAGAGTTGTAAAAGCTTCAAACATCACTTATATATAGAGCCCAAGTGATAAAATAGCCATTGGTAGTGTTTGAAAAAGATTTGTTATGAAAACTAGCAGTTTATAGCCATTAAGAACGTTTCTAGGTGTGTTTTATTCGAATAACAAATCCTTTATTCGAATAAGCCACTCTAGTTTCGAAATCTAACTTTAAATAGTCATAACTTCTTTATTTCTCATTCGTTTTAGGCAAATGACTACTCATTGAAAAGATATTTGAGTCTATTTTCATGCAAAATAAGTTTTAGAATAAAACTCAAAGTATTTTGAAAGTTATAATTAAAATAGTAACTAGAGGTTAGCTTTTTAAAACTCAAACTTGACTATTTTTCATAGTTTTTAACTTCCACCATGACTAACTTTTCAAAACATGTTTGTTAGGCATTTTAGTATGTAAGAACCATTTGTAAAGATTTAAAAACATATTTAAGCTCTTTTCTTGTAAAATCTCTATCTTTACATAGGAGAAAGCCTAAAAGGAAAATACCAATTCTAGTCTTTAGGCTTCTTGATGTAATCCAAACTTCCAAAATTTTCTTCTATTCAAATCTTATAAATGCTTAGAACAACTTATCATTCTCATTCTTCTTGAACTATCCTACAAAGTATTGCTCACTTAAACAAACATAATTAGTCCAAATTCATAATTCAATATCTTCATATGCATGATTCATAAATTTATAACTCTAGTTAGTCTAACATGCATATAAGAATTTCATAGACACATCCAAATAAGACATTTATCAATTATTAATATATATGCTCTATATAGGATGCAACAAAGAACACTTAGCACATTTTCATGTAAATAGAGTTAAATCCAATATTAATTTAATACAACTCATATAACATATTATTAGATATATTCTACAAAAGATGCTATAAAGAATGTGCATGATTCTTATATGAAATGTATCAAGATGGAGTACATGATCATGCATGATCCATTAAGCACATCTTTGCAGTATAAACATCATTCTTTTTTGTCTTGTATTTGTCATTATCAAAACTTAACATATTAAACTATTGGAGCAAACTTTTTTTCAACATTAGTGAGGTGCAGATAGGTGCTTGGGAAGCTTAGCTTAGTATTTCTTTGTAATTTCTTTTTGGAACATGTATATTTTATGCCTTGAGAGGCCTAGGTTACAAGCTTTGTTAATATTTTGTATTTATGACAAATACACATGTTATGTATTATTCATTCTCATCATGGCTCATTTTTTCTATTTATACTTACTTGTTATAATAGAAATGTTTTTAGTATATAGTAGCATGCCTAGATCTAAATACTTAGGTGAAATCTCGATTATAGTGTTATTATTAAATTTGGGATGTTACAAATTAGTCTTAATCATGGTTATAGAAGTTCAGTAACTCTTGTATGAGTTACCTATTGACTTTGGTAACCTTTTTAAGTTAGTTGGGTCATTTTACTATAACACTGAATGTGAAAAATATTTGTTAATAGCCCAAAAAGTAGCATAAACTGCTTAAATGAGGGAAATAAATAATGAGAATTTATTTCTAGGCCACTTATGGTTGGAATTAGTCGTAGTTAATTTTAGAGAATTAACTGAGCTAGTTTAGTATTTTTATTAACACACTGAGTGAGTGTTTAATGGCTAGATTAAATAGGCAGATATCTTGAAAAATTATATAAATTTGTGAGGATATCAAGTAAAGGATGGGGAATTTTCTAGTAACGAGTACAAGTTTAGGTGGATATCTATAAGTCTATTAGCTTATTTCCTTTGCTTTAATTTAACTTGAGGAAGAGCAATAGGACTTAAGTGACAATTTTAGGTGTATGTAATGATGACAATAGAGTTGAGAAGAATCTTAGGATTTTCTATAATAGATAAGGAGGTTAGGAAACTTGGATTTGTAAAGTCAAAGTATTCTTAAGAGATATAAAGTTTCTAGTTAAATATCTAGTCCATCCTTATCTCTTCATCGCCTCTCTCCTTTTAGCCTTCATCTTTGACTTTTCTTTCTATTCATTCCCTCATCTCATGTTTTGGAGCAGCAGAAAAGCGAATGAGAAAGAAAGGAAGAAAAGAATAAGGAAGATGAGGAAAAACCAAGGAAAAGCAAGAAGACTAAGCTTGAGTATTAACCACATAACTTGAGGTAGGGGTGCTTGTTTACTTAACTCTTTTATTTTCGACATCCTCTTGATGCATGATGCATGTATGCTTAGATAGAAAAAAAGGGGTTTTAGTGGTTTTTATATGGTTTGAGATGGTGATCTTGATTAGAAGTTGACAAAAGGGCAAGTAATGATTTAAGATATGCTTATTGGTGATGTAGAGCTTGTAAGCATTCATAAAACTCTGTTATCTTGTGTTTAAGAAAAATGATTTTTGGGATAAAAGTCTTAACATACTTGTTCTTGTTTCATTATGTTGATGATTTAAGAATGTGTATGAGGTTGAAAACCATCGAAGGCTTGTGTTTAGGGACCAAGGTTTGAATGGGAACTCAATGGAACAGAGTATGGAGACTTTGATGTTGGGCGACTAAGCGCCCAAAAGTTGGCTACTTAAGCGCCTATGGCTAAAGAGCTCAAGTGTGCTGGGCGCCCAAGCTCCCAAGAAGTGAGCGCTTAAGCATGCAAGGCCAGAATTGTAACACCCTAAACTTCCTAAATAGTTGACAGTAATTTTGACAGTTAACAGAATTTCACTGTTTAGTGATTTCTGTGTACTGTAAAATTATTTTGAGTATTCCGTCAGCGTATTTGATCATTTTGAGTGATTTACTCCATGTCCAGAAAATAATATTTTTCGGATCGAAGAAAATCTTTATGTATTTATTTCTCTTGATTGTTTATTATTTTTAACAATCTGACTTGATTTTCATACGTTTTCTAATATTTATGATTTTTGTGGATGATTATAAATTTTTGTATTTCTCTGAATTGTTTTTGGCTGTTTGTGGGCCCAGGTCACCTTACGTGGGCCCAAGTAGGTCCCACAAAGTGAAAATTTTTCTATGTATAGAAAAATGTGTACTGTTTAGACGGAGACAGGGGATCTTACTAAACCTGAATCCGGAAACAGTTTCTAAAATTTTATTATACTGTGTTTTGTACTATATTTAATTATCGGGCGATAAAAATACAGTAAATATATTCTTTCGTGGGGTTATAGTAGATAAAAATAGAAATTATACTGCTTAAGTCAACGATAGTGGTTATGACAACTTTTTACGGACCAATAGGAAGCAAGTCTAATATTGAAGACTTTGATATCAACCGTCGATTTAATCAACGGTGTAGAATCGGTCTAATAAAATGGCTATGACCATTTATAACCGTTGGATTTAGATTTAAATCAAGGGTGGAGAATTGATCTTATAAAGTGGCTAGAACCATTTGTGACCATTGGATTCGGATTAAATCAATGGTGGAGATGGATCATTTATAACCATTGGATTTAGATTTAATCAATGGTGGAGATTTGGTCTTCTAAAATGGCTATAACTAATTATGACCCTTGGATTGAAAGTAAGAAGGTGTAATCTTGACCTTTCATTTTTAGAGATGGATCTAATGGCTAGAATTTTAAGGAGGAAAAATCTAATGGCCTAGATTAAGTCTTCTAATCAAAAGTCTACCTTAATCCTAACCATTGATCTAATCAATGGCCTAAAATGCTCTAAATGGTGGCTTGAAAAAGATGACAACATTATGGAATGCATGCATGGAGGGGGGACGATTTTGTGCTTCATTTTGGAGCTAAAGAAAAGCTTTATGACCATTATTAGATGCCTTGGTCAATTATGCATCATTATTGATCATTTAGCATCCTTAGGAGAATGCTTGAAGGGGGGGACGGTTTTTGGTAGCTTTAGGAGAGCTTTGCATGGTTTATGACCATTATCCTTCATTCTTGATCATTATTGATCATTCCAAAAACCTAAAGCTCTTAGAAAATTTTCTCTCCTTCTCCTCCAAGCATAGCTACGGCCATGCACTCTTAAGGGGGCCAAAATTGTTGGTTTCCATTATTTGTATCATAACTGCCTTTCTATTCATCATCTTCTCCAAAACAAAACACAAAAACTCCATTCTTTTCTCCAAGAAATACCATTCGACCAAAGCACCTAAGAATACCTTCCATCACTAAAAAATTTTATCCAACCTTATTTCTTGAATCCTTACATCATTCTAAGAACATCTCTAGTTATGAGTTTTCACAAAATCCTTCATCTAGAGCTTCAAATCCAAGCTTCAAGTTTCTACCAAAAATGGTAAAGTTCATATTTCTTCACCTAAGCTTTTAGTTTTGATTTTCTAAGCCATGCTTGAATCATGGTTTACCTATTCTTTTACTTGTTATTAATGTTAAGATTTGTTTATGATTTTTAGGGATTTTTCCAAGGAGCTCTACGAAATTGGTGGAAGGAAAACTAAGTGTTTTCACTTCATTCTTTACCTTAACCAAGTTTAAGAAACCTTTCCCTCACAAAAATAAAAAATTCCATCTTTGTTCTTCAAGAAGGACCATTCGGCCAAGACACCCAAAACCACTCTCCAAGCTCTTTTAATTTTATCCAACCATAGATCTTGAATCTACATGATTTTCTAAGCAACTTTCATGTTAGAGACTTTCTCTAAATCATTCATTTTCAACCTTATTCTTCAAGCTAAAGATTGAAGCTTTATTAGTGAAGTTTGTTAATCTTCACTTTTCTTTTGATTTTCAAGGTTCTAAGCCATGTTTGATCCATGGTTTATCTTGTTCAAGCTTGATTTACTAATAAATATATGTTTTGTTTTGTATTTGACAAGCCCTTGGTGGTGAAGGACTTGGAAAGAGAAGCAAAACAAGGAGTTTTTGAGGATCTTCAAGAGGTAAGAGGGAGATTCATCTCACCAACCAAGTATGGTGGTGAGAGATGGTTTGTGTATTTGATGGATGGTGAATCCATGTGAGGATTCATATCCATGGTCATGTAATAATTTGTGGGTGTTTATGTGCTTTGATTATTTGCCTATGCTAGGTATGATTTGCATGATTTATTACTTTGATTATGGCATGCTTGTGATATATATGTTGAATATGTATTTGTATGCCATAATTTGATGATGGAAAGGAAATTGATTTTTGGTTCCAAAGACCAAGAGGATTTTGGCCAAGACACCTCAAAATAGGTGTTCACAAATTAATATTTTTATGAATGGTAAAATTGGATAATAAGAAAATCATGGAAAATAAACAAAGAGTTTGTTTTTCAAGAAGAAGTGGTCACGATTTTGAGAAGGATTTTTATTGATTTATTTTGTGTAAAAAGTTTCTCAGCATTTTACTAAACATGAGTTTTAAATGAAAAGGGCAATGTTGATTTTAAGGATTTGCAAAGAAAGTGAAAAATGAAAATGAACAAATGATTTGATTTTTAAGACCAAGTGCTCATGGTTTTTGTTAAAGAATTTTAATGGTTTTGTTTGTGTAAAACCATATCAATTTAGAAGGAAAAATATTTGATGGTTTCAATGACCATGTACCACGGTTTTGAAGGCTTGTGAATGCCTTGGTTTTATGAAACAAAGTGGTTTTCCAAGTGGAAATGTTATTTGAATTAGTACAAGGAATTCGGAAAGGGAATCAAAGTATTTTATCACTTGAGAAATGAATTTTAGTATGTAAATGGAAAAGAGAGGTTCAAACACACCTCAATTTATTTTAAAGAGAATTGATTTTAGAATTGATTTGAGAAAAATGGAGAATAAAATAACGATTTGATATTTTCTAACGTGTAACTCATCCTTTGGGTTTTGGAGAGCGTTAGTAATTTTTAAAGTGAGAAACATTGATTTAATTCAATGGAATTGTGAATTTGTGGAATTTGTTGCAAAAAGGATTTTCTTGAGTAAGAAAATGTGGGAAATAATGTGAGTAGTCATATTATTTTGAGAAAGGTTGAAATGGAATTTTTGAAGGTTGAGAAATATTTTTCGCAATGGAAAAATGATGTTAGAAATGATATTGATTTGTTTGGAAGTCCAAAATAATGTTTGGAATATTGAGGAATATTTTACGTGGTTGTAAAATGGTGAAAAATGTTTTACGTATCTTTAAAACGTGATTTTTAAGCTACGCGATTTGAAAAACGTTGAAATATTTCTACGCGATTTGGAAAACGTTTAAATATTTTGAAAATGATGGAAAATGGTTTACGTGACTTAAAAGAATGATTTTTAAGTTACGCGATTATGAAAATAGTGGAAAATCGCTACGCGATTTGAGTAACGTGTAAATATTTTTACGTGATTGTTGAAAATGTTGAAAAATCTATATGTGATTTGAAAACGTAATAGAAATGTTACGTGATTTTGAAAATACAATGAAAGTGTTTTATGACTATAAAAATGTGATAATATGATTTCGCTGTTGAAAATACAGTATAATTACTGTTGGGCCAGTGTGTGGACCCTGATTATGAGATAATAAAATTAAACTGAGAATAGGCCAATGTGTGGACCCTAAATATGAAAGTGTGAATTTTGCCTATGATTGGCAGTGGTGCATTGAACATGCATTGAAAAGATATGCATTGAGGCATATGATGATTTTGAATTAAACAAAAATTGATAGCTGATGCTATTGGGACCCTTGTGGTTGAAGAGGGAATGTGAATTGATAGTGAGGTCTATGATGGATCTTGGGGTGCGTCGAGGCGTGGCGGTCGACTAGTGGATATCTGTCTGTGGGCTATGGTTGGACCATATGCCACTTGGCGATGCAGTCCATTGCAACGCATTGATGATACCCGACAAGAGCACGATTCTTTTCAAAAGCTAGATATTTGTCTATGGGCTAAGGCTGGGCATTGTCTGTGGGCTAATCTGGAAGATTGTCTTTGGGCTAAGGCTGACAATTAACAGAGCATTCTTCTCGAAATTGTGAAAACCTCTATGGAGTAGGACATTGAGTCTACATGCATAACATATGCATAACTCTGAGTATCTATATCTGCATGATATAATAATTGAGGAATATTGGATGATGATGATGATAATCATGTTGATGACATTATTGTGATTATTGTGCGATGATAATAATGTTGATGGCATGATGATGATAGTTGATTAATGTTGAGTGCAATATTGGAATTACGGTATGATATATCTGTATGATATGTTGTTTGTGTTATTGTAATACCCTTAAGTACATGTTAGACTGGTAAATGGTTACCGAAGGTAGCATTTGACTTGTTTAGCATGTCAGTAAAGTTTTGTGACAATCTGAGTTCATTTAGGCACTTAGTTGCAACATAGAAGTTGTAAAGTGGCTTAAAATGACTCAGATAATAGCATAAGTTGCTAAGTTAAGAGAAATAAACATAGAGAGTTTATTTCTAGGTCACAAATAAGCCAAGTAAGATGTGGTAAAAGTTTCAAGAGAATCGGAGTCAGTTTGGTATTTTTAGGCATACAGGTTGTGCTTTTAATGCCGGATTGATCCCTAGCAGATATAGAAAATGATGAGAATTGTGAAACAACAATTTAGATGAATCTTATGATTTATTCTAAAGTTGTTAGAAGCAGAAAACTCGAATTAGTACAATTCGGTGTCCATAGCAGATATAAGTTTCAAGGTGAAAACTTCGCTTAATCTTTTCCCGTAATTACCTCCACGTCCCACCCTTATATCTCCCTTCTCCTCGGCAGAGAGCCGAAAACCAGAGGAAAGAAGAGAAAAGAAAGAAAAGGGGAGAAGAAGAAGGAGAAAGGGGAAGAAGGGAAGAAGGAGAGGAAGAGGAAGATCAAGCTTCAAGGTTCAAGGCTTCAAGTCTTCAAGAGGTAGGGGTTTAGAGCTTTTATTCATCTCCTTTCTCTATGTATGCATATAGATACATAATATGCTAATTTGAGTTTTAGAGATGTTAGATGAGTTTGGCTTGCATAGAAGTGTTTCTTGGGTCATTTATGACTTGTCTATAGCATCGCTTAAGTAAGAAGACCCTTGAATCACAAAGTGAGCCTTAAGTTAAAGAATGAAGAATTTTAGCCATAATCCAAATTAAGAGATTTAAGAGAGTAATTGATGTTCCTAAATGTTAAAGAACTGATTAGGGACTTAGAATTACTTAGAATTTGGATTGAAATGGCTTGGAATCAAAGAAATGACCAATAGAACAGTAAACCCGTAGCTGCAGAATTCTGCAGAACCAGGGTTCTGCTGATGGCGCCGCGGTGTGGAGATAGTCACGCCGCAGCGTGAGAGTTTTTCGCTGGGAATGCCGTGGCGTAGAGGATGCATGCCACGACGTGAGGCTAAAAATTAGCCCAGAAGTAGCCCTCGAGAGGGGCCGCGCGCGTGCAAATGCTGTGCCGCGGCGTGAGACCCTGAAGCTCCAAAATGATGTTTTTGGATGTTCTGAGGTGCTATAGTTAATGGAATCATTGAGACATGTTTCCTAAGTGTGTTAAGGCACAAGTTGGGATATATTCAAGTGGAAAATATCTATCCATCAAGTATGAGAAAGCATAGGCTTTTAAGCATCCTAAAGGAAAGGTTTGCTTTAAGTAATGACATTGCACTTTAGGCAACTTAATGTTGCAATTGATATCACTTAAGATGTGATGAGATAGTGCAATAGAGATGAATAATAGTATTCACTCTAGTAGAGAATAATGAGAAAGGTATGAACCTTAGGAAATCCAAGAATAGTGGATTACCTTAGGAAGGTACTTAGAAGCTTAGGCAACAAAGAGTTGCAAGTAAGAACCACTCTTGAGTTAGATTACATGAGTGGAGACAAGATTGTGTATTAGTTCCACAGAGGGAACGTTTAGGTACTTAGTCTCAAGTTAAGTGAGACTTAGTACATTGCTAAATACACAATAAGAGGAATTGTGACTAAGAAGATGTCATAAGCGAAAGTAGAATGAAATGTACAATAACTCAAGTATAAGCTAAGATGAGTTAGAAGTACAAGATAAAGAGAAGTTACTTCCTTAGATACGAGCAAAGCATGGAAGTTGAGTTTAGAATAAGCATGTTAGCACACAAGTGTAGTATACGCTACTATCGTAAGTGTGATAGAAAAGGAAAGTTAGATGCATGAATTACTCTCTTTAGATAAAGTTGAGTTAATTATGCAAAGTTTTAGAGAAATGCCCTCAGCCTTCCTTAAGCAAGGTTAGATGAGGCATTAGTTAAGATAGACTCTTTCACTAGGATGAGTCGAGTCTATAGAAAAGAGTAAGATGGTGTTTATGTAAGAGATAAACATAACACTAAGCTTTTCACACACTAGAGAGTTAAGCTAGTGTGAAGATGAAGAGAAAGGACCTTAGGGCAACCAAGATTAGTGGTTTGCCAAAGGTAAGTACCTAACACCTCAGCAACCTAAGGTTGCATTAGAAATCGCTTAAGAGAAAGGAGTGATGAGGTGGAGTTTAGGTACAAGTAAGAGACATAGTTTCGTGATGTTTACCTGAGAATGTAACGTTATATGATGTGAGGTCATTTAGCCAGAAGGTAAGGAATCAGAGAAGTTCCTAAGGGAACAAGTATTCCTAACCAAGTGCTAAGGTTACATGTAGTATGAGGTTACAGATTCCCCTCATTACAAAGGGAAATCATAAGAAGAGTAGAATATGCTTAGCTCTTAGAGGAACTAAGTATATAAGTATGTACGAAAGTCTATGAATTAGTCAAGTAGGATCGATCTGTTGAGTATCCTTTGATATTAATCATGAAGGGAAAAGGGGATAGATGGGTGTCCGAAGGACTTTTGAGAAGGACATAACCCTGATGTCTCGATGTGCCAAGGCCAAAGGAGATAAGTGGGAAATCCAGAGACGCTCTTTGAGCAAGGATGAAGCCCGAACTTCTCAATGTGCCAGGATACGTGTAAGGTGAGGATGAGGTTTTCCTCTATTTACCACTGGATGATATACTGACTAGTTCCTAGCAAACTCCTTCGCTTCAAAACAAAACTTTGCATTTGCATTTCATTCACATGCTCTTAGGATTCCTTAGGCATATTCATTACATATCGTTATCATTGCATTTACAGACAGTTGTATGGGCATTGTCCGTCACTATTGGTATGTACAGATGTATGGGTGCTGTATATATTAACAGTGTGTTGACTCTTAATTGTTATCACACTATTAGAAAGTGTATAAGTTATGAGAAAAGAGGAGGAAACTCCTAAGTTATGAGAATAGAGGAGGAAACTCCTAAGTTAGAATTATAGCATTTGTTATGTATTTGTTATATACAATGTTATAAAGAACTGGTATTGGAATTGCTTTTACTGAGAATGTTAATTCTCACCCGAGTTGCTATTCCATGTAAATCCGTATGCAGCTCGGATGCAGTACGAGTGCGGCGCAAGCAAAGGCACAGGTACAGAGGTACAAACCCTGCTAAGGATGAGAAGATAAAGTATGAAGACTAGAATAGTTTTTATTGCTTTAAGTAGACAGAACTTATGTAATAAGTTTATATTTGTTCTGTAAGTTTTATTTTATATGTATTACAATAAGCCCTCGTGGCTAAGTTTGTATATGTATATGTATGAGTTTAAGTTTTTCCGCAATCTCTCAAGGCTTTCTATAATTACTCATTGTGATTATAGATATATGTTAGTATGTAGTATAGAAGTGACGTCTCTAGTACCGGGTTATCTTTATATATCTCTCGTCTGTCTAGGATATATCTGGATATCTCGTATTAGGGTGTTACATTTTGGTATCAGAGCAGTTCATCCTGTTGAGCCGGGGTATGGACTGACCGTGCTTAGGCATAAGTAGCAGTTTAGTAGAAAGTTATGCATTCTTTTATCTCTTTTTGAGATATGCAGATAGAATTGCATGACTAGGAGACTGGTAAAGGAGAAGAATACCAGAGCTCTTAGAGAAATGGCTGCTGTGTTGAGAGAGCAGACTGCCATTAGTAGAAGTCTATCAGAAGTGATAGAACAGGACTCGCATAGTTAGTTGCGGGAACGAGAAGGAACTTTCGAGGAATTAGTGTTTCTCAGAGTTCAAGAAAGTTACTCCTTTGTTCTTGAAAGGAGAGGTTGGTTCAGTCAGAGCCAAAAGGTGGTTTCATGTGATGGAAGAGATCCTTGAGATCATGTCGTGCGCTGATGAACAGAAGGTAACCTTGCTTCGTAAGGGTTAGTAGGTGAAGCCGAAAGCTGATGAGATGAAGCAGAGAGGTTTTTAGAGATGGTTAGTACTCGAACCACCTGAGAGGTGTTTAGAGTTACTTTCCTAGATAAGTATTATTCCCTTGAGTTAGAGAAAGTAAAGGAATAGGAATTCCTAAAGTTAAAGCAAGGGGATAGTACTGAAGACCAGTATGCGAAGCAATTCAAGAATGTCAAGAGTTCTTTTCTTATTTTACGTCCAATCCAGATAAAGACTGGAAGTGAGTAAAATTTGAAGTAGAACTTGGAGAAGGCATTAGAAGAGTTGCAATGCAAAAGAAGATTATGGACTTCTTTGCTCTAGTCAGTGAATGTAGAGTTGTAAAAGTAGAAAATCTCAGAGCATCCATGGAACAAGAGTTAGAAAGTTCCTAAAGAGGAAGAGATTAGATGTTGAGATCAGTAAGGGTGCCTTTTGATCTCAACTTGTTATAGAGTTGCACGGTGGAAGCTTGGAGAGATGATAAGTATAAGTAGAGTGCTTGTAGAGGAGCAACTCTAAGGAAAAAGGTAAATCAAGCTTCAAGTCACTAAGATGTGCTAGATGTAGTAAGATACATGGATGTAGACCATTTTTGATGGGTAATCCGTGTGCTACATAAGTAAGTAACCATGACATCGTAAGAGAGATGGTTCTTGGACAAAAGAAAGTGACGAAATCTTCCAACTTGGTATGAGATGAGAACACATGTAAAGAGAAATCTTTTAAGGTGTGTATAAGAAGAGAATAGATTTACTTTGTAGATCATGTTGATTTACTTTGTGAATCTACTTGCTTACCTTGTTGGTATGGTTTGGTTGTTTTAGAGAGAAGGATGATCAGGTAAGATCAGTTGAGAGAATCTTTGAATTTTCTCAGGAGATGATCTAAGACTTGGTTGTCATAGAAGCATAGTAAAGTAAAGCAAATCTTCGAGAGTTTTCCAGAATTACGAAAGGACATGAAGAGTATGTCAAAGGTAGTTTTGGAAACTTTTGAAAAGAAGGGGTTAAGTACCAAGAAAGCCGAAAGTCAGTTTTGGATTACAAGTGGTACAGTTTAAGAGTTATGTAATTTCTTAAGACAGAAATTGCAGAGAACCCCAGCAGAGTTTAAGTAGAGGTACAATGGGTAGAGTAGCCATTGTATCCGAGAGTAGAGAATCTATTAGTAGATTTTCTAAGTTAGTGCTACCTGGTTTAGGCCAGTTAAGAAAGGTAGTACCCAGCAATGAACTCTAGATAGTGAGTTTGTTTTCCAAGAGTAGAAGAGAAGGTTGATTACTACGTTAGTTTTGGTAATTCCAAATTCCTGAGAGAACTTTGAGGTAGACAGTTATACTTCGAAGATGGGACTAAGGTATGTTAGATGCAATAGAGATAAGTAGATGCCTACGCATCAAGGCAGTTCAGTCTGCAAGAGAAGGACTACCCTAGGTATGATTTGGAATTAGCCATAGTAGTGATTGCCTTATAGTTTTGGAGACATAACTCATAAGGAGTCTAGTTAGAGATGTTCAGCGATCATGATAGCTTAAGATGCTTGTGGATCAGAGGAAGCTGGACATGAAGCAGAATAGATGGATAGAGTTTTTCAAGGCTCATAACCTTGAGTTGAGATATCATTCGGGTAATGCCAGTGTAGTGGTTATCCTAGATGATAGTCCAAGAGAGAGTGAATTCCTTGAGAGTTTTCGAGAATTTGAGTCTAGCGGTGACTATGATTCCAGATAGTCTCTTAGTGAGCAAGGTGGACATAGTAAGAGGCCTAAGGCTCGATTTCTTTGAAGCTCAGAAGGAGAATGAAGCTCTAAGGGACAAATGTGAGCAGATTTTCAAAGGAACCCTTAAGGATTTTGTTATGACTAAGAGGGAATGACGAAGTTTAGAGACAACTTTGTCTTCCAAGAGGGTCAAAAATCAAGAAAAGGATTCCAGAGGGAGCTCATCAGAGAAAGTGTACCATCTATTAAGGGGCAACTAAGGTTTTCCAAGAGTTAAGGAAGATGTATAGTAGCATAGTATGTTAAAGAACATAAGAGAATATGTTGAGCGACAGATAAAGGTGGTAAGATTAAGTAATATGCCAATCTTTTGCCAAGAACAGATAGCTATTTTCTAGATAAGGTAGTTCAACTACTTTTGAAGGAAATAGTTAGGATTCATAGAGTTTCAGTGAATATAGTGTCTGAGAGAGATACTAGATTCACACCTGGTTTTGAAAGCCTTATAAGAAGGAGTTCAAAGCTAAGTTATGTTTTAGTACAGCTTACCATCCATAAGCATAGAGATCAAGAGCTTTGAGATAAGCAGATCTCATTAGGAGGAAGTGGTTGGGAGAAGCTGGTACTAAAGAAGGACTGCATAGAAGCAGAAGTTCCATGTAGAGTTTTGTTTAGCCAGAATTGTTTACGTGAGGTGAACAATTTTGGGGACAAAATTTTAAAAAGGAGGGGAGAAATGTAATACCCTTAAGTACATGTTAGACTGGTAAATGGTTACCGAAGGTAGCATTTGACTTGTTTAGCATGTCAGTAAAGTTTTGTGACAATCTGAGTTCATTTAGGCACTTAGTTGCAACATAGAAGTTGTAAAGTAGCTTAAAATGACTCAGATAATAGCATAAGTTGCTAAGTTAAGAGAAATAAACATAGAGAGTTTATTTCTAGGTCACAAATAAGCCAAGTAAGATGTGGTAAAAGTTTCAAGAGAATCGGAGTCAGTTTGGTATTTTTAGGCATACAGGTTGTGCTTTTAATGCCGGATTGATCCCTAGCAGATATAGAAAATGATGAGAATTGTGAAACAACAATTTAGATGAATCTTATGATTTATTCTAAAGTTGTTAGAAGCAGGGAAACTCGAATTAGTACAATTCGGTGTCCATAGCAGATATAAGTTTCAGTGTAGAAACTTCAGTTAATCTTTTCCCGTAATTACCTCCACGTCCCACCCCCTTATATCTCCCTTCTCCCTCGGCAGAGAGCCGAAAACCAGAGGAAAGAAGAGAAAAGAAAGAAAAGGGGAGAAGAAGAAGGAGAAAGGGGAAGAAGGGAAGAAGGAGAGGAAGAGGAAGATCAAGCTTCAAGGTTCAAGGCTTCAAGTCTTCAAGAGGCAGGGGTTTAGAGCTTTTATTCATCTCCTTTCTCTATGTATGCATATAGATACATAATATGCTAATTTGAGTTTTAGAGATGTTAGATGAGTTTGGCTTGCATAGAAGTGTTTCTTGGGTCATTTATGACTTGTCTATAGCATCACTTTAAGTAAGAAGACCCTTGAATCACAAAGTGAGCCTTAAGTTAAAGAATGAAGAATTTTAGCCATAATCCAAATTAAGAGATTTAAGAGAGTAATTGATGTTCCTAAATGTTAAAGAACTGATTAGGGACTTAGAATTACTTAAAATTTGGATTGAAATGGCTTGGAATCAGAGAAATGACCAATAGAACAAGAAACCCGTAGGCTGCAGACTCGTAACTAGGGTTCATGATGGCGCCGCGGCGTGGAGATAGTCATGCCACAGCGTGAGAGTTTTTCACTGGGAATGCCGCGGCGTAGAGGATGCATGCCACGGCGTGAGGCTAAAAATTAGCCCAGCCAGAGCCCTCGAGAGAAGGGCGCCGCGTGCAAATGCCGTGTCTTGTGCGGCGTGAGACCCCGAAGCTCCAAAATGATGTTTTTGGATGTTCGAGGTGCTATAGTTAATGGAATCATTGAGACATGTTTCCTAAGTGTGTTAAGGCACAAGTTGGGATATATTCAAGTGGAAAATATCTATCCATCAAGTATGAGAAAGCATAGGCTTTTAAGCATCCTAAAGGAAAGGTTTGCTTTAAGTAATGACATTGCACTTTAGGCAACTTAATGTTGCAATTGATATCACTTAAGATGTGATGAGATAGTGCAATAGAGATGAATAATAGTATTCACTCTAGTAGAGAATAATGAGAAAGGTATGAACCTTAGGAAATCCAAGAATAGTGGATTACCTTAGGAAGGTACCTAGAAGCTTAGGCAACAAAGAGTTGCAAGTAAGAACCACTCTTGAGTTAGATTACATGAGTGGAGACAAGATTGTGTATTAGTTCCACAGAGGGAACGTTTAGGTACTTAGTCTCAAGTTAAGTGAGACTTAGTACATTGCTAAATACACAATAAGAGGAATTGTGACTAAGAAGATGTCATAAGCAGAAAGTAGAACAGAAATGTACAATAACTCAAGTATAAGCTAAGATGAGTTAGAAGTACAAGATAAAGAGAAGTTACTTCCTTAGATACGAGCAAAGCATGGAAGTTGAGTTTAGAATAAGCATGTTAGCACACAAGTGTAGTATACGCTACTACCAGAAGTGTGATAGAAAAGGAAAGTTAGATGCATGAATTACTCTCTTTAGATAAAGTTGAGTTACTTATGCAAAGTTTTAGAGAAATGCCCTCAGTTCCTTAAGCAAGGTTAGATGAGGCATTAGTTAAGATAGACTCTTTCACTAGGATGAGTCGAGTCTATAGAAAAGAGTAAGATGGTGTTTATGTAAGAGATAAACATAACACTAAGCTTTTCACACACTAGAGAGTTAAGCTAGTGTAAAGATGAAGAGAAAGGACCTTAGGGCAACCAAGATTAGTGGTTTGCCAAAGGTAAGTACCTAACACCTCAGTAACCTAAGGTTGCATTAGAAATCGCTTAAGAGAAAGGAGTGATGAGGTGGAGTTTAGGTACAAGTAAGAGACATAGTTTAGTGATGTTTACCTGAGAATGTAACGTTATATGATGTGAGGTCATTTAGCCAGAAGGTAAGGAATCAGAGAAGTTCCTAAGGGAACAAGTATTCCTAACCAAGTGCTAAGGTTACATGTAGTATGAGGTTACAGATTCCCCTCACTACAAAGGGTAAACATAAGAAGAGTAGAATATGCTTAGCTCTTAGAGGAACTAAGTATATAAGTATGTACGAAAGTCTATGAATTAGTCAAGTAGGATCGATCTGTTGAGTATCCTTTGATATTAATCATGAAGGGAAAAGGGGATAGATGGGTGTCCGAAGGACTTTTGAGAAGGACATAACCCTGATGTCTCGATGTGCCAAGGCCAAAGGAGATAAGTGGGAAATCCAGAGACGCTCTTTGAGCAAGGATGAAGCCCGAACTTCTCAATGTGCCAGGATACGTGTAAGGTGAGGATGAGGTTTTCCTCTATTTACCACTGGATGATATACTGACTAGTTCCTAGCAAACTCCTTCGCTTCAAAACAAAACTTTGCATTTGCATTTCATTCACATGCTCTTAGGATTCCTTAGGCATATTCATTACATATCATTATCATTGCATTTACGGACAGTTGTATGGGCATTGTCCGTCACTGTTGGTATGTACAGATGTATGGGCGCTGTATATATTAACAGTGTGTTGACTCTTAATTGTTATCACACTATTAGAAAGTGTATAAGTTATGAGAAAAGAGGAGGAAACTCCTAAGTTATGAGAAAAGAGGAGGAAACTCCTAAGTTATGCAAAAAGAGGAGGAAACTCCTAAGTTATGAGAATAGAGGAGGAAACTCCTAAGTTAGAATTATAGCATTTGTTATGTATTTGTTTTATACAATGTTATAGAGAACTGGTATTGGAATTGCTTTTACTGAGAATGTTAATTCTCACCCCAGTTGCTATTCCATGTAAATCTAGATGCAGGTACAGATGCAGGCGCAAGCAAAGGCACAGCTACAGAGGTACAAACCCTGCTAAGGATGAGAAGATAAAGTATGAAGACTAGAATAGTTTTTATTGCTTTAAGTAGACAGAACTTATGTAATAAGTTTATATTTGTTCTGTAAGTTTTATTTTATATGTATTACAATAAGCCCTCAGGTGGCTAAGTTTATATATGTATATGTATGAGTTTAAGTTTTTCCGCAATCTCTCAAGGCTTTCTATAATTACTCAGTTGTGATTATAGATATATGTTAGTATGTAGTATAGAAGTGACGTCTCTAGTACTGGTTATCTTTATATATCTCTGTCTGTCTAGGATATATCTGGATATCTGTATTAGGGTGTTACAGTTATCTCTGTGCTGCCATGTTGGTATTAGCGTAGGTGATCTCATCTCTTTGTTATATTGTGTTGTTGTGCTTGTATTGGTAAAAATTATATAATAGATGGAATGAGTTGTCTTAGACATACGGGAGATAAATACTCTAAGATCGGAGACAACATCAGAGAATGACCATTCCAGATTTGATAGCATACAGTGTTGACAAAGAACAGATATCTGATGCATCCAGATGGATACAAGAAGGAATAAGTATGTTAAGTTTTCTCGTTAGTGTTGTACCGTGCTATTAAGTAGGACCCGTCATTGGGTTTGCTACTGTTAAAAAAAAGAGTCTGTTAGTTTTATATTTCTCTTTAAATTGTTAAATATTAATTAGTGTTAATATTGTATATTAGTAATACTTATGGATTTCAGTAAGTTTATGTTTTTGTCTTTAGCAAGAAAAGAAATTTTAAAACTCACCCTTTTATAACTCAAACCTTTTATGAAATCATTTTCAGATTGGGAGTTGGTAGTCAGTAAATGTGATGCCCTAAGGAGGCTGTTACAAGAATGCTCTGGTACTGAGCACTTGATTGCTTAGAAATTGGGTGCCTAAGCGCCTAATAACAGATGAAACAGGGGAGGTATGCTGTCATAGAGCGCCTAAGTGTTGGGAAGTGGAGTGCTTAAGCACCCAAGAGTACGATGCTTTATGTATTTCTTTTTTAGGGAATGGAGTTCCCTACTAGTTGGGATCTTTTATACATGCTTTTTAGTGTGGGTTAAGACACTATTAGAGATATTTCATGGAAGAAATAACCACCTAGTACATGTGTAAAAGAATAGGCCTTTGTATATCCAATAGTAGTGGATTAACATATGTAAGTTGTTATTCATTGAAGAGCAATGGTGTGGTACCTGATATCACTTGTGATTTGATGATGTGATACATGTTGGCTAAGAATGACTCCTTTACTAGTTGGAGTTGAGCCACAATATAATCTATCCAAAAGCAAAGGAGTGAGAAAAACACTTTGCTAATGATAGAGTTGTGAGACAAGGAAGTGATAGAAACACCTTGTCATAGTAGTAAAAGTGTGAAAAGCTCTCTATCAAGGGCAAAGGAATGAGAAAAGCACTTTGCCATGGGATATGTTATTGTTTGGCTCCTTTAAAGTGAAAATTGAGTTAGTGATGAGTTCTATGGTGTGTATATTGGAGTTGAATATAACACTGCATAGTTTCACCACTTGTTATTCCTATGTATTGTAACCTTATATGATGTGCACAATCGTTTGGCAAGGGAATTGTAAGTAATCGATCTTGGGGACTAGTCCTAAATTCTCAGAGTGCGGAAGCTCTTAGGGCCAGGGTTACCAGTAGGTTAAGGAGATAACACATTCTCTCTCTACCCAGAAAAATATAAGGAACTGAGTTCTTGGGGATAAGCAGGTTTCATGACATTGCATAAACATTATTACAATACATTTGATAATCATTACTTTAGGGCATATCTTAGGCACGAGCATGCACAAGCATTTGCAATTCAATAATAATTGTATGGGCAATTATTTAGTCTTTGAAAGGTTGAGGATATAGATTTTGGATTGCTTTGTGAATGTGACATAGAGAGAGTATGTTAACATTCTTGTGGTCTTGAGTAGTGACACAATTACTTGTTACAATCTTAATTTATTGTTGTTCATTTTATTTGTTGTAAATGGTTAATTATGTGATAATTAAACCATAGTTATAATAAAATTGAATGTTCTGTTTCGGGAAGAGAAAAGACTTGTTTTGACTTTTGTCACCTTTCTACATGTTTGTGAGTAACTTATTTTTTCTCGAAGCAGCTAGAGTTATCATGATGTCATATATGTGTATATACTACTAAGAATTGTGAATTCTCATCTTCTTTGTTATTTTTCATGATAAATCTAGGTCAAGACTCTTCCAAGGGGAAGAAGAAGAAGTGAATAGAGTAGATAGTTTTTATTTACTTTTGAACAAAGCTTGTATTTTATTATATATACTTTAGTTTGTATAAAGGTTTATGTATTACACTATACCCTTTTGAGGCTAATGTTGTATATATATATAATCTTTTCTTTTCCTCAAGGCTCTTCATAATAATATGTAATGTTATTATGAATTAGAATGTTGTTCTTAAGTTAGAAGTGACGTGGCTTATTCTGTTTTCTATTGTATAGCCTGGATATACTATAGAATCTGGTACTAGGATGTTACATTATGGTATCAGAGCTATTCATATTGTTAAGCCGGGGTATGGACTGACTAGGCTTAGGCATGTTTAGTAGTTCCTGTTGTGTGTTGTGCATTTCTTACATCATTTTGAGATATGTGGATAGAATTGTATGATAGCCTTAAGTATAACATCCTCTTCAACATGTTAAACTTGTAAATAGTTATAGAGGTAGCTTAATACTTGTTTAACATGCCTATTTAATTTTGTGACAATCTGAGTTAGTTTAGGCATTATGTTGCAAGTTGAAAGGTGAAAAATAGCTTAAAATGACCCAGATATTAGCTTAAATGGCTTAGATAATGGAAATAGACGTAGATAATTTATTTCTAAGTCACAAATGTGTATTATGTGCTGTGGTTTAAGTTTGAGAATTTTCGGAGTCAGTTTGGTATTTTTAAGTGTAAAACCCCTAGATCTAATAACTGCGGCACAATCATCATTACACCACAGTCACTAAATCCAGGCGTGTCACAGTCTCAACAACAATCTTTTCAAAAATTCCCATTATACATAAATAGAAAATATGAGGCCCGAATAAAGCATATTTAGTACCCCAACCATTTTAAAATACAACCACTAAAGGAAAAACATATTCCATATATAAATATATTTATCATTGACACAAAGTACTGGTAACACGAAACATAAAACTTAAATGTTCAAATAAAATATGGTGGTTACAAAAGCACAAAAGGGGAAAGTAGTAACCCTGGGATAGGTACTACTAGCAGACAAAGCCGCAACCCCTAAATATGTGAAGCTCGGTGTCCCAGTCAATGATGTCAAGCATCAATGCCTGTATAAAGTTGCACCTGTACGTAACCAGAGAAATCTCGTCCAGGCGCCATATCAAAAGTAATGAATCAGCCTAATCCAATCAGTAAGGGTGTGGTCCATCTTTTTCTTCCTTACGATCTTTTATCAAATATAAATATAAAATAAAAATACAGGGATACAGGAAAGAGGTGAGACATCCTACTTACATTACCAATTATGGCAGTAAAGAAATATAACGGCACAGAACGCCCACATAGCAAGACAACAATATTAAATAGCAGTAATCTCACACGATAAAAGAAACAACAACAAAGTATCATATAATAAACAATAAAATAGTATAAATAATCATAATATCATTTAAAGCTATAGTTCAATCATCATATAATGAGTGCCAAATGATATGCTGACTCACAATGTCGACTCATAATACATGTGCACTTGGTACCAAGAATTTATACTCCATGGAGATATATCAATATCAAAGATGAATGTTCCATAAGATCTGTTCCCCTCAATGACAGTCTACGCCGGACCACGAAGAGAATAGTGTTGTGTCCGGCCCGTAATGCGTTGCAATCGGTTTATCATGGCCAGGGGTATATAATGTGATAACATCATCACTAAATGAACCACCGCGCTTTACGCCCCTATAAATCCATCATAAATCACACTATCTAATTCTCGTTCATTCACCACAAAAAGAATAGTGATTTGTCGGGCCTGTAATGCGTGCAATCAGCTTTCACCGTGCCTTACGCCCCCCATAGATCCATCACAGATCATACTATTCAATTCTCAATCTTTTCACCGTGTAAGGAATAGTGATTTATCGGTCCCGTAATGCATGCAATCGGCTTTCACCGCACCTTACGGCCCCCATTGATCCATCATAGATCATATTATTCAATTCTCAATCTTTTCACTGTGTAAAGAATAGTGATTTATCGAGCCCGTAATACGTGTAATCGGCTTTCATCGTGCCTTACGCCCCCCATAGATCCTTCCATTGGATCACATTATTCAATTCTCATTCATAGCCTCATACAACCTTTTAACAGTCATCGACTGAGCAAGTATTCAATGCATGTTGACTCAATGCATAATCATAGCCCATACAACCTTTTAACAGTCATAGACTGAGCAATTGTTCAATGCATGTTACTTGATGCATAGTCATATATATTTAACAATGATGATACACTTTCCAAAGCATGCCACAATTAGGCCAAGTTAAACATCGATAGAATTTTAGTCCCAAACACAGACCCATAATAGCATAGTATCAAGTTCTCAAAAGTGATAAAACACTTCTTACGGTTCATTATGGAATTTCACTTTAGCTTGACGATTCTTATACAATATCTCTCTTTAGAGGAATTCTCTTAATAAATCAAGTTATTTACTTTAGTTTAATTATAACGTATAAGTTATTGGAGTCATAGTTATCTTCTCACAACATTTTGGCCAATTTTGCCCTAAGCGTCAGGTCTCTAATGCCTGAGTGTTGGTTGAGCGCCTGAGCGCTCAACATGCAGTGCCTAAGCGCTCACTGAGCTATGTTTCTGGAAATCATTTTGGACGTTGGGCGCTTAAGTGTTCGAGCTCCAGCGCCTGGGCGCTCGCTACATAGCGCCTGAGCGCTAGTACACCCGCAAGGATTCTGTAGAATTCGTTTCTGCAGAACCTTAGCCCATCCATTCTCGAAGCTTCTCCTTCCTTTTTCAAGCAATCTAAAGCATGATTCATATCATCAAGGTACAAAATAACAATCAATAGATTCATAGTCATCAAAACACACAATACAAGACCATAGATTCATACAAATCAAATAACCACAAAATCATGAATATAATACAATATAACAAAGAGAGTAATCCCATATGGATTCCCTCATCAACAACAACACACAAGACATCTCCTTACTACCAAGATTGGTTAAAGAGGATTATCTCTGTAACACCCCTTTTGGAGGATGTCACACATAAAAGAAAATAAAAGAAATAGAAATAAAATCTACCCAAGTTGTGAAACATTTGTTAAATATTATTACGGGTTATAAAATAATTCCTGATAGACAAAAATATGATATAAAAAGATAATGCGGAAAATACGAAATAAAAAAAAACATCATCACTAATAATATACATATGATTAAGTTATAAACTGTACAAATAATTTACAACTAAGACTACAACTATTTAAACAAAAACAGTAAAGAAAGCAATAAAAGAGTTAATATATACAGACATACGCTGACGCGCCCAAAAAACATCATGATTATCTAATCCTCTGATGGATCACTCTCAGCATGAAAATGATCATCAGGAGATAGATATCCTGGATGTCTCGACACACGGCGATAACGGGATCGCGCAGTCGATACGATGCTTATCTCACTAGGCTCAGGGTTTTCAAACGCCTAATGGATAAGGGTAACTCTAAGTGCGTAAAAAAGTGTCGTAGTCATGACAGCTCTTCATCAAAACGATGACGTAGGATCACGGTCACACGTCCCGCATATGTCACGAATCACGATCTCCTCGTAGATGCCAAGCCGAGCACCTCCATGAAATACTAGCTCTATGAATCCCAAAATCCTGGCGTCGCCATCCCACACAATCAATCCAGAGGATATGGATGATCGGATGGTTCTTGATCGTAAACCGATCGTCTCGCTTGCGATCTTCCTCCTCCTCGGGTACACAATCTCAATAGGCTGATCCTCTTCCTCAAGTCTTTACCGCGTAAAATAAATAAACAGAAAATACATATAACAAAGAGGTAAGACAACATAAAATCATCACAACATGGCCAATAAGAAGACGACAAACAACATATATACAGCTTCATGCAATACATAAAGCTTTAACAATTATAATAACAAATTTGAAGTAAAATTTAGATATCATAACAATATATCACAAAGATAGATAAAACCTCACGGATAAAACAAGAAAGATAAGAATAAATAGATAAGATATAATAACCAAATATAATAACAATAACCAGATAAAATAAACAAATAAAATATAGATAAACAATAAATAGATAAGATGGAAACAAATAGACATGAGATAAAATATATGACAAAATCCTACTCCATGGAGCTAAAGAAAACACAAGTATCGAGAGAGGAATGACTCGCGAAATCTAATAGTACCACGGCTGCCCCACCAACTATTGCACTGTCACACGTTATGCGTCTATAGCCCCACGACACGAATCCATCAATCCAGGCGTGGTGTAGTTCACGGTCTCACGTTGTGGCACTACGACAAATGTACTACTAGACTTCACAAATCTTGATTAAATATAGTGTATGTCGAGTACCATAGTGTGCTATCGGTTTACCACGGCCCAAATGAGCTACCAACTCGTCCACATGTGGGATCCCGTACACTAAAGTCTCCAAGTTCATTAGAACAATGAACCACACTACGTTTATCGCATCGACAACACGATGTGATTCGTCTCACAACCAATCCACCAAATACATGGCACACATAACAGATAGATGGAAAGCACATACGGGTTCACATTTTCCCGACAAAGAGATATAGTCTCAAAAGCACTGCGGGTTCACATTTTCCCGACAAAGATATAAATTTTCAAAAGCCTCGTACGGGTTCACATTTTCCCGACAAAAAATAGATTTCAAAAAGCCTCATGCGGGTTCACATTTTCCCGACAAAGATATAGATTTTCAAAATAATCAGACGGGTTCACATTTTCCCGACAAGATAAAGATAGTAACGGTCAATCGCGTAGAAATTTTATCGCGTTTTCATAATTCCGTCGTTTTTACAAACGTTTAAAAATCGGGTAAAGATATTTTTCTGTTTTTAAAATCGCGTAGCATTTTTAATACGTTTTCTCAATCGCGTAGGATTTTTAAATCATTTTCTTATTTGAATGCCCTTAAAATTACTGTTTAAACAAACAGAAATAGTACTTAGTACATTTAAACTACGTAGAGTAATTTTTCATACCGTATACTATCTTTAGGATATTTTTACTATCTTATTGGTTCATTTTTACTAAAAATTGACAGTATTTTGTTTAGAATATAATAATGGTTTCCTAATTTATCCATAAAATTTCCATTTACCTAATTTTTAACCATTTCATTTAATTCTTTTTGAAATCTCTAACATGCTTCAAAACCTTAAGTGAGCCATATGTTAGAAAATTTCTCAAAATTTTTGTATTTTACTTCCTAATGATAAAATTACTAGTTTTAATCCTTTAAGCTTAATTCTACTCAATTTGTTTCTTCAAAAATCATTATAGAAAATTTCTTCTTAACTTGTATTGTCTCTTTTTGATTGAAAAAGGTTTTGAAACTAAGTTTAGAAACCATGATAACCTATATTGGCATGTTGGCCAAATTTCGTAAAACTTCTTTATTTGATTTCTAAATCATGTCAAAGGTATTATCTTATCTAAGTTCATTAAATCATGTTATAAAATAATGATTTTGAATCAAATAAATTCTTTAGGCATGTTGGCCCAAAATTTACTAAATCTTTACCATTTGATTTCTAAATTCCTTTTCTTTGATCAAATCAATTTGAAACCTTCTTATTTCTCCTAATTAATTAAGTTACACTTTAGGAAAAATTAAGAGAACATTTTGGTCCTCTCACTCTGTCATTGCCGTGAACTAGGGAATGTGTTCTTTGGAACAATCATGCAAATTTACACATGCTATTCACATCTTATATCTTATCATATAATTCTAACACATACATTTATATTTCTAACACATGCAAAATATTTCTAACACATAAAACCTAAATTAAAGCTTATAGACATACAATCAAAAGCTAATAGACATGCAAAATTATTACAATCACCAAACAAGAAAGCTACTAACATACAACATTTAAGCAACTAGCAACCACAAAAATTAATAAATACACATCAAGAAACACACCACAACCGAATCCTTATGGATTCTACAAACAATCCATCTTCTTACCACCATCAAGGATGATAAGAATTGTCTTCCTCTTACCTTAAATGAAGACAAATGATTAGCTTTCACACCTCCTATGGTTCGGTTTTCACTCCACCAAATACCTAAAAATCTCAAATAAAATCTACATGTTATTAACCATGAAAAAGAAGCTAAACCATGGAGAAATCATGGCTTAGAACTTTGAAAAAGAAGAGAGAAAAGAAAAATATGATATTTCACCTTCTAGGTCAAATTTACAAGGTTGATTTCCAAGCCCTAAATGGAAGATTTTGAAGAAACTTCCAACTAGAAAGGTTCTTAGAATAGTGTTTAGGTTAAGGAAACTTGGTTAGAAAAAATTTTGGATGGTTGGATGGTTAGGAATGGCTCTTGGCCGAAAATGGTGAAGAAGATGAACAAGAATGGTGGCTAGGGTTTTGATGAGAGAGAAGAGAGAAAAGTGATGAAGGAGAAAGGTGATTTTGGTCTTCAAAGGCCTCTTGGCCGTAGACATCAAGTGAGGTGCAAGGTGGGCACCTTGCTTGGCTTCATCCAAGCCATTGGATGAATCAAAGGTCAAGATCAAGCCTTGGTGAGTAAGCTTGATTCCCATTGGTTGGCTCTTGGTGACTCACATGCTGAGTCACACAGCTCATTAAATTCTCTGTTGAGTCAGCTAGCTGAGTCAGCCTGTTCTGGAAAGTTCTAGTGCTTACAGTGATTAATTAAGCTACCGATCTAACCGTTCTACTGATTGTGGGTCCCGCAAAATATTTTCGGGTCCATTGTCACTAAATTATACTTGACTAATAAAATAATATTATAATAATATAAAATTATTTTATTTGACAGTTAAATCCTAAAAATTAAAAGATTATTTTTAGTCTCATTCAGAATCGGGTTAAGTAAGATCCCCCAATTCTAAATAATAAAATAAGATTTTCCCCGGCCCGGAAAATATTATTTTCCTGCCTCGGAGCAAAACACACAAAAAGTTCATATAAAACCACAGACAATATTTTCAGGCATTAAATCAAGAAGAAAACAATTAAAAATAGCAAAAACAGCGAAAACAGTACGTTCGGGACGTAACGGTCATTTTCCCATTTTTTCCCACAACGTAGGTAATTGTCCAAAACGTTCAAATAAAATATCCAAGCAGTATTATATAGTTGTATATCTTTCGAAAAATTAATACAATAGTTCGAAAAATTTTTATTTTACCGTCTCAAGCAAACTACGTAAAACGATCAAATAAAATTTGAGCCTGTATTATCGTAATTGTTTTCATACAAAAATCGAGAACAGAAAAATAGGGACACAGCGGTCATTCATACAAAAGCATGAAAAACAGAAAACAGTACATTCAGAATATTTTCTAAAAATTGGGGCGTTACAATCTCCCTCTTATCTATTAAAGACAACACAAGGATGCAAGCCCCTCTTGTTCTTGATTTTTGTTTTCCTCCTTCAAGAAAATCCTAGGGTGAGCAACTTTCAAACAGGTTCACTCAAACCATGGAAAGATGAGTTCTTGGTCACATAAGTGACCAAGAAAAACGAAAATGAGAAGAAAAGAGAAGAAAGTTGAGGACTTTATCTCAAAAGCTCCAAGCTTTAGCTTCAATGGTGGAAAATGGAAGAGGAAGAACTAGAAGATGACCACTAAAGAGAAGAGCCTTAGAATGATGGAAGGAAGCTAGAAATGTGATGTGTGTAGCAAACAAATAGAGATGGTCTCTAACGGTGGGTGGTGCAGTGGAGGGAGAAGAAGAGAGGAAGAGAGAATGGCTTGAAGAAGAATGAGAGGAGAGAAAAGAAATGAAAAGGTGATAGGTGTTTTTGGGTGTTTAGAAATTTGGAAATGAGATGATAAAAGTGAGAAGCATTTCTTTGCTTCCCAAAATGAGCCTCTGCCATGGAGAGAGTGGGGAGGGAAGAGAAAGAAAAATTGTGTATCATTAGGGAAATTTCTAGGAAGCTTCCCTTAAAAATCTTTGATTAAATTAATCTTTCTTTTGAAATAAAGTTAAAGGATGTGACACAAAGTAGATTTTAGATAAGGTGATAAGGATTTTTATGACAAGGTATTATCCAATGGACAACTGTCACAATTGACATAAGTCAGTATTAATTGTCCAATGGATAATAAAATACACATAGATTTTTATTTATCAGATAAAAATCTCGAACAACGTGAAACCTTATAAACCGTGTCTAGCCTCGGGTTTAGTAAGATCCCCCATCGACGTTTCCATAGTTCAAGGTTCTCGGAAAAAATATCTCAGTTCCCCGGCTCCACTTAGTGTGCACGCAAAATGATGAATAATATTAAAATATTACATATTTTCGAAAAAAAAATCCAAAAAAATTCATAAAAATTACAAATATTTTAAAACGACTATTTATCATGAAATTATTAATTTTTGGGGTGTTACATTAGGCATACTGGTTGTCTATTTAAAGCCGAAAAGACTAGTTGAAGATATAGAAAAATGATGGTTTTGATGCAACAATATTTTTTATGAATCTTATGACTTATTTTAAAGTTATTAGAACTTGGAAAACTTGGTTTGACTAAAGTTGAGTGTTTTTAGCAGATCGGGAAGTATCAGTGTGATATTCTTTGGCTCTTAACAGTCCACAATTTCAGCTTTCTTTCTTGACTCCTTTTTATGTGATATTTTCAAGTCTTTGTTCTTGTATTCTCATTCACTCTCTACAGCTGAAAACAGAGCAAAAAGAGAAGGAAGAGAAAGAAGCAAATTTGGAAAGGAAGAAGAGGGAATCCTAGGGGAAAGGGAAGTTTGAAGACTTGTGATCATTCCTTCATCATTTCCACCATATTCTGCAGCTTATAGAGCTTGAAGGTAGGTGTAATACCCTCTGTAGGATGTCATATTTATTAATACTTATAATAAAACATTTCTTAAGTTATAAATCATTTATCAATATAATACTACGCGTTGTAAAATTTTTCTTTTTGCATATAACATAATTAAATAAATAAGACATGACATGAATTACAATTATTGAATACAACACACCATAATTATACACATAATTTTGTTTCTAAAGATACATATAAGTACACACTGTTAGACAAAACTATAAACTGTTTGACTCAAAATAAACTACAGACTAGCCCAAGTGTGTAACTAAAAGTTTTGACCCTCCGACAAATCCTCCAATGGATCCTCAGAAGATAGGAACCCTGCATGACGCGTAGTCCTACGAACAAGAGTCTGCACAGACGACACAATGCTAATCTCACTAGGGATATGGTAGCAACCACCCCAATACTGTCTAATAGATGATGAAAATTCCAAATGTATGTAAATATTGACAGTAAAGTAAGGGTTCCCATGATAAACCCTATTTAGGGAAACAGTCAGATCTCCCATATAGATAATACACTATCTAAATGAACATGCCAAGCCTCCGAGCCTCCTCGAAATTGCAACCTCTGGAATCCAAGAAAACTTGGCATCGCCATCGATTCATAAATCAACTTCCTCCACAAGAATCTGCACTTCACCTTCTTCCTGACCATCTTTACTAATTACAATTACAATACAAGAACAACATACAAAGAAGTGAGATTACTAATACCAGTACCAACATGGCAGTAAAGAGATAGGAATGACAGTAATGTAATACAGATATAACAAACAATAAATAAAATCATGGCATCAAGCATTAATCAATATTTGACAATTAAAATATCACAAAGATATAGATGTACAGACTATGCACATGCACACAGACCCAATTTCCTACTCCATGGAGCTAAAACACAAGTCGGAGAGATTGATTTCGAAGATCTGTTGGTACCACAATTGCCTCAGACCAAGTGCTACAACTTTCATCAATTTTGCATATATAGCATTATACACGACAGTCTACGGCAGATCTTGATTAAGAGTAATGTCTCGGTCTGGATTATCGGTGCATTGCATCAGTTTTATCCACGGTACAGTAGAGCTACCAACTGCCCATTGTGGAAAACCCACACCTTGACGCCTCCAAGGTCAACAAGTGACTTACACTATGCCTATTGCACCCAAACAAAGGTGTAATTCTCTCTTAGGCCATTGGCCTTAACATAGTCCATCAAACTTTCACAATGCATGTTTAATGCACACATGTCAATTACAGGCTAAAGTCATAATTTCACATATATGGGTCCACACATTGGCCCAACAGCAATTCTACTATATTTTCAATCGCATAATCATTTTACCATATTTTTACAATAGTGCAACATTTCTGTCACGTTTTCAAATCACATAATTAGTTTTTTGATGTTTTCTCAATCGCGTAAAAATATTTAAACGTTTTCCAAATCGCATAGCGATTTTTCAACGTTTTTGAAATTGCGTAGCTTAAAAATCACATTTTTAAGTCGCGTAAGACATTTTTCATCATTTTTCAACTGCGTAAAATATTTCTCAATATTCTAAACATCATTTTGGTCTTTCTAAAAATTAATATAACTTCTAACTTCATTTTTTCACATTTTCTCACTTAAGTAATCTTTTCCACAATATTTTCTACAAAATTACTTTTTCATTGATTTAAATCAATGGTTCTAGCTTAAAATTCCCTAATGCGCTCCAAAAACCCAAAGGATGAGCTATACGTCAGTAAACTTTAAGTCACCAATTTATTTCTCATTCATAGATTAAATCCACTATTAAATTTCATCGTTATAAAATATTTTGAGGTTCAAAAAATTTTAACCTCACTTTTCCCTTCATAAAAACGAAATCTCCATTTTTCAAATAATAATTGTTTGTTTCTATTTTTATTTCTTAAATCCTTGTATTAATTTTCTTGCACTTAATCAACTAAATCACAATTTGTAAATCATATTTTTACACAAAATAAATCCCTTCAAGCCTTCATGGTCGTGTGGTACATGGTTATTGGAACCAAAATACTTATTCTTTTCCTTCCTTCTTACTCATCTCATTTTATTGTTCAAAAAAACATTTGACTTAAAATCACCATTTTTAATATATGGAGGCCGTAAGCCCCCTAGGCCATTGGAACCCAAAATAATTTTCCTTTCCAACATATATCATGACATATAATCATATATCATATTATAACATACATCAAGCATACCATTAAAGCAATAAAATCATATAAAGCATAAAAGCATAAATAAATAAATTTAAAGCACATAAACACACAAACAAATTACACAACCATGGATATGAATCCTCACATGGATTCACCATCCATCAAATACAAGTTCATCTCTCACCACCATACTTGGTTGCTGAGATAGATCTCCCTCTTACCTTGTGGTGAAGCCTCCAAAGCTCCTTTCTTTGCTTCTTGTACTAGTCCTTCACCACCAAGAGCTTCTCAAAAGCTTCAAACTTTGATCTTTGAAGAACAAGGTGAAAATGGATGATCTAGTCTTAGCTTTCAACTACAAAGTGTCTTGTATTTAGGTAAGAATTCAAGAAATAAGGTTGGTTAAAATTATTGGAGAGTGGAGATGTGATTTAGGCCTCTTGGCCATGGGGTTTAGGGAGGAAAAGAGAGAGCGGTTTTTTGAGAGCTTTGGTGATAGTTTTCTCTTGAGTGAAAGATGAAGATGAGTGGTAGAAATGAATTAAAGTCCAAGTCTCCTAATTACTAGCTATTGCAGTGGAATAATGGAGAGAAGAGTGAAATAATTGTGTTGATCTTCAATGTAGTTCTTTGTGGAGGCTTCCAAGAGATAAGATTGAATTTGACCCATTGGATCCCTCCTCCATGAAGCCTTAGCCATGAGATGTATCTTCAAAATGGAGGGTCAAGAGCTTCTCTTTCATGATTCCCATCCAAGGGTCACAAAAAGTCCTAACCACTTTGTAAGACTAAGCTTCACCATAGATTAAATCAATGATGGATATCTAAAGCCTTCACCATTAAGCTTGCTTCCTATTGGTTAGAAGTCATAGCCATTATGTTGGACTAGCACTTTGCTTAGTCTTGAAGTTTTCTTTCTATTGGTCTATACTAGATATTTTTCGATAAATATTAACCAATGGACAATAGCTACTGTATTTTTATTGTCCAATAAATAAAACAGTACAAAAACACGGTAAAAGAAAATTCTAAAAACTATTTTCGATTTCGGGTTTAGTAAAATCCCTCAGCCCCATCTCAACAATCTAAAGTTTTCTGGCCATGGAAAAATTTTATTTTTTCGAGCACGCCCCAGGCCTGCATACAACCCAAGAATAATATTAAAATAATCAAAAATATAAAATCTCACAAGAATGCACAAAAATCATAAAAATTATAAAATTCATGAAAATCAAATCAGATTAGTAAAAATAGTTAAGAATCAACAAAAATAATTAAAATACGAAGGCTCACATACAATCCAAAAATAATATTAAAATAATCAAAATATATAAAACTCACAGAAATTCATAAAAATCATAAAAAATTATAAAATTCACCAAAATTAAGCCAGATTAATAAAAATAATTAAAATACGAATTTTCAGGGTGTTACAACTCTCCCCTTCTAAAAAAAGGTTTCGTCCTCGAAACTTATCATATATAAAACAAATACGGATACTATTCTTTTATTTTGTCCTCCAACTCCCATGTTGATTCGCCACTTACGTCACTCTAGACTACTTTAACCAACGAAATCTCTTTACCTTAGAGTTGTTTTATCCTCTGATCCTCGATCTTGACTAGAAATGTTTCATAGGTTAAATTCTCCTTCAGTTGTATTATGTCCAGCTCAATAACATGAGTGGGATCAGGAATGTACTTCTGCAATTGCGATACATGAAATACATTGTGAAGATTTGATAGAAAAGGTGGTAACACAATTTGATAAGCTACCGGACCTATCCAACAAAGAATCTAATATGGCCCGATAAACTTTGGAATGAGCTTTCTAGACTTAATCACTCATTCGACTCTAGTCGAAGGTGTCACTCGCAAAAATACATGGTCACCTTCTTCAAACTCCAACGGTCTCCTTGTTTTATCATAATAGCTCTTTTGCCGAGTCTGAGTTATACTCATCTTGTTTTAAATTATCTTTACTTTTTCTGTGGTCTGTTGCACAAGCTTTGATCCTAAAATAACACTTTCCCTATCCTAATACCAACACAGCGGTGTTCTACATCGTCTCCTATACAATGCCTCATAGGGTGCCATCCCTATGCTTGAATGAAAACTATTGTTGTTGGTGAACTCTATCAGTGGTAAGAATTCATCCCAACATCTAGTTTGTTCCAAAACGCACGCCCTCAATAAATCCTCTAGTGACTGAATCGTTCTTTTTGATTGACCATTTGTTTGTGGATGGTAAGCAAAAATTAGACGTAGCTTCATTCCCATTGCTCCTTGCAAACTGTGCCAAAATCTTGACGTGAATCTCGAATCTTGATTCGAAATAATACTGGAAGGTACACCATAAAGTCTAATGATTTCACCGATGTACACTTGGGTTAACCTCTTCATTGGGTACTTAATGTTGATTGGCAAAAAGTGCACTGACTTCGTAAGCCGATCAATAACTACCCAAATAGAATCATGACCTCTTCGAGTCTTTGGTAGTCCACTCACAATGTCCACTGCTATATCATCCCATTTCTATTCAGGAATATACAAAGGTTGTAACATTCCAGAAGGTCTTTGATGTTCAACCTTTGCCTTCTGACAGACTAAGCAGGACGATAAATATTCAGCGACGTCTTTCTTCATCCCCTGCCACCAATATAGTTGCTTCAAGTCTTGAAACATTTTTGTGGCTCCGGAATGCATACTTAGCTTACTCCTATGAGCTTTATCCAAAATTAATCTCCTAAGTCCTTGATCATTGGGCACACAAATCCTTCCTTTAAATTTCAAAATTCTATCAGTTCTTTCTTTAAATTCTAACACTGCACCTTGTTTCATTGCTTCCTTCACTTCTTGCAAATATTGGTCATCCTTCTGCCTTTCTCAGATCTCATCTACCAAACTATTCGACATAGTGATCATATTCAAACACATATTTCCTGGCGTTAACTTCACAGACAATCGCATATCCTGAAATTCTTCTATCAATTCGCTCTCCTTAATCATCATAACAGAAGCGCTAAGCACTTTCCTGCTAAAAGCATCCGTTATGACATTAACCTTCCCAGGATGATACTGTAACTGAAAATCGTAGTCCTTCAAAAATTCTAGCCAACGCCTCTGTCTCATGTTCAACTCTTTTTGGTCAAATAGATACTTCAAGCTTTTATAATCACTAAAGACATTGAAAGTTGCTCCATATAGAAAATGTCTCCATGCTTTCAATGCAAACACCACAGTTGCCAACTCCAAATTGTGAGTGGGATAATTCCTTTCGTGTACTTTTAACTGTCTTAAAGCAAAAGCCACAACCTTTCGATTTTGCATAAATACACAACCTAATCCTTGGTACGAAGCATTGCAATATACTTCAAAGGGTTCATCTGGGTCAGGGGAAGAATCTTTAACGGTGAAGTAGCCAATCGTCTTTTTAACTCTTGAAAACTTTCTTCGCATGCATCAGTCCATATGAAAGGTTGATTCTTTCATGTGAGTTGGGTAAGAGGTCTCGCTATCTTGGAAAATGCCTCAATAAACCGTCGATAGTAACCGACTAATCAGATGAAACTACGGATCTTTGATACGGTCTTCGACCTTTCCCATTCAAGAATTGTCTCCACCTTTGAAGCATTAACTTCAATTCCTTCCTCCGATATCACGTGTCCCAAAAATTGAACTTCACTTAACCAAAATTCACATTTGGACAACTTTGCTTATAGCTTATTCTCCTTCAAAATCTGGAGAACCACTCTAAGATGTTCAGCATGTTCCTCCTGACTTCGAGAGTCGATTAGAATGTCGTCAATAAAGACAATAACAAACTTGTCCAAATAAGAATGAAAAATCCTATTCATGAAATCTATGAATAAGGTAGGTGCATTCGTCACACTGAATGGCATCACGTGATACTTGTAATGCCCATAACGCGTATGAAATGTTGTCTTGGGGATATCTTCCACCTTCACCTGAATCTGGTGATAACCAAAACATAAATCAATTTCGGAAAACACAACTACTCCCCACAGTTGATCCATCAGATCATCTATCCTTGGAAATGGATACTAATTCTTGATCGTGATCTTGTTCAACTGCTAGTAATATACACATAGGCGAGAAGTCTCTTCCTTCTTCTTAACCAACAATAATGGAGCTCCCCATGGTGACATACTAGGTCTCATGAATTGTTTCTCCAACAATTCCTCCAGCTGTTTCTTAAGCTCCGCCAATTTTGCCAGTGACATCCTGTAGGGTGCCATAGATATAGGTCCAACTCCTGGTACCAGATCAATAGCAAACTCTATCTCTCTAGCCAATGGTAATCTAGGTATATCGTCAGGAAAGACTTCAGGAAATTCGTTGACTACGAAAAAATCTTTCATAGCATCTTCGCTTTGGACTTCCAAAGAAGACAACAATAAATATCCTTGAGCTCCTTCCTTCAAACATGCTTCGACTTGAGTGGCCGTTAGGAATCTAGAATCCTTAGCCTCGGGAAAAACTAATGTCTTATTGGAACAATCTATCAGGATATGGTTAGAAGACAACCAATCCATTCCTAAGATTACATTAATCTTGGAAAGAGGCAAACATATCAAGTCAACATGAAAAACTTTATCCCTAACACAAGCAGGGCAATTTAAACAAACTTTTGTAGTAATCACAGGTTTATCAGTAGGAGTAGCAACACTTAAGTCAAAAAACAATGTAGTCATAGATAACCCAAACGTTCCACACAATCATAGGCAATGAAAGAGTGGGTTGCTTCCGAATCATATAATACAGTTAAAGGATTACCTTCAATGGCACACTCCTCCATAATTAGATCCTCTGACTTCGAGGCTTCCTCCTCGCTCATAGTATACACACGACCACCTGCTTGTGGTCTAGCAGTACGGACATTTCCCATAGAGGGTTCCGCCTTCAGTTGATTGAAATCCCTTAAGAGATGTCCAGGCTTCCCACATCTTAAACATATAATTCCTTTGTGTGGGCAGTCTTTAGTCAAGTGTCCTTTCCACATTAAAACATTTAAAAGTAGAAGTCACCGCTTGACCAATCTTATTGTCACCAGAACTTCTCCCATAAGGTCATTGTTGAGTCTGACTTCCTGGTGGTCTAACATATGGTTTCTGTTGATAACAGTTGCCGCCGCTACCTTTTCCTCTTTGGAACCATGCAGGTCCAAAGTTTAAATTCCTCACATCACGATGATGATCTATCTCCTCAACTTTACGACATTTATCTAATAGCGTTGGGAATTGATCGATTTCCAAGGTTACTATTGCCCGCTTTATGTCGTGTCTCAACCCCTCTTCAAACTTCCTACACTTCCATTCTTCAGCTGGTTGCATCTGAAAATATCTCAAAAAGTTAGACAAGCTTTCGAACTTCACAACGTACTCACTTACTAACATCACCCCTTGTCGTAGACCAAGGAATTCCATCTCCTTAGCATGTCAAACACTAGCTGGGAAATACTTTTCCAAAAATCTTTGCTTGAAGAGTTCCCATGTTATAACTCTCCCTTCAGCTTGTATTAACCTTCGGGCTCCTGCCTACCAATCTTCACCATCACCAACCAGCACAAAGGTCGCATAAGTGACCTTCCTTTCATTAATACATCCTATACCATCGAATATCTTCTCTAGCTCTTTGATCCAATGATTAGCTTTCTCTGGGTCAAATTCTCCGTTGAACTTTGGCAGATTATTTCTACAAAACTCTGACAAATTCTGAGTTTCCTCGTTTACCCTTTGATTTTGTTGTACGATGACATCTGTCATCCTCTACATTGCTGCTACAGCTGCAGTCATGCCTTGATTGTCATCTTCAACATTCACACATCCACCTCGAGTATTCATACGCCCTCTTACTCGTCTAGCCATCGCAATTCTCAAAAATCAAGCTATACAATACACAATAAAAGTCAAGAACAATCTTTTCAAACAATATTGTTTCCTCTCAGAAACCAAACACATAGAATCACACAGCACAAACAAGACAGACCTAACCACAAACCCAAAAGACTCTAACTTGGGCTCTGATACCAACTAATGTAACACCCTCTGTAGGATGTCACATTTATTAATACTTATAATAAAACTTTTCCCAAGTTATAAATCATTTATCAATATAATAGTACTAGTTGTAAAATTTTTCTTTTTGCGGATAACATAATTAAATAAATAAGACATGACATGAATTACAATTACTGAATACAACACACCATAATTATACATATAATTTTGTTTATAAAGATACATATAAGTACACATTGTTAGACAGAAGTTTAAACTGTTTGACTCAAAATAAACTACAGACTAACCCAAGTGTGTAACTAAAAGTTCTGACCCTCCGACAAATCCTCCAATGGATCCTCGGAAGATAGGAACCCTGCATGACGCATAGTCTTATGGACAAGAGTCTGCACAGATGACACAATACTAATCTCACTAGGGGTATGGTAGCAACCGCCCCAGTACTGTCTTATAGATAATAGAAATTCCAAATGTACGTAAATATTGATAGTAAAGTAAGGGTTCCTATGATAAACCCTACTTAGGGAAATAGTCAGATCTCCCATATAGATAATACACTCTCTATCTAAATGAACACGCCAAGCCTCCGAGCCTCCCCAAACTGCAACCTCAGGAATCCAAGAAAACTTGGCATCGACATCGATTCAGAAATCAGCTTCCTCCACAGGAATCTGCTCTTCACTTTCTTCCTCACCGTCTTTACCAATTACAATTACAATACAAGAACAACATACAAAGAGGTGAGATTACCAACACCAGTACCAACATGGTAGTAAAGAGATAGGAATGACAGTAATGTCATGCAGATATAGCAAACAATAAATAAAATCATGGCATCAAGCATTAATCAATATTTGACAATTCAAATATCACAAATATATAGATGTAAAGACTATGCACATGCACACAGAACCAATTCTCTACTCCATGGAGCTAAAACACAAGTCGGAGAGATTGATCTAAAAGATCTGTCGGTACCACAATTGCCTCAGACCAAGTGCTACAACTTTCATTAGTTTTGCACATTTAGCATTATACACGACAGTCTATGCTAGATCTTAATTAAGAGTAATATCTTGGTCTGGATCGTCAGTGCATTGCATCGGTCTAATCCACGATACAGTAGAGCTACTAACTGCCCATTGTGGAAAACCTGCACCTCGATACCCTCAAGGTCAACAAGCGACCTACACTATGCCTATCGCACCCACACAAAGGTGTAATTCTCTCCTAGGCCATTGGCCTTAACATAGTCCATCGGACTTTCACAATGCATGTTTAATACACACAAGCCAATTACAAGCTAAAGTCATAATTTCACACATATGGGTCCACACATTGGCCCAACAGCAATTCTACTATATTTTGAATCGTATAATTATTTTACCATATTTTTACAACAGCGCAACATTTCTGTCATATTTTCAAATCATGTAATTATTTTTTCGACGTTTTCTCAATCGTGTAAAAATATTTAAATGTTTTCCAAATTGCATAGCAATTTTTCAACGTTTTTGAAATCGTGTATCTTAAAAATCACATTTTAAAGTCGCGTAAGACATTTTTCATCATTTTTCAACTGCGTAAAATATTTCACAATATTCTAAACATTATTTTGCTTTTTCTAAAAATTAATATAACTTCTAACTTCATTTTTTTCACATTTTCTCACTTATGAAATCTTTTCCACAAAATTACTTTTTCATTGATTTAAATCAATGGTTCTAGCTTAAAATTCCCTAAGACGCTCCAAAAACCCAAAGGGTGAGCTATACGTCAGTAAACTTTAAGTCACCAATTTATTTCTCATTCATAGATTAAATCCACTATTAAATTTCATTGTTATAAAATATTTTGAGGTTCAAACAAATTCAACCTCACTTTTCCCTTCATAAAAATGAAATCTCCATTTTTCAAATAATAATTGTTTTGTTTCTGTTTTTATTTCTTAAATCCTTGTATTAATTTTCTTGTACTTACTCAACTAAGTCACCATTGATAAATCATATTTTTACACAAAACAAATCCCTTCAAGCCTTTGTGGTCGTGTGGTACATGGTTATTGGAACCAAAATACTTATTCTTTTCCTTGCTTCTTACTTATCTCATTTTATTGTTCATAAAAACATTTGACTTAAAATCACCATTTTTAATATATGGAGGCCGTAAGCCCCCTAGGCTATTGGAACCCAAAATAATTTTCCTTTCCAACATATATCATGACATATAATCATATATCATACTGTAACATACATCAAGCATACCATTAAAGCAATCAAATCATATAAAGCATAAAAGCATAAATAAATAAATTTAAAGCACATAAACACACATAAACAAATTACACAACCATGAATATGAATCCTCACTTGGATTCCCCATCCATCAAATACAAGTTCATCTCTCACCACTATACTTTGTTGGTGAGATAGATCTCCCTCTTACCTTGTGGTGAAGCCTCCAAAGCTCCTTGCTTTGCTTCTTATACTAGTCCTTCACCACCAAGAGCTTCTCAAAAGCTTCAAACTTTGATCTTTGAAGAACAAGGTGAAAATGGATGATCTAGTCGTAGCTTTCAACTACAAAGTATCTTGTATTTAGGTAAGAATTCAAGAAATAAGGTTGGTTAAAATTATTGGAGAGTGGAAGTGTGATTTAGGCCTCTTGGCCGTGGGGTTTAGGGAGGAAAAGAGAGAGAGGTTTTTTGAGAGCTTTGGTGATAGTTTTCTATTGAGTGAAAGATGAAGATGAGTGATAGAAACGAATTAAAGTCCAAGTCTCCTGATTACTAGCTATTGCCTTGGAATGATGGAGAGAAGAGTGAAATAATTGTGTTGATCTTCATTGTAGATCTTTGTGGAGGCTTCTAAGAGACAAGATTGAATTTGACCCATTGGATCCCTCCTCCATGAAGCCTTAGTCGTGAGATGCATCTTCAAAATGGAGGGTCAAGAGCTTCTCTTCCATGCTTGCCATCCAAGGGTCACAAAAAGTCCTAGCCACTTTGTGAGACTAATCTTCACCTTAGATTAAATCAATTGTGGATATCCAAAGCCTTCACCTCTAAGCTTGCTTCCTATTGGTTAGAAGAAGTCATTGCCATTATGTTGGACTAGCACTTTGCTTAGTCTTGAAGTTTTCTTTCTATTGGTCTATACTAGATATTTTCCGATAAATATTAACCAATGGACAATAGCTACTGTATTTTTATTGTCTAATAAATAAAATAATATAAAAACACAGTAAAAGAAAATTCTGAAAACTGTTTCCGGTTTCGCGTTTAGTAAGATCCCCCGGTTCCATCTCAATAGTCTAAAGTTTTCTGGCCATAGAAAAATTTTATTTTTTCGGGCCCGCGCCGGGCTCACATACAGCCCAAGAATAATATTAAAATAATCAAAAATATTAAATCTCAGAAGAATCCACAAAAATCATAAAAATATAAATTCATGAAAATCAAATCAAATTAGTAAAAATAGTTAAGAATCAATAGAAATAATTAAAATACGAAGGATCACATACAGTCCAAAAATAATATTATAATAATCAAAATATATAAAACTCACAAAAATTCACAAAAATCATATAAATTATAAAATTCATGAAAATCAAACCAGATTAATAAAAATAATTAAAGATCATCAAGAATAATTAAAAGACGAATTTTTAGGGTGTTACAGTAGGGTTCTTGAACTCAACTTCATCTTTTCCCTCATTTTTCCATGTTAGGTTTGATTGAGGTTTAATATGTCAAATTGAGTCTTTGTGGTGTTTGAAGTGATTTTCTTGCTTGTATAAGTTTTAAAGAGTGTTTATAACTTATTCATGCTAGGAGTTTGGATTAGAAATTGAAAATTCTCCATTTAGACCTAAAATGCTCTAAGTGTTGATTTTAGGGGTTTGGATGAGTGATTTGGTGTTTTGATCCACTTTTGATTAAATCAATTAATGTTTTATGTTTCCTTCATGTTAGTGAACTTGTTAAGAACTTAAAATCAACTAGAAAATGATTTGGAGTGGCCAAAATTTGGAATGTGTTCCAATGGAACAGTACTCGGATTCTGCAGAATTATGCAGAATCCATGTTCTGATGCTGGTGCCATGAAGCAAGCATTTCACGCCGCGACGTGAGACCGATACACTTCCAGTATTGTAACTCGAGAGCAGGGCGCTGTGACATGGCACAACGGGTGCCACGGCGTGAGCTCTAGAATATTCAAAAATGTGTTTTTGATATCCTTAGAAGTTCCTAAATGTTGGGATTATACTTGTATGTTGTCCTAAGTGTGTTGAGACACAAATGGGGGTAATTCTTGGAGAGAATATCCATATGGAATATATTTAAGTGTAGTGAGACCTTAGGCAAATCTATGAGTTAGAATGCCTTAGGGACTATCTAAAACTTTGATCAACATGAGGTTGAATTGGAAATCACTTGTGAAGTGATGGTGAGAAGTTTTAGGAAAGGAAATACTACTTACTTAGTTCTTGCTACCTTGTGTGATAGGTGATGCTAGGACATATATCTATTAGTATTGGATAGTCACTTGGTTATGAGAATCTTGTGATATGTCTTATGTAACACCCACCGTAGGGTATCACATTTCTTACTTAATTATTACTAAACCTTACCTAATTTCAAAATCATTTATTAATAGGATAAAAATATGAGTTGTAAAATTTTTCTTTTGCAGATAATATAATTAAATAAATTAGACAAAACGTAAATACAGAAGATTAAACCATACACACTACATATATATATATATATATGGTTTTAGTACTTTACACAAAAACATATAAAATACAAACTATTTTAGGAAACATAAATCGTCCTCACAACATACATCTAACTAGAAAAATCCTCAGAAGGATCTTCCTCTATCTCATTAGAAGATAAAAACCCCGGGTGATAGATAGTCCTACGGACAGGAGTCCGGGGGGACGACACTACACTAACTTCCCTAGGGGTACGGTAACGACCACCCCAGAACTGTCTAATAGATAAAGGAAACTCTGTGTACATATACATCAATAGAAAAGAAAGGATCCCTATGGCAGATCCTACTCAGAGAGACAGTTAACTCTCCCTGATAAATAAAATCCTCCTCGTCAGGACTAAGACGCCAGACCTTAGCGCCATCGCGAAACACCCATCTCACGTAACCAAAGAAACTAGGTCTTGACGCATTAATAACAAAGTATGCTAATAAAACTGAGGTGCTCCTATCTCCTCTTCTTCACTATCTTTACCAATCATAAATCTAAAACAGAATAATACAATAAAGAGGTGAGATCACATACACCAATACCATCACAATAATAGAGAGACAGTAACAATAGTAATATCATACAGATATAACAACAACATAAACAGTTATGGCAATCAAGTATTTAATCACTTTAATAGATATAAGATGTCACAATATTATGCAGACGAACTATGCACATGTACAATGAACCAATTTCCTACTCCATGGAGCTAAACACAAATGTCAGAGAGAATGATCCAAAAGATCTGTCTGTATCTCAGTCGCCTCAGACCAAAGTGCTATAAATTTATCCATCGTGCACATCAGGCATTATACAAGATGGTCTATGCCAGATCGTGATTAAGAATAGTGTCTCAGTTCGGATCGTCGGTGCGTTGCATCAGTCTGATCCATGGTACAGTGGGGCTACCAACTGCCCATTGTGGAAAACCAGCACCCCGACGCTCTCAAGATCAACAAGTGACCTACACTATGCCAATCGCACCTGCACAAAGGTGTAATTCAACTCCTAGGCCATCGGCCTTAACATAGTCCATCGGACTATCACAATGCATGATTGATGCACACAGGCCAATTACAGGCCAAAATCACAACTCACAATTCCGGGTACACTACATTGGCCAAACAACAATCCTACTATATTTTCAATCGCGTAGTCATTTTATCACATTTTCACAATCGCACAATATTTCTGTTGCATTTTCAAATTGCGTAAATATTTTTTGACATTTTCTCAATCGCATAAAACTATTTTGACATTTTCTAAATCGTGTAGCTCAAAAATCTACGTTTTTGAAATGCGTAAGATTTTTCTACTATTTTTCAGCAGTATAAAATATTTCTTGACATTCTAAATTCAATTTTTGGAACCTTCTATGTTTTAAAATATAATTTGACTTCAAATTCTCCTTTTTCTCATAAAAATACTTCTAGGAAATAATTTCTGATGTTTTTTTTTCAAAAATCTACATTATTTTCTCTTAATAAATCCTTCTTTATTTATTTTACCAACAATCCTCTTTAATAAAATACCTTAAGTCACCACTTCCATTTAAATCCTTATTTCTAATATTACATCCAAAAATCACCATTTGTTTCATAATAAAAATTCATTTGTTTCTTGTTTCCATCTTATAAGTCCTTAATTAATTCCTTATCTCCTAATCACATAAGTTTGCCATTCATAATCCATTTTAACATTGATTTACTCTATTTCATGCTTCTTGGCCGTGAGCTATGTGGTCCTTTGGAACCACAATTGATCAATCCATTTTCATACTTCTTAGTCATCTAACTTTACCATAAAAATTAATTTTAACTTGGAATACCCATTTTGGGGTATAGTGGCCGTGAGCCTCATGGTCCATTGGAGACCAAAAATTGTTTTCCTTTCCCACATAAATCATATCACATACTATCCATAATCATCAAAATCCATAATAACACAAGTCATGCATAATAATAAAGCTTACAAAAACACATACTATAAAACATGCATAAATCATAAAAGCACATAACTAAAACAACCACAAACAATTAATTTGCACGACAAGGGAAACAAATCCTCACATGGATTCATTACCCACAAATTAGACCAAAATTCGTCCCTCACCACCATGAATGGTTGATGAGGTTAAATCTCCCTCTTACCTTTTGGTGATGCTTCCTTAGCTTCTTGTTTGTCCTCTTGAACTAATCCTTCACCACCACCACCAAGAGGTTCTTAAAAAATTAAACACAAATATATTAACATATGAAGCTTGAATAAGAAGACCATGGATCAAAATATGGCCTAGAGCATGAAGATGAAACAAATAGTGAAGTTTTCATGAACTTCACCTAAAAACCTTAGAACTTAAGCTTTGAAAGAACTACTTGAAGATGGATGATTTTGATCAAGGCTTCAACTACAAAGTGTCTTAGGATTATGTATGGATTCAAGAAAGGAAGTTAGCTTGAATTATTGAAGATTGGAAGGTGTGGTAAGGATGCTTGGCCCTAGGGTTCTTGGTGAGAAAATGAGAGAGATTTTTGGTTTAGCTTTTTGGTTGCTTTGAGAAAATGATCGAATGATAGAAAGATGAACAAGAATAGATTTTTAGTGTAGGATAGTCTCCAAAATGGCCCTTGGCCGTGAGCCCCCGCCCCCCTTAGACACCAAGGAGTGTCCAAGTTCATCCTAGCCACCAAGCTTAGCTAGCAAGTTTTTCACCCATTAGTCACAAAGAGTCATAGCCATTTTGTGAGACTCCTCACATCCATGGATTAAATCAAGGGTGGATATCCAAACTTTCACCTCTAAGCCTGTTTTTCATTGGTTCATCATAAAGATATCATAGCCATTTTGCTTGACTAAAACCTTGCTTAGCCTTGAAGTTCTTCATTCCTATTGGTTGCAGGCAAGCCTCCATTGTTGACTACACCTTTCTTCACTTGCAAGCTTTCTTTCTATCGGTTCACCATAAAGATGTCATTGCCACAAAATTTAACTAGCCATCAAGATAGTAACTATTACCCAATGGACAAAGGTTACTGCTTATAAAACTAGTATTTTTTATCCAATGGATACTAAAAATAGAACAAAATTTCTATAAAAGAAAATTTTGAAAACTATTTTCGGTTTCGGGTTTAGTAAGCTCCCCTTACCTAGAATCAACAGTCGAAAATTTTCTAACCCCGATTTTTTTTTATTTTTTTAGGCCCGCCTCGGGCCCACATACAACCCAAATAATACTAAAATAATCACAAATTCAGAAAAATCCACAAAAATTCCCAAAAATCATAAAAATTATAAAAATAATATATATTCAAACAAAACGAAAATCTAGGGTGTTACAACTCTCCTCTTCTAAAAAGAATTTCGTCCTCAAAATTTATTGTATTTCAGAACAAATGTAGGTACTGCTCTTTCACTTTGTCTTCCAGTTCCCACGTTGCATCTCTCGTCACTATAATACCCTATTGGGGATGTCACATTTTCGAATAATTATAATAAACATTACCCAAGTTATAAAACGTTTAGTATATATATAATACTATGAGTCGTAAAATTTTTCTTTTTTATACATATATCATTAAATAAAATAATAAGTACACGAAATAAAACAAACTATTAAATACACACCATAATATACATATGATTTTGTCTTAAGGATACAAATAATTTACAAACTATAAATATTTAATAATGCAGTAAAAAGTTTGACATCACACTAAATTATAAACTAGCCCAAATGTATATCTAGGAATTCTAATCCTCCTCAGATGGACCATTGGATGACAGAAATCCCAGATGTCTCGCAGCTCTACGGACAGGAGTCTGTGCTGTCGATACACTACTAAGCTCACTTGGGGCATGAAAATGTCCACCCCAATAATGCCTAATAGTCAAATGCATCTCTAGATGTAAATAAAAAGTAGTAGAAAACATCAGAGCTCCATCAAACTCCTTACAAAGGGACACAATCAGATGTCCCACATAAACCATTGACTCTCTGTTTGCTCGTAGATGCCAGGCCTCAGAGCCTCTATGAAACTCATGTCTCACGAATCCCAAAAACTCAAGTAAAGCCATGACCACTAAATCAATCCAAATGGTAAGGATGATCTAGAGGCTCGCCTTCCTCAAGCTGATCACTCAGATGCTGCTCCTCTGGATACTGACAGTCTATAGACTGCTCCTCTTCCTCTTCCTCAAACTCTTTATGGAACAGAAATAATAATGCAGAAAATACATACAAAGAGGTGAGACAATCTACATCAATACCAACATGATAGTACAGAAAACGTAAATACATACAGATATAATAATTTATATAACAGTTCATATTATCACATTACACACAATATCTCCAATTAATATAGACAATCATGTTATGATGCAGACCATATATGCAAATGTACACAGACTCATTCCTACTCCATGGAGCTAAACCCAAACATCAGAGAGGATGATCCGAAAGACCTATCCGTACCTCAGGCTACCCCAACCAACTATTACATAGTCATACATCGTGTAAATAGTACATAGTCAAATCATCGTGTAAGTAGTACACAGTCAAAACGTCATGCACAACAGGCATTGTACCAGATAGTCTTCACAAGATCTTGATTAAGAATAGTGCTTATCAAGATCATTAGTGCGTTGCCCATTACCACGGCCCAAAGGAGCTACCAACTGTCCACATGTGGAATCCTCCGCACACTAATGCCTCCAAGTTCACTCAATGAACCGCACTACGCCCATCACACTCGCACTACGGTGTAATTCATCTCATCAATCAATCGCCAATTTCAACCAAATTGACAAACTTATCAATGCATGTACATGAACCAAAATTACACAAATTCCCTCAATATCATTATTTCCAAATATAGTACGTCTCCACTTGACAATACTATTTTTCAACATGTCTAGGTCCACCACTTTGGCCCGACAGTAAGCTTACTGTTCCTTTTAGTCGCATAAATATTTTATCACGTTTTCACAATCGCATCACCTTTTTCAAACATTTTCAAATCGCGTAAGTATTTTTCAACATTTTTTTAAAATTGCATAATGTTTTTAAATCATTTTCTTAATTGCGTAGCTTAAAAATTCATTATTTAAATATGCGTAGGATATTCCTAATATTTTTCAACTACGTATAATATTTTCTTTATGTTCTAAATTATATTTTGGAACTTTCTCTATTATCTATTTATTTTTTTATTTTTATTGATAGCATTTTGTCTAGAAAATCCATTAAGTGGTATTTTCTATGTTTTTCTTTAAAAATCACCTTTCTTAGTCATAACCAATATTTACACCTTGAAACTTGCTAACGTGCTTCAAAACCCAAAGGGTGAGCTCTACGTTAGTATTTTTCAAGTGTTCAATTTATTTCTCATCCATACTCAATTTCTCTAATTAAGTTCCTAAAAATAAGATTCATTCCTTTTATTCTTTAAAAATCCATTGAAATTAAATTCTCTTTAATTTCACTACATGATCCACACTTAGAAAATAATTTTAAACCCAAGGTATCTTAAATGGCATGTTGGCCGAAATTTGCTATGTCTTCTATAAATCATCTTTAAATTATTTTTCATCTTCTAAATCCTTGTACAAATCATTTATTCAATTAAATTAATTAATCCTTGCTTTAGAAAATGTTTGAGAACATTTTGGTTCTCTTTGGAGCAATGAAGCCGTAAGCTTCCTTGTGTTCTTTGGAACACTCATGCAAATCCTCACATGTTATTTACATCCTACAATAATTATCATGCATTTATGAACACAAACCATATATTTTAAAGCTATAGACATGCTTACAAACAAAATCAATCCCAAATAAGCAAAAACATTAAACAACCAAGTGAATGAATCCTTATGGATTCTTCACCACAAATACATCCATTTTCTCACCACCACATAAGGTTGATGAGATTAAATCTCCCTCTTACCTCAAGGGAAGACAAACTCCTTCTAAACTCCTCCTAGTGATTTTCATGTAACTCCCAAAGAAACCTTAGCAAACTTGAATAATTTTAAAGAGTTATTAACTATGGTTGAAAATTAGAAACCATGGATCAATCATGGCTTAGAACTTCAAGAATCAAGTTAGAAATAAGAAACAAGGATTTTTACCTTGTAGGAAAGAAACTTCAAGGTTGTTTTCCAAGCTTCAAATGAATTATTTTGAAAAAACTCTCAAGATGAAAGATGCTTAGAATGGTGTTTGGATTTGAGAAGTGGTGTTAGATGAAAATTTAGAAGAGTCAAGGTGTAGATTGGAGGTGTTGGTCGTGAGCCCCTCAAGGAGTAACAATGGTGTTTTTGGTTCTTAGAAGAAAGAGAAGAGGTTTTAGGTGATAGTAAAGATGAAGATGAATATGAAATGACTTAGTAAAAATGATCTCATACCCCTCCTAATCACTTGGCCGTGGAGCTCCCTCAAAGTAGGTGGCCACCTTTGTTGACCAACCAAGGACTCCTAATGGCCTTAGATGTGATCAAGGGTTGATCTTCAAGGCTTTGTCTCCAAGTTTGCTTCCTATTAGTTTAGGAAATCAAGTCACCAAGCTTCTTGATCCTTCTTGAAGAGCCTTGGCCGAAATGCTCCAAGGGAGAGCAAACTAAGTTTTAGTTCACTTAGGCAATCTAGTTAGACTTAGGTGCATGTAGTTAGGTTTCTTAGTTACTTGTCTAACTATTTAGTTACTTAAGGCAACTAGCCATCTCCTTAACTTTACTAGAACCTTCACTAACTAAAACTCTAATAAGTAGCTAACTAGATTTGTTCCATTTAATTACTACTTAGATGCATTAGATTAAATTAGTTAAGTTTAAGCTAACTTAGGTTTTTCTAGTTACTTACTAACTAGTCCAACCATTTTTGTTGACTACTTCCTATTGGTTTAGAAATTTTCAAGCCTTTTATGTTGACTAATTCCTATTAGCTTAGAAATAATTCAAGCCAGAAACGTTGACTGGTTTACTAAGTGTGGGTCCCATAGACTTTTCCTTGTCCATGGTCCTTTGGAGCATAAGCTACTTTTTTTAAGACAGTAGGTACTGTCTAATAAAATAATATTATAAAAATATAAAATATTTTTATTGCACCAATAAATTCTAAAAATTAAAAGCTCGATACATGTATTATTCAGAATTGAGTTTTGTAAGATCCCTCAGCTCCGAATAATCAAATAAAGATTTTCCTGACCATAAATTATTATTTTCTTGATTCGGAGTAAATCACACACAATGATCAAATACAATCACGAAATAGTCAAATTAATTTTATAACATACAGAAAACACAAAACAATACATTTATGGACAATATCGTAATTTAACCAAAAGTTAGGGTGTTACAGCCACATAGTTCCAAATCACCTTCACTAAGGCAATTTCCATTGCTCGGAGTTGCTTAACTCTTGTGTCTTCAATCTTAACGGGAAGTGTCTCATAAGTCAGGTTTTCTTTCAATTGTACCGCATCTAGCATGATGACATGGTCTGTATCAGGAACATACATGGAAAACATTGTAAATATTAGAAAGAAAAGGAGGTAAGGCTACTTGATAAGCTACCAGACCTATCTAACGAAAAATTTGATACGGTCCGATAAATTTAGGATGAGCTTCCTGGACTTGATAACTCGTTTGACTCCAATCGTGGGTATAACTCTTAAAAACACATGCTCACCTTCTTCAAACTCAAGAGGTTTTCTCCTCTTGTCAGCATAGCTCTTTTGTCAACTTTGAGTGATTCACATCTTATGCTGAATAATCTTGACTTTGTCCATTGTTTGCTATACAAGTTCAGATCCTAACGCAAAACTTTTCCCATCTTGAGACCAACATAATGACGTTCTGCATCGTCGCTCATACAACGCCTCATAGGGTGCCATCCCTATACTGGAATGAAATCTGATATTGTAGGTGAATTCTATCAGAAGTAAGAATTCATCCTAACTTCCTGACTATTCTAGTATGCATGCCCTTAACAGATCTTCTAGCGACTGAATTGTCCTTTTAGACTAACTATCCGTTTATGGATGATAAGTAGAACTTAGATGAAGTTTTGTTCCTATCGATTCTTGTATGCTCTGCCAAAACCTCGACGTGAATCTCGGGTCTCTATCAAAAATTATACTAGAGGGTACACCATGAAGTCTAACAATTTCACTGATGTACACCTGAGTTAATTTTTCCATTGAGTATCTCATATTAATTGGCAAGAAGTGCGCTGACTTCGTAAGCCGATCAACAATTACCCAAATAGAATCATAACCCCTTCTAGTCTTTGACAGTCGAACAATGAAATCCATCGCGATGCCATCCCATTTCCAGTCAGGAACAACCAAGGGTTGCAACATCCCAAAAAGTCTTTGATGTTCAACCTTAACCTTTTGACAAACTAAACAGGATGACACATAATTAGCAACATCTCTCTTCATCCCTTGCCACCAATATAACCTTTTTAGATCTTGATACATCTTGGTTGCTTTAGGATGCATACTCAAGTTGCTCTTATAGGCTTCATCAAGAATCAATTTCCTTAGTTCCGGATCACTGGGTATACAGACCTGATCTCTAAACCTTAGGATCCCATCCAATCCTTCTTTAAATTCTGACTCAGAACCTTGCTTCAACAACTCCCTCACTTCTTGTAAATATTGATCACCTTTCTATTTCTCTCGAATCTCTTACATCAAGCTATTCGAAATAGTGACCATGTTTAAACAAATCTTCCTAGGCGTCAGTTTCATAGACATCGTCAAGTCTCTGAATTATTCTATCAGCTCCATTTCGTTGACCATCATAGTAGAAACACTAAGTGTCTTTCTTCTCAAGGCAACTGCCACGACATTCGTTTTTCCAGGGTGATACTGTAGTTGAAAATCGTAGTCTTTCAGAAACTCCAACCATCGCCTCTGTCTCATGTTCAATTCCTTCTGATCGAATAAACACTTTAAACTTTTGTGATTACTGTATACATTGAATGTTGTGCCATAAAGAAAATGTCTCTAGACCTTCAATGCAAATACAACAGCTGCCAATTCTAGATCGTGTGTAGGATAATTCCTCTCGTGCACTTTTAATTGTCTTAACGTATGCTACAACCTTTCGATTTTACATCAGTACACAACCTAAACCTTGATATGAAGCATCACAATACACCTCAAAAGCTTCATTAGGATCAGGTAGAATTAGCACTGGAGAAGTAGTCAATCGTCTCTTCAACTCTTGAAAACTTTTCTTGCATGCATCAGTCCATACGAAGGGTTGATCCTTTCTTGTAAGATGGGTGAGAGGTCCTGCTATCTTGGAAAACCCCTTTATAAACCTTCAATAGTAACCGACTAATCCGATAAAACTACGAATTTTTGATACTGTCTTCGGCCTTTCCCACTCAAGAACTATTTCAACTTTTGATGCATCTACTTCAATTCCTTCTTCTGAAATCACGTGGTCCAAAAACTAAACTTCGCATATCCAGAATTCACATTTTGATAACTTAGCGAATAACTTATTCTCCTTCAAAATTTTGAGAGCCAGTCTGAGATGTTCCATATATTCTTCTGTACTTCGAGAATAAATCAAGATGTCGTCAATGAAGACAACGACAAACTTGTCAAGATAAGAACGAAAGATCCTATTCATGAAATCCATGAATATCGCAGGAGCATTTGTTACGTCGAACGATATCACTTGATACTCGCAATGCCCATATCGTATCGAAAAAGCTATTTTGGAATATCCTCCATTTTCACTCGGATCTGGTGATAACCAGAACGTAAGTCATTCTTGGAGAATATAGCGGCTCCTTTCAGTTGATCCATCAAATCATCTATCATTGGAAGAGGATACTTATTCTTGATTGTGATTTTATTCAACTGGCGATAATCTACGCATAAACGAGAAGTTCCATCCTTTTTTTTAACCAATAACACTGGAGCTCCCTAGGGTGACACATTGGGTCTCACGAACTGCTTTTCCAATAGTTCCAATAGTTCATATATTAACATATGAAACTTGAATAAGAAGACCATGGATCAAAATATGGCCTAGAGCATGAAGATGAAACAAATAGTGAAGTTTTCATGAACTTCACCTTAAAACCTTAGAACTTAAGCTTTGAAAGAACTACTTGAAGATGGACGATTTTGATCAAGGCTTCAACTACAAAGTGTTTTAGAATTATGTATGGATTCAAGAAATGAAGTTGGCTTGAATTATTGAAGATTGGAAGGTTTGGTAAGAATGCTTGGCCCTAGGGTTCTTGGTGAGAAAATGAGAGAGATTTTTGGTTTAGCTTTTTGGTTGCTTTGAGAAAATGATAGAATGATAGAAAGATGAACAAGAATAGATTTTAAGTGTAGGATAGCCTCCAAAATGGCCCTTGGCCGCCCCCCTTAGACACCAAGGAGTGTCCAAGTTCATCCTAGCCACCAAGCTTAGCTAGCAAGTTTTTCACCAATTGGTCACAATGAGTCATAGCCATTTTGTGGGACTCCTCACAACCATGGATTAAATCAAGGGTGGATATCCAAAGCCTTCACCTCTATGCTTGTTTTTCATTGGTTCATCATAAAGATATCATAGTCATTTTCCTTGACTAAAACCTTGCTTAGCCTTGAAGTTCTTCATTCCTATTGGTTGCAAGCAAGCCTCCATTGTTGACTACTCCTTTCTTCACTTGCAAGCTTTCTTTCTATTGGTTCTCTATAAAGATGTCATAGCCTTTATAATTGACTAGCATTTTCATTGGCTTACTTTAAAGATATCATCGCCACTAAATTTGACTAGCCATCAAGAGAGTAACTATTACCCAATGGACAAAGGCTACTGCTTATAAAACTAGTATTTATTTTCCAATGGATACTAAAAACAAAACAAAATTACTATAAAAGAAAATTTCAAAAATTGTTTTTGATTTCAGGTTTGGTAAGCTTCCCCGACCCTGAATCAATAGTCCAAAATTTTCTGAACCTGGAAATTTTTTATTTTTCTGGGCCTGCACTTGGCCCACATACAACCCAAATAATACTAAAATAATCACAAATTCAAAAAAATCCACAAAAATTCTCAAAAATCATAAAAATTATAAAAATGATATATATTTAGACAAAACAAAAATTCGGGGTGTTACATCTTAATTGTGAATTGAGATAGTTCTTGATACTTGGTTTTCAAACTTAGTACTCGTTAGTTTCCTATGTATTGTAACTTATCATGGCATGCACAACCATATGGCCAGAGAACAAGGTGTTGATCTAAATTCTCATAGCAAGTATGCTATTGTGGTCAAAGTTACTGGTATGAGGGTGACAATAGTACTCTTACATTGGTGAGGGGAAGGTGTTTACCTATTACTAAGTGGGATTAGGCTTTTAGTCTTATTCTACTTTGTATATACAAGAAACAAAGGTTTCTGGGAAATTAATCAAGTAGCTTGTGTTTTCAACTTTAAAACCTACATTACCATTGCATAATCATTCTATTAGAACTTTGTTTGAGCATAATCATACCTCATTACATAAAGCATTGCATGGTTGACAATTGTATGAGCAATTGTCATTGCTTAATCGATTGATTGGTTGGTCATTTGTTTGATAATATCTTAGGATTGTATAGGTGATTTTTTTTTATGTTATTGATTATCAGATATTTATATTGTTTCTATTATTAATGTATTCAATTCTTTATTTGTTATAAATGATTAACTGCTAGTCTTGGTATGGGAATACTGAGAAATTAGGATTTCTCACCCTTGTGTGTTCCATGTAAATCCAGGTGAAGACCCTAAATAGAAAAAAGGGCAAGAAGAAAAAGAAGTAAAAGGCTTAGTTTAGCAGTTTTATTTCTTTTTGTACTAGTTTGTATATTAGTACTTTTCTGGTTGTATATAAAAGTTTATGTATACAATATGACTTGTTAGCCAAAGATATATGTATATATAATCCTTTTATCATTCGAGGCTTTCTATAATAACTATAAATGTTATTACATATTTTATTCTTATGCATTCTTAAAAGCGACATGTTTAATGCGACTTATCTTGAAATATTCCACATATTTTACGAAAAGTGTATTAGGGTGTTACATTAGGTTTGAATGTTAATGGTTACTGTCATATTGTTACATGATATTGAGACTCATCAACTTAATATGTGTTGTTCTATGTGTATAGGGAACTATGGCTCACCAAGGCGAACTAGGGGAAAAAAAATTCTTCTAGTGAATGTTCAACTTATATGATTGAAGCATTTATGGCAATGGTAGCTATTATGAGGGAGCAGATTACTGTTACTACTGGGATGCTTTAAAGGATGGAAGCAAATCCACACCTCCTACACTACTAGTACAACTAGTACAAGAAGTACAAGTTTGAAGAAACCAAAATTTTCAAGACCTTTTGCAGTTTAGAAGGGCTAATCCTCCACCCTTCAGAGGAAAGTATAATCCAGTGAAGGCTGAGGAGTGGTTGAGCGAGATGGAGAAAATCTTTGAAATGATGATTTGCTCAGATGAACCAAAAGTTTCTTTTGCTTCTTATATGTTAAGAAGGGAAGCAAAAAACTAGTGGCGAAGTGCTAGGAGATTGATGGAAGCATTGGAGACTCAGATTTCATGGGAAGTGTTTAGAACAAGTGTCTTGGAAAAGTACTTTCCAAAGACTTTGCAAGATGATAAGGAAATTAAGTTCTTTAGCTTGAGCAAGGAGGTATGACCATAGGGCATTGTGAAGCAAAGTTTAAGGAATTATCCAAGTTTTCCTCTTACTTTAGGTTCAACCTGGATGAAAATTAGAAATGTGTCAAATTTGAATTCAGATTTAGAGATTACATCAAGAGAGCCATCAAGCCAATGGAGATTAGAGATTTCCCTTCCTTGGTAAACAAGTGTAGAATTGTGGAGTCCGGTTATCTCGAACTCTAACCAGAGCACAAAACACAAGGCTTCAAAAATCGAAAAAAAAAGTGGATGATGGGTACGAGAAATGGTTACCAAGTGGCCTCAATACTCAAGAAGGAGGGTGAATTAAGTATATAAAATATTTTCGCAAAACTCTTATAAAACACTTGATTACCAATTTTCGTTGAAGCTATTGAGTGATAGAGATGAATGTTTAGATAAGATATAAGACTTTCACCCACAAATATCATAACCAAACAAGATAGTATTCAAGCAAACCTAATAAAACAGTGCACAATATTAAAGAATAGAGTTTAGAATAACAAACACAAGATTTATCCTAGTTCAACCACCAATCCATTTGTGGCCTACGTCTAGTCCTCAAGTAATCACTCGAGATTTTCCACTAATTCTTCAAGCTTCAATAGGTGCTTGATGGCCTTTACAAGTTGGAGCACTCAACACCTTGGGATACCTCACCCTTGTCCTTGAGCCTCTTCTTTCAAGGGATACCTCACCCTTTACAAATTGCAGGGATCCCTCACCCTCTCTTTTATAGTTTATACAAAGTATGAATGATAAAAAACTCTCTCAAAAGTAGATAATACAAATTGAAGCTTATGAATATCAAGGATTCACACTTCTAAAGCTAAAAAATAGAGTATGATTTAAAGGATAGTGAAAACACGAATTCAATGTTTAAGAATGATTTTTAGATTGATTGTCTAACCTTTATAAATGCCTAACAACTTGAATTTATAGCCAAAAACAATTAAGAGTCGTTTGGGGGTAGATAGGAGCATTAAATACTTTGAATAGAGCTGTTCAATGAGCTTTCAGCCTTTCCAAATAACTGGTTATTGATTTCTAATAACTGGTTATTTGTTTTAGCCTAACCGGTTAGGTGCAAATGTATAATCGGTTATTGAATGTTAAATATGAATCTTGCATACCATTTTTAACTCAATAACTAATTAGAACATATTGCCTAATCGATTAGCCCTTTTGGAAAACTTTAAAGGTGCTTCTGTTACACCTCAATAACCAATTAGGTCAAAGCACCTAATTGGTTAGTGGTCCTTTTTAAAACATAAGAAATGCCTCTGATCACTTGATTAATTGATTTCCTCTTTTGCCTAATTGGTTAGGCTCTAGCAATGCCTCTGTTTGATCAATTAACTAATTAGGAGATTGTCCTAACCAGTTAGGAGCATTGGAAAAGCATAAGATTGGCTCATGACTAAGTCACTAACCAGTTACATAAGTTGCCTAATTGGTTAGGCCTTTTAAAAACAAATTGGCGCGTTTCTGTTTTGGCAACTAACCAGTTATATGAACAGTAATAACCTGTTATTGGTTTATCAAAAAGGCAAGATTTCCAAAGAGTTTTTCAACCAAAGGTTCTCAAAACTTTTCAAACTTTCTAAAATCATTTTGCTCAAACTTAAATACCATTTTCACAAGTATAAATCATGATTTTGCAAACTTATTTAAGTTGAGTAAAGAAAGCCAATGAATGAGATTAGTGTGACTCCTAAAATACCTTTACACAAGATTTAAGACCTATATTATAAACTTTGAAGCTCCTTAGTACTTGATCTTTGCATTTCCATTCCTTTCTTGTTTGTTATCATCAAAACCATTGCTTTAGATGATACCAATCACATTCTCCCCCCTTTTTGATGATGACAAACAATTACTGAGAAAAGATTAGCTCAAATAAATTGGAATTTACAAAAGGTGTTAGAGACTTACTCCCCCTCTATTTTTTAAGAGGTGATAATATCAGAGATGCACAGCTCCCCCTTAGTTTTGGAATCCCAAGACCATTAAAAATATTCCTTTCACTTTTTTACCTTACTTTTCTCAATATCATAAAAACCAAAAACCTTCTCCCCCTTTTGTCATGATAAAAAAGATAAATAATATATAGTTGGACAAAAGGAAAGAGTAACACATAACCATTGCTATTTAATAAATATCCAATAATAACCAGTAACAATATAAGCATATTAGCATTTCCACAGTCCATTCATTTGCAAAAACATCCAAGTCATATTAAACATAGTTAAGCATGTCATGATTCTAAGATAATGAATACCATATCCAATAGATAACTTACTATGGTTAGATAAGCTTTGATCAAAATAAAGAGGCTATAATAGAAATAAGTACTCCATGCCTAAGCCCCATGATCCTCCAGTGGTGGATAGCGACGCTCAAGCCAATCCAGGTGATCTTCCATAGCGCTCAAGCGATCATAGATAATTATGTTGCTATATTCTTGATAAGTCTTAAGATTCGTAATTCGGGCTTCAATACTAACTTGCGTGTTGGCAATAGCTTCAAGGATGCAGTCAACATGGGTGGCATGGGCCTCTTCCATAGGCACATTGTAATACCCCAAATTTTATTTATTTTGTGATAAATATTCATTTTCCAATATTTGTGATTTTTAAGAATTTTTATGGATTTTTCTGAGAATATGAAATATTTTAATATTATTTCTCATTTTGCGTGCAAACTGAGCGGAGCCGGAAAAATGAAATATTTTCCCAAAAATCTTGATCCGTGAAAACGTTGACCGGGGATCTTACTAAACCCTAGGCTAGACACGATTTACGAGGTTTTACATTTTTGGAGAAAATTTTAACAGATAAAATAATAAATCACTGTGTAAATTTTATCTGTCAGATAAATTAATACCGACTTCTGATGACTGTAGTGATCGTCCATTATATAATAACATGTATTAAAAATCCTATCACATTATCCTAATGTAATCTACTTTAAGTCTAATCAAACCTAATTTAATTCAAATTTATAGTATTATAATCAAAGCTTCTTTGAGAAGCTTTGACCACCAAAGGTCAAGAATGCCCTTGGCTTGTCAAGGAAGCCAAAAATCTCCCCCTTCTCTCTCTCCATTGCCGCGGCTACCTTGCCCTTGGGAGGCAAAAAATTTGCCTCCACACTTATTCATTTTCACTAAAAAACATTACATTTCATTTATCCACTTCTCTCTCTAGTTTTTCTTCTTCATATTTTCTCCACCTTCTCTCTTCCTTTTCCTTGGCTATGAAATTTCCAGCCTCATTACCAACCATTTTTCTTCACTTTTCTCTTCATCAAGACCATTTCCATACTCACCTCAACCTTCTCTACACTTTCTCTTTAGAAATTTTCTTCAAAATCCAACCTTTACTCCATTGTCTTCCAAGACAAAGCTTCTAGCTTTAAGGTGAAGTTTTTATTTTTCTTCTTCTTTCTCTTCATTTTCATGCTCCATGGTCTCTTTGATGACCATGGATCTCTTCTTTTTCAACCATTAATATTGAATCATTGTGTTGAAATTCCTAGGGTATTGGGAAGCTCAAAATCGAATCTTCAAGGACCAAGTAGGAGATCATTTTTGTGTTTTTCCTTTAGGTAAGAGGGAGATTACTCACTTCAACCATTATTGTTGGTGAGGGAACCTTTGGATGCTAACCTTGTTTTGGTGATTTTGTATGTTTATGTATTCTTGAATTGGATTAATGTTTGAATGGTGATCTTAGATATGTTGAAATGCTTGATGGTGTTAGGGTTGTTAAATGGAAAATTTGGAGTTTCCTACCCTAATGCTATGTCACGGTTTTGATTAGAAATTTAAGGATATAAATTTGTTTTTTTATACAATGAAATGAAACATAGGTGATTAAATGTTGAATGGTGATATTAGAATTAATGAATGGAAAAATTGAGGGATTTCTACACTAGGATGTGATCACGGTTTTGGTTTGAATTTTAGGGGATTGGAGTGATCTTGTGTGAACTAAAATTTAAGTGATTATATATATTAAGAGATTAATGCATAATATGGAAGGAAATTGGAACTTGAAGACCTAATATGAGGCCACGATTTTAGAGGAAAATTTTGAGGTAAAATGATGCCTTGATGCATCTTTGGAGATTAGGAATTTAAAGACATGCACAATCCATAATCAAGTGAAAGAATTAAATTGAGAAATAACTTTTGAGAGTGCTACAGTTTTGAAGGGTTACTTAATAAAACTATTCATAATTGACCAAAGTTTGAGACTTTGAAAGTGAGGATCCATAATGTGGACTTGTGATAATTGGTGAACCACATATTGATATTGAGAATTTATTCTATGTTATTTTGAATCCCTAAGTGAGCTAAGTGTTTGATAATAGGTATTTGATGGATTTATGATATATCGATGTTGAGAAATGAATATATATGCCATTGTGGTATACTTTATGATGAACGCATCATTGATAAACATACATGATGTACATTATGTCATCATGCATATGTTTTGTCCATTGGACATTGTTAAGAAGGCGATGTATGCCTAGGAGTTTGAATAACACCTATGTGCGGGTGCGAATAGACTAAGCGTAGGGTCATAGTGGTTCGCCCTGAGGGCGTCGGGGTGCGGGTTTCTCACAATGGACAGTGGTAGCTCCACTGGAGCTGTGGGATAGACCGATGCAAACACACCAATGATCCAGACTAAGACACTGTCCTATATCGCGATCAACTGTTGAGGTGCTATGTATGAGCCATTTTACGCAAATAGTTTATGAGATGAGCACATTGTTTTAAGGCTAACGGTATACTAGCATTACTCCTTGATCATTCACTCTGAAAATGTTTAAGTTTAGCTCCATGGAGTAGGAACTTGGTACCAGTTGCATTGTGAACTGTCAGTCTCATAATTCATTGAGCATGAGCATTTATAACTGTGGATTAATATCTGTTCTTATTACTGTGATAATTACTTGACTTGGTTACTATTGATGATGCTTACTGTTATTCATAGTTGTTATGTTTTACTGTTAATTTTATTCATTACTGTAATTGGATGTATGAACTGTGTTTATATGTGGGCGTCCAGTGCCGTTTTATTTTCTCGCTGCCATTTTGGTACCGAAAGCTAGGTGTCTCACCTCTTTCTGTATTTTCTATGTTTTCTGTATTTTCTGTATCTTTATCGGACTGTGTTCTGAGAAGACGCTCGTGAGGAAGAGAAGGAAACCCTTGAGTTTTCGAGTTTTTGGCAGCATTACGACTAGGGCTGTTGAGGATGTCGTCGCGCCCACGCTGCTTTTTGGGGTACGTGAAGTTGACCTTTCATGGAGGACCCGATTGCTGGCACATTCATGTACATACTGACCGATGCGTCTACTGCAGGGAGCTGATAGTGTCCTTGGCTTGGGGCTGTTATGACACTCCTGTTTTTGAGTTTTCTGCTTTTGTCATTCTAGAGTTTTACCTACTTGTGAGGGATATGTGGGGTGACATGTACTACTCCCCACGAAAAGACTCTTTTCTCTCCACTGCTCGGGCTTCCACCCAAAACTCGATTGCTCTGATGACAATTTCATCGGATGATGAGGACCCTGAGGAGGACCCAACTACGGTCCCTTCTCGTCAATCATAGGGGCTGATACTGTTGGTGGCTACTGATGGCTACCCGTTTATCTTTTTGGGGAAGCCTGATGTTTTGTTAAGTTAGGGGTGTATATTTGTAACTATCTTGGGTGGGTAAAGCCTTTATTTTTTGTATATTTTGTGATGTAACTAAACAAGTGATATATATATATATATATATATATATATATATATATATATATATATATATATATATATATATATATATATATATATATATTGTATGGTTTACTTTATGTTGATTCCACTACGATTGTCTTTGTAACACCCCAAAAGTTCCTAAATATAAGACAGTAATTTTGACAGTTAACAGAATTCTACTGTTTAGTGATTTCTGTGTACTGTAAAATTATTTTAAGTATTTCGTGACTGCTTTTGATCATTTTGAGAGAATTACTGTGTCAGGAAAATAATAATTTTTGGGCCGGGGAAAATTTTATGTAATTTAATTATTACTGTCAAGTCTTAATTATTTTACGTAATCTGATTTGATATTTGTGCATTTTCTAATTTTTGTGATTTTGTGTGTGATTATGAAATTTTTATTTTACTCTATTTATTTTAGCGTTATCTGTGGGCCATCTATGGGCCCAAGGGTGTCGTATGTGGGCCCCGCATGGGTCCAGAAAGGTAAAAATTTTTCTATAATCAGAAAAATTCGTATTATTGAGACGGTGATGGGGGGTCTTACTAAACCTGAATCCGGAAACAGTTTTTAAAATTTTCTTTTACTGTATTTTGCATTGTATTTAATTATCGGGTAATAAAAATACAGTAAAAATATTATTCGAATGGCAATAGCAGATACAAAAATAAATATTGTATTGCGAAATCAACATTAGTGGCTTAGATATCTACCATTGATGTAATCAACGGTGGAGACTTCATCTTGATTTAATCAACGGTTGAGATTTAGTCTTCTAAAGTGGCTAGGACCATTTATAGCCCTTGGATGTAAAGTTTGAAGGAGTAATCTTGACCCTTCATTTTGGAGACACATCTAATGGCTAGGATTTCAAGGAGAAAAGATCCAATAGCCTAAATTAAGTCTTCTATCTAAGCCTAAACCTAGAAGCTACATTAAATCCTAACCATTGATCTAATCGATGGTTAAGATGACATAAAATGATGGCTAGGAAATTTGTTGCATTTTGAAGAGTGCATGGAGGAGGGGGGACGGTTTGGTGCTGCATTTAGAAGCTAAAGCAACAAGTTGAAGACCATAATTGATCACTTTAGTCATTATTGATCACCTTGGTCTTCATTGAACATTTTTAAGAAACAAAGTTATCAAAATTTCTCTCCATCTCTCTTCTTCTCTAAGCTCACGGCCAAGCACTCCAAAACAGCCTTCCATCACTTTTTAATTTCAAATAACTATATCTCTTGAATCCTTACCTATTTCTAAGACACTTTGTAGTTTACACTAAGTCCTAAATCTTTTATCTTCAAGGAGTTTTTACAAGAGCAAGTTCTAGGGTTCTTAAGGTGAAGTTATGGAAAACTTCATTTCTTCTCTTCTTTTTCATGTTCTAAACCATGTTTGATCCATGGTTCCTGTTATTCAAGCTTAATATACTAATTTCTTTGTGTTTGTTTTATGTTCAAGAGACTTTTGTTGGTGGAGACCTTGTTCAAAATACAAAGCAAGAAGCTTTTTGGTGGTTCTTCAAGAGGTAAGAGGGAGATCCATCTCACCAACCAAGTATGATGGTGAGAGATGGTTTATTTATTTGATGGATGTTGAATCCATGTGTGGATTCATATACATGGTCATGTAATAATTTGTGTGTGTTTATGTGCTTTGATTATTTGTCTATGTTTGATATGATTTGCATGATTTTGCATGATTTTATTGCTTATATGGTATGCTTATAATATGCATGATGAAAACATGTTGAATATATTATGGTGGATGTATGTTGAAACAAGCAATTTTGGCTCTAAAGGCCAAGGGGGAGGCTACGGTTTTGAGCTCTCAAAATTAGGGTTCATATTGAAATTTTTCAAGAACAAGGGAATTAATTTTTGGTCACTAAACTAAGGTGAATTTCGGCCAAGACACCTCAAATTAGGTGTTCACAAATTTATATTTTCATGAATGATAAAATTGAATGCTTAGAGAAGCAAGGAAAATAAACAAAAGGTTTGATTTTCAAGAAACAATGTACACGATTTTGGAGAAGTATTTTTATTAATTTATTTTGTGTAAAAACAAGAATGGAACTTAGTTGATTTGGAAGGAAAAATACAAGAATGATTTCAATGGTCATGTCCACAATTTTGAAGGCTTGTAATGTCTTGATTTTTATGAACAAAGTGATTTTCAAAATAAATATATAACTTGATTTAATACAAGAATTTTGGAAAGGGAATCAGAGTGTTTTAACACTTGAGAATTGGAATTTTCATACGTGAATGGAAAAGAGAGGTTGAAAGTGTTTGAACCTCAATTTATTTTAAAGAGGATTGATTTTTAGAATTGATTTGGAATTATAAAGAATATGTTGGTAACTTGGGATTTTCTAACGTGTAACTCATTCTTTGGGTTTTGGAGAGCGTTAGTAAATTTTAAAGTTAAAAACATTGATTTAATTCAATAAAATGATGATTTTATGGAATAAATTACGAAAAGTATTTTCTTGAGTAAGAAATGTGTGTGAGAAGTCATATTATTTTGAAAAATGTTGAAAAGGAATTTTTAACGGTTGAGAGATATTTTACGAAGTTAAAAAATAGTGAAAAATGATTTACGTAACTTGAAAATGTGATTTTAAAGCTACGCGATTGGAAAAACACTTAAATATTTCCACGCGATTTGAAAAACGTTGAAATATTTCTACGCAGTTTGGAAAGCATTTAAATATTTTTACGTGATTGAAATATTGTTGAAAAATCACTACGTGATTTAAAAATGGTGGAATATTTATACGTAATTGATGAAAACATTGAAAAATCAATATGTGATTTGAAAATGTAACAGAAATGTTGCAAAATTGTGAAAACGCGACAAAAATGGTGCGTGATTATAAAAATGCGATAATATGATTTTTGCGATTAAATATATAGTAGGATATTACTATTGAACTAGTGAATGGACATTGTGCGAGAAAATAATAAATTTTGCCTGTGATTGGCATTGGTGCATTTTATATGCATGAACTGGTGTATGAACACTGTATATGAAATTTGCCTATGTTTGGCATTGGTGCATTGAACATGCATTCGAAAGGTCCGATGGACTGTATGAGACTATTTGCCTAGGTGAGACGTACACCTCTTGAGTGGGTGCGATATGCGTAGTGTAAGTCACTTGCTGACCTTGGGGGCATCGGGGTGCGAGTTGCTTACATGGGTGGTTGGTAGCTCTTCTTCCCGTAAGTTAGACCGATGCAACGCACCGATGATCCTGACCGAGACACTATTCTTAATCGAGATCTCGTAAAGACTGTCGTGTATATGCTAGATGTGCAAATACAAATGAGAATTGTAGCACTTGGTCTGAGGCATTTTGGTACAAACAGATCTTTCGGATCAACTTCTCTGAACTGAGTATTAGCTCCATGGAGTAGGACATTGAGTCTATGTGCGCATGCATGAAACTGAGCATTTATATCTATGTGATATATTAATTGAGGAATATTGGCTATGACAATTGTTCTGTTGAGAAAATACTTGGATGATGATGATGAAAATACTATTAATGGCATGATGGTAAATGTTATTTATTGTATCTGTTGTTTAATACATTATGATGATGTCATAATTGTTATTATAGTATGATATATCTGTATGGTATGCTGTATATATTATCTCTGTGCTACATGTTTGTATTGGCGTAGGTGATCTCACCTCTTTGTATGTTTATTTGGTACTATAAATATATTTGTAAAGATATTGAGCAAAGGGTTGAACAAGAGGGTGAAGAAGAGCAGGCTCCAGAGGAAGCTAAGTTTTGATCGGATGGCATCCCGATCAAGTTTCTTTGGTTACGTGAGATTGCAGTTCCACGGTGGAGCTGGAGCGTGGAGGACTAGTCCCAATGAGAGGGGACTAATTTATGAGGGACACCTGACAGTAAACTTTAGCAGGATATTTCATGGGGATCCGTTTTTCTCTGTAACTATTTTTGTGCATGTGGAATTTTCGCTATCTATTAGGCGGCATTGGGATACTAGAAACTATGTCCCAACGGAAATTAGTATTGTGTCATCAGCCCGAACACCTGTCTATAGGGCTACGCGTCAAATCGGATTCCTACCTGCTGAGGAGTCTGAGGAGGAACCGTCTGAGGGTTCTGCTACTTAGTTAGACTTGGGCGAGTCTAAACTCTATTTACAAACTATGTCTGTATATATTTAAGTATGTTATCTAGTTTTAGATAAATGGTCTGTATATAAATAATCTTCACAGTACGTTTGTAATGTATGATGATGTATATTATGTGTGATGATGTATAATATTTTATTTTCCGCTAAGGTTATTTTATAGTTATCAAAGAAGAAAGAAAAAAAAATTTACAACTCATATTTTTATCACAACGTCACATATTATAACTTAGGGGTAATTTGGTAATTAAGTAACATAAATGTGGCACCCTACGGTGGGTGTTACAGTCTTAATTAATATCTCATTACGTATTGAATTTTTAAATTAATTCTTATGCTACTTAGTAATAATATAATTTAACAAAAAAAAATAATATATAGTGTCATTTATAAAGGAATCTAAATACCTATAAAATGAACCTGGTCTATGAGTTTTAAATTTACTACTATTATTTCTGCAAGTTGTTTTATGTTATTTACTTCACTATGGTGTGACGTTTCTTCTTCGCGAGTTGAGAAATAAGGGCGTTACACACATCAGCAGGGGTAGCGAGAATTCCTCCTTGCTATGCTGCCACCTCATGTCCACGACTGTAGACCCATTCACCATTGACTTTCTTCACATGCATGCAGTTTAGAGAGGCTTTTCCAAACTTGTAGGAACCAGCAATGTAAATGACTCCATCGTCCTCTAAGTTGACCTTATATTGATCAAAAATCTTAGCCACTATGAAGGTGTAAGGTAGATCCATCATTGCCTTTTCCTTAGCTTTTATCATGTAGTGCATGATGTAATGTGGCCAATTAATTTGCATGCACCTTTTGAGAGCCCACATCATAAATATGTCTTCTTCTTCAACCAAGGCATAGTTGCTCGCCCTTGATACTAAAATATTAGCTACCATAAAGTGAAGAAAACGATCCTTTAAATTCAGAAAGCCAGGAGTGAAAGACCCCTTTGGCACTTGAATGCTCGGTTGAAGCATGCCCTCTACAGCTTGGTCTCTGTCAAATTCCTCCCACGAACTGTGACTATCCACAGTAAGTTTTGCTCTAGAGTTGGTGAAGCCAAACAAAGGAGTCCACTGACCCGATGTCACAATGATTCTATGCCTCTTAAATTCAGAAACTAGATTTCCACCAACAATGTTTAAATTGCATAAATCAACTTTTGTGTGTTCAAGATAGAAGTACTTGGGGTTAGTGGGCACAAGAGTTTTCAACCCATAGAATTCTAAAAGCGATGTGAGGGATGTGAATCTTTCTCTAATGAAGAAGTCCTAGTCCATGTACTTGGTCTGAATGAGGTGTCGCGTATGAAACTGCAGTGTATGTCATCATCTAATTTTTGTGAAAGAAGTACCTTCCAATATTGAGACTGATGGAGAAGTCTTGGTTAGTGGGTGAAATGGGTGTTGGCAAGGGTACATTACGATTTTTGGTACGAGAATGCTTGGGGTGAGATGAATTGCTTGCCATGGTTGTTAATGGAGGGTAGGGCTCGGTTTAGGAGAGAGAAAATATGAGGAGGGGTGAAAAAATAGAAGAAAATGGAGGTTTTGATCAGTGGAAATTAATGAAAAGTAATGAAAAGTGAGATTTAGTGATGGATTTTGGTTAGATTTGGAGTATGAAAGGCGTTTGAGTGAGTGGGTGTTTGAGAGAAGAGGAGGAAAAAGATGAAAATAGAGGTTGGTAGCTTCGTGAAAGATGAAGGGGGGCTGCTATTTGTTGTTATAGGGAGGTCCAATAACCAATTAGGAATTTTGAGTAATTGGTTATTATTGAGGCAAAAAGAAAAGGTGGCCTCTGCTAAAGCCAATAATCGATTAGGATAGTTATGTAACCAGTTAGTATGTATTGGTAAAAGTTGCTAGAGTTTCTGTCTTATTGGAGTAACCAGTTAGGACAAGTGGGTAACTGATTATCTGCTTGAAATTAAAAACAAAACAGAGCCACTGTCTGCCTGTATAACTGATTAGATCATTGAGGTAATCGATTAGCATAATATTTACAAAAACAAAAAGGCCTCTGCTTCGTTCAATAACTAGTTAGGTAGAGCTTCTAATTAGTTATTTATAACTTTTGCAACTTCCAGAAGTCATTAAATTGCCTTAATAATTGTTGGAGGTGGTCTTGTAACAGGTTAGGGCCATCATATAATAGATTATATCTTTTTCTAACTGGTTATTCCATTGCCAAAAACAGAAAAACCCTTGAGAGTTCAGCCCTTAAAATTACTAACTTATGACATTTTGAGGTTCATCTGGACTTTGTCTTAATTACATCCATTCTAAGCACTATGAATGCATCCCAAATTAGATTTGTCTTCTTTAATAGTGCTAGAAACCACTGACTTATGCTATCTTGAGGTTGACCTTATTTTTAACACTTAAACCACCATAAATGCAACTCATAAGCTGATTACTCTTCTCCAAAAGTACTAGGAAGCAATTTTCTTCATCAAGAACTTGAGATTGGTAATTTAGAGGACTTCAGCATGGATCAAGCACCTACAAAACAAACTTGGGGGAAACTCTGATGCTCAAGTCAGTATTGGATTCGATATGATTAAAAACAAGATAATTGTGAACCAAATAACATATTATGCAACAAATAATAAATTATGCAGCAAATGACAGATTTTGTAGCAAAATTAGATGCATGATTGATCCAATATTCTAAGTTCTCTTCTTATATTAAAGAATGCTTCTTTGTTTAATGGTTTAGTAAAGATGTCTGCTAATTGCTTAGTTGTTTCAACAAATTCAAGCAAGCAATCAACTTTTTGAACATGATCCCTTATGAAATGATGTCTAATCTCAATGTGCTTTGTTCTGGAGTACAAAATAGGATTTTTAGACAAATTGATTGCACTAGTGTTATCACACCTTATAGGGATGTGATCCAGCTCAAGACCATAGGCTTGAAGTTGTTGCTTCATTCAAAGGATTTGAGTACAACAACTCCCAGCTGCAACATATTTAGCTTTAGCTTTTCACAATGTCACACCATTTTGTTTCTTGTTATGCCAAGAAACTAGTGAGCTTCCAAGCAAGTGGCATGTCCCACTAATGCTCTTCCTATCCAATTTGTATCTAGCAAAATCAAGATCAAAATAACCAATTAGGCTACTGCGGCACCCTTAGGGTACCACAAACCCATTTGTGAAGTGCCTATTAGATATTTCATAATTCATTTTACAGCACATAAGTGTGATTCTTTAGGATTAGCTTGATATCTAACACATACACACACTAAATATAATATCAGGCCTACTTGTTGTAAGATAAAAGAGTGAACCAATCGTACCTCTACACTTTGTAATTTCTATAGGATTACCTCTTTCATCCTTATCCAGATAATAAGAAGTGTCCATTGGTGTTGCCATATGCTTGCCATTGTCCATTCTGAACTTTTTGAGTAGCTCCTTACAATACTTGGATTGACTTATGTAAGTCTCATCTTTTGTTTGCTTGATTTGGAGACTAAGGAAGAAGTTAAGCTCACCTATCATTGACATCTTAAATTCATTATGCATAATATTGACAAATTCCTTACAGAGAGAATTATTAGTAGTACCGAATATTATATCATCAATATATATTTGAACAAGAAGAATGTCATGCATTTTATGCTTGATGAAAAGAGTGGTGTCAACCTTTCCCCTAGAGAAGCCTTTTTCTAAAAGAAACTTGTTCAACCTTTCATACCAAGCTCTAGGAGCTTGTTTCAAGCCATATAAGGCCTTTTTCAATTTAAAAACATGGTTGGCCATTTCAAAATCTTCAAAACTAGGAGGTTGTTCCACATACACATCTTCTTGTATGAAACCATTTATAAAGGCACTTTTAACATCCATTTGATAAAGCTTGAAATCCATGATGCATGCATATGCAAGTAGCATTCTAATAGCCTCTAATCTAGCTATGGGAGCATATGTTTCCTTATGATATATGCCTTCTTTTTTATTATACCCTTTAGCTACAAGCTTACCTTTGTTTCTTATTATTAAGCCTATTTCATTATGTTTGTTCCTAAAGACCCATTTGGTGCCAATTATAGGATGATCATTGGGCCTTGGAAGTAATTCCTAAACTTGATTTCTCTCAAATTAGTTTAGTTCATCTTGCATGGCCAAGATCCAATGTTCATCATTAATGGCCTCATTTATGTCTTTAGGTTCAACTTGTGAGACAAAAGCCAAATGATTACATGCATCTCTAAGAGAGTTTCGAGTGATTACCCCTTTAGATACATCACCTATCACCTTGTTAAGAGGATGATATCTTGAATTTCTTCATTCTCTTGGAAGATCATTTGAAGTTTCCTCATCTTGTTGTGGTAGAGCTTCCTCTCTTTGGCTTTCTCTCTTGTGTTCTTCTTCTTTGCCCCCTAAATGTGTGTTGGATAGAGTTTCTGCAACATCATCAATAACATTCTTTCTTGGCTCATTTAGGTTAGTTTCATCAAAAGCAACATCTATTGATTCTTCAATAGTCATAGTTCTTTTATTATAAATTCAAAAGGACTTACTACTAAGTAAGTAACCAAGAAAAATTCCCTCATTAGATTTAGCATCAAACTTGCCTAGGTTATCTTTTCCATTGTTTAAAACAAAGCA